>CM072511.1:5906381-6506381 GCA_036898135.1 Oncomelania hupensis | reverse complement strand
TCTCCGGTTACCTTGGGCTTGGGCAGTTCTGACTGTCAGTCCCTTTCGCCTGTTTCCGTTTTTATGGAGGCCGTGCAGCTAGCTGCGTTTTTTTTGTCCGCAAATGGTGGAGGTTTTGGTTTCTCAACACCTCCTCTATTCCTTTTTAGGCAAGGTTCTTGTTTCCGCTGAGTCGGACACGGTTTTCTTTCCTTCAGGGCTCTCCTCGTTTTACTTTTTTTTTGTGGTTTGGGCCTTGTTTCAATCTCGAGGACTTAGAGAGGGCGGGGCCTCTTCCTCTTCAGTTTAAGAGGTGCCTCAGTTCCCTTGAGCCTCTTCTATGGGCTCATTTGTGGGTTTGTCCTCGTTGTCTCGTTCGCTGCGCACTCCCTTCAAAGACCGTGAGCGAGTGTAGCGATGCGCACGCCGCTTACTGACCATTTCTTCAATCTCGCATGCTGTGCGAAAGGTTGCGCACCCTCTAGGAAGCGGGCCCTAGGGTTTCGGAGGTTTTCTCTCTCGGTTGTTTCTTCCGAATCATTGCTTCCGGTTTTCCGAATGGACTTCCCCTTTTGAGGGGCCAGGGGCATTTGCCCCCTTCATTTGTCCCTTTCCGGTCTCAGGTCTGACGCAGTTAGAGGATTCAGTTGTCAGGGCCCTGGAGTGTGTTTCTCCTGCTTCTTGCTCGTTGTGACGCCTTTCTCAGTCAGCGTCACATTTGCCTCCGCACCTGTCCTCCTCGCTTCACGCAGACTGCGTGTGCCTAAATGTTCTCTCGTAAGAACAAAAAACAGTTTTATTCCAAAATCTGTTGACTTTTTAAATAAGCGCTAAGTAATATTTTTGTATATAAGATCTTGATGTTTGTGAGATGTCATTTAATACTGGAAATTTACTATAGATGTAGTCTTCTGTGTACTTGTTTTATCTATGTTTGTATTGTTTTAATGTTTCATACCGATCAGCAATTGTTTGTCATAATTTCTCTGTTGAGATAATAAAGTATTCTTGAACTTGAACTTGGGTGGAACCTTTGGTGCTCGACTCTCTCTGTTGGTCCTTGAGGAGTGGAAAAGCGCAATGGCTGGAGTGCTCACTGCTGTGTCAAGTTTAGCACCGTTCCATGCAATTTGCTCTTGGATCGGTGACCGCGAAACGAGAAGCGGCTTATAACTACGCCCCAGTTTACTCAACTGTGGCTGAGTACCTACCTTTCGGGAGTCTGGGCTCGCCAGTTTCTCTCTTGGCTCGCCCTTCCCTTCGCATACAGCTGGGTGCTAAAGGTGTTTTGGTCGGGGTTCAAGCTTCGGTGGGGTTTCCTCTGCCCCTTTCGTCGCTTCCCTCCTTTTTCCGCCCCCTGAGTACTCCCGTTGCTCAGACGTTTTGGTCTCGGCGGTCTCAGCCCTTCTTCAATCGGGCGCTATAAAGGAGGTCCTTTGTCCTCTTTCCCCGAGGTTTTATGGTCGTCTCTTTGTTGTTTCGAATGCATTCGGCGTTTGGCGCCTGGTGCTCGGTCTGTCCTCTCTGAACCCGTGTTTTTGTGGCTTCCGTTTTGTTTAGAGCCTCTCTCTTCAGTACAGGAGTCTCTGCACCCAGGGGATGGGGCGATCTTCATCGATCTTTCCGCCCTTTCCTCTTTGTCAGAGCTCGCTGCCTTGGTCCGCGACCTCGGGGGCGGTTCTTCGCTTACCTTGACGACTGGTCTCGTACATACCGGGTTGGTACTCCTTCGATTGCGGTGCTTAGGGTTCTCTGTGTACCCCTCGTCCGAGTTCTCTCCGTCCCAGGGTTCTTTTACCGGGGGATGTTGTTCGACGCTCGGTTTGGTCGGTCCGCCCTCTTGCTCGTCGAGTCCAGAGGTTTCAGTCCCAAGATTGATCAGTGAAGAGGGACCGTATGGGTGATGATTCATTTCAAATCATTCGATAATAAGCGCATCAGGAAGAGAGGAGAAAAATATCCCTTACTGTGCCTCATTTCCTGAATTACTTGCAAGCCAAAAAATACTCTGTATGATTGGCTCGTAGCGCGTAATATATATCGATATGAACCAATCAGAGAAGGCTTTACATGATTGCTCAGCTTAGTTTGTAAGCGCTTTCGGTTTAGCTAGGGCTAGTAAAAATTCTTGCGGGCTAGTAACTTTTCTAAGTAACTAGCCCCGCGGGCTAGTTGAAAAAACGTCTTTCAGAAGCCCTGATGTATAATACATGTATACATTTCATTAATATTTTATAATGATGTTTACATTCTGTTTTGTTTTTGTAAACCGGGGGTCCAGTAAATTAGATTAAAGCCTCAGTGTCCCCTACATGGGATGCCTTTATTGTAATGTGGCCGGCTGGTGCGCAGACCTGCCTACTGCTACGATTTTGCCGTAGCAGCTACGAAAAATAAAGCTCTGCTACGATGCTACGGCAAACATAAAATTGCTACGGGAAAAAAAAATCCGACTTTTTTTTTTTTTAACCCTTTACCGGGCGTTGCGGCAAAGGTCTAAAATGGCAAAACACCCAAAAGCGTCCGTATCAACCACTGTTATATTCTCGCGTTGTTTGAAAGATTGCGAGACTTCCGGCAATTGACTTCCGGTTTATTCTGTTGTGGAAACAATCGACTGCATTTCCACAAGTTTTCTCTTTGATGCGTTAGTTTTTTGATTTTATTTTCAATTTTTTGTGTGTAAGTGTCTAGAATGGATGGTTTGGATTCTTCGACTGATGAAGGAGAGTTTACAGTCTTCCATTTATTAGACATTGAAGTGGGAGAAATGAACTTTGAGTTGGAGGAAGAGATCGGTACCCACATTAGTGCCAGTAGCATGCATGCATCAGATCTTTCAGATGGGCAGGGAAGTAAAGAAGAGGAGGAGGCTTGTTTGGACTTTTTAAAACATTTTTTTTTCAATTTTTGTAAACACATGGAGTAATAAAAAACAAGACATGACAAGAGAAGAATAAAAAGGTATATAATCAAAAGAGAATTTATTTCTGTTCATTTTGCATTTTATTTCATTTAATCTATGCACTAATACCTAAGATGTGGTGTTGTTACTAACGTACTCCGAAATATCTCTAAAATTATAAGACTTCTTGCCTTAACTTGTCTTGGTGTCCTACATCGACGGTTGTGTATGCTACTGAAAACCTGGCTTTGCTACTGAAAACCGGACCTTTTGCTACTGATTTAAAGAATTGTAGGTAGGCAGGTCTGGGTGGGAGTGCCTTCAGTGTTACCATTAGAGTTGGTTCAAAAGATCTTTTATACAGATCATGAGTGAGCTCTCTTTCAACCAAGTTATGGTCTTGATTTTGTGGTCCTGATTCAGCTCTTTGCAGTCCGCTGGACCCTATAAACAATGAATTACTAACCCACCCCACCCCCCTTCATCTAAAATGCCTCCTAAGCTATGAGCCTAATATTTTCTTCAGATTGTGCTTGTTTTGTGTACTAAAAGGACAAAGTTCCAAAGATCCACACACATACAAAAACAAAAAACAACTAAAAAAAACTAATAGACAAAAGAGTATGACCCATCCGTGATGGCATGTTTTGACTCTCCCACCAAGAGCTTTTCTCTTGACCCTATGCCGACCCTTTTTGTCAAAGTGTATTTGACATACCACTGATCACTAAAATTGTCAACAACTCTCTCATTACAAGATCAGTCCCTGGCCAGTTCCAAGCGAGCAATTGTTATACCACTTCGTGACTTCCCCAAGAAATCTGACCAGGATCACAACAACTTAAACAAAATTTTCAACCTGTCTCGAATCTGCCTTTTATTCCTAGTAAGATAATGCAAAAGGTTGTTTTATCGCAACTTCAGAATCATCTCTCTCAGAATGGTCTGCTAGAAATGTACCAGTCTGCTTATCGAAAAAAAATCACAGACCTGGTGCAGTTCTGTTCTCAACAACCTTCTTGCTTAAGGCTGATCTGTTCTGGTATTACTTGACCTCAGTGCTGCATTTGATATTCTTGACCAGTCAATTCTACTTGAAAGACTACAAATCACATTTGGAGTAACCTGTGCTGCCCTCAAGTGGTTCATGTCATATTTGAGCAACAGAACAGTCTGTCGTCATCGATGGGGTTGTATCTTCTGCCTGCCCACTTGAGTTTGCTCTTCCTTAAGAGTCAGTACGTGGACCTGTATTGTCTTCCCTAAATGCTCAGCCCCTCTCTAAAATTCTTGAGGCACATGTGTGCGACTATCATATACATACACACACACACACACACACACACACACACACACACACACACACACGATACTGAGATCACTAAGAGTGCCTCTCCGACAGATTTTATCACTGCTCAACAAGTTATTCAGTCATGCACTGAGGATTTCCTTTCGTTGATGAGCAGTACTAAATATAGACATGACAGAAGTCATGCCTGTTGGTTCTGCTTCACATGTCACTTGATATGGTTGCTTTCAAATCGAATGTTAAGTACCTAGGCATGCACCTTGACCAGACTCTATAAGTAGGCATATTGGTGCTGTATGCATATGTCGTGCAGCGTTTCTGGAACTTGGAGAATCGCTTCGATCCGCTCCTATTTGTCACAAAACACATTAGTTATCAAAAGCCTGTGTGACTAGGCTAGTACTAGTGCAGTCCTCCACAACAGTGCCATCAGAAACTGGTTCAGAACAACAATCGGTGTGAGTCAAGGATGCCCACTCTCTCCAACACTCTTTAACATCTTCCTAGAGCTCATCGTGTCAGATGCCCTTGCAGATCACAAAGGCACAGTCAGCATAGGGGGGGGAGGGGAGGGGTAGAGCAATCTCCAACCTTCGTTTTGCGGATGACATTGATGGATTGGCTGGAGAGGAACAAGAACTTGAACAGCTGGTACAGAGGCTTGACACCACCTCCAGAGCCTATAGAATGGAGGTGGGTGCAGAGAGGACCAAGGTGATGACCAGCAGCACCGGTGGCATCAACATGGACATCAAAGTCCAAGGCCAATCCATCAGCACAGTGCATAGCTTCAAATATTTAGGAGCCATTGTATCAGACAGTGGGTCCCAACGGGGAGTCCTCTCCAGGATCGCACAAACGGCTGCTGCCCTGGCAAGGTTGAAACTCATTTGGAAAGACAGACCATCGGTCTACATTCCAAGGTAAGGCTGCTGCGCTCCCTTGTCATCTCCATCTTCCTATACGCTTGCGAAACATGGAGATGGATCCTCACAGCAGATATACAACGAAGAGTACAAAGCATGGAGATGAGGTGCTACAGAAGACTTCTATTCTAAGCATTTCTTATACCCAACACATCATCAACAACGAAATACGACAGATCGTCACACAGGTGGTTGGACAACACGATGACATGCTCACATTGGTGAAGAGACGGAGACTCCGATGGTATGGCCATGTCACCAAAGCATCAGGCCTTACAAAGACCATCCTGCAAGGCACGGTGCTGTAAGGCAGAGGAAGAGGGAGAAAGAGAGGTGGGGGGACAACATTCAAGAATGGACTGGCTTGACACTGAGCGAAGCCATGAGGGTTGCTGAGGACAGAGAAGATGGAGTACGCTGGTTAAACGATCATCTGTGGTGCCTCTACGACCTTAGAGTGATAGGATAGGATAGGACAGCCACCAGGATGGTGACATCCATGATAACGTTGCATCTTGACTACCTTAACTCGGTTCTCAGTGGCCTGCCTGCAGAGCAGATGAACGGTTGCAAAAAGTGCAAAACAGCGTTGCGAGGCTCGTCTTGCGCAAATCAAAACGTGTTTGTACCATAAGCAGTGTAGTTAGCTAAGTATCATCTACCCATCCAATCAAGCAAACTGGTCCTTGCATTATTATATCTTTTCCATCTCTACAACAGGAACTCTGCATTATTACATCTTTTCCATCTCTACAACAGGAACTCTGCATCCCTAGTTTTCTATCTTATATCCGACACGTTAGCTAGTAATTCTTCATGTTTATCTTCATACACACAAAATCATAACCAAGGCTATGCCTCTTGGTTACAAATGAATCAAATGTTGCAAAATCCTTTCTTTGTTTGTCTGTATCGTATTCTAGGTCCGTACAAAGTGTTGCGCTCAAGTCAGACTGCTGGTCTTGCCTTGGACTTGGGCGACGGGGACATTCAGTGGTTCCACCCCAACCTCGTCAAACTATTCAAAGACAACTCCAACAAGGACGCACAGGCTGGAGAAGAAAACATCCAACCTGAGAGCACTGTCTCGGCAGTAACAGTAGAAGAGGAAGGGAAGAAAAAGAACAAGAAAAAGGCAAGCAAGAAGGGAACAGCTGGAGGGAGACAACCCACAAAGGTGGTAGCAGACAAAGCAGCAGCTTCAGAGGAGGAAATTGGACCCTACTGTGAGGTACGAAAGGCGTCATTAGGCTATTTTAGCAGTAAAATATGCATCTGTGAATCCTTTATGGATTAAGCATGTTTGTTCATATTACCATTCTAGATTAGCAGAAGAGAAGAAGGAGATGAGCTTTCAAACCGGAATACAGGTATTGACAATCTGTCATTTCAGGGTCTTTTAAATGGAACAGTGGAGGATGGACCAACCTCTTCGGTGCTATTGAACAGTCAACTTCATTTGAAATCTTATATACTTTATTGGTTTAGCTTTTTTTGTGTATGTCTGTGTACTCCTGTCCATATGGCCTTAATGGTTGTGTACACACATACATAGCAATATAAATCTATGTACTCACATGCATAGTAATGTAAATCTGTGTACTCACCCCACCCCCACCCCTCCCCATTCCCTCCTCTACCCCCCTCTCCCCCCCTCTCCCCCTCCCAACAAAAAAAAAAAAAGAAAAAAAAAAGGAATATAGATTTTTGCAAATCTGCCGATATGAGTCCTAAATAATCCAAAAATGAAACTTTTCCCCACTAAGTTATTAATATTAAACCATTTTTTATGCATGATATATATAGAGAGAGAGAGAGAGAGAGAGAGAGAGAGAGACATACTATGTACATTTGGTCAAGGCAAGGTCACTGGAGCTGTCCCAAGTCAGTTGGTATTGGTATTTTAAAGTCATCTTGACCCTAAACTATGAGAGATATAAAGTCCAAACTTGTACTTAGAGATAATAGATTGATCTTTCTATATGTGTTCCGTTTTTATGTTGATCTTGAAGGTCAAGGTCATTTTAGGTCTTCCAAAAACATACAAAAATGGGTCATCATACATTAGAATGGCTCTATTTAACCCATTGTATGCAACAACATTGGGTTATTTGATTAGACATGAGCATATGAGGTCACTGAAGGTCAAGGTCATCCCAGGGTCATTGTTTTTTTTTTTGTTTTTTTTTTTTTTTTTGGCGTAAAACAGCTTTTGCTGTATTTTATTTAATAGTACATGAGTATTTGGAGCCAGAGGTCAAGGTCATCTCAAAGTCAAGAGCATAGGAAGTTCAAAGTTTGGTATTACTTTGCATTTTAATGCCACCGTTTCTTTTTTTGTTTTTTATGCCCACTAATTTTCATGTCAAATAGTGCAAATTCCATAAGGAGCATGTGAGTCGTATGGGCTTTGCCTTTCTACTTTCTGGAATAATGTTGCCTTGGCTTTCCTTGCTCGTTACAGTAGTGTCCCAACTGACAGGCTAATCTTCCTATCCAAATGCCACTCAATATTTCAGGCATGTGTACACCCCACAGTCCAATTTATTTATCTCCTTTTATTCATTATTTATCTATCTCCCATCCCAAAGTTGCTTTTTTCTGGAATAAACTTGCCTTGCCTCATTGGGGTCTGTGGAAACGGAAGGTACAAACGTCACTACTTCTTGCTTCACTGTGGATTCACTATTATTTCAGCCCGTTGCGTTCATCACGTGTGATATCGTTAAAAGAGTAGCTTTACTTTCTTTTCTTTTTTTCTGAAACAGGAACTGAATTGTGTGTGTTTTCAGGTGTGTGACCTGAGTTTGAAGTCCGAGGCTTTGCTATGGCGGCACATGGCCAGTGAAGAGCATCTCAAGGTTAGTAGTAGTAATTTTGCCTGCTTTTGACAGTTTAGGCTGTTCCCCCCTGTCCTGGGAGGCTTTGCTCTAGTGACTGCCATGGTTTGGCTGAGAAAGGAACTTGAATTTTGCCCACAAGGCTGTTCCCCCCTGTCCTGGGAGGCTTTGCTGTAGTGACTGCCATGCTTTCGCTGAGAAAGGAACTTGAATTTTGCCCACAAGGATAACAAATAACATCTCAAACTGTTTTTGTTTTTTGAATGCAAATGTTAACAAGTTATTGTTCCCTCCACTCCCAATTTCCTCTATTTTATTCATTCACCAAAAATCAAAGATAAGTAAAACAATTTTTTTTTAAAAACCACAAAAAACCCCAATTTAAGTCATTAAGTTGTGGTTTCTTTTGTATGTTTAGGTCTTGATGTCTGGACAAATTCCAGTGTCTCGGGCAGCACACGAAAACGCTCCAGCACCCAGCACAAACGTCCATGAAGTCTCTGCAACAGGAGAAAGCACCTGCGGCCCATCAGACCGCGCAGGAAGTGCCTCACCAGCCTATGGTGACGACTCCTCACCAGAGTATGGTGGCACGAGCGACTTGGATCCAGACATGCTGGTTTTGATGGAAGACAGTAACGAAGCGCAGGAGGATCCAGACATGCTGGTTTTGATGGAAGACAGTAACGAAGCGCAGGAATCCAAAGATTTTGGCACTGACTATGCGTCCTCGCCGGAATACGGTGCCATACCCTCACCCACTCCAGCTGAATGCAAAGAAGCTGTTGCAGTTATTGGACAGAGTGAGATTAATGCCAGTGATGAGGCTATGACAGATAGCGCAGGTGTCATTGTAATGTCTGAAGATACCCAAATTACCACTACCAGTGGAGCTGAAACTGATTGCACCGGTGTTGCTGTGGTGTCTGATGATACCCAAATTTCCACTACCAGGGGGGCTGCAACTGATAGCACCGGTGTTGCTGCAGTATCTGATGATACCCAGATTACCACTACCAATGGGGCTGCAACTGATAGCACCAGTGTTGCTGTGGTGTCTGACGATATCCAAATTACCACCACCAGTGAGACTGTGACTGATGACACAGATGAGGCTGTAATTTCTTCAACTAGAGATGCTGTGCAACCATCCTCTAGCGAAGTGATTGATCAAGCATCAACATCTGCTGATGCAGGAGAGAGTGGGCATGCAGTGGCTAAAGACCAAAAATATGTTGCTGATGCTGTTGACACAGCTGTCCCTGAAGAAGAAGAAGACGAGATCCTTGGAAAGGTTGATGATGATAATTACACAGACTTTGACTCTGGCACCGACTATAACATCATTCTTGCCAGTGACTATGAAGATGACGATCGCAAGCCTGCCGGGTCATGTATTGTGACTGGTGATGATGAAGGAAATTCCAAAGAGAATCTTGCAATGAAAGAAGATGGTGAAAATGACGAGATGATAACTGAAAGCAAGCAAGAAGATACGATAACTGAAAGCAAGCAAGAAGATATAACAGAAAACAAGCAAGAAGATAATATAACTGAAAGCAAGCAAGAAGATTTGATAACTGAAAGCAAGCAAAAGGTTTCGATAACTGAAAGCAAGCAAGAAGATTTGATAACTGAAAGCAAGCAAAAAGATACGATAACTGAAAGCAAGGAAGAAGATACGATAACTGAAAGCAAGAAAGAAGATACCGTAACTGAAAGCAAGCAAGAAGATACAGTAACTGAAAGCAAGAAAGAAGATACCATAACTGTAAGCAAGCAAGGAGATACCATAACTGAAAGCGACCAAGAAGATATAATAACTGAAAGCAAGCAAGAAGATATGATAACTGAAAGCAAGCAAGAAAATACAATAACTGAAAGCAAGCAAGAAGATACAGAAAGCAAGCAAGAAGATATGATTACTGAAACTGAAAGCAAGCAAGAAGATGCAATAACTGAAAGCAAACAAGAAGATGCAATAACTGACAGCAAACAAGAAGATAAGATAACTGAAAGCAAGCAAGAAGATGCAATAACTGACAGCAAACAAGAAGATAAGATAACTGAAAGCAAGCAAGAAGATATGACTGAAAGCAAGCAAGAATATATGACTGAAAGCAAGCAAGTAGATATGATAACAGAAAGCAAGCAAGAGGACCAACCACCTAGCACAATGACTATTGACGATGATGAGACTACAGAAGATGCTACTGCCGGAGAAAAGAAAGAAGAAAGTGTCTCAGCTGTTGCCAGCGAGTCCGGAATTGCTGAAAGACAGGAAGGTGAAAAGGTATGTGTGGAAATGGATGACCATGACAACAATGCTAATCTGGAGGACCAAGAGGAAGATGCCAATTATGAAAAACTGGAGGAACAAAGTGGTATGAATGATGATCCTGACAAATCAGATCCTGAGCCTATGGAATGTGAGAGTGCAGGAGCTGCTGATGAGGGTGAGGAGACAGAAGAACCAGTGGAGCTCCCCTTGGGTCCTGAAGGTGATGATGAAGAGGATCCTACAGTTACTCCTGAAACTGCCACTGGAGATTGTAACGTCACCCAAGGATCTATTGATGAACCACTATCTATGGACACGTTCACTGAACCACCTGCTTCTCAAGTTCCTGATGATGGGGCTGACACCACCTCTTTGCAGACGCCTGATACTCCCACCTCTAGCACTAAAGGCAGTCCTACCAAAAGGAGAACAAAGAAAGTTGCAGCTCCTGCTCCTGCTTCCACTGCCCCAAGCAGAGGTGAAGAAGAGAGTCAGAGCCTGCGCCGGTCGACCCGACAGAGGAAATAGTAGTATCTTGTTTACTGCCTTCAAATTTTAGTTTCTGAGTATGTTTGATGATTCGATCCATTATTGTCCTGTGCATTGCGTGCGCGTGGGTGTTTGTGTGTGTGTGTGTACACTTGCCAGCGATTATGAAGATGACGATATCAAACTAGCCGGGTCATGCATTGCGACTAGTGATGATGGAGGAAATACCGAAGAGAATCTTGCAAGGAAAGAAGATGGTGAAAATGAAGATACAATAACTGAAAGCAAATGAGAAAATATTATAACTGAAAGCAAGCAAGAAGATATGATAACTGAAAGCAAGCAAGAAGATATGACAACTGAAATCAAACAAGAGGATACAATAATTGAAAGCAAGAAAGAAAACAGCTGAAAGCAAGTAAGAAGATATGATAACTTAAAGCAAGCCTAACCCTAACCTTAACCCACCTAGAGCAATGACTATTGACGATGATGAGAATACAGTAGATGATAACCTGTTAGTTGCAGAAGATGCTTCGAGTCCAGAGTTGCTGAAAGACGGGAAGGTGAAAACGTCTGCTGTAGAAGGTGTGGAAGCGGGGACACCAAATCTAGTTTTGAAGACATGGCTGTCTCACTCAGACATTTGGCAAACAAAAATGTCAATGGTTAGGACTGTTTGTAAGGAGAGGCTACAACTGCTAGAAACCAATAGTGTTAGTTTTTAAGACATGGCTGTCTCGCTCGGACATTTGGCAAACAAAAACGTCAATGGTTAGGACTGTTTGTAAGGAGAGGCTACAACTGCTAGAAACCAATAGTGTTAGTTTTTAAGACATGGCTGTCTCACTGGGACACCTACCCTACCCTCACCTACCCTTTTTGTTGAAAACTTTTCTGGGATAAAACTCCTCATTTGTGTGTGAGGTCTGTTGCCAGTGTTGGATCAGCTTGGGAATATTGGATGCTTTCTGCCAAATGGTCACTGGGGCTTCCTATGATATTATTATTTAGCAATGTAGGCATTTTATATGTATGTGTTTTGTTGATATTTTATAATGATGTTTGTATTCTATTTTGTTTTTGTAAACAGGGGTTCGATAAATTAGATTAAAGCCTCAGCGTCTCCTGCGTGGGATGCCTTTATTGTAAAGTGACCGGCTGGTGGAGTGCTTTTACTGTTACCACTAGGGTTGTTTCAGCAGATATTTTATACGGATCAGGGATGAGTCCTCTTAACAAAGTTGTGGTCTTGATTTTGTGGTCCTAATTCGGACTGGACCCTGTAAGTTATGAATAACTAACTAACTTTGGGATTTGTGCATATGAAGTTTGTATCTGGACTGCAGCTCATTGGACTATCACGGCAATAAAATAAAAGTCTGGCTGGGTACCTATCAACCAGTGTCATCATCGGCTCTACAAGGGTGTGGGACAGGTGAAGATTCAGGATTGGTGCGGCGTAATTGACGAATTGTCCTGAGTTTATTACAACGTTGTTAAGGTTAGCGGTTTGGGTTGTAATAAAGTTATTCAAATGTGTGTGTGCGCGAAAGACTGTTCCACAGCCTAAGTGCAAAATAAAATACTATTAATAAGTAAAACAAGAACAAATACATACTCGTCACTTATTGTGCATTCACCTGTCCTTTACATGCAAAGCATTATCAAACGTTTTGCCTCCAGAACAGAGGGAGGTTGTCTTTGGTGGTTGTTTTTTCTTTAATTACCCACTGTGTTTTTGTGTTTGTGAGTGCATGGATGCTAGTAAGACACTTGTTTGTTTACTATGTACTGATGGGTATTTGTTAGTTTTTGAGAGCACAGAGATGGGGTTTTATTTGTATTTTTGTGGCTGTGCTATGGGCGCACGCGTGTGTGTGTAATGCCCTTCAAACACACCTCCCCTCCTCCCCCCATGAGGGTACCGGGGGTTTCAGTATAAATAGTATCCGCACTTTCTGAAAATTTAGTGCTTTAAATTCCCACTGTTGCTGTCTTTCTTATTTGCCCTTTCTCACTCCTACTCTGTTCTATATGAATCTACTAATACTATACTATCTTCTTCTTCGCTAGATAAGTCACCTACCCTTTTTCTTTAAAACTCTTACGGGACAAAACTCCTCATTTGTGTGTGAGGTCTGTTGGATCAGCTTGGAAATATTGGACGCTTTTTGCCAAATGGTCACTAGGGCTTCTTATGATAATGTTTGTATTCTATTTGGTTTTTGTAAACTGGGGTTTGATAAATTAAGAGTATAGCCTCAGCGTCCCCTGTGTTGGATGCCTTTATTGTATAGTGACCGGCTGGTGGAGTGTCTTCAGTGTTACCACTGGGGTTGTTTCGGCAGATCTTTTATGCGGATGAGGGGTGAGTCATCTTTTAGACAAGTTGTGGTCTTGATTTTGTGGTCCTGATTCGGTTCCTTGCAGTCCTCTGGACCCTGCAAGCAATGAATAACTAACTATTGAATGTTAAACAGTGACAGACTCAGTAGTTCTGAAACTGGCTTTTTGTGTTTTGTAAATTTTTGGAACATGAAATGTGTTTGTGTTACCTACCTGTTTTGGTTTTTGGAAAGTCCTTAGTCAGGGTTCGCACAGTCTTTAAAGGTCTTTAAATGTTTGGGAAAAATTGCATTGCCTTTTCAAGTCTTTGTAAGTCTTTAAAACTGACTTGGGTCTTTGAAAGTTTGTGAAAACTGTCAAAGCAAAGTATTTATTTGCAACAATTCCATATTTGTGTTTGTTCAATCCCATTGTTAGAGCCGGACAAAAAAAGTTTTATATATTAAAGATTTCTTAAGTGGAAGAAAAATTATAACAAAGGTAGGTAATTCTTACTCATCTTCATATAATATTAATATGGGCATACCACAAGAGTCAATAATATTTAAAATTTCTGAGGGCTAAACAACACAGACTTCAGTCTGACATGGACTCTATGCGCAAGTCTGCTAACCCATTCTCCAGATCAACATTAATGCTATCCAAAGGGTTGAACACTTACAACAACACAAAAAGAAGGGGAAAAAAAACACATGTTCAACAAATAATTTGTTCGACTGACCATTTGTTTATTGACATTTGTATTACAAGTGTAAAACGTGCTCACCACCAGGCAGCCGTTCAAAAACTGTTTTGAATTTGATTAAATTGACAAACTCCAGAAGAAATTTTGCCATGTCCATGCTGTTACTCGACATTTGTAGTTTCGTATTTTGCTCTTGATTTCTGTTTGAAGGTATTTGAAAAGTCTTTGAATTTTAAGGCTAAATGTCTGTACGAACCCTGTTAGTGGCGTTTCCAATTGTTTGATTTATATGTGAAAAAAAAAGATTTCTTCTTTTAATTGTATTTTCAATTAAAATTAATGTTTAGCAGTTTTGTTTGTTGGTAACTTTTGATTAAACACTTGCTGGAAGCTTTTAGTTAGTGTTTGTGTGTGGGGTGTTTAGTGTGTTATAGGGAGGATTTCACTTCTTTACCACTACAATGCTATCCTCCTCCTCCTCCTCCTCCTCTTCTTCTTCAGAATACTGTGAGTATTGTATTGTCTAATAATCAAATAAGGATCGTGAAAGGAGGAGGGTGAACTGTGTTTTGATTTTTCCTTCACTTGGACAATTTGTGGCTTCTGATTGTTGGCTGCTGAGTTGTACCACCTACGCTAGCAAGCACAATATATTGTCTACACCTCCCTTTATTGTGTTATGAAGGGGGGGAACAATGTCCATGTGTTGTTTCACTATCCAGAAATACTACTTAAAATAGCTTCGCAACTCGATCATGACAATTCAACCACTAAAAGAAGTGACTTGTCTTCTTTGCCTATTCTCATTACAGCCCAAAGCTGTTCAATTCCTTGCCACAAACACTGAAGGACATGCGCAGAAAGTTAGATGCTTTGTCGGCCAATGCCTTGCTGTGAAAGCAGCACTGCAAAGGCATAATTATAATAATAAGGTGGGAGACCCAGATGACTTCAAAGAGGTGGTTAAAGGCATGCTGACTTCAGAAGTTGTTTGCCCTCTAGCACTCCCTCCCCCATTGCTGTTTCAAATCAATTCAATTTCACAAATCCTTATTACCCAACACAGGAACTACATACAGCCATTTATGTCGCAATGAAAATAAATAAATCCGATGGTATGTCCACGTCACCAGATATCAGGCCTTGCAAAGACTTGATTCTGCAAGGCACAGTGCAAGGAGGTAGAAGAAGAGGGAGAACAAAAAAGAGGTGGGAGGACGTACGTACAACATTCGAGAATGGACTGGTTTGACACTGAGCGAAGCCATCAGGGCTGCTGAGGACAGAGAAAGATGGAGTATGCTGGTTAAACGATCATCTGTGGTGCCCCTACAACCTCCGGGTTACGGGATAGGATAGGAAAATAAATTCAATCTTCAGAAGCAAGCAACAAGAATATATACATCAAAACTCTTTCAACCCACTCTCAACATTTTCATTACTTTTATACCACACCATTACATAATTTTTTAGTATTACACATTCGTAAGTTGGTAACTAATAAAATGTCTTAATCACAAGCACAAACGTAAAACATTTGAATTGATATGCTGCTATACACTAACCATCCCAGCCTCATAAGCCCCCATCTCTATCGTCTCCGCCCCTTTCCTCACCCTCGACTGCCACTCGACTGTGATTTATTTTGTTTATGTTTTTAGTGAATATTTAATATATATGACAAATTTTAAACAGCCCAAGGTTTCCACAATCCAAAGCAAGTCTCGCATATGCCTTACAGAAAAACAAAAAGTCTAGGATAGATGGACAGTACTGCTCTGACCTTTACAACCATATACCAAACGGAGACCCATCAGTTCTACCTTGTCCCCAGAACAGAGAAGAAGAAAAAATCCTCCCAATTCTCCAAGAAGTTGAGGCAGCAGTGCAATCGTTGAAGAAGGGGAAGTCAGCGGGAGTGGACAACATACACGCAGAATTGCTTCAAGCAGGAGGAGAAGCGATGATTGACGCCCTCACCGTTATCTGTAATAAGATCTGGCATAATGGGAAGTGGCAGACACCATAGACCCAGTCGCTTCCCATCACTCTCCCAAAAAGGGTAGCCTTCAAAAGTGTGAAAATTCATCAGCCATCCCAGCAAGGCCCTCCTGAAAATAGTACTCAACAGGTTGAAACCCCTATCTATCCTATCCTATCCCGTAACTCAAAGGTCGTTGGGGCATCACAGATGATCGTTTAACCAGCGTACTCCATCTATCTCTGTTCTCAGCAACCCTCATGGCTTTGTTCATTACATTACATGATTGTTGCTTTAGGTCCAGCGGACTCTTCCGAGCCAAATCAGGACCGGACAACCCCTGATCCGCATAAAAGATCTGCCGAAACAACCCTAGTGGTAAAACTGAAAGCTCTCCACCAGCCAGTCACTTTACAATAAAGACATCCCACGCAGGGGACGCTGAGGCTGTACTCTAATTTATCGAACCCCCGTTTACAAAAACAAAATAGAATACAAACATCATTATAAATTATCAACAAAACACATACATATAAAATGCCTACATTGCTAAATAATAACATTATAGGAAGCCCTAGTGACCACCTGGCAGAAAGCATCCAATATTCCCAAGCTGATCCAACAGACCTCATACACAAATAAGGAGTCTTGTCCCGGAAGAAATTTCAAGAAAAACGGTAGGTTATTGGTCTAGCAAAGAAGAAGACAGTATATATAGCAGATTGAAAGAACAGAGCAGGACTGAGAAAGAGCAAATGAGAAAGACAGCGACAGTGGGAATTTAAAGCACTAAATTTCCAGAAAGTGGGGATACTATTTATACTGAAACCCCCGGCACCCCAACGGGGGTAGGCTTTGTTCAGTATCAAACCAGTCTATTCTCGAATGTTGTCTTCCCCCCTCTTTTCCTGTCTCCCTCTTCTTCTGCCTCATTGCACCGTGATGGTTTTTCCAAGGCCTGATGCTCTGGTGTCGTGGCCATACATTCACATTGAAAGCCCAAGCTGAACAAATCATAGCTGAAGAACAAACAGGATTCAGGGCAGGGCGAAGTACCACTGAACAGATTTGATCAACCGATCAGAATAATCTGAGAAATACCTATAGCACCAACAACATCTATATCATTTGTTTATAGACTTCAAGAATGTGTTTGACCGAGTCTGGAATGCAGCTCTGTGGGCAACCATGAGAGCGTATAACATCAGCCCTACCATTACTGAAGTCATCAAAAGCCTGTATGGCAAGGCTACCAGTGTAGTCCTCCACAACAGCGTCATCAGGAACTGGTTCAGATAAAAAAAACGGCGGGCGTCAAGGATGCCTACTCTCTCCAACACTCTTCAAAATATCTTCGTAGAGCGCATCATGTTAGATGCCCTTGCAGATCATAAAGGCACAGTCAGCATAATGACATAGCAATCTCCAACCTCCGTTTTGTGGATGACATTGATGGATTGTCTGGAGAGGAACAAGAACTTGAACAGCTGGTACAGAGGCTTGACACCACCTCCAATTAGCCTATGAAATAGAAATCAGTGTTGAGAAGACCAAAATGATGATCAACAACATCAATGGCATCAACACGGACATTGATATATGATGATGATGATTGTTGTCAAGGTGGCGACGTGATGATTCGTCCTTAACGCTAACGCAATAGGATGTTAAGCTTCGTTATTCCTCCTCCTCAACACGGTGCATAGCTTCAAATATTTAGGAGCCATTGTATCAGACAATGGGTCCCGACAGGAAGTGCTCTCCAGGATCGCACAAACAACTGCAGCCCTGACAAGGTTGAAGCCCATTTGGAAAGACAGGACCATGAGTCAACACTCCAAGGTAAGGCTGCTGCGGTCCCTTGGCATCCCCATCTTTTTATATACTTGCGAAACATTGACCCTCACAGCAAATCTACAACAAAGAATACAAAGCATAGAGATGAGGTGCTACAGTAGACTTCTGGGCATTTCCTATACCCAGCACATCACCAACGACGAAGTCCGACAGACCATCACACAAGCCATTTGACAACACGATAACATATATGCTCACAGTGGTGAAGAAACGGAAACTCCGATGGTATGGCCACGTCACCAGAGCAAAGATTATCCTGCAAGGCACGGTGCAAGGAGGCAGAAGAAGAAGACAGAAAAAGAGGTGGAAGGATAACATTCGAGAATGGACTGGCTTGACACTGAGCAAAGCCATGAGAGTCGCTGAGGATAGAGAAAGATGGAGTACACTGGTTAAACAATCATCTGTGGTGCCCCAATGACTTTCGAGTTATGGGATAGGATATGATAGTATATGAATATTTCATCAATTAACTGGCATGAATAAAATTATATATATGCGCAGAAAAATGAAAAACTAATATACAGGAACTACAAAAAATGTAAAATTAAAGTTGCTTCATTTCTTGTCGATTAGAAATATATTGTAAATGTTCCTTATGTTGAACATTTCCTTGAACATGCAATAACTCTCGTGGTTGCTTTTCGATCAACAGCTCAAAAGTTTTTTGTAACCTCCCCACCTCATCCCCGTCTCCGGTGCCCCACCCAACTACAGGTCTATTTTATGAAGGATGAAGCAACTGTCTCATTGCTGGAAAACTCAGCATGAGAAAACTCAGCATGAGAAAGATTTGGGAGTTCCTGTTGACATCACTAATGATGGGATAAAAGGACTACAGAATGTCAGCATTCTTCTTCTTGGGTTGGGTTGGCCATGGTGGTGTGGAGTAAAAGAAATACAAATAATCATTAGATCATTTGGCACAACATGAATGTAAGAAATAATGGCTCCTATGTTTAATAAGGCAACGTGCATAGGAAAATAGTTAATTTTGCAAAAGACAATAACACCATGGGTCTTGGAAAACAATGGTTATATTAAATGTGTACCAGGACTTGCAGACACTTTTTTTTTAAAAACTGTTACGTTGAAACGAGCACGATAGTTCGTGTGTGACGCGAGCGATAGATTTGATGTTTTATTTTGCAAAGCATGCAATAACAGAGTGTATTTACCTTTGATTTGATTTTGCGTTGGTGTTAGAAGAAGCTTTGTATAACGTTGATAATTTTAGTTGGTCGATATTATTTGAGAATTTTCTAGAGTTGGTTGTTTACTATCGATCGAAGCGTGTGGATAATTCTAGTGGTAACTAGGGACGCTTCCATTCTAAATATGGATGTATGACGTGAGATAGTGATGACGAAGTCTGTTCTGATTGGTTGTGGTGTGTCATGCTGGGGTATTCTCACCCTTTCTGGAGTGTAGAGAGACTATATATATATGTTCTGCGCTTTTTTGGAATCTGGGCAATTCTAGAATTGGCCTGCCCATTTTTGGAATTCCAACATTGGTTAGGGTTCGGGTTAGGGTTACGGAAAGGGAAAGAATTAGGTCCTAACCCTAACCCGAACCCTAGCCCTGGCGGCCAATGTTGGCATTAAAAAAAGGGGGCAGCCCCTTCTATAATACTACTAATTCCAAAAAAAGCGCAGATTCCAAAAAAGCGCAGAACATATAGTGCCGCCAGGGTTGGAAGATTTAATGATTTAACGATTTAACGAATTAAATTTTTGGTTAAAGAAAATTTAACGCGTTAATGTTTTTAAAAAGTTAAAGAAAATTCAACGAATTAAAAAATAAAAGTAATGATTATCGATTTCTTTCGTTAAAAATTTCGTTACTTCAGTTTGATTTTCCGCCACGAACAACAGGTGCCTGTGCGCGAAGCCGGTTTGACCCAGTTTGAGGCGGTTTGGATTAGCCTATGTAGACATTTGACATTTGACATCGTCTTGGTGACGAGTTTCATTATTTATTTTTGTGTTCACATTTTTGTAACTCCAGAAGAGAATTATTAAAATCATATTATTATAGATATCCCAATGCCATCAAATTTCAAGAATTATTGTCATCTAATAAAAAGTCAGTATTATTAAAGCTTGTAAGGCTAATGAAATGAATTATTAAACAATTGTAACGTTGTTATCAAATGTCAAAAATTAATCTAGTTCTGATATTTACAGAACAAAACAATTTCAGTAGTTTGTCCTTGATGTGTTTAGATTGAATTGTATTGTTAGTTATGATTCCTAGTTGCTATCACCAATCAATTTCTTTTTTCTTCTTTTCCCCTCTCAATCGCTCCCCTCCCCACCCTTCTGCAATCCCTTTGTGTACATAAATAGTTTTCATTTAAAACCTTTAAAATGTTATGTAGCCGAGCGGAGTATTTGACTCCCGTCTCTCGGCTACGACCTTGAGAACATTGCTGCACCCGAGCTGTTTTCATTTTATTCCTTAAAAGAGGGATGATGATGATGATGATGATGATGATGATGATGATGATGATGATGATGAGATGATGATGATGATGTTGTCCACTTGTTTGGCGCTCATATCCATGTCTGGACAGCAATGCTAGGGCGCAGGGGGTTGGGAAAAAGGGTTGAAAATAAAAAAACACACAAAAAAACTTCTCTATGTATACACTACATAAATAGTCAGAAATGATAGTCTTCAGACGCCTCTTGATAGAGTCAGTGTCTCTACGACTCCTCAAGTCCTGGGGGATGAGTGTCCCACATTGTGGGCCACAGTGGGAGATGGAGCGGGTGACCCAATGCGCCTCTTCCTGCGGACATCCTACACTTGGGGGACACTTAAAATGGAAAGAGGAGCGAAGGCGCCTGGAGGGTTTGTGGGTAGGACAATTGTCTTCAAGTACGGGGGAGTAGGTGGTGGGACACAACAAATGCATACCACTTTTTTTTGGTCTGGAGCAATAAATAATCATTCATGTATTTAACGCAAATTTATTTCTTTTAAAAAATTTAAGGAAATTTTATTTCTTTACTTTTCTAAAAAAAATTAAAGAAAATTTATTTCTTTAACGTTTTACCCAAATTAAAGAACATTTATTTCTTTAAAGAAAAAAAGTAAAGACTATCAACCCTGGCTGAGTGCCGCACTGTTTCAAAAGGTGGTTGATAGTTGATAATTGTACGCATTCCTTGCTGAGGTCAATCTTTGAGAATATTTTACTCCCCGATAATTGGCGGAAGAGGTCTGCTGCAGTAGGCATCGGTAGTACCGGGTTGTTGGCTACTAGTGCCACGCACTCTTCTGCTTTTGGTGATGAGCGGGACTACGTTGTTGGCAGGCATTTTATGCAGGTCGGTGGCAGCGACTTTGCAGAAGAGTGCGTGGCAATAGTAGCCAACAACCCGGTACTACCAACCACGATGTTGTCCCCTATACGCACTGTGTCCGGGGACGTTAATTTACAATTCTTGAAATTTGAAATTGAAAATTGAAAAAAGCGATTGAGCGATTGTATGCAGTTGTTGATGTATGCTGAATAAAGTTGGAAATTTTCATACGACGACTCCATCCTTGTTGATGATTGAACGGGTTGCGTGGATAAACGAATCTGAGTTACACCCAAGAGGGTGGCCTTAGACTTAATCGGCGAAATAAAACCTCCGAGTGAAGAAGGTCATCGGTGGGTACTGACCTTAGTGGACTATGCGACTCGGTACCCAGAAGCAGTGCCACTGAAGAAGATTGACACTGAAACTGTAGCAGAGGCACTGGTGGACATGTTCAGTAGACTTGGAGTGCCTGAAGAGATTCTGACAGACCTCGGGACACAGTTTGTCTCTGACTGCATGAAGGAGGTCAACAGACTGCTGAGCATCCAGCATTTGACTACGACACCCTACCATCCAATGTGCAACGGGTTCGTCGAGAAGTTTAATGCTACGCTGAAGTCCACCCTGAAGAAACTATGCAGCGAGCAGCCCAGACAATGGCATCGCTACATCAACGCCTTACTGTTTGCCTACAGAGAAGTGCCGCAGGAGTCCACCGGCTTTTCTCCGTTCGAGCTGTTGTACGGAAGAACCATCCGAGGGCCGATGCACATCCTAAAAGAACTGTGGAGAGACCCCAGAGGTGAAGAACAGCTACCATTATGTGTTTGAGCTACGGGAGAAGCTGGAGCAAACTCTCGAAATAGCCAGGGAAAATCTGAAGAAGTCCTAGGACTGTGGGAAGCAATACTATGATCGGAGGGCTGTGAACAGGAAGTTTAAACCTGGTGCTGCTACTTACTGACCACAATAAGTTGCTGATGCAGTGGAAAGGCCCGTACGAAGTGGAGACCGTGGTGGGGATCAACGACTACAAGGTGAAGGTCGGCCAGCATTCCAAAATATACCACGCCAACCTCCTTAAGCTGTAGGTGGAAAGGCCTCACTTCAAATATTCCCGTTCGATCCAAACCCTTCCCGATCCCTTTCAAAACCCGCGAATCCTTGAAGAAAGACATCGATGAGATGCTGAAGACGGGCATCATCAGGGAGTCCAGTTCCCCCTACGCATCCCTTGTCGTGGTCGTGAAGAAGAAGGACGGGAGCAACAGAGTATGCATCGACTACAGGAAGGTTAATAAGATCACCGTCTTCGACCCCGAGCCGATGCCTACTGCAGCAGACCTCTTCCGCCAATTATCGGGGAGTAAAATATTCTCAAAGATTGACCTCAGCAAGGGTTATTGGCAAGTCCCCGTGCGTCAACAGGACATACCAAAGACTGCTTTTATTATGAAATGACCAAAGACTGCTATTATTATGAAATGTTGCCCTCTGGTCGCAGACTGCGTGTGCCTAAATGTTCTCTTGTAAGAACAAAAAACAGTTTTATTCCAAAATCTATTGAGTTTTTAAATAAGCGCTAAGTAATATTTTTGTATGATTTTGATGTTTGTGATGATGTTTGAGATGTCATTTCATATTGGAAATTTATTATAGATGTAGTCTACTGTGTACTTGTTTTATCTATGTATGTATTGTTTTAATGTTTCATACCGATCAGCAATTGTATGTCATAATTTCTCTGTTGAGATAATAAAGTATTCTTGAACTTGAACTTGAACTTGAACTTGAACTTTTATAACTCCAGATGGGACGTACGAGTGCCTAAGGATGCCCTTTGGCATGGTCAACAGCGGAGCTACCCTAAAGAGAGGAATGAGGAAGATGCTCAAAGTGATGGACAACGTCGTGTGTTACTGGGACGACCTGCTAGTCCATACCCAGACCTGGAAGGAACATCTGCAGACCTTGAGGGAGCTGTTTCACCGTCTTCAAGAAGCCAACCTGACCTTGAGACCCAGCAAGTGTATTCTGGGAACCGACAACGTTGACTTCGTCGGACATTCGACGGAAGTAGGAGACAACGGAGGATGCACTGACTCCAGGAAAGCCCACAAGATCACTGTCTTTGACCCTGGGCCGATGACAACTGTAACGGACGAGGGCGTCGTTTCCTTACAGATGGAAAACATTGACTGTGTGAATGAACTGAGAACATTGACAGTATCCAAACAGACTGAAATAAGTTTTAATTTTGGACTTTGTTTGTTCGTTGCGTCTCAACGTTGTTGAAAGAAATTAAGTAAATTTCTTCTTGAGTGGGGGGTTGTGTTACGTTGGAGAGCGTGCGGTGGTAGATGTAGGTTTACGTGTGAAATGCGCACAATAATAGGCTTGTGTGTGTGACGCGCGCGATAGATCAGATCGTTTTGTTTTGCTAAGCATGCAGTAATAGAGTGTATTCATCTTTGATTTGATTTTGCGTTGTTAGAAGAAGCTTTGTATAAAGTTGATGATTTTAGTTGGTCGATATTATTTGAGAATTTTATCGAGTCAGTTGTTTACTATCGATCGAAGCGTATGGATAGTTCTAGTGGTAACCATGGAAGCTTCCATTCCAAATAAGGTTGTATGACGTGAGACAGGGATGATGAAATTACTTCTGATTGGTAGAGGTGTGTCACGTTGGGGGTATTCTCGCTCTTTCTGGAGTTTAGAGATACTATATATATATATATATATATATATATATATATATATATATATATATATATATATATATATATATATATATATATATATATATATATATATATATATATATATATATATATATATATATATATATATATATATATATATATATATATATATATATATATATATATATATATATATATATATATAGTGCCGCACTGTTTCAAAAGGTGGTTTTTTAGAGAGAGTTGGCAGTAGAGAGAGCTGTTGTATTAGAGTTGAGAAAGTTGTTAAAAAGTGGAAAGTTCAAAGTTGAGAATTGTAGAGTGGAAAAAGCGATTGAGCGATGGTATGCAGTTGTTGATGTGTGCTGAATAAAAGTGGAAAACTTCATACGACGACTCCTGACTTGTTGATGATTGAACGGGTTGCGTGGATAAACGAATCTGAGTTACACTTTATCAGGTTTCAAGCATCGGGGCTGAATCAACATTAAAAAAAAACATCGAGTGTAACAGAGAGGGACTTAGGCATTCAAGTAGATCACGAGCTGAAGTTCTATAAACACGCCGAAACAGAAGTCAACAAGGCAAACAGGCTGCTGGGGCTAATACGTCGATCTTACCAATACCTGGACGAGGAATCTATGAGGCTGCTCTTCATAGCGATAGTTAGACCTCATCTAGAGTTCGGGAACTGTGTGTGGGGACCGCGCTATGAGAAGGACCAAAAAAGGTGATTGAACAACAAGTGATTACTACAAGAACAGGACAAAGGACAACGCTCCATAAAGAACATAACATAACATTAAATAACACAACATAACATAACATTACATTGTACCTACATGACCTTCGACTTACGGGATAGGATCGATAGTTCAGTTCAGTTCAAAGGACTATGTTAAGCTTCGCAGCTTTTTTCTGTCCCTGTTTCTATATTAAATTTTTCGGTTAGTTTTGCAGTTGTTCTGGGAATTAAAATTAAAATGAAAATCATTCATCAAAATCAAAATTGGATTCCAAAATGAAACTTACCTTTTCCAGAAGGTTTTTAAAGGTATTTAAGTTGTTAGCTTTTTTAACATGTAGACCTAATGGTAGTTTGTTCCAGAGTGGTGCAATTCTATGGCTAAAACAGTGCTTTCTTTTGTTAGTAGGCTACGACACAGTGCTGGATAAAAATTGTGTCTTCCGAGTTTCTTTGTTTGTTTATCAGTTTATAGTCCCCTCTCTTCCCATAAGGATTTTCAGAGAGGAGACTCTGCCGAGTTTCTATTATTCTTTAAGGTTCTTATACGTCCCATCTTGGAGTATGCTAACCCCGTCAGGTGCCCGTATTTGAGGAGGCATGTTGACTTGATCGAGGGTGTCCAGCGCAGACTCACCAGGAAGATATGTGGAATGTCAGGACTCTCCTACGAGGAAAGACTGCATGAAGTCACTGAGGTTACCCAGTTTAGAGAATCGGAGAGAGCGGGGTGATTCAATCGAAATTTTTAAAATTGTGCACAATTTGTATGATCATTTAACCATTTGTTTTCTTTTAAATTTTAATGACGTTAGTTTAATACGAGGTCACAAATTTAAACGTACTAAAACTTTTAATAATAATCGCAAATTTAATGGTTTTTTTAACTAATAGAGTGGTAATATATTGGAATAACCCGACTACCGAGGCTGTGGATGCTGGATCACATAATGTGTTCAAGAATAGTCTGGACAAGTTATTTAAGGTACTAGGCACTGAGTCCAGGGGATTGGGTCTTGGGACCCTTATCAAGATCGATTATGAGGGCCAAAGGCTCTTTAGCCTGCATGCCGAACTATGCTATATTATATGCTATGCTAGTGTTGCATCCAGCATGAAACGTAAAGAATTATATTAGCATTAACTTTGTCGATGTTATCTAATATTTTGTATGTTTGTATAAGATCACCTCTAACTATTCTAAATTTCAAACTCGGAAGGCCTAATTTCTGTAATCTTTTGCCGTAAGGCAGATTTTTCAAGGACTTTACCAATTTTGTTGCTCTACGCTGCACTGTGCCACTTTTTGAAATCACTGTCTTTTCAAGAACGGCATTTATATATTCCACATGAGGTCGGACAAGTATCTACATGTTAGTGTATCTTTATCAAGGCAGGTGAAAGATCTCCTGATAATCCCCAGCATATTATTTGCCATTGCAATTGCAGTAAAAATATGTTTATAAAATTTTTACTCTTTATCAAAAGTGACCCTCAGATCCTTCTCTGACGCTCTCTTTCCGTCAGCGGTCATATACTATTCATGGCAAGGATAGGTTAGGTCTTTTGTTTGTTTGTTTGTTTTATATATTATTTGAGTTTTGTGGTGCTTTAAAAAAAAGTTTTTAGTTAATATTAATTGTTCAATATTTTACTGTATATTTTTTCTGGCCATTATTTAGGTTAGACCATTTTGGGGTGTTGTCGGAGTTATGCCCCTTCTTTTGGAGTAGCTGGAAAGCAAATGGCGGAAAGGAAGGTGGAAAAGGCAAAGTCTGGGACGCAACTTAAACATTGACCGAGTGACTCGCATAATTCAAAACGATGAATATTGCAGGTGATGTCATTTGTTCGTGTTTCGATTCACACCTCCAAACCATGTAGTTGTATCTTCTTCATAAATAGGCACGATTTGTCAGTTGCCGCGAGCTAGCTGCTGACGCCGAGCCTGAGTCCATGAATATTTGCACCTGTAGTTGAAGTATACTTGCACGAACCTATAAGAGCCTTAGCTATATATTATCATCTATATCAATTATTTGTCTGAACTTCTATTACGTTAACATTGTCTTCCTGAACAGAGCACTAGTGTCTACTACTATAGTTTCTTAGAAACAGTTGCTATAAATCAAGCACGCCATTTTAAATTTTAATTTCATTCACGGCAAAATAGGCCACAGGAAATGTACGGCAAGAATATAATTCGATAGATCTGGGTTTATCTAATCCTATCAATCACCTGTGATGTTAATTATAATTTTTAAGAGCTGTTAATTTAAGTTAATGTTACTTTTTGCCGAAACTGCAGCTTCCTTTTAACTGTAAAGGCTTTACTAAAGCTTAAAAGCTGAATGTTTTGTCAATATGTCAGTATGTGTTCTGCATTCCAGGGAACAATTATCCTCAGTATGCTAGTGCTGTGGAGTCATGCAGTTCTTCAGGTGGCAACAACAACACCATGATGATGGGAATGGAGCAGCAGGCAGTCGGGATGATGTCCCAGCCAGTCAACATGGCATGGCAAGGGCAGCAATCTCTGCAAATGCAGCCTCAGATGGGTGCAAGCACCATGCCGCAGATGGAAACGAACGTTGGAATGAACTCTCAAATGGGTATGGGGACAAATATGTCACAGGTAGGCGTGAGATCAAATGCCTCTCAAGTGGGCATGAATAGTGGTATGACTATGAATACTGTTCCCATGAGCATGAACAATGCCCCTGTGGAAATGAACAGTGGATTCATGGGGATGAACCGTGGGCCCATAGCGACGAACAGTGCACCATATGGGATGAACACTTCCCAGAGCAGCTCCAGTTTTTGGGGTGGAAAGCAAGGTAATTACAACATTGACCAGGATTCGACTTTTTCTGCATCTGGAAATACCACTGCGTTTGGGAGCCAGCCTGGAGGACACAACCCATCAACGGCATCAGGCCCAAGGGGAAGTGGCTGGAACAGTGGATCCAGATATCAACCGGAGTGGAACAACAGCAACAACAACCAGTATCAACAAGATGGAAATAATGGTGGATTTCAGAGTGGGAACAGCGATGGATTTCAGAGTGGGAACAACGATGGATTTCAGAGTGGGAACAACGATGGATTTCAGAGTGGGAACAACGGTGGATTTCAGAGTGGGAACAATGGTGGATTTCAGAGTGGGACCAGTGGAGGATTTCAGAGTGGGAACAGCGGAGGATTTCAGAGTGGGAACAGTGGAGGATTTCAGAGTGGGACCAGTGGAGGATTTCAGAGTGGGAACAGCGGAGGATTTCAGAGTGGGAACAGCGGAGGATTTCAGAGTGGGAGCAACAGTGGATTTCGGGGTGGGAGCAGCAGTGGATTTCAGAGCAATAACAACAGTGGATTTCAGAGCGGTAACAGCAGTGGATTTCAGAGCGGTAACAGCAGTGGATTTCAGAGCGGTAACATCGGTGGATTTCAGAGTGGCAACAGCAGTGGATTTCACAGCAATAACAACAGTGGATTTCAGCGTGGGAACAACGGTGGATTTCAGCGTGGGAACAATGCTGGATTCCAACCTGGACCACAACGCACTTCCTACAGAGAGGCAAGCAGCAGCTTACAGCAAGACTTCAACCAGGACAATTCTATGCAGCAAGGTGCTTCAGACTATGACTGCTACCAGGGTAGTAGTGGTGGATATTCTAGCAGTTGGCCCAAGGGAGATCAGGGCAGGAGCCAGGAATGGAGCCAGGGCATGAGGAACCAAAGCAACAACACAAACTTCATCAGCGAGCAGATGGACGAGTTCTACTCTGCTATTGAGCCACAATTTGAAAGAGAGCCGCTTGGCAGATCCTCCACCCTCAGGGAGTCACACCAGCAAAACAGGATCGACCGGACATGGATGGAAACCACTAGTGGACCGGGCAGAGAGAAATTCAGCCGAGGAAGGGGCAGCTTGTCACAGGCTGCCACACAAGCCCCCATGATGGAAACCACTAGTGGACCGGGCAGAGAGAAATCCAGCCAAGGAAGGGGCAGCTTGTCACAAGCTGCCACACAAGCCCCCATGATGACCGACACAATGATGGCTCCCGACGTGGAAAATCAAGGTCGGCCAATATGTGAGCAGTTTGCGGACGAGGACACAGACTACTGCAAGCTGTGCAACATGTACTTTACGTCAGCACCGGTATGTTTGCACAGCGGTTATTGTGGTTAGCCCCCCCTCCTATCTCCCCCCACCTCCAACCCCAAAAGTTAGTACTTGATTTTGCTTTTTCTGTGAAGAAAAATCACTGGCTAACTGTTATTTTCTTCGTTTATTTATTTTATTTTTAAATAAATGTATAATTGATTTTATCCTTTCTCGCTCAGTTTCTTCGCAGGCAGTCAGGATATAACATTGTTCTTTTAAGTTCTATGAACTTGAAATGATGACCTTTCCTTGTATTTTAACATCATTCATTGATTATTTTTGCTGGCTTCCCTCTACCCTCCAGCCCCTTCCATTTCCCTTTCTGCCCCACCCCTGTCTGAGTTACTGACCCGCTATTTGTTTCCCTTTAACCCTCTTTCCATATGTAGTTTCAGTTGGAAGTAGATTGTAGCACTTGTTGATGAAGAAGCAATTCAAGCTTATTGGTGTATTTAATTGTAAATTTGGGGGAACTAGAGGTAAAGACCTGTGTTCCTATCCTTTTTATTTTTGTGTGTATTTCATTTCAAGGCACTGCAAGCTCTTGGCCATGCAGCGGTCAGATGGGAGTTCAAATGTGACCTAAACCTTGTAGGTGGCTCTCCACTTGACCTGGCGACCTTTTTTGCTGATGTTTATGTCTTATATAGTGCAATCCTCTACATTGGTACACATGCTCATTGCACATGAGGTGGGAGAAAAGCGATCCAAAAATAAAGCACAGCAGCCATCGTATTTTTTTAATTTTAATGTCGAACATTAATAAGGAATGTACCTGATGTATATAATAATTTATACAGTTTTGCTTCAGCTACCTCTTGACAAGCCGTCTGGCCCTTTCCTTCATCTTTTGTTTCCATCTCTTTCTTTCTTCCCCCATTTCGTTCTCTCTCCATCTGTCTCTTGCCGCTCTTGTCTCTTTGTCTTTCTCCCCTTCCTCCTTCCCGCCCATCCTTGTTCAACCTCACATCCTTCTCCACAAACTATTACTATCTCTCCCCTTTTCCCAAGAATCTGTTCAGTGGGTTTGAATAGCTGCACAGTACTACTTTTGGGCTGGTTGGCGCACTAGCAGAGGCTGGCCTCACAATAAGCTCATAGCGTTTGTTTTGCTCAGTCACTCTCTTATTCTTATGCTGTGCTAATATACTTATATAGCACGCTTTTCCAGCACCAGAGCTGCTGAAGGTGCTGACCGATACAGGATCTAACTCAAGGCACCCGCTTGCTGTCTTTAGGCGCATGGTCTGACTCACCAGACAATTGAGCACAATCCTAGGCAAGTGGAGAGAAGGTGTATTTATGTCACTTGCACTCACCCGGCTTAAAGATGAAAGGCAGGATTGTTACTTAAAGACTGTGATGGAATGTGTGCGTGCACATATGAGACCTTTGATGGCTTTATACAATCATCTGAACGAGTAATGACTGCTTTATGAGTTTTGTTGATGATTCATGGTTGGAAATGATGGTTGATGATTATGAGTGATGATGATGATGATGATGAAATGTTACCTGCACAACTCTACACTGGAAGGCTGCTCAGGCTGCAATCACTGCACCTCACCCCAAATTTCTGTTTCTCTCTGTCTCTCTCCCCCCTCTCTCCCTCTCTTTTTTTTCTGTCTGTCTCTCTCTCTCAAATTTATAATTATCTCAAAATGGCTAGCACCATACAGAAACCATTAAGGAGCAAGGACTAAAACAAACCAAGGGGTGCAAGTTGCTATATAATTATAATGCAATGTTTCCCACAGCAGGCATTTTGTATGCATTGCACTGGATGTAACTATTCCCTTGTTTGTATTACAAACGCCACTGGCATTTGTGGAACTTTTGTGCCCAATTTGTGGACGGGGCTGAGTAAAATGTCCATGATTCAGTCTATCCTATCCTATCCTATCCCATAACTGGAAAGTCATTTAACCAGCATACTCCATCTTTCTCTGTCCTCAAAAGTGCTCATGGCTTCACTCACAGTCAAGCCAGTCCATTCTTGAATGTTGTCGTCCCACTTCTTTTTTTGTCTCCCTTTTCTTCTGATTCTTTGCACCGTGCCTTGCAGGATGGTCTTTGCAAGGCCTGATGCTCAAGTGATGTGGCAATACCATCGGAGTTTGCTTGTTCAACATTGTGAGCAAGTCATCATGTTATCCAGAGGCTTGTGTGATGGTCTGTCAGACTTGGGGAAGTTGGTCATTGGTGATGTGCTATTGAAAATTGCTAACACAGTCAAACAAGCTTACAACGGAGACCAGGGGGAAATTTGTTCCCTTCGTTATAGCCGACCGAAATTTGTTGTACCGGTAGTCATTGGTTAGTGGCTGAATTGTGGCATTATACCAGTCGTGTCTCTACAATGAGTCTTTGATGTAAGATTTACAGCCCAGAACAGGTCAAACTGTTTTTTCTTGTTGCATCAATTTTTATTCATCAGATTAACATAAGTTGTACTGATACTGTTTTTTCACCATGTTATGGCAAAATGGGTTGATTTTACTATTTTAGAAGAGTTTTGCCAGATAAAGGTGATCTACAGAGAGAGATTTATTGATTTAGCCTTTCGGGGCCCGAAAGTGTGAGTTGGATGTGTCTACCTGTCCAACTGTGCACGCTTTTGCTATTTTCTGTGGAAGTGTCCCATGGTAGGGAGGAGAGCTATGTTTTCTTCGTATGTTAACCTGCACTTTTTATATATATATATTATAGATGTTCTCTCATTGCAATAGTGTTGTTTTAAACATTGATTTACCTTCTTTTGACTTTGTGCGTTTGTATACATGCATACTTCCTTTCGCTTAGAATTGTGTATAATTGCCTTATCTGCGATATACCTATCCTATCCTATCCTGTCCCGTAACTCGGAGGTCGCAGGGGCACCACAGATGATCGTTTAACCAGCATACTCCATCTTTCTGTCCTCAGCAGTCCTGATGGCTTCACTCAGTGTCAAACCAGTCCATTCTCGAATGCTGTCCTCCCACCTCTTTTTCGGTCTCCCTCTTCTTCTACCTCCTTGCACTGTGCCTTGCAGAATGGTCTTTGCAAGGCCTGATGATCTGGTGACGTGGCCATACCATCATAGTTTCTGTTTCTTCACCGCTGTGAGCAGGCCATCGTGTTGTCCAATGGCTTGTGTGATGGTCTGTCGGACTTCGTTGTTGGTGATGTGTTGGGTATAGGAAATGCCCAGAAGTCTGCTGTAGCATCTCGTCTCCATGCTTTGTATTCTTTGTTGTAGATCTGCTGTGGGAGTCCATGCTTCGCAAGCATATAGCAGGCCTGGGAATGGTACGCTTTTCGGCGTAATTACGCCGAAGTCACATTGCATTTACGCTGAAAGTGACCTTCTTACGCCGAAACCGAACTCTGACTAGTTTTGCGCATGCAATACATTTTGTCCGTTTTCCGTTCATAGTGGACAGTGTTAAGATGCACTGCTTTCGGTTTGAGACATCCTTCGTTCGATACTTCCTCTCTACAAGAAACAAAATTTCCGAATGGCTGATGGTTATATCGATCAACCAATAGCAAAGCTAGAAAGAATATTACTTCTTGGCAGTAATGGCGTTGCGTAGAGACTTCGTTGAACGTGGCGGAATATTCGACGATTCAGAATGTCGATATAAGTGGTCATGGGAGTGGATGGATCGGGACTACAAAGTTCCGTTGGAATCCAGATCGAGCCAGTCCAGCAGCAAACCACGTACTTTGACGGGCCGTTACGCCGAATGGGTCCGAAAGTGAACGAGCCAGGAATAGCCTATTGCTTGATGTGTCGCACAAGTTTTGACAGTAGCATCACAGCAGAAAGAAGCTCACTCCTGCAATGTAGTGTTGATGCAAAGGACAAAGCCCAGTGCAAGCTTGAGGAAACAAGAGCCTCCTAGGAAGCAAATGAAGCTATCCTTTCATGAAAAGCAGTAGAACTACAAAGTACAATACTTGATGTATAGCTTGTTGTGCATTTATCTTGGTATTGTCTGATTGCTTATTTTTGTTTGTTTGTTAGTTTTATTTGTGACAGATTAGAAGTTCTTGTCAGTGTTAATATGTTGGACAAATTTTTTTTTTTAAATTAACACTTTAAAGGCACTAGGAGAGGCCAGATGTGTGTTTCAGAATGCAGGAAATGTGTTTTAAAGGCACTAGGAGAGGCCAGATTTGTGTTTCAGAATGCAGGAAATGTGTTGGCGGCCGGGGCTCCGCCCCGGACCCCGCTGGGGGACCTTACGGCGCTCCCCCAGACCCCCTAGACCGCAAGGTGCTTCGGCCCTTCGGGCCTTGCCTCTAACTATCTAGTGCCGCGCGTCCCGATATACGGTACGCCCAAACCACTTTTTCTCATTCCCAGGCCTGATATAGGAAGATGGAGATGACAAGGGAGCGCAGCAGTCTTACTTTGGAATGTAGACTGATGGTCCTGTCTTTCCAAATGGGCTTCAAACTTGTCAGGGCAGCAGTTGTTTGTGCGATCCTGGAGAAAATTTCCTGTCGGGACCCATTGACTGATACAATGGCTCCTAAATATTTGAAGCTATGTCATGTAGTGTGACCTGGGCAGAAAAGACCTGGCGGTTGGTCACAGCCGAAATCCACAAATACAGTGTGGCTCGCCTTGGCCCTGAGCACGTGGTTGTTGAACCTGTAGTAACATGAGGTTCCTCCGCCCTGGCCGGTGACTTCTGTGTAGTCTAGACTTTCGCCCAGTGATGCCGTGCTAACATCACCCCTGTTAGTCGCCTCTTACTACACACCGGGAAACGTTAGGTCTATTCTACTTAGTGCCCGAACCCACAGGGCAATATATACTGCGATATACATAATTATATGTCAATTTTTTATATTTTATTTGTTCAGTGGCAGTGTGATAGTATCCAATGTTGCAGTGGTGTCTTTCCGAATTTGAAGTATTATAATGTGTTTTTATTATTACTGTAGGAATGATATTTGCTGGTAGTGTGAATGTGTGTGTGTGTGACTGTTAACCAACATCGGAGCAATTTTCACTATGCAGTGTAACTGTTGCCATTTGGCTAAACACTCTGTATTCTAAGAGAAGGCGCTTAGCTGTTAATGGTGCAATTCAAATTCCTTGGTTATATCAGCTTTCTCTCTTGTGTGGATGTGCTTCGGTGTGCGATATTATTTCAAGTTCTCTATCAGAGTGAGCCGAATTCATTTCCATTTTGCAACCATCGTCTTAACCCATAGGCCTATCGATCCTGATTGTCTGTGCCAAAAAGATGGCCTCGGATGAGAATCGTCTTGGATTGGATCTCTGAAAACGAAACCGAGTAATCAGATAATTTGTGTCTAAGAACAAACTTCTCGCCTTCCAAATGATTGTTATCGGCGATTGTTTTGACGATTCTGAACTATTTTGCAGTGGATTAATTGTTACAGTGTGAAAGATGCACGACCAGCAATTTACTCAAACAGCAAAATCTTGTCTGTTGTATTGTTTTTTCTGAAAGTGAATGCTTCTGTTAGCCTGTGGAAAGCAGTAATAGTCTCAGTGATAATGATGGGGGTCATGAGCCACACTTTTTCTTCTTTCAAAGTGTATAGCAGTAAGAAGACAGTAACATACAACCTTGTGTATTTTTTCAGGGAATACACATGCATTCATACTTTTTTCTGAGACATTTGGAACATTCAGTCTATTTACTTTCACAAAATTAACTCTTTCCTATGTCTTTGAAATGTTTTGGGTGCCAAGAACAAAAAGAAAAAGTTAGACCTGTCACTTTCTGCCAGATGTTAAAGTGGCATGCCTTTTAAACTAGTACTTTGCAAAAAGATGTAGTTTCCAAAATGGTTAAGAACAAACATAAAGCATGTGCGTCTTTCTACAGACGCCTAAATGACATCAACATTTATGCAAACAAGAACAGTGTGTTTTTACCTCATTTCTGTAAATTTATGTCATTTGTGATGACTTTGCACGTGGACATCGTTATGTCCCTTGAAGTTTGGTGTTTAGGATAAGAAAATACATTCGGTGTGAGCGAATCTACGTTGTAACAATGTTCATTATATCCAAAAAGTTGTAAGTAATAAAAGAGAACAACTCTGGCAGGGATTTTTTTTCCTTAGGTACAAGCATTTATTGAAAATGTATTGGTTGTACGCCTGTTTAGCTGGGGGTTTCATAATAAATAGTATCCCCACTTTCTGGAAATGTTGTGCTTTAAATTCCCACTGTCACTGTCTTTCTCCTTTGTTCTTTCTCATTCCTACTCTGTTTTATCAATCTACTATACTATCTTCTTCGCTAGACCAGTCACCTACCTTTTTTCTTGAAAACTCTTCCGGGACAAAACTCCTAATTTGTGTGTGAGGTCTGTTGGATCAGCTTGGGAATATTGGATGCTTTCTGCCAAATGGTCATCGGGGCTTCCTATGATGTTATTGTTTGGCAAGTAGGCATTTTATATGTATTTGTTTTATCGATATTTTATAATTATGTTTGTATTCTATTTTGTTTTTGTAAACGGCGGTTCGATAAGTTAGAATATAGCCTCAGCATCCCCTGCGTGGAATGTCTTTATTGTATAGTGGCCGGCTGGTGGAGTGCCTTCAGTGTTACCATTATGGCACTAGGGTTATTCGGCAGATCTTTTATGCGGATCAGGAGTGAGTCCTCTTTCAGCGAAGTTGTGGTCCTGATTCAGCTGTTTGCAGTCCGCTGGACCCTGTAAGCAATGAATAACTAACTATGGATGCGTGGTAATCGTATGGTAGTATAGGGAGGTTGGTTGGAGCTGGATGGTGGTGAATGGTGGGGTCTTTTCCTTTTTACTGATCTGGCAGTTATGTCAGTGCATGATTGGTGATAGTGGGTGTTGGTTGGAATTGGGCGAGAGTGATTGGTTATGTTACCTCGATGCCCTAGAGAGGGGGAGAGGGGTTGGAGGAGGGAAGCAACCCTTGTAGTATCAAATTAAATTATATAATAAAAGTTAATAATGTCCCTCTATTTCTCTCTCTCTCTCTCTCTCTCTCTCTCTCTCTCTCTCTCGCTCTCTCTCTCTCTCTCTCTCTCTCTCTCTCTCTCTCTCTCTCTCTCTCAGTGATGATAATGGTCTCTCTCTTTCAGTGATGATAATGGTGGTGATAGTGGTGTTAGTAATAATAATAACAAAACTAATTATTACTGTAATTATTATTATTATTATAATGATTATTATAATTTTTATTATTATTATAAATGTGAGGGATAGGGAGGCGTGGTTGCCTACAATTGTTTAAAGATGAAGATGTTGGTGTGATTGTATGTGTGTGTGTGATTTATATAATTTCTAAATTAATGTTAAAGGTTCTTTACTATGTTAATTTGTTAAGGGACAGCTTGGAAGATTAGACTTATTAATTAGTCAAAAATCTTTATCCCTAATTAAATTTTTTTTTTTTAAAGTCTCTCTTTCTCTCTCTCTCTCTCTCTCTCTCTCTCTCTCTCTCTCTCTCTCTCTCTCTCTCTCTCTCTCTCTCTCTCTCTCTCTCTCTCGTAAATAAACTATGAAAAATGTTGTAGATCTTTGATTTTCCTTTCTTGTCATAAATTCTCAATCATATGAATGTTACATTTTGTTACAAGATAGTTGTAACTTAGTGTTTGCCTAAGCCTTAGTATAGATCTGTCTGCTATTTGCTAGTAATGTGGTCCTGATTCTGATCTTAGCAGTTCGCCTTTAACTTTAATCATTGATTATCCATCTGTCTAGTGTTCAGTCTTAAATCAATTTGGACTTGCTCTGTTGTTTCAGATGTATCGGTTGCACGTGAGGGGCCTGAGTCACATCCAACGTGTGATGGCGGTGGACCACAAGACGGATCGGCATGCCTTAACGATCCCATGCATTGTGTCTGGCAAGAACTACACACAAACGGGTAAGCATTGAGCTGGGAAGTTTTCAGTTCATTGTTGCATGCCTAAGGAACGGTAGTTTGAGATATTTTTGTAGTTCTTGTCAACGGTCTTTGTCAGCGGATCCAGAGAACAGTCTTATTGTTTTCATATTGCTCTAATATAGCCGCTAATAATAATAGCACTTTTCCAGCTCAAGAGCTGCTCGAGGCACTGGCCGAAACAGGATGTAACTTAACTCTTTGCCTGCCAATCAACGATATATCGTCGATCAGAGCCGCCATGTTTGTGCCAATCGACGATATATCGTCGATTTCAGTATTCCGTTTCGTTCCGTTTTTTTGCGCAGTCCAATCCAAGTTTTATTTTAACCAAAGAAAGATAACTCTTCCTACTTTCGTTCTCGATCGACACACGCGTGGTTTCTTCAAATTGATTAGTTTTTAGAGTTTTTTTGTGCATTTTACTAAGCATTGTGATGGGCACAATCGACAGTGTGTCAAACTCTGCTAATAATCAATATAATTTCAAACTGTAAAGTGTATTTTGATCCTAAATAAATTTTCTTTCTGGTGTGTGAAGCTGATTCAGTGATTGGAATTATTCCTCCAGATTTTTTTTTATCACTGTGGTATGTAGAAATATTTTTGTTTTATTTTATCATTTCAAAAATATCAACATGCTTTCAAAACACGTATATCAATAACATAATCAAATTAACATTTTTGTGAGTTTTTTTCTTATTCTTCACTCTTTTACCTTTAATTTGATATGAAATATGTCTATTTAACAACTATTATTGAAAGAACAGTAGCTTAAATGCCCTAAGGTACTGAACTTTCTTTCCGGTGCCAGAGAAATGTCTGGCACAAACGTGGAAACATGCCTGGCAGGCAAAGAGTTAAGTGGGATGTGAGATAAATATGTGGAGCATTTATCTACTAAGTATTTGGTATGATATTGGTAAGGAGAAGTGTTTGAATGGTGAGAGAATGGAAAGCTTACAATCTATAGGATGATGATATCCATTTGTAATGAGAATGCCTCCACAATTTGTTGAATGCTCAGTGCGTGAATCTATGCAAATGAGAATAATCATTTTCCTTTATTTGTTTCATCAACTCATTGTAATTTATAACAAATAATTTTATTAATTTTTCTTTACGCAGTACCCCAGGAGAGCTTGTCTTCAGAAGCGATGAAGAAACGTGAAAGTGATCAGAATTTTGACCCCGCCAGATCAAAGATTGATCCTCCAGCTGCACTAATTCCGGTCGGTAGTGGGACGACCTACTGTCATGTGAGTTGTTTTTTTGTGTTTTTTTTTCTCTGTTTTGTCGGGATGATCTTGGTGATGATCAGGAGACAGCACTTTAATCTTAGTGCTGAGATTGAAAGAGTTTGCATGACCCTATGCTTGTATGTAAAAGTGTGTGTATTAATAATGATAATGGTTGTGGCACACACCATATTCAGGGTGGAGAATTTTCCGCGAATCCGCGGATTTCCGCGGAAGGCATTTGCATTTCCGAGAAAAAAAATATTGAGTTCCGAGTGTGAGAAGCTGAGGGGCTACCCTTTACTTGGGCATAACGGCCAAAAGCGGCCGAAGGTCTAAACAGGCAAAACGTCCAAAAGCGTCCGTATCAACCATGTGGTTATACTCTCGCGCTGTTTGAAAGATTGCGAGACTTCTGGCAATTGACTTCCGGTTTATTCTTGTGAAAACATTCGACTGCATTTCCACAAGTTTTCTCTGTGATGCGTTCGTTTTTTTCAATTTTTTTTTTCTTCAAATTTTCTTGTGTGTGTGCCTAAAAGGGATGGTTTGGATTCTTCGACTGATGAAGGGGAGTTTACAGGCTTCCATTTATTAGACATTAAAGTGAGAGAAATGGACTTGGAGTCGGAGAAAGAGATCAATACTGACATTAGACAATTAGTGTCAGTAGTGTGCATGCATACGATCTTTCAGACTGGCATGAAAGTGAAGAAGAGGGGGCTTGTTTGGACTTTTTAAAACTTTTTTTTTTGGTATACACATGGAGTAATAAAAAACAAGACGCGACAAGAGAAGTATAAAAAGGTAGATAATCAAAATAGAATTTATTTCTGTTCATTTTGCATTTTATTTCATTTAAATCTATACACTAGTCACTAATACCTAAGATGTGGTGTTTTTACTAACGTACCCCTAAATATCTCTAAAATTATAACAATTCTTGCCTGTTTACATCTAAAAAAATAGACAAACGTGTGCCCAGTAAAATTGGAAATGTGGAGTTTGTGTGTAACAGTGGTGGACCTCAAACTTTGTTAGGCCTACAAATCAAGATTCTTAACGTTTTTGAAAGACGTGTGCATAAAACATTCTTTTTTTTTTCTTTTTCTTTTTTTTTTTGTGCTATTCATGTTTACTTTTTGCTTTCAGGAGAGGCCCTAAATTACTTTCAAAATTGCATAAATTCATTTTCTTCCAGGGGGCGAATACCGGGGCTTGGCCCCTGGGCCCCGGCCGGATTTAAGAGATTTCTTGATTCAGTTGTTCTCCACCCCGCATATTCCTAAATTAGACTCGAAGTGCCGCAATCTGTTACCAACATACATGCTCACATATAATCCAATGAATACAACAAACACACATACATCATTCAAACTTGTGGTGTAAAGGCAAGTCGCATATTAGAAGATGTAAAGGATTTTTTTTTTTTTTACGCTGTGCCTCTATAAGTTAGCAGCATTCCAACACAGCCTGATAATGGAAAAGTCTATTATGTCGCGATGGGTATATAGAGATTATGGGAATTTTAATGATGGATGATGATGATAATGGAATAGTTAAGTGAAGGTGATGATGCTAGTGACAGTGATGATGATGATAATGACAGTGATGATGATGATGGTGATGTGGTTGGGAGTGATGATAAGGAAGAGATAATAATGACATGTTGCAATTTTTTATATTTTTTTTTGAAGGTTTGCATGATTGACTTGAATACGGAAGATATGCTTCGCAAACATGTCATGACGGGCGAATCTCATATCCTCGTAAGTACTTTTTGTATTTCCAGATAATTGAAATACTGGGGAATCCCAGCGAGCCAAATGTCTGGCCAGTCAGCTTGTTTGTCTCTTTGTTTGTCTATCGGTCAGTGTGTTGCACATTGTATCTCGAGAACCACTGAACAGATTTTGGCCAAACTTCATAGGAACATTACCTAGATTAGTGGCCTGCTTCAAGTGCCATAATATTTGCTCTAGATTGTCTTTCTTCATGCCAATGAAGCACGACTCTTTTAAAGAGTCACGCATCTTAAAAGAATGCATTAATCATCATTATCATCTACCACAAAGGTCAAGGTCGTTGTTGTCAGTTATTTGCTAAACACGTTTTGTTCTATATCTAAAAGACTGATTTGTTTATATTTGGCCTACGGGTACTTCAGCTCATGACCAATCATCCTCTGGCATTCCATTTGTTAGTTGGTTGGTCAGACAATCCAAATTTCACTTTTATATTGAAAGCACCTTTATTAGCCTTATTTCAAGAATAACTGAACCAGCTTTTGATTGTCTTTACTATGCACTAATGCAGCTATTTTACCCACCACTCAGCCTTTTGTGTCTTTGACCTGTGCTCTTTCTCAAAGGTCAGGGTAGCTGAGGTCAACTATGTTATAAAAACATTTTGCACACTATATCAGAATTAGCTGAAGGCAAATAAACTTTTTTATTTTTTCTTTCTTTTCTTTTTTTTTTGGCAGATAGTTCAGATGCCAACCAGCCCATGCTTTCAGTTTGCTTCTCTAGGAAAAAGCCAAGTGACAACATTGCCACAAAAATTAATACTTTAAAAATGCTGATGTTTGAGCTATGTGCGCAAATGTCTGCAAATACCTTTGTTTGGCTTTCCATCTTGTGATGTGATTGTTTTTATTTTCTTGGTCCGTCTTGTTATGCCTACTTGTAAAGATTTTGAAAAGAAAATGTGCTAGAGAAATTATATAAATATGTATTAGAGCACTGTTTTGCAACCCTGTAATAATGATGATGTGTAGTTGTAACATACTTGACCAGTGGTTTTGTTTTCTGTTTCAGGCTGTCCAGGCATTGCAGGAAGGCAGTAAGTAGTTCCTTTGCCTGTTTGCGTAAAATTGCACTTTCTTTTTTCTGTTCTGTTTTGTCTTCCTAACCCTAACCCTAAGGCCAATCTCACCAAAAACAAGCCAATGTTGGTGCTAGCCGAGTGTTAGATCTGTTAACCCTTTAACACGCGGAGCGACCTAGAGCGACCGAAATTGTTGCTATGTGCATGCTCGCAGAGCGACCATCAGCGGCCGGTAATGATGTGGTCTGCTCAGAGGCTGCCATGTGGAAATCTGTTTATAGCAAACGTGCGAGACTCTCGCACACGTGATCGTGATTTCCTTCGGTTTCCGGCGGAGTTTTCACTGCATTTTTAGGATGTGTAGAACGCACACAGTGAATTTTCAAAGTTTGATTGAAATTTGAGAGGCGGAGAATTATGGCGTCAGATTCTTGCAGAATCTGATGAAGAAAATGACCCATTTGAAGGATTTTAGGAGGCTGATTTGGTACAGGTTAATGATGGAGAGGAAAGTGATTTAAACTTTCACTTTGACGATCTGTTTCCGTCAGATTTGAATAACAGCAACGATGAACAATTGGTGCTTTATTATTTGTGGCAGTGATCCTATTGCTGCATGTTGTGCAGTATGCAATGTTGACATTCAGATTTTTTTTTCCAGTTGCAACACATTTGTAACATTTCATTTTGAAGAAAAAGATGTGGTGGATTTATTAATAATGATGAGTGGAACATAATTTTGGGTTGTGCATTTGTAATTAATTTTTGTATGTGCATGGTGTAGCATTTTGATGGAGTTACTTGCCTTGACCTAGAAAATAGAAGCATATAAGGCTTAGGCTCCTGTGGGGGTTAGAGGGTTAAGCATTGGCTGTGCATAGGAGTTTGCCTCAACAACCTCTGAAACTCGGATTGGAGTCAGCATAATAATAATACTAATAATAATGGTATTTCTATAGCACTTTTTCCTGAGTAATGGCATCAGTTCAAAGCACAGTTCTCACGCATTTATTCTTAACATTAGCATAATTCAAAATACGAAAAGAAGTGAAACAAAAACGAGACACTATTAAATTATGCAAAGACATAATACAAACATGAAAAATAATATTTACAAGTAAAATATAAAAGACAAGGAAGGGAGGGGGAGGAGAGAAGCTAAAGGAGTGAGGGGGTTGGGGGTGTGACAGTAGTGGTCAGAATCAAAAAAGAATGGTGATGGGAGGCGAGATACACATTTTTAAGGAAGAGATGAGTTTTCAAGTTGGACTTGAAAGGGGCTATGTTCAGAGAGCTTCGAAGAGAGAGAGGAAGAGAGTTCCAAGTTGAAAGACCAAGCACTGAGAAGGATCGACAGCCTGCAGAGGAGTTTGTAGCGGGGTATTTGTAGCATGATGATGTTAGAGGAAGAATGAAGATTTCTAAATGGCTTGTAGAAAGTGAATGTTCCGAGTGTTCTGAGGTACGAAGGGGCTAATCCATGGGCGAGCTTGTAACAGAAAGTACAAATTTTGTAGGTAATCCTTTGAGATAAAGGAAGCCAATGGAGCATCACTTTTGGGCTGCATATGCTGACATCTTCTTTAAGCCAGTAGCATTGCAATGCATCCAAGACAGCTGCAAATGGTCTATTGCAATTTATCTTCTTCTTCTTCTTTTTTTTTTCTGTTTAGCTTCAGTAAAATTGGTGTAGGTTGAGTGTTGGATTGTGTCATCTGCTTGGTTTTGCTTTTTCAGATACACTGCCATTAAGCCTCAATACTGGGCGAGAGACACCTGGGGAGCAAAGTTTGTTTCACCGTCTGTTTGATAAATTTGACCCTCAGATGCCAGTGGTTGGTAAGTTTATTTATAGATTTTTTTTTTCTTCAGTTTATGTATTATAGCTTATACGTGTGTGTGGGTGTGTGAGGAGATTATGGTGAGCACACTTTAGTTACAAACTATGAGCTTGCTTTCCTTACCATATGTTTCTGGGCTCAGAACGCTCATTCTGGACTTGCTGAGGACCAACTTATTCCACTCTGCCAATCTCTATATACATTTTTAAACTTTAAAAAGAAAAGGACAAATTTTCTGACAGTGAAAATGTAAGCCAGCCATGCACACCCCCATAGTTGTGAATTTTTGTCTTCATGTTGATGAGTATTCTCAAGAAAAAGAAAAATTACTTTGACTGTTTGTAGTTCAATGTGGAAATGTATCAAGGCATGGACATCCTCTGAACGTTCTGGCCTGTGGCCCATGCTGGAATGTAGTGAAATAGTATTGTTGAATATTTAGCAGTTGTATAACCTCATTTCTGCTTCGCAGGTTTGCAGCACATTGTGGAGTCTGGCACAAAAGTACAGCCGGAATATTTGTGCCAGTTGTGTCACCACAGTACTGGGAGCCAGAAAATGATAAAACATGTCTTGAAGAAAGGTCACCGCCTCAACGTACTGGTCAGTAAAGCTTTTCCTTTCGCCATTGCATACCGTTTGATAAGGTTTTAGTGAGCAATCCCAGCTGATAACACTTAACAAGCTGAGAACACAGCAAAATGGCAATCTGTGGCAACAAAGGGCAAATAGAGCTTTCTATTGTGCCACAATTCACCTAAAGAATAACACCTTAAAAGAATTGTTACAGTAAAACCTCCGTTTTACGACCTTTAAATTGCCATTAAAACGAGGTCTTAAATTGGAGGGGTCTTAAAAAGGAGGTAGGACATTTTCGAAAAAGACATTTAGAAAATTTATTAAGTAAAATAAATACGTGTACAAAAAGTATACATACCATTAAGTATAGGGAACATCTACCATCTTTCAGAAATATAGATTAAACTCTGTCTCACAACCAGTAGTCAGTATCTTCCTGTTTATTATTTACAAAATAAAAAATTAATGTTGGTATGATAGTTGTTTAAAAGTGTATGTAAGTGCTGAGTGCATGTTTGGGGTTGGAAATATTTATAAGATAACCCCATTAATATTGTTGTAATTATTTTTATTCAATCATTTAATAGTTTGTTTGTTTTTTGGAAAGAAAGCGGTTATTTCTGTTTGTTTGCATGATCCCCTCACCCGTGCATGTTCTCTTAGTAGGTCACTTTGAACACCAGACATGGTGTTGGCAAGATCTGACAGGCCCCTGCTCAGGGCAAATCTGGTCAGCTCCTTACAAGCTGCTTTTATGCATCGTCTGCTGTTAAAAGTTGTAAATGAAACTGTTTTCTTCAAGCACACAAATATAGTACTGCTTTGGAATCTTAATTTTTCAGATGCTAGGTCATAAAATTTAATTATTGGAAGGTCGCAAGTTGCGTTTTAGAGGTAGTCGTTTAAGAGAGGTCGTTTATATAGTACAAAGCATCTGTGAATTTTTTCCCGGTCATATGTTGGAGGAAGTCGTTCAAGAGAAGACCACACCAGACTTCAGGAACACGTACACTACCATCAGATAGACTAATATTGCTGCACACGTTAACCAAATATGTAATTCAAAGGGAACATACAGCGAAGCCACAGGGCTCTTTGCAAAACAAGCATATTAGAGAGTGGAAGACATAAAGTTTATGTAATACACAGGTCGTAGTTGTCTCGCCTACAAAATCGGGACTAAAGTTAAATGACAGCATCCTGAAAACAGTAAAACCTCAGTTTTGAGACCCTCTCTTGAACGACTTCCTCCAACATACGACCGGGAAAAAATTCACAGATGCTTTGATCTGCGATAATGGGAGAGAGCAGTGACCATATCCAAATCACTAGACAAGCATCTGTAGCCCAAATTGGATGGACTTGCAAAACTACATCTATTATTTCCTCAGGTGATTCTGTGAGGTTTGAGGCGTCCAAGTACAAATTAAATAAACCCAGCTTAACTTAAACTGATGAAGGCATAGAATTTCCTTGCATGTATGACCAAATACTGCTGATATCAACTCACCCAGATTGCCCTTTTCATTCAGTACGCTGATTTCAACTGAGGTCCTCATCCAGTTTTCTCCATTTCAACTTCAGTAGGCTCTGTGATGCTGCAGAAATATTCTGTTGACAGTAAACAAAACACAGTCGGCGTCAAGAAACAACTATTCACAGATGTGCTCAATTACAATCATAATTTTTTCAGATGAAATTACATTAGTGTTTGTAATCATCATTATAATTTATTTGTTTGTGTAATTTCTTTATTTATGTGTGTGAGATTTGCTTGTCTGCAGTTATAGGAACAATATCTCTCCCCCTCCCCCCACCCCCTCACCCCATGCAGTTACTGGAATGTTTCTTTAAAACAAGTGCAGTTATAGGAACGTTATCATCTAAATAAAGTGCAGTTATAGGAATGTTATCTCGAAGAAAGTGCAGTTGTAGGAATGTAATTCCCAAACAAAGTGCAGTTATAGTAATGTTATCCGTAAAGCAAGTGCAGTTGTAGGAATATATTCTTCAGAGTAAGTGCAGTTGTACGAATATTATCTTCAAAGAAAGTGCAGTTATATAGTCTAATCTCGAAGAAAAGTGCTGTTACAGGAATGTGTACTCTTCTGTTTTCTTTTGCCTCGAAAAGTAATGAATTGATTTCCAATACAACTAGGGATCCCACACAACACATCAGAAAGATTATGTTTTATGTATTTGCTACAGAAAACCTGTTTTGTGACTTACAGAAAACCTATGACCTGAAGCTGTGGCGGCAGCTGTCGATGATACGAGATGCAGCGGAGCTAAAGGAGGCGTTACGCAAACATTGCATCGAAATAGAAGCCAAGCATGGGCGGGGCTTTGCTCGGCGCAGCCACTCCATGGAGCTGAAATTAGCAGAGGACAATTTTGGAAGCAGGATGCATGGTGTGGGTGGAGGAGCATATGACCGCCGCAGACCAGCGTGGTCCAAGAGGGGGCAATCATCACAACCACAGCAGTTTCAAATGTCATACCTGGAAACTTTCAGTTTTAGCTTTCTTCCTTTCTTTCTTTTCTGTTTTTTTCAAATTTTTTTGTGTTTGTGTTTTTGTTAGTATTACCAGGTAATAGGCAAAAATACTTTGCAATAGTCCGGGAATCCAAAGGAGCCAACTGACTTTTGAATGCTGGCATCTAAACCCTGTCTTTTCCGTCAGTCTGTTGCCTGCCCTATCTCAAGAACCATTGAACAGGTTTTTGACCAAACTTCACAGGAGCATTACCTTGGTTAAGAGGCCAGACTCCAGTGCTATCATATTGCTCTACTGCAAAAGGTCAAGGTCACTGGGGTCCCAATGTTTGCTAAATACATGTTGCGCTATATTTGGGGAAGAGGTGGGGTGGGAAATGATATAGCGGTCTGCTCCTCCTCATTGCCAACCTTCTTTCCTTTATAACCTCTGGCCGATGCAAACGGTCTCTCTCCTTCTCCACTTTATTTGTCTTTGTCTTTTGCTCGGCAATAAGATTTCAAACTGATTTTAGTGCTATTTTGTATTGTATCACATTAATGTGTAGACTTCTTCTGGAATGCTTTCTCTTAATATGGTCAGCAAATTAATTTAAGTTATTGATTCCTCACTGTTGCGTTTTTTTTTTTTTTCAGGTCGGAATTGGAGAGAAAGCAGGCTGTGGAATCGCTTAAACGCACATTGATGGATGACTTCAAGAAACGCAACATAGATCCTGAAACGTCCAGCAAGATTCTGGAGAGCCGCATGGAGCTACTTCAAGAGTACGAGCGAAGAGGGGTGCCCTTCGTGGTGGCTCGCGAACGAGTGATTGAAGAGGAGGAACGCTGGAACCTGCTTCTGGAGTTTGAACGTCAGATTTTGCCTTTTGAAGAGGCCGAGCAGAGGATTGACCACAGGTACAGAAATAGGCCACTTTCCACTCAAGAACCCCCCTTGACTGTAGCTGAGTTTCAGAGATCTATTGAACGTAGGATGTGTGTATGCAGCAGCAGCTAACACTCACATTTTGCGATCAGAGTGGCTTTGAGTCAGCTGTGCACTGGCTTCCTCTAAAACACTAGTAGCAGTGCAATGCAGCCTCACAGCAGTGAAAGGTCTGTTGCTATTGGTTGGTTTCGGTTGGTGTTTTTCTTCTCCTGTTTAAAAGGGCTATTTTCCCCATAGAGAGTTTGGTCATGCCGTTTTTGTGTGTCTGAGGTTGACCGGTTGAGGCCTAGTGACTTTATTTTTGTGTTGACATACTTCACTGCTTGTCTGTCCATTAGTTTCTGTATGTGAGGTGATAGGCCTTTCAAAATTTCCTGTCTCTGTGGGATGCAAACAAGAACGAAGTGACATAAAGGCAGTCGACCAATATGGAGCTGCATTTGAACTTCACATTCTAGAAACATCCACATTAAAAAATATATATATATGTATATATAATATATATTGTATATTTTTCAGGTTTGAGCTGATGAAGATGTACGTGAAGCAGGGCATTTCTGGTGAAGAGGCGCGAAGGGTGGTTCTGGACAGCGAGGTGATGCATGACTTCTGTGATGAGTTTGTCCAGCTGGGGCTGCCCAAGGCGAAGGCACGAAAACAGGCGGAGAAGAGACTGTGGATGTTGGAGCATCTGCATTTCCAAGGTCTAGCGCCGGATGAGGCCAGTCAATGTGTCATCGCTGTGGAGATAGAGTTGAAGCGCTCTGTGACCCAAATGTTTGATGAGCAGAAGCAGGTTGGTATTGCTTTGATGAATCAAGTACTGAGACTGAGACTTTATTCATTGATGAAATTTACATAGAAATTCACCTTTCGGCTGCACAAACATAGTAAATGTAAAATGAAGAATATCTTTAAAAGAATTACATGTAAAAACAACAAATAAATAGTGCAACATGTAAAATATAAGAAAACCACTACTATTCTACACCGCATACACCTCCACACATCATCACAAACTAAGCCATCACGCACAAACACCAACCACAGGCCTACAACACACACCACCGATGCACAGACATGATCATCACATGCTAAGCCAAATCACAAAACATGACTGAAAAATAACACTTTCACACACACATATATACACATCTCCAGACATATAAAGACCCACAATGCACAATTTCATAACGACAACAGTATACTGCAGCTCGCATTGTATCTCGTACAAAGAAGTTGGGTCATATCACGCCAGTACACAGGGATTTGCATTGGCTACAAGTTCAGAATAAATGTGGTCCTGTATGCCTGTTAAGATCACAGCATGATCTCTAGTATGATCTCATAATTATTAACAAGAAATTAGTTGTCGAAAGGTTGCCATCAATTCGATCAAAATAGGCGCTTCAGAGATTGTCCTGTCTGATACTGTCAGTAACCTTGGTCTTCTGATGGCGGTCTCGCCATGGTACCCGACATCAACGTATTGGTCAAGACATGCTCTTTCTGTTTATGGAGAATTAGCTAATTGTGTCTGTATTGACAAAGAGAACTGCAAATGCAGTAGCAGTTCCTCTCATTCAGTCTAGACTACTGCAAAAGCTTCCTGTGGGTTCTGCCACAAAACTGGTTGCAAAGGCTGCAGAAACTACAGAATACTGCAGCTCGCATTGTATCTCATACTACCTCCAAATGTACATGATCTAAAACGCTGGGTTTCTATTTTGTCCAGATTTTACTCACTTGATCGACTAGGCTGCAGTTCTAACCTACGGTGGCACTGGCTACAATAGAATGAGTCTTTGACAGGATTCTATCTTGTTCAGATCGACTTGGCTGCAGTTCTCATCTACTGTGGCACTGGCTACAATAGAATCAAATTTTGACAGGATTCTATCTTGTCCAGATTTCACTCACTTGATCGACTAGGTTGAAGTTATGTTCCTTTTCTTTTGTTAACATCCCCACCATGGTGCTGGCTACACAAGAGTGAAACTTTGACAAAGTCACTCATTTAAAAATATAACAGGAAGACAAGTAATAATAATAATAACAATAATGTATTTTATAACATGCAATACTAAACATGAAATCTGCTGAGAGGACAACATTAATCCATTCTCATGCAATATACAATTGGGTGTGTGGGTGTGGTGGCTGAAGGAAGAGTCATTCACACACACAAGTGGGTTGCATATGTCCACGAAGACCAGGCGTGTGGTTACAGTTCGGCAAGGAATTTTATTGCTTCTTAGATAGGGAAAGAGGTCAGGTAGAAAAAGAGGCGACCCTGAAAACAAATAATGGGTCTCATAAATATCGGTCTCTAATCTTTAAATGTTTATAAAAGTAATAATCAAAATATTAAACAACATAATCAATTGTAAACAATATATAAGAACTATAAACATACACAATGTTTATATAATGTAATAATCAAAACATCCAGTAGGTTACTTCCGGGGTCACTTCCTGTGACTCAAAATTAGAGCTCATAATTATAAATTATACGCAAAATGTACAAAAAAATGAAACGCATGATAAATCTTATACAAAAAGAATTAATACATTACAATTTAGAATGATGACTTATAAAAATCTTTTTCTTCAAATCGCTACATATTCCCGAAAATGTATTTCAAAGGAAGTCAAGTTCACCAAAAGATACAGAAATATATTTACAAAAGTTATATACATATAAAAGTAAGACTGCTGCGATCTCTGGTCATCTCCATCTTCCTATATGCTTGCGAAGCATGGACCCTCACAGCAGATCTCCAACGAAGAATACAAAGCATGGAGATGAGGTGCTACAGAAGACTTCTGTGCATTTCCTATACCCAACACATCACCAACGTTGAAGTCCGACAGACCATCACACAAGCCATTGGACAACACGATGACCTGCTCACAGTGGTGAAGAAACGGAAACTCCGATGGTATGGCCACGTCACCAGATCATCAGGCCTTGCAAAGACCATTCTGCAAGGCACAGTGCAAGGAGGTAGAAGAAGGGGGAGACCGAAAAAGAGGTGGGAGGACAACATTCGAGAATGGACTGGTTTGACACTGAGCGAAGCCATGAGGGCTGCTGAGGACAGAGAAAGATGGAGTATGCTGGTTAAGCGATCATCTGTGGTGCCCCTACGACCTTCGGGTTATGGGACAGGATAGGATAGGATATACATATAAAACCAGAAAATAAATGCAAAAAGTTCACAATCAATGCAGTATTCAAAAACAAGAAAATATTTAACGTACCGATTCAGTGTGAAACAGGTCCAAGAATATAACACAAACTTGAACTTGAAAAAGTAACAATAAATAACTTCAACACGATCACACCCTATGATACACACAGGCTGACAAAACTGACTGGCTGACTGACTGAGATGCTGCAAGCACTAAGGCTATGAAAAGACTGACAACTTCCTCTCTGATATTTCCAAAATCAGAATTATGTTCATGAAAAATAATCTCTGCTGTACAATTATAAAAAATACAGAAAACTTATTATATTATTATAAATGAAATCAGTCAATAGGATTTTCCATGTCCGACTAGTTCAGCCAATCAAAACTACAAATAATATTTTAAACCACGTGTTTTTCTTATTTGATAATGAAAAATAATCACTAATATAATTATACCAAAAAAAAAAGTAATTATAAACATGTCTGATAAAATAGGGATAAAGAAATGTACTAATAAAAGGTACGTATACATTAATCTTTAATATGTTTAATAGGAATTGCACAGCAAAATTTTAGCATAAACAGTCACTCTATTACACAATGACATACATTTCAATTAATCTATAATTAAATCATTTAAATGAGTAACACACATATATATCTATCTACATACATACATTCAAACATACAAACCCACCTACACACACACACACACACACACACACACACACACGCTAATAAATGGAACTAGTATATCACAAGTAAAATGGCTGAAGGAGATAAGACTCACTAGATTAAAAGATTCTCTGTATAGGTATTTCACAAATGTGCTATTGTATTTAAATAATTGATGTCTGCGATGTTTATGTGTGTTCACAGGGCAGCAGGTCAGACTTCGTGGCGCAGTGGATGGTGGTTGGGGAGGAGGTTGAGGACTTCATCATCAAAAGCTGCCAAGCCTTGGGTCTGACAGCTCTGCAGCGAGAGGCCTTGTTGACCATCGGCAAGTCAGCGTTGGACAGGTATCGCCTGGAAAAAGTCCCCCCCCTCGTCGCCAAGTGTCAAGTTCTGGTGGATGACCTGCCTGTGCCAACCAGGATCCCCAAACATCTGCTGGTCCCTCCTAAAGCCAAGTCCCCTCAGCATTTCCGGACTGACCCTGGCTCTCAGGCAGACATCTCAGCTCGTCTGCAGCTGTTTGTATCAAAGCTGCAAACCATCGCCCAAATAACTGACAGTGAGGTAGCAGAAAAACCGATGGACGCTGCTGCCAGCACCCCGAAGAAGACGAAGGAGGAACAGCTGGCGGAGTATGACCAGCAGAGCCGCTTGGAGATCCAGAACCTTCTGGCCGATATGCTGAAGATGTCCATCCCTGCTGAGGAGGCTAGGAGACGGCTAGTGGCCCTGTACAAGCAACACGAACATCTCCGAGAGAGCCTCTTTCCTGCCAAGCACAGCAAGGGCTCAGGCAAGGCCAGCAGCAAGTCCTCCAGCATTGAGCAGGGTGTTGACAAGACAGAGGCTTCCAAGGAAGAGGAAGACCCCAAAGGCGATGGCCACTGCCCTGATGAGAATAAGCAGTCTTCATCGGCTGAGACGGGCCCTCCTCTCTGCAAACCCCACTCGCCCACCTCGGATGGGGAAAGCTCAAAACCTAAACAGTCTCCACAAAACGCTGCTTCTGATGATGATAAGCCACAGAATTGCAGTACAAATGCCAATGATTCTCAGTCCAAGAGCACAGAAGCCCTAAGCCCAGAAAATGAAACTAAAACCAAAAGTGTATCTTCTGATCAAGGACTGGGTGATCATCCTACATCCTCCGGCAGTGGCGTATTACAAGAAAGAGAAAATGTACCAGGACATCAAGGACTTGGCGATCATCAGACATCCTCCAGCAGTGGCATATTAAAAGAAAGAGAAAATCCATCAGGACATCACCGGTCTCTCTCCCCAAGGCAATCATCGGCAGATCATAACGGGTCCTCGGTGGTAGGAAAGGAGTCAACGGCAGATGAAAGATGGAAAGCTTCAGTGGAGATGTTCCTGCAGCAGTACAATTTAAAAAAAGATCTTGATGACCGCTACAGCCCCTCCGACCTCAGTCCCAGACACAGCAGAGATCGCACCTCAAATGCCAGACAATCTCCAACAAAGGGAAGGCTGCGCTCCTCTGGAAAGAGGTCAAGGTCACATGTCTGGAAAAGACCAAGGTCACCAGGCAGGAAAAGATCCAGGTCACCAGATATAAGGTCATGGTTACCAGGTAGAAGATCTGTGTCACCAAAAAGACCAAGATCACCGAAGAGAAGGTCGAGGTCACCAAGGCGAAGGTCAAGATCACCTAGGAGAAGACCAAAATCGCCCAGCAGAAGATCAAGGTCACCACGTCTTTCTCCAGTGAGATCAGTTGGAAAGTCGATTCATAGATTGACAGAAAGGGGAAGAGGAAGACGAGCGGGCAGATCCAGATCCCCATTTTCTTTGTTGCAAAACCCTTCATTGAGATCGCACTCTAGATCGAGGTCAAGACATAACCCTGGATTGAGATTTGGACGTCGTCATTTAAGTCGATCCCCGAGCCCCTTTAGAAGCAGGCTGGATTCTATCGAAAGGGAACTGTTCTCACCCCTTGTGAGCCTCCGACGCTCTCAGTCCCCTCCATTGATCGGACGAAGGCAATCCAGATCACCTGGCCTTAATTTTGGACGTTCCCGCTCCCCAGGGTTTGGGTTGAGACGTTCCCGTTCCATTGACCGTCCTGGTTTCCCACTGTCTCCTCCCAGCCGATCGTGGGATATGCACACTTCCTATCGCCCCCGTGTTTTCACACACCGGCAACGTTCATTGTCCAGGGAGAGGAGACGGTCTCCCTCTCCCAGACCTTCAACGTTGAGGGAATTTGGAGAGCCCCTTTCCAGAGAAAGGAGGTCCAGTCCCAGCCTGTCTGACGAAGAGGTGCGTCGTATTACCCAGCCCATGGACGATGGACCACAACCACCACCTCGCGCTTCCAAAAGGGGTGGACACAGGGACCGGTTCTACCATCCGTCGAGGGAGAGGGGGCGCGTTAAGGGACCGACCCCTGACAGAGAAGCCAGTTTTAAGTTTAGGCAGGGCGAGGTGGATGAACCGTATCAAGACTGGTGAGGCTCAGCGAGAGGGGTTTCTAAATAACGATGATAATAATAATGAGGCTATTTTAGAAGGCACCTTCTTATTCCGAAATTATTCAAAGTGCGCCCACCTTCGTGCGCAAATAATAATGAATAATAATACATTTGAAGAACTAAAGTATTTTTGTATTTAGTGATGGCAAAGGTGCTCGGAAAAGGTTTGGGTGAACTTTTGAAAGTATGAGGGTTTTATGGGAGCATGTTCTCCACACATTCATGATACAAGGTAAGCTTTTGGAGTGGGCATTGAATAGGGTGAAGTAGTAGTAAATTGTGTTTTTAGTTGCCCAAGATACAAATTTAGGCACTAGACTTGCAAATTGTAATAAAATTTGAATTTCTTTGGATGTAATAGTTTTCTGAATCTACAGTACAATAATACTTTGATTTATAATGCACACATCTCTCCCAGTGATTCAAGGAACAATGTCTTATGTCAATGATTGGGACTTATAAAAGGATTGAAATAAATCGTTTTTTATGTATATAGTGTTACAGAGTGTGGGAATGTATAACATTGCAATTTCTAGTGTTGTTCACTCCGTATACTTTGGGGTTTGTGTTTTGTTAGTGTTTGTGTTGCTTTTTTAAATGCTTAAATATGAAATCTGTTCAAGCCTGTACATCGTTGCTGTGGTGAAGACCAAAGTATAGAACTGGGGTCATGACCCTGATTTAGGGTAGCTTTGCACGTAAGAACTGTTTGCTCAGATTCCCATCGCTGGGTTTAGTGTACAATACACCCTCAGCATTTTTCCATGAAATTCTAGTATTCCATTTAGATTATATGTTTGATAAAATGGTCATAAACACAGGGTTTTTTGGTCATTAAATTCTATTATTCCAATTAAATACTTGTTGGTTTATATCAATTCAACAAAACTTACAACAAATAGTAAACTGGGGGTCGATAAATTACAGTGCAGCCTCGGAGTCCCTGCATGGGATGCCTTATTATAAAGTGGCTGGCTGGTGGAATGCCTTCACGGCTGGTGGAGGGCCTTCAGTGTTACCATTAGGGTTGCTTCAGAAGATTCTTTTATACCAATCTGGGGGTGAGCCCTCTTTTAACAAAGTTGTGGTCCTGATTCAGCTCTTTGCAGTCCGCTGGATCCTATAAACAATGACTAACTAGCTAACTAATGATAATTAACTATGTATAATCTGTACTGCATTAAATTTGAATATTCTGTATGTAAGAGAGGGGGGCGATATGGGGAGGAGGGAGGGGGGGGGGGGGCGATATAAAAAGTGGCAATTTTCACTGTCCATTTTAGCAGTATGATTGCTTTGGTGGTTCAGTGTTGATTCAGGTCCCTCTCCCTCTTTCCCTGGGATGGTTGTCCCCGTCTGCCATATCGCCAATGGTGGGTGTAGACGTTAAACCTCAATGTTCATTCATTCTATGTAATCAGTATCCCACAACTGCACTGAAAGAAATAGGCACTGTATTGCATACATATTCCACTCTGCTTTGTACAAGATCGTGTAATCTGTACTGCATTTTGTATGTACTCTGCTCTGTATTTTTTATGTAATTTCTGCTGAATGATGTATGTCCTGTAGTCTGCATTGGATAGTTAAGCTAGGAAGAATTTTGTATTATTAATTTGGTATTAATTTAGTCGTTTTGCAATGTAGCATACTGTAAAAAAAAAAAATTTTAATTGTTTTTTTCAATGGCGATTGTGTGTGTTGGTATGTAATTAAAATTAAATAATATCTGTCTTTTTTATTATATATGTGTGTATATATTCCTGTTATAATGTTACTTGATTCCACACATTTGTCCAGTTGGGTAGTGCATGACATGTTTATATTACATACGTTTCATGCAAGGTCCTCCTGAAAATAATACTCAACAGGTTGAAACCACAAGCTGAACAAATCATAGCTGAAGAACAAGCAGGATTCATGGCAGGGCGAAGTACCACTGAACAGATTTTCAACCTCAGAATAATCTGTGAGAAATACCTACAGCACCAACAACATCTATATCATGTGTTCATAGACTTCAAGAAGGCATTTGACCGAGTCTGGCATGCAGCTCTATGGGCAACCATGAAAGTGTACAACATCAGCCCTAAAATCATAGAAGTCATCAAAAGCCTGTATGACAAGGCTACCAGTGCAGTCCTCCATAACAGCGTCATCGGGAACTGGTTCAGAACAACAATCGGTGTGCGTCAAGGATGCCTACTCTCTCCAACACTCTTCAACATCTTCCTAGAGCGCATCATGTCAGATGCTCTTGCAGATCATGAAGGCACAGTCAGCATAGGGGGCAGAGCAATCTCCAATCTTCGTTTTGCGGATGATATTGATGGATTGGCTGGAGAGGAACAAGAACTTGAACAGCTTGTACAGAGGCTTGACACCACCTCCAGAGCTTATGGAATGGAAATAAGTGCAGAGAAGACCAAAATGATGACCAACAACACCAATGGCATCAACACGGACATCAAAGTACAAGGCCAATCCCTCAACACAGTGCACAGCTTCAAATATTTAGGAGCCATTGTGTCAGACAATGGGTCTCGACAGGAAGTCCTCTCCAGGATCGCACAAACAACTGCTGCCCTGACAAGGTTGAAGCCCATTTGGAAAGACAGAACCATCAGTCTACATTCCAAAGTAAGACTGCTGCGATCTCTGGTCATCTCCATCTTCCTATATGCTTGCGAAGCATGGACCCTCACAGCAGATCTCCAACGAAGAATACAAAGCATGGAGATGAGGTGCTACAGAAGACTTCTGTGCATTTCCTATACCCAACACATCACCAACGTTGAAGTCCGACAGACCATCACACAAGCCATTGGACAACACGATGACCTGCTCACAGTGGTGAAGAAACGGAAACTCCGATGGTATGGCCACGTCACCAGATCATCAGGCCTTGCAAAGACCATTCTGCAAGGCACAGTGCAAGGAGGTAGAAGAAGGGGGAGACCGAAAAAGAGGTGGGAGGACAACATTCGAGAATGGACTGGTTTGACACTGAGCGAAGCCATGAGGGCTGCTGAGGACAGAGAAAGATGGAGTATGCTGGTTAAGCGATCATCTGTGGTGCCCCTACGACCTTCGGGTTATGGGACAGGATAGGATAGGATAGGATAGGATAGGATAGGACGTTTCATGCGGAGTGGAACTGTAAGAAGTGAGGAACTGTTGCCTGTATGAACTGATTATCCTATCCTATCCTATCCTATTCTGTAACTTGAAAGTCGTTGGGGCACCACAGATGATTGTGTAACCAGCGTACCCCATCGTTCTCTGTCCTCAGCAACCCTCATGGCTTTGCTCAGTGTCAAGCCAGCCCATTCTCGAATGTTGTCCTCCCATCTCTTTTTCTGTCTCCCTCTCCTGCCTCCATGCACCGTGCCTTGCAGGGTGGTCTTTGCAAGGCCTGATGCTCTGGTGACGTGGCCATGCCATCGGAATTTCCGTTTCTTCACCAATGTGAGCATGTCATCGTATTGTCCAATAGTTTGTGTGTTGGTCTGTCGGACTTCGTCGTTGGTGATTTGCTGGATATAGGAAATGCCTAGAATCTTCTGTAGCACCTCATGTCCATGTTTTGTATTCTTCGTTGTAGGCTTAATTGCTGTGAGAGTCCATGTTTCGCAAGCGTATAGGAATGAAAAGATTAAAGTTTAGAATTTCCGTTCAGAATAATTACTTCCATTGATGGAGCAGAATGCATTGATTCTGGTTGTTTTCATTATTTTCTCTAAATTGGGTGATGTTCCATTGTATTTATGATGTGCATCAGAGAATCTGAATTCATTTGCAAAATGTGTTGTGTGTGTTAGACATTAGTTTTTTTAATATAAATAAACTTAGTGTTAATAGTTCATGAGTTTTCCTCTTTTTTTTTTTTTAAATTGTTAAAGTTGTGTATTCATGTCAGCGCCTAGAGCTAAGTCTAGATTAGGAGCATAAATATTGATAATAACATCTTGATTACATTAGACTAAAGGTGGCTTTTCTCTATACATAATGTTAATAGTGAGATAATGCTCTCTTATATACTAAACGGTAAGATGATGCTGTCGTATCTCCAAGAACCTAATACTGACAGAGAGGTATCTCTAATATTATGTAATACTAACATAGAGATGATGTTATAGCTCTAATATTATGTAATACTGATAATGAGATGATTCTGTGGTGTCACTAATTACATAATATTAGCAGGGATATTATACTGTTGCATCTAGAATGACATACCAACAGTGAGATAAGCATCAGTGTTATTTCCTGATGGCCATATTTGTGTGCATGTGGTTATGAGAAGTATAATCAATACTATTTTATTAAAAACTTGCATACGTTTGGATGATTTCACATTTTTTTAGAAATCGTTGACTGTATTCTGTTGTAATGAACAACAGAAGACATGTGTTAAAATCAGTGTATGGTGTTGTAAATTGGAATAAAATGTTTCATGTTGTAATTATTTTTTCATTGAAAGTACTGTTTAAATGCTACTTCTTCTTCTCCTCTCTCTCTCTCTCTCTCTCTCTCTCTCTCTCTCTCTCTCTCTCTCTCTCTTTCTCCCTCCCCCCCTCCCGTTTTTTGAGTGTGTTGTGCATTCTTGTAATATTTATTTTAGGAAAACAATACTGTTAGATAATGGGGTCCCCCGGTGGGGGCGCCGGCTGTTTCAGTATAAATAGTATCCCCACTTTCTGGAAATTTAGTGCTTTATATTCCCATTGTTGCTGTCTTTCTCCTTTGTTCTTTCTCATTCCTACTCTGTTCTATCAATCTACTATACTATCTTCTTCTTCGATAAATTAGAGTATTGCCTCGGCGTCCCCTGCGTGGGATTTCTTTATTGTAAAGTGACAGGCTGGTGGAGTGCGTTCAGTTTTACCATTGAGGTTGTTTCGGCAGATCTTTTATGCGGATCAGGGGTGAGTTTTCTTTCAGTGAAGTTGTGGTCTTGATTTGTTGGTCCTGATTTGGCTCAGAAGCGTCCGCTGGACCTAAAGCAATAACCATGTAATGTAATGTAAGACAATGGGGAAATTAAATTGCACAATCCCTATTTTTGAACAAAAATGAAGTGCCATATTAAAAGCTTACAACTTTCCCGACAAGTATTCAGTCGTGGGGGTTAAACAGCCCAACTGATCTGATTAATAGTGAAAGTTAAATAAAATACAATCATCTTAACAATGAAAACAAGACTATAATAGATCAAGGTGAAAATAACGATGATCAATTATGAGAGTAATTTATCTGTTGAGGTAATCAAATTAAAGACAACAGCCCTGACTAGCCTAGAATAAAAGTGCCACAAAACATTTGCGATTGCTCTGCACTAACTATTTTTGCTTTTGGGTAACCTTTTCCATAAGCAGACGCTTTTAAAATGGCGCAGCACATGTTGACTGCACAACAGCCAAAGTGAAGTTGGCTCAAAGTGAAAGTTACTGTCAATCGCACAGGTACAATACTATCAAATATAAGGACTAATTCATAACGATTACATATAAACATAATTATTCCGTCAAATAACGTGTATACAAATGTTACCAGACTAAATGACAAGTCTTCCTTTGATATTTTCCCCGTTGAACTCATCGCCATTCGCAAATCGAAAGCCCACTGCTCTGGCAGCCATCTTTTTTTCTTTGCAAACAACCTTGTTTGTTTGATTTTAATGTCTTTTTTACCGAAATGATAAGACCAACAAACAAACAAAAATTGTAGTTAAACATCAATTATCATAGATACTGACCAATTGGAGAACTAATAAACGAACAACCTTCCGAGACTATACTACAGAGCGTTTTCTAACTCTCTCCTCTTCGTGAATAATAAGGTTGCGCAGACTTTCCACAAAAATAGTTACGTAGTGTTACGTAGCGCTCTGGCTAGGCAACTCGGGGCTGGTATTAAAAACTCTTTGGTTCTACCATAGAGCTTATTATGGAAAGACGGGGAACTTCCATTATGTCCTCTACAAAAATGCGAGACGCTCTCACGGATTATTTCCCTTTGCTCGGGCTGGCTATATTTCATCATCTGCTATATGAATGATCTGTGTGTGGTAACTTATTGAGCCTATGCCATTGCAAAAGAACATTTTTATGGCAACGTTTGCAAAAACCAAACTTTTAACCATCATTATTATTAACATTCCGCTACTGCTGTCTTTTTTTTGTTTTTTTTGTTTAAGTTTACTTATTGACATTTATTATGTGCTTTTATGCTGCTTATGTGTGTATGTCATAGGTTCGTTTTCTGCCCTGGAATTTATTATTTTTTAATCAACGACAGATATTTTAAAATTAAAATATGCATGACAGACTGTTTCATTTATCCAAAACTGTAAATCCGTAATCATGAGAGAGAGAGAGAGAGAGAGAGAGAGAGAGAGGGGGGGGGTTTGGGGGAAGAGAGAGCTCTGTCATTCAATCAATTAATCACAATAAAGCACAATAACAAAATGTTTCACTAATATTGTGAATTTAATTTATATCAGGTGTCCCCCTAACCCCCAACCCTCTCACCTCCCACATCACTGGCTTAATAACATCAGTCACTTCATGGAAAATACTTAATTAGACAGAACAATCAGAACCTAGACTACAACATTCCACGCAATATAGATCTAATGCGCAGAAATTCACAGATCAGAACAAGGGCTGAGTTTCTACATTACATTTTTTTTCCAGTTTACACTCCAACGAAAAGGGATTACAACAGATCAAGGACCATTTTTTTGCCTAGGTAAGGGGTTATCTTGCACAGTATTTGATCACGAGGAGAAAACAGACTTAGTCTAATTTAACTTGTTAACATAAGCAGTTTGACGAAGCCAAACTGCCAATCTGACAACATCTACTTTTGAAATGTAAGCACAAATATAGTCGAACAACCTAGAAACAACGTAAACAGTGAGTGACCTTTTGAACGTAAACTGTCAGCAAGCAAACAGTTTTTGTTTTAGCACATAGAATAGATATAACATGAATCACTGAAGCCTCTCCCCGATTGTTTTAACAACACTGCAGCGGTCTTGGTTTAGGCCTATATAAACACACAAAAAAGAAGTTTTTTGGGTTGCAATTTACCTTTCTTTGTCTCTTGGAAACTTGAAAAAGAACTTGCCATCACAACTTTTCTTGTATCTGGCATTACGGCAATTGATAGCTGTGCAAAAGTCACCGCCCTGTTTTACTCGGTCGCCTTTTGTCTTTCTGCCACGAGCCATTTTTAGCATGTCGACAAGGGAGCGTAACTCGTATCTTCCGTCTCGCGGTTCTGGACCAAGTTCCCCCTCTTTCTATAATACGCTCTTTGGTTCTACCTTCTCCCTTACGCTTATGTGTCAGGGGACTTAATTACAAGGGGAATGAATTCGCTGGTTTGACACTGAGCGAAGCCATCAGGGCTGCTGAGGACAGAGAAAGATGGAGTATGCTGGTTAAACGATCATCTGTGGTGCCCCTACGACCTCCGGGTTACGGGACAGGATAGGATAGGATAGGAATTATTAGAATCATCCTCAGGTTCTTTACAAACGAGCCAACACTTCTATCAATATCAAAACATGCACACTACTAAACACCGCTAAGCAAGCGTTTTGGCGGAGTGATCATCATCTAAGGCTAGACTAACTTACCTGGTCCACAGGCTAGAAACCAAGGGTGCCTGACCGGGCGTTATTTTTCTCCGAATATTATACTTTCAACTCGGGCAACGTCTCAGTTTTTTTTTAACGGGCAAAAAAATAAAAATAAATAGGGGTTACAACAAGCTTGCGACTGCTGATTTATAAATAGCCGATGCGGCCATCAATAAAAGGTAAGGACAGATAATAACCTTTTATTGATGACCGCATCGGCTATTTATAAATCAGCAGTCGCAATTAAGCTTGTTGTAACCCCTATTTATTTATTTATTTTGTTTTGAGTGTGGTGGATGTCTGTGTACTTGCCACAGCCTGCACAGGAACCCACTTTTAACTAGTCCTTTTTATCCATTTGAGGATACCCTTTCCCCAATAATTAGTCTTAAATTTCAAGTGTTCCCTGTGGGTTCGGGCATTAAATAGAATAGACCCAACGTTTCCCGGCGTGTCGTAAGAGGCGACTAACAGGGGTGATGTTAGCACGGCATCACTGGGCGAAAGTCTTCTACACAGAAGTCACCGGCCAGGGCTGAGGAACCTCACGTTACTACAGGTTCAACGACCACGTGCTCAGGACCAAGGCGAGCCACACTGTATTCGTGGATTTCGGCTGTGGCCAACAGCCTGGAGAGGATTGGGCACCGCCAGGTCTTTTTTGCCCAAGACACACTACATGATGACACAATCCACTAATTCCATACCGGATCGGTCGTCGCCCGGCACAAGGACCGCGCCTTCCGTTGGCCACCAGGACGGAGGTGTTAAGTATGCTACTGATGGACAATTTAGCAAGATCCGCATGAGAAACAACATCGTCATAGGAACCTGGAATGTCAGGACCCTAACTGCGGAAGGAAAATTAGAAGAACTGGTCCACGAGTTGGACCACTATCGATGGAACGTTCTAGGCATCAGCGAACTGCGCTGGAAAGGCCTAGGTGAAACAACGACCGACAAAGGCCACAAGCTCTATTTCAGCGGTAGAGATGACAGGCACGAACACGGCGTTGGATTCTTGGTCCACAAGAACATTCTAGCCACTGTCATGGGTTGCCGCCCAGTCTCCAGTAGACTCATTACCATCCGCCTGAGAGCAGCCCCTTTCAACATCACCATCATCCAGGCCTATGCCCCAACATCAGACTATGACGACAGCGAAGTGGAGGATTTTTATGAAAATCTACAGGCGGTCCTTGACCAAGTGCCGAAGAAGGACATAGTCATAGTGCAAGGCGACTGGAATGCCAAGGTTGGCCAAGATGCGCACCACAACTGGGGAGACACATGTGGACCCCACTGCAACAACGAGACAAATGACAGGGGTCTGAGACACTTGGAGTTTGCCAGATACAATTACAATCTGGTACTGGCAAACACGCTTGGTCTCCACAAAAACTCCAGACGATGGACATGGCACAGTCCCGGCGGGGAGCATCACAACCAAATAGACTACATCATGGTCAAGAAACGCTTCAGATCAACATTGGCAGGACACGCACTTTTCCAGGAGCAGACATCGGAAGTGACTACGATCTCGTGATGATGTCTTTCCGGCTCCACTTGAAGAGAGTAAATACAGCAAAGTGCACTAGACTGAACTTCGACCTGGACAAACTGCAAGACCCGGAGGTGGCAGAACTATTTCAGGCCACAATTGGAGGGACATTTGCACCACTGCTCATTTTGGGGGCTGGTGAAGTAGATGTCAACACCATGACCACCACCTTCAACTCAGCTGTGACAGATGCCGCCACTGAGATCCTTGGCAAGCACCGACCAAAGAAGAAGCCGTGGATCACACCTGAACTTTTGGATCTGTGTGATAAACGAAGAGAGATAAAAAAAAAAAAAAAAAAAAAAGAACACCTCACAGGGAGCTGACGTCTACCGAAAAATCAACAATGACATCCGAAAAGGCATGCGCACAGCAAAGGAGAACTGGATAGAAGATCAATGCCAGGACATAGAGAACAGTCTGAACGAGAACAACAGCAAGAAGGCCTACCAGACTGTGAAGAGGCTGACAAGTGTCAAACAGCCCAAAGTCTCCACGATCCAAAGCAAGTCTGGCATATGCCTTACAGAAGAACAAGAAGTCTTGGACAGATGGACAGAGTACTGCTCTGACCTTTACAACCATACACCAAATGGAGACCCATCAGTTCTAGCATGTCCCGAGAACAGAGAAGAAGAAGAAATCCTCCCAATTCTCCGAGAAGAAGTTGAGGCAGCAGTGCAATCGCTAAAGAAAGGGAAGTCAGCGGGAGTGGACAACATACCCGCGGAACTGCTACAAGCAGGAGGAGAAGCGATGATTGATGCCCTCACCATTATCTGTAACAAGATCTGGCAGAGTGGGGAGTGGCCTATACCATGGACCCAGTCGCTTGTCATCACTCTTCCCAAAAAAGGTAACCTTCAGGAGTGTGAAAATTACCGCACCATCAGCCTCATCAGCCATCCCAGCAAGGTCCAATACTCAACAGGTTGAAACCCCAAGCTGAACAAATCATAGCTGAAGAACAAGCAGGATTCAGGGCAGGGCGAAGTACCACTGAGCAGATTTCCAACCTCAGAATAATCTGTGAGAAATACCTACAGCACCAACAACATCTATATCATGTGTTCATAGACTTCAAGAAGGCGTTTGACCGAGTCTGGCATGCAGCTCTATGGGCAACAATGAAAGTGTACAACATCAGCCCTAAAATTATTGAAGTCATCAAAAGCCTGTATGACAAGGCTACCAGTGCAGCCCTCCACAACAGCGCCATCGGGAACTGGTTCAGAACAACAATCGGTGTACGTGTGCGTCAAGGATGCCTACTCTCTCCAACACTCTTCAACATCTTCCTAGAGCGCATCATGTCAGATGCTCTTGCAGACCATGAAGGCACAGTCAGCATAGGGGGTAGAGCAATCTCCAATCTTCGTTTTGCAGATGACATTGATGGACTGGCTGGAGAGGAACAAGAACTTGAACAGCTGGTACAGAGGCTTGACACCACCTCCAGAGCCTATGGAATGGAAATAAGTGCAGAGAAGACCAAAATGATGACCAACAACACCAATGGCATCAACACGGACATCAAAGTCCAAGGCCAATCCCTCAACACAGTGCATAGCTTCAAATATTTAGGAGCCATTGTATCAGACAATGGGTCCCGACAGGAAGTCCTCTCCAGGATCGCACAAACAACTGCTGCCCTGACAAGGTTGAAGCCCATTTGGAAAGACTGGACCATCAGTCTACATTCCAAAGTAAGACTGCTGCACTCCCTTGTCATCTCCATCTTCCTATATGCTTGCGAAGCATATGGACACTCACAGCTAATCTCCAACGAAGAATACAAAGCATGGAGATGAGGTGCTACAGAAGACTTCTGGGCATTTTTTATACCCAACACATCACCAACGACGAAGTCCGACAGACCATCACACAAGCCATTGGACAACACGATGACCTGCTCACATTGGTGAAGAAACGGAAACTTCGATCGCATGGTCACGTCACCAGATCATCAGGCCTTGCAAAGACCACCCTGCAAGGCACAGTGCAAGGAGGTAGAAGAAGATGGAGAACAAAAAAGAGGTGGGAGGACAACATTCGAGAATGGACTGGTTTGACAGAGCGAAGCCATCAGGGTTGCTGCGGACAGAGAAAGATGGAGTACGCTGGTTAAACGATCATCTGTTGTGCCCCTACGACCTATGAGACTCCCCCTCACTCCCACCTATAATGATATGCATTTCTACATATGACCTTCAGCTTTATCTTCATCCATTAGACGGCCTCAATCATCAGGTTGATTACTCTGCCGTACTGAACGGTCGGGGTTTGCGTGGGGAGGGGGAGGGGTAGAAAAGTTGATAGGAAGCGACAGACCTAAGGCAGATGAGAATAAAATCTGCACTTACTCTAAGTGGGTTTTACTTGCAGGGTACTACTTTTCCCTCTTCGCTCCAGGGAGCTAGCAAGTCCCAATATGTCCTAACACAAAACTGGGCCAAAAAAAAAAAAAAAAAAAAAAGGATGCCAGCTGTGTCTATTTATCTGTGGTCCTAACTTTTAATATTACCTTAACCTTAAGTTGTACTTCGTTTATGACTTAATATATTAACTGATTCCCCTTATTTTAAAGGAATCGTGTTTAAGTTTTTACATTAAATTTTTATTAACTTTGTCCTTACTTACGGCGTCCCTCTCACGACTTACAATGTACACTCAATGTATTTGCGGCCTAGCGCCTAAATTCGACCACTGTATGTGCCTATATCATGGACTCTATAAAATTATGTAGCCTATATAGTGACTGTGCCTATATGCTCTGTGTCAGGAAACGCAACATTTTAACTTAGTACAGTATGTTTGTTTGTTTGTATGTAGAGTATAGTCACACGACACTTTCGCATATAGGTGACTACTGGACCGATTTATACTGACACCAGCGGGCCAGTTGTTGGTAGAGGGGAAAATAATATGATCACACGTTGACCAATCCGGGATTCGAACCAGCGACCTTTCGGTTACTAGCAAGACGCTCTTACCAACTGAGCTACCCGGCCCCTCTCTTAGTACAGTACAGTTCAGTTCAGTTCAGTGGGTAGATTACCGTCCCCGGACACAGTAGCGTATAGGGGACTTCAAGGTAGGTGGGGCCGGGTAGCTCAGTTGGTAAGAGCGTCTTGCTAGTAACCGAAAGGTCGCTGGTTCGAATCCCGGATTGGTCAACGTGTGATCATATTATTTTCCCCTTTACCAACAACTGGTTGTTGTTTGTAGATTATAGTCACACGACACTTTCGCATATAGGTGACTACTGGACCGATTTATACTGACACCAGCGGGCCAGTTGTTGGTAAAGGGGAAAATAATATGATCACACGTTGATCAATCCGGGATTCGAACCAGCGACCTTTCGGTTACTAGCAAGACGCTCTTACCAACTGAGCTACCCAGCCCCTCACTGAACTGTTCGTTGGTTAGAATTAACGTCCCCCAACACCTTAAGTTAAGGCATATTGGGGACGAACTGAACTGTTGTTGTTTGTAGATTATAGTCACCGACACTTTTGCATATAGGTGACTACTGGACCGATTTATACTGACACCAGCGGGCCAGTTGTTGGTAAAGGGGAAAATAATATGATCACACGTTGACCAATCCGGGATTCGAACCAGCGACCTTTCGGTTACTAGCAAGACGCTCTTACCAACTGAGCTACCCGGCCCCTCAACTGAACTGCTGTTGTTGTTGTTTGTAGATTATAGTCACACGACACTTTCGCATATAGGTGACTACTGGACCGATTTATACTGACACCAGCGGGCCAGTTGTTGGTAAAGGGGAAAATAATATGATCACACGTTGACCAATCCGGGATTCGAACCAGCGACCTTTCGGTTACTAGCAAGACGCTCTTACCAACTGAGCTACCCGGCCCCACGACTGAACTGTTGTTGTTTGATTATAGTCACACGACACTTTCGCATATAGGTGACTACTGGACCGATTTATACTGACACCAGCGGGCCAGTTGTTGGTAAAGAGGAAAATAATATGATCACACGTTGACCAATCCGGGATTCGAACCAGCGACCTTTCGAATCGATCGAATCCCGGACTGAACTGCACGCTGGTGTTAGTATAAATACAGTAGTAGGTTCTACCATTGACCAATCAAAATTCAAGGACGACCTATTTTCACAACTGCACCGGAACTCTCATACAAACACAATGGCGGTCTCCAAACAAAAAGTTGGAAACTAACGGCAACATTATCGCAAGAATTTGTCAGTAAATCGGTGATTATTTAACAGTTTTCACTTTCTGGTATAAACAGTCGTCTTGCATAGTTTCATGTGTCACTCATTGTATTATTGCAGTTGTAAATGCACAAGGCTTCAACAACTTGCTGAACGCTTCCATGTCTGGGCTTGTTTCGAAAGAGTTCGTTCTGTTCTGCTTAACAGAATGCTATTTTGTTTAAATTCTTGCAGATATTCTGAAAGTTGTGAAATGTGGTGACCTGATTACTTCGACATGATGATTGCAATATATAAGAGATTTTTTGCTTGCCCGTTTATACAAACATCTTTCGTTTGCAATATGCCACGGACTTCTTTGCGTGTTCCAAAGTAAAGCCAGTACTTTCCTATCGTGTTTTTTAATCATTAAATTTCCAGTAATAAAATGTTTTCCTATGGTTTTTGTCTGTAACATGGATGTGAAACTCTGATGTATTTGTTGCTTAGTTAGAAACTCCCAAATAAACAATGGACGGGGATGCAAGGACTGAAACTAGTGAAAGGGATGCTGGGGATAATGAAGCCCACAGCATGACTGGCCTCAACTGTGATGTGAACAGGGTACGGTGATTACCAAACTGGTTTAGTAATTTTGTTTTGTTTTGCATAAAAATAATCGATAATTATGATTTATCAAATGGTGATTTTGTAAAACGGTTATAATTTATTTGGATCATCATTATCTTCTCTGATCTTGGTCGTCGTCATCATCATCATCGTTGTTGTCACCATGCAATTGTTTGTATCATCATTGTCATTGCCGTCATCATTTATTCTTATTATTTTTTTAGTTTTTCTTGGCTGTAAACAACTTTTCCATAGAGAACTCTTGGAAGAATAAATGTTTTGTTATGTCTGAATTAATGAAAGACTAAAGAGTGAGTGATTTTAGCTGGACCAGCAAGCTGATTCATAAAATAGTTCCCTTCAGAGAGACTACAATACTGATAGCTTGAAGAAGCATAATAATTATTTTTGAATATGTCCTCATAAATGCAAAGGAATTTCAGCAGGGTGGAGAATTCTCCGCGAATCCGCGGATTTCAGCGGAAGGCATTTGCATTTCCGAGAAAAAAATATTGAGTTCCGAGTGTGAGAAGCTGAGGGCTACCCTTTACTGGGCATAGCGGCCAAAAGCGGCCGAAGGTCTAAACGGGCAAAACGTCCAAAAGCGTCCGTATCAACCATGTGGTTATATTCTCGCGTTGTTTGAAAGATTGCGAGACTTCCGGCAATTACTTCCAGTTAAATTCTGTTGTGAAAACATTCGACTGCATTTCCACAAGTTTTCTCTGTGATGCGTTCGTTTTTTTCGATTTTTTTTTCAAATTTTCTTGTGTGTTTGTCTAAAATGGATGGGATTCTTCGACTGATGAAGGGGAGTTTACAGGCTTCCATTTATCAGACATTAAAGTGAGAGAAATGGACTTGGAGTCGGAGGAAGAGATCGGTACTGAGTACTGACATTAGACTGATTAGTCATTAGACAATTAGTGTCAGTAGTGTGCATGCATACGATCTTTCAGACTGGCATGAAAGTGAAGAAGAGGAGGGGGCTTGTTTGGACTTTTTAAAACTTTTTTTATTGTATACACATGGAGTAATCAAAAACAAGACATGACAAGAGAAGTATAAAAAGGTAGATAATCAAAAGAGATTTATTTCTGTTCATTTTGCATTTTATTTCATTTAAATCTATACACTAGTCACTAATACCTAAGATGTAGTGTTTTTACTAACGTACCCCTAAATATCTCTAAAATTATAAAAATTCTTGCCTGTTTACAGCTAAAAAATAGACAAACGTGTGCCCAGTAAAATTGGAAATGTGGAGTTTGTGTGTAACAGTGGTGGACCTCAAACTTTGTTAGGCCTACAAATCAAGATTCTTAACTTTTTTGAAAGACATGTGCATAAAACATTCTTTTTTTTTTGGGTTGTTGTTGTTTCTATTCATGTTTACTTTGTGCTTTTTGCTTTCAGGAGAGGCACTAAATTACTTTCAAAATAGCATAAATTCATTTTCTTCCAGGGGGCGAATACCGGGGCTTGGCCCCTGGGCCCCGGCCGGATTTCAGAGATTTCTTGATTCAGTTGTTCTCCACCCTGTTTCAGATAATAGTTATGTTCATGTTATTCTGTTTGTACTTTGAGCTTTGTAAAATTATAGCTACAAATATTATTACTACTAGTACCACTACTACTTTGCATGGCTGATCATGTATTATCCAGGATTCTGGGGCATCCCTGCTCAACACATCTGGGCTCAGCATGTACGACATAAACCAGCTGAGGATCCAGAACAAGCAGCTCAAGCTTGACCTACAGGCTGAGCAAGGTTAGTCAAAGTTATTTTTAACTGCAAGAGATACTCAAATACTGGAGCTGTGCAAGCACTTTTCAGCGCTTATTATTATGCATGGATATGAGTAAATGCCGCACAGACATCAAATTTGAATGAACTGCATTTGACTTGCGTGTCACTTGACGAGCGAACTTCTAGTTCTACTGTGATGCACAGAATTTAGACTGTAAGGATTCTTTACTTTCCTACTGTGCTTCACTCCAAGAAACTGGTATTTCCATTTAATATGCAAAATCATCTGCAAAATGAACAGCAGACTGATCTTTTTCTATCGATTTCTTACTCTTATTAATAATAAAATAAATTGTTTTAAATTTGAGTGCTTACTCTGTAGTATAGTGTCAAGTGACTGATGTATGGGGAGTCAGATGATGCGCCTAATGGCGGCTTGCCAGCACCTTGAGCAGTTCTTTAGCTGGAAAAGTGCTATACAAGAACAATCACATTAATAATGTGACCCTCTAAACAATGCTGATGACTGTACACATAGAAATGTTCCCTGTGTTGTACAGACACAGTCAACCAGCTGAGGAAGCGACTGAATGCGACTGAGAAACAGAAACTGGAGGCAGCTACACAAAACAACAAGGAGGTATGGACATTTCAATTTCATTGTTACACCGCGCATCTATATATGTTGAAATTTCACATTTGAAAAGCCGATTGTCCTAATAACTGTAGAAGCAAAGAGATATATACCTTTTGCTTGTACAGTTATTAGGACGGTCCGCTGAGTGAAGAGAAACACTTTGTTTTCATTTGAGGACAGGTGCTGCATCCTCATTCCCCAGTCCCTCGACTTTCCTGGTCGTCGGGGGAGACATGAGGGCAGAATAAAGCAGGCATTCTCCTCAGTAGTGTTGTGTTGGTAGCCATTGACCGGAGGACTGGCCTGGTCATGTCTGTCCGTTCCTTAACTTTGTCGGACCAGCTCTAACTCTTTTGTTCTTTTTTTCACCCACCTTCCACCATCTTGGTTTTGGACAGGATGTTGTGCCAACAGCAAAGTGACATGGCCAAACCATGCCAGCTTTTCACCATTTGATGATTGCCATGAGAGCTTCCTGGGGAACCTACAAGTGTCCTGACCAGACTCGATACAGTAGGCACTGTAATGATACACGTAATAGCAGCAGACACGTTGGCTTGTTGCAGATGGCAAACTTTGAGAGCCAGCTCGCCAAGCTGAGGGCGCAGATAGAGAAAGGGGAGGCCACTCGCCACAGCATTGAGTTTGAGCTGACCAAAGCTCAGAGAGAGGTCACACAGCAGAAGCAGCAGCAAGCGCAACGAGAAAGCAGCCTGCAGGAGGCCTCTGATGAGCTCAGGAGTAAGTACAATTTATTTTTGTTGGATTTACAACAAAACCAAGGAATCATTAGAAATGAGGATAAGAAAATGTAGAACTTTTGTAGCAATTTTGATGTTGATTGCTGACACTACTGTAACTTTTGGCTAGCTTATGTCCCAACTTGGCAATGGAAGCTGGTAGCGCAGTTTGGTTAGGGCTCTGGTTTCCTATGCTGAAGGTGGCTGGGTTCTAATCTTGCATGGGCCAACTTGGGCAACTTTTCATGTCATTGAGAGTTTTCAACAGTACTCTTTCCTCTCTTTCTTCAGTAATGGTAATGGCGTCAAGTCTAAAATAAATATTGAAAAAAAAATGATTTGATGTACTTTCACACTAGTGTTTGGGTGTTGAATGTGTTCTCATTGTGTTTGTTGGTTACAAGTCACCACGCTTTCAGTCTGATTTAGGAATAAAGCAAGTAGAGCATCCAGTTTAATGATGAGGATGATGATGATGATGATGATTGTTATTATTGACTTTGACTTTGGCTTAACACTTTATCGTCCCTTTTTGTCAGGAAATTATTATTATTATTATTATTATTGTTATTATTATTATTATGAGTATTATTATTATTATGAGTATTATTATTATTATGAGTATTATTATTATGAGTATTATTATTATTATGAGTATTATTATTACTATGATGATGATGATGATGATTATTATTATGAGTTTTATTATGATGATTATGATTATTATTATTGTGATTATTATAATTTTATGATGATGATGATGATTATTAATATTATTATTATTATTATGATTATGATTATTAGGATTATCATTATTATGATTATTATGATGATGATGAGATAATGATAATGATGTTGATGATGATAATAATAAAAATAATAATAATAATAATGATTATTATTATGATAATGAGTATTATGTTGATGATTATGATATGATTATGATGATGATGATATGATTATGATGATGATGATGATGATGATTATTATTATTTCTTTTTTAATGATGATTATGATTATGATGATGAATATTATTATTATCCCAATCCCTCAACACAGTGCATAGCTTCAAATATTTAGGAGCCATTGTATCAGACAATGGGTCCCGACAGGAAGTCCTCTCCAGGATCGCACAAACAACTGCTGCCCTGACAAGGTTGAAGCCCATTTGGAAAGACAGGACCATCAGTCTACATTTCAAAGTAAGACTGCTGCGCTCCCTTGTCATCTCCATCTTCCTATATGCTTGCGAAGCATGGACCCTCACAGCAGATCTCCAACGAAGAATACAAAGCATGGAGACGAGGTGCTACAGATGACTTCTAGGCATTTCCTATACCCAACACATCACCAACGACGAAGTCCGACAGACCATCACACAAGCCATTGGACAACACGATGACCTGCTAACAGTGGTGAAGAAACGGAAACTCCGATGGTATGGCCACGTCACCAGATCATCAGGCCTTGCAAAGACTATTCTGCAAGGCACAGTGCAAGGAGGTAGAAGAAGAGAGAGACCGAAAAAGAGGTGGGAGGACAACATTCGAGAATGGACTGGTTTGACACTGAGCGAAGCCATCAGGGCTGCTGAGGACAGAGAAAGATGGAGTATGCTGGTTAAACGATCATCTGTGGTGCCCCTACGACCTTCGGGTTACGGGACAGGATAGGATAGGATAGGATTATAATGATTAGTATTATGATGATTATTATTCTTATTGATGGGCTATCACAGCATTGTTTCCTGTTTTTCAGATAAAGTGGACAACCTGACAGAAGAAGTTACAAGACTCAAGCTACAGCTGCAGAATGCCCAGGACACGTCCAGCGAGCAGGAACGTAAACTTCGCTCAGAAATTGCTGACAGGGTAAATCTGTTAATGTTTCACCTCCAGGAAAAGGTAATGGACAAAGTTACCCTCCCTTCACATCTTGAGAAGAAAATGTAAAAAAAAAATAATAATAAAATAAAACTGAGCAATTTGGATTTTAGGCCTTTGATACACTTTGATGAGAGAGCTCTAAAAGCTTGACAAACCAGTCACTGTTGCTGTTTTGTCCATCCTATCCTATACTATCCTATCCCATCACTTGAAGTTTGTTGGAGCACCACAGATGATCGTTTAACCAGCCTACTCCTTCTTTCTCTGTCCTCAGCAACTCTCATGTCCATCCATTGATAAAAGAAAAAAAAGAGTATTTTCAGTTAATAATTTATAAATTGGAATGGCCTTGAACCTCACCTTGAATCGCAGAATTACGTTGAATTATTATTATTATTATTATTATTATTATTATTATTATTATTATTATTATTATTATTATTATTATTTCTCTTCTTCTTCTTCTTCTTCTTCTTCTTCTTCTTCTTCTTCTTCTTCTTCTACTACTATTAATTTATGTGATGTTGTACAGGACCAAGAATCGGCCAAGCTGCAGGCAGAGCTGAGTGCCTGCATGATAGAAAGAGACCGTATGGCTGGTCTGGCCCAGCACCAAGAGGCGTGAGTTTTTCTTCCCTTTATATTTCTCAGCAGGCAGCAACAAATCTGCTTTAGCCTGGACTCGATCATGCTCACACAATGACCTTATATGAGAATAATCATCCTTATCATCATTGTCATCAATATCATCATCATGATGTTGTCATTGTTAGCGGCACATTCATTGGACTTATAATCAAAGTTTCTTTCAATTAAAGCTCTCTCTTTCTACAATATTTTCTTTTTTTTAGTCTTTCATCCGCCTGTTTGCTTGTATGTTTGTTTTCATCAGCACAACTTTGCATAATCTCATAAACAAGAATGAGCTTCCAGCACCACTGACCCCCAAAACGAACAACAACAATGAACAAACATTGATCACTGCAAAAAATCACCACTTGGTAATTTATTATTTTAGAGCTGCAGTTTCCAGAACAAACAAACACCAAAATTATATTCATGATTGATAAATGGAGGTCCATTAAAAAATACAATTCTTTTTCTGTCCATTTTTATTTTAAAAATTTTAAAAATATTTTTCTTATATAGCACTTTTTCAGTGCAAGATTTGCTCAATGACCTCTGCAAAAGAAGGATCTAACTCCCATTTTGTCTGTGTGATTTCAGAACCATCAATGACTTTGGGGACAAGGTGAACATATTTGAATGTAAGAGGTTGCTTCTTAATTCATTTTGTAATTGTCAACTTATTAGCAGTTTAATTCTTCATGTTTCATAACATGTAACTTTTTTCGTAGTGTTACACTTTTTCTGTTCTTTTTTTCCCTACGCATTTTATTTGAGAAGTGACAAAAAAAGAAATAATATTGTTTTGCTTTTATAAAGAGAATCTTGTCAGATCTCTTGATCAGTGATAATGAAGCAGAAATGAGTTATGGCAAAAAAAAAACAGACATCTGACTTGTTTCATTTGATGATGATCTATTTCCATATGTATACTGCCAGAGCGTTACAAGACAGAAGTACAATGTCTGTTTGAGCAGTGAAAATACCACAAGGCCTGCTGTTTAATCTACTTTTCCTACTTTTGGTAATTCAGTAACGAAGTCAGTTGCATCTAGCACATTTTTTACATACCTTTTTTGTTTTTTTGGGGTCCCCTAAACAGCGGAGCACAAGAATCAGTCGGATGATTTGAGGAGAGCGATGGCGGAGATCAAGTACTGCAAAGAACGGGAGGAGAGGCTGAAGAAAGATCTAGAGGTTTGTGTACTTGCCCTACCCAGGTGGCACAGCATCATAGTGCTTTGGGCACAACGCTAGGAAAGGTTTCATGCTAAGCAACCTCAAACGGTGGGCAGGCATGGGAATTGTACGCCAAAGCTCGTACTTTACGACCTTCTAAAAGTTGTAATGCGACCCTAAGAACGTCAGTACGACCCGCAAAGATTTTGACAAAAATACGTCATACGAGTCTCCTTTTCTTTTTTTTTTTAAATATTTTTTTTCCCTATCACTGTTAAGAAAAAAAAATTACGTTTAGGCCTACTCTGTTGTAGAGCTCAGTGGTTTCCCTTGCCGAGATTACGCGAGAATATGCGAGGTTTTTGTGCCGCCATTAGTAACACATTTTTCAGAGTCAAAGTGAAAGTCACAGTGAGATTCTTTTAGTGTGAAGAAGTGGCTACCTATACGGAATGGCTTATCGAACAGATATTCTAAATTTTGGTAGTGAGATCGAAGATAAAACAGCTGTAGAATATTTTGCAAAAAGTGATCCTGTTCGTGATCCTGTTGATCGTAAATTGACTGCAAATCCACGATCTGCATGGAAACTCAACAATGCCCGAAAAGAAACTCAAAAGGAGAAGAAAGATGATAGAATAGAGGCTTTGGGAGGACCCCCGGCGACAGTATCCAAAGGTGCAGCAAAAGAGAAATTGCTTCTTGCTAATTCAGTAGTTCCTCAGCCTGATGCCAGTATTTTACTAGTGAAGAAAGCTGCTAGTGCATCAACTTCATCATCAGGCAATATGTCACCTCAGTCAAAGAGAGCAAGAATTGATGAAGACAGAAGCTACTGCAAAGAAAAAGAATTGATGATGACAGAAGCTACTGCAAACAAAAAGCAGAGTACTCTTAAGAGTTTCTTCAAACTGTAGTAATTTCAAAGTGTTTCCTTTTTTCCTGAAAGACTTGTATACATTTGCATATATACATTCACTGATTCAGCTATTATATCTGTTTGAAACTAATGTATTCATCTGAAAACTTAAGTATTAGTGAAAGCTGGAAAGGACATTCACTTTTTGTTGAGAAACAGTTGTTCATTTGATATTAGAAATATGCTTTATGCATTCCCTCAGCTTTTCTATGCAAGAAAGACTTTGGTTTGAAAACCTATTTCTACTTTCTATGCCTGTAACTGCAGCAGCTTCATACTCTGCCTCCATTGCATAGGAAGGTTATATTGTTCCAGTTTCATACATACATCATACATGTATTATTAAATTTGCTTGGCATTCAGTTCTGCCTGGACAATTAGCAACTTCTTCATGAACAGAGCTACATTACAGCTTTTTTGTCACATTTTCTACTGCCTTCTAGTTCTACATGAACTGTTACGTGGCACAGAGCATGATGTAAAACCAAAGGTAAAAGCATGCTCATTTCTAGTAATTGAAAGCATTCCATACTTGACCTAGTCAACCCTTCACCCCTTCTCTACCAGGAATGAAAATACTTTATATGATTTTTTTATGTATAAAAGAAACAATGTATCTCTAATGTCTATTTTAATGCCTATTCTCCATATGATTTTTTATGTATAATATATGAATTTTTTCACCTTCGCCGCAAGTGTCGGGGCCGCCACACCATGAAAGTAAGACCCTGTCACTTTTTCTAATTCCCATGCCTGGGTGGGGTTAGTGGTGCTTGGATAGGCGACCCTATTCCAATGCAACCGCTTTATCTATTTGATTAACCGTCTGTTCACATCTGTGGTATCAGACAATTGCAACCACTGAAGGGCAAACACGAATGAAACAAGCACTCAGCACATCCAAGTCCACCCAGCTGTGAATGGGTGGGTACCTTGCTCCGTTTAGAATCAGGGGAAGGTAAAGCAGCAAGGCAGAGGAGATGGGCTCTGCCCTCAACAAGCTGGGCCAGAGAAAAGGATGCGACTGAAAGGTTATGGGAACAGCTGTACCTTATTTTTTCTTAGTGTTACCACTTCCCTCTATGCTTTCTTCAAACCTGATATTTTACAGGAGCACACAGTAATTATTGACATTTTGCACAGGTGTTTTTTTATGGTGAAATGGGTTCTCATACCTTTCTCAACGTTCAACACCCACGTTCTCCACAAACGTTTAAACAAAGTAAACACATTTTTAAAAAATCAAAGAATTTTAGAGAAAAAGATTTTTTTTTATTCACCAGTTAAGTGCAGTGAGAAAGGAAAAGGAAAACAACAAATATGTTTTGTTATTGTAGTTAACGTTTCATGTTGAATTTTGTGTTTTTCTTGTCGCAGGGTGCTATCACCAGGATCAAAACACTTGAAGAAAGCATCGAAGCAGAGCGGGCCGCCCATCTAGAAACCAAGTTTAACTCGGAGATTGTTCAGGTACGACATTCATTCAGCAGTAGAAACAAGACAAAATTTCGTCTCACAGTAACGAGCGAAACTAAAAAAAACCCATCTCATGAAACTTGGTCTTAAGTCTTCTCTCCCTCACCTAGCTGTCGTCACTATGAGATAAACTCAGAAATCAGCAATTTATTTCAACATATGCAAGGATCACACTACACTTTGTTTCATTCAAATGCAGTCCTATTCACAAAAATTGTCAGCTGTTTTCAAAAGGAAGTTGCTTTTGGAAACGCCCTGTAGGAAATGAGTGGATTTTTGTTGGTTTTTAGTTGAGAGTTCGAGATCTTGAGGGTGGCCTTGAGGTGGAGAAGTCTGCCAATGGGGAGGCTAACCGGGCTGTGGAGCGCTTGACCAAGCAGATCAGAGAGATGGAGCAGATGTACGACGATGAGCGTAAGGTGAAGAAAGAGGCTCTGACCAAGCTGGACAAGTAAGTAGTACACGTTAGATTGCAGATTGATCTTGACACTACCACTGCTCTGTCCTAAACCTTGACCAAAGGTTGGGATCTATCAGGTGACATTTCAACACCAATGGTTCTCCTTTCACCCTTTACACTACAGTAATGGCCATAGTCAAACCAGTCCAAATAATTATAATAATGGATGCTATACTACTACTACTACAACTACTACTACCACTACTACTACCACTACTACTGCTACTACTACTACTATCACTACTACTATTACTACTTCCATTACTACTACCATTACTACTACTGCTACTATCACTACTACTACTACCCCTACTACTACTATCACTACTACTACTACCACTACTATCACTACTACTACTACCCCTACTACTACTATCACTACTACTACTACCACTACTACCACTATTACTACTACTATTATCACTACTACGACCACTACTACTACCACCACTACTACTACCACCACTACTACTACTACCCCTACTACTACCACCATTATTACTACTACCACTACTACTACTACCACCACTACTACTACTACCCCTACTACTACCACCATTACTATTACTACCACCACTACTACTACTACAATTACTACTAGTAATAATAATAATGGATGCTATACGCGCATTATTTTTACTCATTCTATACTGGTGCGAGTTAATCCCCTTTTATGATTCTATACTGGCCGATTTGTACGAGTTACTTAAAAAAATATTTGAAAAACAAGAACTGTAGTAGAGACATGAAAGTTTAGGTTCATAAAGAAATTACAATGGACTAACCAATAGCCACGTTTGATAGAAGTAACTTTGCTTTTTACCGATTTATTTTGAAAAAACACCCTTTCCCCTCCCCCTTTCCCCCTTCTTCTCCCCTCAAAATGCATATCCCATTCCCACACATGTGGTGTACAGTGAGGGAGATTGTTATAAAGAGATGGAAAGGGAACCAAATGTTTGACTCACCTACATAGCAATGTGAGTCTTTGCCAACAAATTTTTCCAGATTTTTGCAAATCTGTAAAAAATCAGTTCTAATTAGTTTTAAAATGATTTAAAAAAAAAAAAAAGTCCATCTGTCTGTTTGCTGTCAGCCTTCTGTCTGTGCAAAAAACTTTTCAGTGGCTAAGTACTCAGAACCTATTTTAACTATCACAACCAAACTTGGTAAGATGGTGTATATCCATGAGACCTCATAAATGATCAGTGAATGACTTTACTTCAAGATCAGGGGCCCAAGGTCATCAAGTGTTAGTCAAAAAATGACAATTTTTCACAAAATTTCACTTTTTAACTCATTGCCTGCCAATCGACGATATATCGTCGATCTGAGCCGCCACGTTTTCTGCCAATCTACGATATATCGTCGATTTCAGTATTCCGTTTCGTTCCGTTTTTTTGCGCAGTCCAATCCAAATTTTATTTTAACCAAAGAGAGATCACTCTTTCTACTTTTGTTCTCGATCGACACGCATGTGGTTTCTTCAAATTGATTCGTTTTTAGAGTGTTTTTTGTGCATTTTACTAAGCATTGTGATGGGCATAATCGACAGTGTGTCAAACTCTGCTAATAATCAATATAATTTCAAACTGTAAAGTGTATTTTGATCCTAAATAAATTTTCTTTTTGGTGTGTGAAGCTGATTCAGTGATTGGAATTATTCCTCCAGATTTTTTTCATCACTGTGGTATGTAGAAATATTTTTATTTTATTTTATCATTTCAAAAAGATCTACATGCTTTCAAAACACATTTCAATAACATAATCAAATTAACATTTTTGTGGGATTTTTTCTTATTCTTCACTCTTTTACCTTTAATTTGATATGAAATATGTCTATTTAACAACTATTATTGAAAGAACAGTAGCTGAAATACCTAAGGTACTGAACTTTCTTTCCGGTGCCAGAGAAATGTCTGGCACAAACGTGGAAACATGCCTGGCAGGCAAAGAGTTAATATTGAGCTTATGATTCTTTGTTGTATGGTAAATATCAATGAGACACACATACTGTGCAATTTGGTCAACCTCACTCAAGGTCAAGGCCACTGGAATTGTCCAAAGTGGGTTAGTATAGGTACTTTGAAGTGTTAGTTACTCAATGCTTACAGGATCCAGCAGACTGCAAAGAGCCGAATCAGGATCACTCTTTGAAGTGACCTTGAGCCTAAACTATGAAAAATATAAAGTCCAAGCTTTTTATATTTAGGGATAATAAATTGATCTTTCGTATATGTTCAGTTTTTGAGTTGATCTTAAAGGTCAAGGTTATTTTAGGCCTTGCAAAAACGTACAAAAAATAGTTCATCGTACAGTGGAATGGCTGTTTATTTAACCAATAGTATGCAACAACCTAGGGTTATTTGATCAGACATGCATGAGAGATCACGTAAGGGTCAAGGTCATCCCAAGGTCAAGGTAACTGAAAGTCGAGGTCATCCCAGGGTCACGTTTTTTTTGGCATCATACAACTTTTGCTGTAATGTATTTGATAGTACATGAGTGTATTTGGAACCAGAGGTCAATGTCATCTCAATGTCAAGAGCATAGAAAGATCAAAATTGGTATTACTTTGCATTTTAATGCCACCATTTCATTTTTTTTTCTGGGCACTCATTTTCATGTTAAATATTGCAAATTCCATAAGGAGCATGAGTCATATGGGCTTTGCCTTTTAGTTATTTTTTTAAATGTGAAATTGACTGTTTCCAATACAATTATTGAAGGGTAAGAGGAAACCAGAGTACCCTGAGAGAAACCTCATGGCCTGAAAACTCTTGTACCAAGTACCAACAGGATTGCAATACAGTAAAGTTCATAATGAAACCACAAAATATGTTAGCGCATCTTTTAATGAACGAAGATGTAAGGTGTCAAAAAAGAGCAGCTGGTAGTTTTAGTTGCCTAATGGATTCCATAGGGGAATGCATCTTTATAATGTGCATCAAGTTGAAGTCTAAAAAATTTGAGGTTTTCGTGGGTTTTTTCCAGGATAGAAAAAGACTTCCTGTGCACCAGGCGACAGCTGAGTGGAGAAATCGAGGAGAAGAAAACGGTGATTGGGAGTCTGTCCAGGGAGCTGGAAGTCCATCAGAAAAACTTCAACGAACTCAAAGCAGAGCTTGGAAAGGTGAGAACTGGTGGTAGTAGCGGCAAAAGAGGCGGACAAGGACGAGCAGTCTCAGACGATACAAGACTTAACTCTTTGCCTGCCAGGCATGTTTCCATGTTTGTGCCAGACATTTCTCTGGCACCGGAAAGAAAGTTCAGTACCTTAGGCATTTAAGCTACTGTTCTTTCAATAATAGTTGTTAAATAGACATATTTCATATCAAATTAAAGGTAAAAGAGTGAAGAATAAGAAAAAAAACCACAAAAATGTTAATTTGATTATGTTATTGAAATATATGTTTTGAAAGCATGTTGATCTTTTTGAAGTGATAAAATAAAATAAAAATATTTCTACATACCACAGTGATAAAAAAAATTTTGGAGGAATAATTCCAATCACTGAATCAGCTTCACACACCAGAAAGAAAATTTATTTAGGATCAAAATACACTTTACAGTTTGAAATTATATTGATTATTAGCAGAGTTTGACACACTGTCGATTGTGCCCATCACAATGCTTAGTAAAATGCACAAAAAACACTCTAAAAACGAATCAATTTGAAGAAAACACGTGCGTGTCGATCGAGAATGAAAGTAGAAAGAGTTATCTCTCTTTGGTTAAAATAAAACTTGGATTGGACTGCACAAAAAACCGGAACGAAACGGAATACTGAAATCGACGACAAACATGGCGGCTCAGATCGACGATATATCGTTGATTGGCAGGCAAAGAGTTAAGACATAAGAAGACTTAAGACATAAGAAGACTTAAGACATAAGAAGATTCAAGACATAAGAAGACTTAAGACGCAGTGTCAGGTGATGGGCCATTAGGGTCTGCTCTCCTCACTGTGAGATGAAATCACAGATCAGCAATTACATTCTTCCACCGTAAGGATCACAATACATTACAATACTATGTACCAAAATTAAAAGCAAGTTTGAATAGGGATTTACTTTTCATCCACACTACAGACATTTTCTCCATGGACAGCCAATGCATATGTTTCATATGCCCACATTCAGGTACACAAAACTTAAAACGCAAGTATAAATTGTAAAGGTGGCCCCGCAGCCTTTTGATCGTTGGGAAAGAAGGGTATTTGGAACCTCAACCCTCCCCTCCCCTCTTTTGTCTGGGCCAGCTAAACGAGTACTAATAATGTGGCGATATAATAACATTGCAAGTGGATACATGGATTGTTGTATTTGCTTTCAGGCCAAGAAGAGACAGGCTTACCTGGAGGAGACCTATGGCACAGCGTTCAAAGAGCTGGAATTCCTTGCCCTCAACTTTGATGCCGATGACAAGAGCAAGAAACCTAGTCAGTGTTCAGTCTGCTTTCTTTTTTTGTGTGATTTTTTTTAATATTACGTTAATAACAGTCTGGGAATACGAGTATAAAGGTTGGGAAGAAGGTGTAAAATCAGGACAAGCGGTGTTTAAATATTAGCCGACAGGTCCACATCGATAATAAGGTTTAGGGCAGAGCAACTGTCTTGTACAATGGAAGATTTTCTGCCGCCGCACACCAGCCTTTAAGACCGTTACAAGTAGAAAGGATGAAAGAGATAAAACACGTTAGAGTAAACGATTAAAAACACTGTGTCAGGGGTTACAAACCAACAGTCAACAACTCGAGAAAGCTCTCACCGCTATTGTAACAATATTGACTGACAAAAACTATCAACATAATGCTGCTGCTACTGCTACTATTACTACTACTACTACTACTAACAATAACAATGATAATAATAACAATACGAAAAATGGTATTTATATTGTGATTTTTCCTAATGACAAATCAGTTCACAGCAATTGATACTTCTTCATTTATCTGTATGTTTCATAGTTTGTTGTGTTTTTTTCTCCAGAGCTGGCCACAGCGAAAAAGGAAGATGCATTGAAGCCTAAGAAGACCCTGGCACCTTCAGCAGCCGTTGAAAGCCTGAAGCAGTTAATGCTCACTTATCGCCGAAAGCTGGACACACTCGTTGAAGATGTAAGCACACCTTTTTTTTTTCTTTGTGTTTTTTAATTACCCCCGCATAAATCAGGATGGGTGGCACAGTAGCATAGAGGTTTTGGCACACGCTAGAATTGTTTGGTTAAGCAACATCAAGCATGGTTAGTACTTGGACGGGTGGCTGTTACGTTTGAGACACGCACGATAGATCTGATCATTTTGTTTTGCAAAGCATGCAATAACAGTGTATTTGCTTTGATTTTATTTTGCGTTGTTGCTAGAAGAAGATTTGTATAATGTTTATAATTTTCATCAGTTGATATTGTTGAGAATTTTCTGGAATTACTTGTTTATTATCGATCGAAGCTTCCCAGTCTTATGAGTAATGTGTAGAATCATCTAGATTCGTAAACACGTATCTGACATAAGACAATGCATAGTTTCGGTGACGAGTTTTATTTTGATTGGGTGTTATTGCGTCATGTTGGAATGTTCTAACTTTTTCTGGATTGCAGGAGTGATTGTTAGAGATTTGTGATGATTTTTGATGATGATCTTTGAAGTGATTTTTGGAAAGCGATCTTGTATGCAGTTGTTGATGTTTGCTGAATAAAGTTGGAAAACTTTATACGACGACTCCTGTCTTGTTGCTGAGTGAACAGGCTGCGTGGATAAACGAATTCGAGTTACACTTATCAAGATCCAAGCATCGGGGCAGAGTCGGCCATTGATAAATAACCCAAGTGTAACAGTGACCATACTTGGAGTTGGAGGGTAATCATCCTATGACACAGTGAATGAAACATGCGCACAACCCATACATGGCCACTTAACTGTGAATAGGGGACACCTTGGCTCCAGCAAAGGTGGGGCAGTGAGGTAAGGGAGATGGGTCCCGCTGTTGTTAAGCTGGCTCAGAGAAAATGGCAGTCCCAAATGCCTCTCTCCCCAAAGATGATCTTATGCCTCTCTCCCCAAAGATGATCTTATGCCTCTCTCCCCAAAGATGATCTTATGCCTCTCTCCTCAAAGATGATCTTATGCCTCTCTCCCCAAAGATGATCTTATGACTCCCGATAGGTCAAATACCCATATACTTTGATTTCAGCTGGCCAGAACCAAGAAGGCGTGTGAGAAACAAACCAAGGAACTGGACTCCTGTCGTGAGATGATCAAGTCCAAGGACAAGTCTTTAGAGGTAACATTGATGTTCTCTTTAAAATGGAGCCTAGAGCGTTCGCCTGGCACACTCCTCAGCCAGCTTCCAATCACATGGTGGGCAAGATGAAAGTGGCCGCTTTTCACTGTCCATCATATGATAGCTCAGGTGGTTCAGTGTTGATTTAGGTCTCTCACCCTTGTTTCAGGGGATGGTTATCCCTGTCTGCCCTATCGCCAATGGTGTGTGTACATGTTACACTTCTTGGTGTGTGTACATGTTACACTTCATGGTGTGTGTACATGTTACACTTCATGGTGTGTGTACATGTTACACTTCATGGTGTGTGTACATGTTACACTTCATGGTGTGTGTAGACGTTACACTTCATGGTGTGTGTAGATGTTACACTTCATGGTGTGTACGTGTGTAGATGTTACACTTCATGGTGTGTGTAGTCGTTACACTTCATGGTGTGTGAAGATGTTACACTTCACGGTGTGTGTAGACGTTACACTTCATGGTGTATGTAGACGTTACACTTCATGGTGTATGTAGACGTTACACTTCATGGTGTATGTAGACGTTACACTTAAGTGGTTGGTATAGACGTTACACTTCATGGTGTGTGTAGACGTTACACTTAAGTGGTTGGTATAGACGTTACAATTCATGGTGTGTGTAGATGTTACACTTCATGGTGTGTGTAGACGTTACACTTCATGGTGTGTGTAGATGTTACACTTCATGGTGTGTGTAGACGTTACACTTCATGGTGTGTGTAGACGTTACACTTAAGTGGTTGGTATAGACTTTACACTTTAATGGTGGGTGTAGATGTTCAACTTCAATGCTTATTCATTCATTCATTTTTAAAATAAAAGCAAATGTATAAATCGGATACCACAAGATATGAATATGGTATATTTTTGGTAAACTTCTTAACTTTGAAACTTGTGGGATGAAAAGTTGATAAAATACCATTCCTCTGGCAAGTTGACTACTTTGGATGACCTACGCCAACTGTTTTTTTCTGGCATTTAGCAAATTAAACAGATCATTCCCACCCCACCCTGGCTGAATAGCAAACACAAAGCTTAAGGAAAAGTGTAAAAAGATGGAGTTATATTTGTAAGGAAAAGTGTAAAAAGATGGAGTTATATTTGTAAGGAAAAGTGTTAAAAGATGGAGTTATATTTGTAAGGAAAAGTGTCAAAAGATGGAGTTATATTTGTAAGGAAAAGTGTCAAAAGATGGAGTTATATTTGTAAGGAAAAGTGTCAAAAGATGGAGTTATATTTGTAAGGAAAAGTTTAAAAAGATGGAGTTATATTTGTAAGGAAAAGTTTAAAAAGATGGAGTTATATTTGTAAGGAAAAGTGTAAAAAGATGGAGTTATATTTGTAAGGAAAAGTGTAAAAAGATGGAGTTATATTTGTAAGGAAAAGTGTAAAAAGATGGAGTTATATTTGTAAGGAAAAGTGTAAAAAGATGGAGTTATATTTGTAAGGAAAAGTGTAAAAAGATGGAGTTATATTTGTACGGAAAAGTGTCAAAAGATGGAGTTATATTTGTAAGGAAAAGTGTAAAAAGATGGAGTTATATTTGTAAGGAAAAGTGTAAAAAGATGGAGTTATATTTGTAAGGAAAAGTGTCAAAAGATGGAGTTATATTTGTAAGGAAAAGTGTAAAAAGATGGAGTTCTATTTGTAGGAAGCCCATAAGAACTACACTCGCACTGCCAAAGAACTGAACAAGGCTCGCGCCAGTTACGGAGAGCTGGAGGCCATGGTTGGAAAATTACGATCCAATCTCGAGAATACCGCATCCAGCCAAGGGAAAGATCGCAACCGCATTCAAGAACTGTCTGAAGAAGTAAGGCCCTCTCGTTCTCTCTATCTCTCTCTGTTTCTCTAGCTTAACTCTTTCCCTGCCAGGCATGTTTCCATGTTTGTGCCAGACATTTCTCTGGCACCGGAAAGAAAGTTCAGTACCTTAGGCATTTAAGCTACTGTTCTTTCAATAATAGTTGTTAAATAGACATATTTCATATCAAATTAAAGGTAAAAGAGTGAAGAATAAGAAAAAAAACCCACAAAAATGTTAATTTGATTATGTTATTGAAATATGTGTTTTGAAAGCATGTTGATCTTTTTGAAATGATAAAATAAAATAAAAATATTTCTACATACCACAGTGATAAAAAAAATCTGGAGGAATAATTCCAATCACTGAATCAGCTTCACACACCAGAAAGAAAATTTATTTAGGATCAAAATACACTTTACAGTTTGAAATTATATTGATTATTAGCAGAGTTTGACACACTGTCGATTGTGCCCATCACAATGCTTAGTAAAATGCACAAAAAACACTCTAAAAACGAATCAATTTGAAGAAACCACGCGCGTGTCGATCGAGAACGAAAGTAGAAAGAGTTATCTCTCTTTTTTTAAAATAAAACTTGGATTGGACTGCGCAAAAAAACGGAACGAAACGGAATACTGAAATCGACGATATATCGTCGATTGGCACAAACATGGCGGCTCAGATCGACGATATATCGTCGATTGGCAGGGAAAGAGTTAAGCCACAAGTAGTATCGGATACAGTCAATCTAAATATAATAAATAACTATTGATTTATCTTCCACCTTCTCTGCGCTTCGAGATCGATTGAAGAAAAAGCGCGTGATAGCTTCCTGTTATGATTATTGCAAGTAGCAAAGTGATCAGACTGAAAGAATGAACAAACACCACTTCCAGGCATGTAGAAGACCACAAGTGTACTCAGAAGTTGTCTGGAAAATGGAAGCTTCTAGGTCCGTCCCTGTTTCTCTGTTGGTGAAAATGTGCATCTCCGAAACAGCTTGGTTGGCCAATACACAGAAATGTTGCCTCAAAAAAGAATGTAAAGGCGTATGTGCGTGAGTGTGAGTTGAGTTTTTCCTGTTTGCAGGTTTTGGTTTAGAGAGTCCAGTTCAGCTGAGAAAGATTAGGATCGTGGATACTGATTTCCCTTTCTCATTTACTAGCGGTTTGTAATCGACCGTCTTATTTCTGTCCTTTTCAGATCATGAAACTGGTCAAGAAGCAAAAGCAAGAGAATGAGGTACGGTCATTTAACCATTATTGTTGCTCAATATGTAGAGGTACATGTATCCTTGCCTATGTGTACAGAAGAAAGGGAAAATTAAAAACAAACAAGTGGTATAACAGTTCTCCAAATGTTCTCCTTTATGACATAGGCGGCTTCCTCTGGCTAAAACATCACAGCATACAAGAAATCACACACTGTTCACATTAAGTTGCAGAAGTTAAAACGTAATTTTTGGTAATCTTTTTTTCCTATATATCTTTGCCTATTGCCTCATGCTGAATATTTGCAGGAGAAATCGGCCTTCCTGCATGGACTGTATCAGCGTTTGTTGGCTGGCCGAGTCTTGGTGTCTCAACCCCTGCAGGACCGGCCGTTCAGTCAGTTTTCCTGGGGCGACCTCACCGACATGGTCTACGAACAAGTGGCCGGCACAGTGGATGCACTGCAGAGAGCCGAAGAGAAGGTGGGTTTCGTAGTAACAGTACGAAATGAAACGATGCAATGTATTTCCCTCTGCCTTCCCCAAACCACTTTCCCCACGTTCAGAGCATGTACGTCTGTGTGTGTGTGAGTGCATGAGAACCCGCTCATCAGATCCCTAGCTCTTGTAAGAGGCGTGAGCATTATCAATGTGTGTGTTTTTATTATTGTTATTATTAACTCTTAGCGTTCTATAAGGTTTTCTGTACATTTGTGCCTATATCCTGTAAGGATTTCAAGTTTATTGCAATAAATTGGGTTATGAATTTGAAAAAATTGCAAAAAATTTATTTATTGTCACATTAACTTCATATTTTAGGATATGTTTACAAAATGGTTATTCTATGTACCCAAAGAACCATTTTGACTTTAGTACTATTTGTACCTGTTGGAATCTTGTAATTCATAATTACAGGTATTTTATGGACTATGTTAATAAAACAACAACAAGACAGTGTGGATTGCATGTGAATGTGTGCATTGTCAGTCAACACAGACAAGAAAACTCACTCTGGTTGTCTACACCAAGTCCTTGTGCTCTTTCAGCAATAAGCTCATCAATAAGGTTACAAAACTCACTATTACTGTCGGAGCTATCCCCTGCCATCATGGCCGAAAATTTCGCAAACTCAAACCTCAAACAAAATCGTTTAAAAAGTACACAAAGCCAGGTCATACTTGCGAAAACGATAGCGGAAAACACACGGGAACCTTTCCGGAAGTTGACTAAACCATCTCTCACGCACAAGAGAGTTCCTATTTCCTGTGATTTCATGACTAAAAGGTGCACTAACGATGCGCGCATTACCGCGCTTCAGGATTACGGGCGAGGCGCGCATTACCGCGCTATAGGACGCTAACAGTTAATAATAATAATAATATTATTATTATTATTATTAACACAACACGACCCATTCCACTAACACCTTGTGTACGTCCTTGTGTTTGCTATAATATCCTTTTGCTCCACACTTTTTACAACAATCAACATCCATCCATTCATTCACTAATAATAAATAGTAGCGGGTCTTTTTTTTTCCCCCTTAGCACAGGCTAGAAATGTTTTGTGGGTAAGTAATGTGGAGCAGGGTTAGTATTTAGATAGTTGACCATACTTAGAGGGCAACCACCAACGACTCCAAAAAGAATGAACCAAGCAGACAACACCCCAGTCTTGTTTAGCTGCCATTGGGTACACTGGATATGTTTACAACCAGGGAAGGTAAAGCAGTAAGGGAGAGTAGATGGGCACCACCCTCATTAAGCTGGCCACAGAGAAGCTGGAACGCCTTTACCATCAGTTACCATTTTTTTCCTACCATTTTTTTTGTCCTGCATGATACCATTAATTAAAAAAAATTGAAAAAGCCACGTTCGTTTGTTTTCTGTTTTAGCTGAAAGGTCTGACAGACAACCTGAAGTCTAGAGATGACGTAGTGGCAGAACTTCAGAAGCAGCATGAGGAACAGCTGTCGCGCCTGACCCAGCTAGCCAAGGATCGGGAGGCGGCATGGACCAAGCAGAAAGAGGAGATGGAGCAACATTACGCACAGCTGTTGGCTGATCTTCAATCCAGATCCAAGGTAGGCTGATAACCACTAGCTATGCGCCGTTTTCCTTCCCCGCGGTTACACTCCGTTTGATGATGGTGTTTTTCTTTATCAGTATCTGATTCAGCCCCAATGCTGAATTCCTGATAAGGTGTAACTCAGATTCGTTTATCCACGCAGCCTGCTCACTCAACAACAAGACACGGAGTCGACGTATGAAGTTTTCCACTTTTATTCAGCACACATCAACAACTGCATACAATCGCTCAATCGCCTTTCCACTCGCAACTTTTTACTTTCCAACTCACTATCAACAACTATCAACTCTCTACCCACACACAGGGCATCCATTTTATAATTTTTTCTCTCATTCGAGATGACGACAGGACGTTCTAGAAATGACGCATTACAACCAATCAGAATTAAAGATCATCATCACTGACTTACGTCATACATCTCTCTACACATACCCGGAACGTTCTCTTACTTCGACATTTATCGGGAAATTTCTATCGAGAGTAAACACGCAGATCCAGAGAATTCTCCAATAATATCGACTAACGCAAATTATCAACGTTATACAAAGCCTCTCCTAACAACAATGCAAACTCAAATCAAAGGTAAATAAACTCCATTATTGAATACTTTGCAAAACGAAACGATTAGATCTATCGTGCGCGTTTCAGACATACTTTCGTTCGCGTTTCAACGTAACACCCGCAGTTTCGGCCGCCGTCAGTTTCTCCCTACTCTCCCTGTATCTTATGTTGTCCCCTTCGCCCTCTCTCTCCCAGGGCCAGTGGTTACCAGTTTCATTGTTTTGCTAAGTCATTTTTTTATTCTTCCCAGTTCGATGATGGGTTTTTAAATACCCATTAATGATGCTGCCAGTACTAGCTTCAGCCAACGATCGAAGTACAAAATACGCAATAGCATGTTAGTGGGCTTAGAGCATTGTCGCAAAGCCACAAGGATAATCAGCCCTAATGACATATTTGCTCAGTGATTGCAAAGAACGAAGTTAAACAAATTTATGATAATTATCAGTATGGAAGCATAAATGTTGTAATGCTAAAGGCATTGATAAGTGCTATTGGTAATTATTGTTTTGAGTACTTATTTTGTTGTTTTTTCCACTTGACTAATGAGTGGCTATGACTTTTATTATTTTGAGTTTTCATACCCTAAGCTTTCAAGTTTAGGTGTCTCTTCCTTCTTACGTAAACAAACGACTGTTCCTGCTATACACACTTTGGCAGCGGTGCTGATCTTAGAATCAACCTTGATGCCATTGATAGGCATATACACCAAAGGATTTTTTTCAATTTGTTTCAAAATGGCGCTCACTTTTGAAAGAGTTTATTTTGGGCTTAATCTAAAACATTCTCTGGTGGGGGCAACACTCAACCATGAATTTTAAAGAAAAGATCTGTGAATGATGGTAAAAGGTGTGGTAACGGGACCCTTCCACCATCATCTATTCACTGTTCAGAAGAGCCAGGCCATGGCGGACCAGGCGTGGGAGAAGATGAGGGCGACAGGTAGCGTGCAGCAAGGGCTGGAGCAGGAGTGCTTGGCGCTACGTCAGCAGGCTCAGGAGGCCCAACAGCGCGGTCACACCCTGCTGACAGCCTGCGCCCTGCTGTGTGGAGCCGTCTACCCCCTGTACGCACGCCACAACGCGTTGGGCGTGCAGCGCCACCTGCTGGAGGAGCAGATGATGGTGTGGGACAACTGTAAAGAAAGAGCCCACTACCTGGTCAACGTGCTCAACTCTGAACTGGCTCAGGTATGAAAGAAAAAGAAACCAACTGGAGTTTAAAACAATGTCATCCGATATATCTCATCCTATAATAAGGTTTTTGGGCAAAGCAATGTTGTGTAAAGTTGAAGATTTTGTGCAGCAGCCTACCAGCATTTAAAACTATAACTTTCAGACAGCCACTCTTCTACTACAGTGCCGATTTTTTTTTGAAAATATGTGTCATTTGTCAAGCTTAGGCAGGAAGTCAAAGGACTCAGATAAAATGCTTTCATTCTTTTTTTTTCCCTTTTTTTTTTAGTGTATGTGTGTGTATGCGAATGCATAATAGAGCCTGTGTGCAAATGGTTGAATGGTTAACCTTTGCATGCAAGAAGCGTGTTGACCGCAATATGCTGTTCCTGAGTGTATCACTGACCAGCAGGTGAAGGGTGTTGGTGTTGGGGAACAAAGGAGAAGGTTATTGTGCTTATATGCTTATTTTTTACCGTCTTATATAGCGCTTTTCCAGCTCAAGAGCTGCTCAAGGTGCTGGCCTCTAAGATCTACCTGCTTAAGGTTAATTGCAGATTATAGTCACACGACATCGGAGCATATAGGCGACTACTGGTCACATTATCCTGACACCAGCGAACCAGTTGAAAATAATATGGTCACATGTTGGCCAATCCGGGATTTGGTTATTAGTAAGCCGCTCTACCAACTGAGCTACCCGGCTGTGCTCTATCTGCTTTAAATATTGGATCATTTATTAAGGACTTAGTTAGTCTACTCAGTACAGCCTATTTGAGAAGTCAATGTAATCAATACAGTGTAGTTGAAGGTGAGCGAGTCATTGTCTCTACGGCTATTGTTTCCAGTCCCCCAACATGCCAGAGCGGGATCGTCGGCCAGGTCAGCAGCGCAACCGACTGCTGCAGTTCCGCGTGGGTGTGATCGCAGTCATTGCTGCGCATCGCCTCTTCCGTCTGGGCCAGCATTGTTGCCGCTGCTTTGTGGCATACGACTCCTTGTCTGCTGGCAACGGCATTGTAGTGGTCACTGGAGGGGTCAAACCCCAACCTACCATCAGCCCAGGTAAGATTTTGAGTGTAAGTGTGTGTTAGAGGATGGGGATTGAAGGGGGAGAGAGGGGAGAGGGTTAAACATTTGTTTCTGACTGCCAGTTTCTTCTTGAACTGTTAATGGAAATAATGTTAGTAATTGAAGCTTTTTGTGGCTAAGTAGCTTAGGGATTTGGGCACACACTAAAAATGTTTCATGTTAAGCAACGTCAAGGGTGGTTAGTACTTGAATGGGGGGTGACCAAGCTTGGAAGGCAACAACAAAAAGGAGAAAGAATTAAACAAGTGCGCAGTTAGGTAGAGTAATTTAGCTGAGGTAACCCTGCCTTAACAATCACATGACCACTGCACTTGCATGCTTTTGTAGAGTTGTTCATAATGATGATTAATACTGTGGCTTTTCAGTGAACAAGAGTATGGACATAGAACAGTCACTGCCATAATGATGATTAACCCTGTGGCTTTTCAGTAAACAAGAGTATGGGCATAGAACAGTCACTGTCATAATGATGATTAATACTGTGGCTTTTCAGTGAACAAGAGTATGGACATAGAACAGTCACTGCCATAATGATGATTTGTACTGTGGCTTTTCAGTAAACAAGAGTATGGGCATAGAACAGTCACTGCCATAATGGTTTGTACTGTGGCTTTTCAGTGAACAAGAGTATGGGTATAGAACAGTCACTGCCATAATGATGATTAATACTGTGGCTTTTCAGTAAACAAGAGTATGGACATAGAACAGTCACTACCATTATGATGATTAATACTGTGGCTTTTTAGTGAACAAGAGTATGGACATAGAACAGTCACTGCCATAATGATGATTAATACTGTGGCTTTTCAGTGAACAAGAGTATGGACATAGAACAGTCACTGCCATAATGATGATTTGTACTGTGGCTTTTCAGTGAACAAGAGTATGGACATAGAACAGTCACTGCCATAATGATGATTTGTACTGTGGCTTTTCAGTAAACAAGAGTATGGACATAGAACAGTGTCACGTCCCCCGAGCGGGTTCAGTGACGTCAGCACATTAAGCGAGTGAAAAGGAATAAAACTCAAACAAAATAAACTAACACAAAATGCCAGAATACAATCACACTCTTTTATTCTACAATCAACATACAAACACAGGACAAATGGGAACTAACCTTCCCCCAACCCCTAAATAGACCCCCGTCCCAATACTAACTAACAATTACCTCCCCTTGTAACAAACCCCAAATAGAACTAAACAACAACAGTTTCTTTACAAAGTGTGTACAGCGAAGACAAAATCAACAAATCAATTCAAAATGCAAATCTTCAAATAATAAGCAATGGCGTTGAATCATAAACTATTATCTAGGCGAAGCTGTGGCACAGAAGTAATGTCTCAGTGTTCTTGTCAAGTAGCTCAGAGAGCTAACAGTCTCTTTCACAATAAGTGGATGATTCTTCTAACTAAATGGATATGTTTTTAGGTGCGTGCAATGTGAGTCTGTGTGTGCATGAATCAGGTATGAAAACCTCCTGTAAATGTGTTGCCTCGATACATAGGCAAAACCTGCAGCAGTGTAAGAGATCACCACAACACTACTCTGTTGTAGAGGCAAAGGCACACCCCAGGCTGGCTAGGACCCAGTCAGCGTCAACAACAGCAACATCAGTACAGCATAACAGGCAACATCAAAGGCAACAGCGTTGAAATAATGCGTAGAAATAAACAGGTAGAAGAAACACGTAGAAGTAATAATCAGCCCACACCTGTAAGCATATACACAGTCTTAACAATATGCCCACAAAACAATAAACACTATATAATATAACATAACACGCCGTCCTCCGTCCACCATCTTGACCTGTATAATTATGAATACCATGATAATAATACAAGATACTATACACACATTTCAATAATATAAATCAACCTTTGATGCTAAATAATTCGCATCTTCTATAAACACAAACCTTTATATAAATGTACATAATCATTGCAACCTCACTTCAATCACACAGTCCTGATTCATTCCGCCTCCCACTATCACCACCGTCACCCCCAACAATTATAGCACATCACGATTACCTCCCTTCATCCATACTGTAAACATGCTTCCTTCATAATCATCACCTCATCTTTCTTCAGTATAATACATTCTATCGCTCTCTCCATACATACACCCTCACTCTCTCTCTCTATATTCCCCATCGTCGCCTTTGACCCACTTTCATAACAACAACAGCAACGACATTTCCCCCATCACATATACAATAAGAAAATCATAAGAAAATCATATAAAATCAACAAAATTCATTATACATCCTAAAATACATCCCCTTCCCCACACTCATTACCACTCATACACGTACACAGTTCTCGGAGCGCGCCACTAGAGAATTGAATGACAGGACTCGCTCACCTGATAGGCCTCGGCTTGTGACGCCCTTTACCCCAACACCACAACACGACACAACACTGTCACAACACAATGGGTTAGTCTTTTTGAGAGTCACTTTCTCTTGCTATTGCACGTTATTTCACTTTCCAAATAACACTTATACTGAGGATGAGGACACCTTAGCTCTGGTACAGACACTAAGTCTTGGTGGGTGTTCAATCGAGAACTACACACACCTTAAGTATGGAACTCTACATTCGTTGACCAATGGCAGTTAACATCTTCCTTCGAATTCTAAACATCCCTATCCCGACGAGGGCATAAGACCTTGGGTGGCTATATAAACAATAAACACACCCTTCCAACAGTACCCTACACTACAATGACCTCTGTCACAGGGTTGCTGCCTCGTTAGAATTCGTTCCTCTCGCAACAGCATCTCAAACCACTCTGCCCTCCAAAAACTGCGCCGGCCACAAGCAAAATAGTCGAGCTCTCGTCAGTATGCACGTTCTTTATTACGCGTATCCCTATTCGAAATTGGCCGACTCCCTGTCTTCTACGAATCGCACGGACTTTACGAAACTGCACTTCCATACGCAAAAGTAAATCGGTCACGCTATTCTATGTACAACAGATATACGGAGAAGTGTAACTTCCTAAAAAGTGTAATTCTCCCTGCTATCTGAAAACTCGTGTCGTCACACAACCCCCCCCCAGTTCTTAACACCTTGAAGAACCTTAACTACGACGCGAATTTCAATACCCCCTATGCTACCTAATACTCCCACTGAGAAAAGCTGCCGGTCCATCGTCCTTCCTTGGAGTACGCTCTACAACCCCAAACGATGGGTGTAAACGAATTGCCCACTTCATCAGTCTGTTCTTGTCTCCCCTGATGTGATCGTCGCCCCTGTTGATCGTAGGACATGATGCATTTCGGTCTCTTTCCCTCTTTACGTCACGGGGTATCGCCGACGCCGTCACGGTGGTCACCGGAGCATCCTCAGACACTGGCATGGTTCCCTCCTCCTCTACCCTTTCGTCGTCCTCGACGATCGTGGCCACCGTCGCTCTGGTATGAAACTTCTTCAAGAGATTGGCGTGGTATAGTTTGCTCTTCCCACGCATCCTGATCCGGTAGTCGCACTCTCCCACGCGTTCGATCACCTCGTACGGTCCTCGCCATGCTAGCTGCAACTTGTTGTGCTTTTCTGGCAACAGTAGCAACACTTGATCCCCCGCGTTGAACAAACGCCGTTTCGCCTTCTTATCGAAGTGCCGCTTCTGCTTGGCTGACGCGGTTCTGAGGTTTCCTTGTGCCAACTTACATGTCTCCTCGATGCGATTACGCAAGTCTACCACGTACTGGCTACTCAGTTTCACCTCCTCTTCTTGTATCTCCTTGGTCCAGAGGTCTCGCAATACAGCCATCGGTCCCCGCACGGTCTTTCCATATAGCAGCTCGAAGGGAGAGAACCCCGTAGACTCCTGTGCTACTTCTCGGTATGCAAACAGTAGCGCTGGAATGTAGCGGTCCCACGCTGTAGGTTGCTCTGTGGCTAACTTCTTGAGCATGGACACTAGCGTCCCGTTGAATCGCTCAACTAATCCGTTGCACTGTGGATGATACGGTGTGGTAGCTTTCCCGTGGATCGACAGTAGTCTGTTCATCTCCCGCATGACTTCAGACATGAATTGCGTCCCTTGATCTGTCAAAATTTCCCTAGGAACGCCCACCCTCGACCAAATCTCCCACAGCGCTTCTGCCACCCTCTCTGCCTCTATGCCCTTGAGCGGTACAGCCTCGGGATAGCGTGTGGCATAGTCTACTACCACTAGGATGTACATGTTACCCCGATCTGACTTGGGTTTGATGGGTCCCACAATGTCTACCGCCACCCTCTGAAATGGCTCGTCCACCAGCGGAAGTTGCTGTAGTGGTACCTTCCTCACCCGTCCCCTCGGTACTACCTTCTGACATTCTGGACAACTGGCGCAATACCTCCGTACTTCGGCACACATTCCCGGCCAATAGAATGTTCCCCAGATCCGCTCCCTGGTACGTTTCCCTCCCAAATGCCCAGCCATGGGTGGATCATGAGCCAACTGAAGGATCCCCCCTCTCAACTGTTTCGGGACTACCAGTTGCGTGACCTGGCTACCCCTCTTCGTGTGTACCCGGTACAACACCCCCTTCTTCTTGCGAAACTCAGCTGACGCCCTACCTGACGCTATCGCCCCACCACTCTGTGCCAACGTTCTCGCCTTCGCGAGCGTCTCGTCGGTCTCTTGCATCCTGATTAACTCTGGGGTGCTAACAGAGATCTGGGATGGTTCGACCACTGCTAAGGGTACCTCCCTCTTCTTCTCGGCCTTCACCTGCGCCCGAGTCTGCACTGCTGCAGCCATCGCGCATTCGCCTCCGAACAAGGAAACAGGACTCTTTTCCCCGCTATCAAACGTCACCCAGTTACCCAGGATGATATCGGGCCCGTCCTCGAAAACCACCAGCTCTACTCTCCCCCTGACCAGCGCACAATCCAACTCCACCCAAGCTGTAGGTAGCAGACCCACGTTCGATCGATTCGCCAAGCAAATCTCGACAGTCCGACCCGTCAAATCAGCTGGTTTGACTAACCTGCTCGCGACTGCCCCTATCTCCGCCCCCGTATCTCTCAATACTCGAACGTCCTGCCCGTTCGCCCTACCTTGGCCCCATGGATCATAAGGTTTGATTGCACACACGCTAGCCCGAGGTGCGGTCTCCGTGGAAATAGTCCGTCCCACCGTAACCTGGCCTACTGTCTGAGGTTTGACCTTGCAGTCCTTGACCACATGCTTATCCGACCCACATCGGTAGCAACGACGTACCCCACTACCCCCTTCTGTCCTTCCTACCTTCTGACCCTGACTCCCCCGGTTGCTAGGTTGCTGAGGAGCCTCCGGTCGTCTGGGAAAACTGCGTCTCTGACTGGACAGTACGGGTGCCGGTGCTGATGCTGCCCGCTTGGCGTCTACCACACGCTGTGCTAACTCTGCTGCGGCATGGCTAGTCTCAGGCAGATTCTCCCTCACATAGATCTCTAACTCTGTAGTCATGATGGAGAAAAGCTGCTCTCCAATGAAAGTGTCTAGTACCTGCCCTACGTCGGTGATGTCTTTGCCGGCGAGCGAAAACCATTTCTTCACTAACGACCCTAATCTCACTACTAGCTGAGGAAACGTCTCTGCAGCCTCCTTCTTGGCCTCTCGAAACTGCCTACGATAGTAGTCGGCGTCCTTCCTGAAGCGTTTCAACAGCGCGTTTCTCACGGTGTCGAAATCCTGGGCTTGCTCAGGCGTTAGACGAAGGTACGTATCCCGGGCTTCCCCTTGTAACAAAGGCGCTAGCCTGACCGCCCATACCTCCCTCTTCCAACCCTGAATCTCTGCCACCCATTCGAACATCTGGAGGTAGGCCTCCACATCCTCCCTCTCCTCCAAGGGTTTAAGCTTGACTGAATAGTTTGCCCCGCTATCTCTAGCCCTATTCTCCCTCTCTCTCTGAGCAGCTCTGTCGTCATCTCTGGTTCTTCGTTCCTCCTCTAGCTTCATTTCTAGCATTCTTCTTTCCGCCTCTCTAGCTACCCTTTCTGTCTCTAGCCTAAGCTCCAAAAGCCTCCTCTCATCTGCCCTCGCTTCCCTCTCCTCCCTCTTTTCTTCCTCCCTCTCCCTCCGCTCTTCTTCCCTTCTCAACTCACTAACTACGTAGTGCGCCAACGCTCCATCTCGGAAACCCAGACTTTCCCCAATCTGTCTAAATCTCTCACTATCACCGAGCGCGACCTCGACTTTGCTCTGTGCACCGGGCGATTTGGCATACATCTTAGGCATAGTGGTCTGAGTACTCACTGCGTAAGGTTCCTCCAACAACCCTGTCACTGAGCCATCATCGCCGAAGTCCCGATCCTCCTGCTCAGCCTCCTCCTTACGGGTCCTAGCGTCGCGGCGCATCGCGGCTCGAGCATCCCGCGTAGCCATGTCGGAAAAGAAGGGAAGAACAAATGTTAGTAATATACACAAAACAAATAACACTTAACTGATACAAACACCTAACAGAATGAATACGCAACACAACAGTCACAGGAGCCGAGGAATCGTTCACCGTCGTACCCCTAAAGGCGAGCAAGTGAACCCTGCAACCCAATTCCCCGTTAATGCTGCACTCCGAGTGTGATCCCTAGTGCAATACACCCACACTCCCGCCAACCGCCCGCTGCGTACCCTTTCACACAACAACTCAAACACACAACATACACCTCTGGCACTACCCTAACAAAATAAATGAGTTAATCCCACTTCTGACACCAAAAATGTCACGTCCCCCGAGCGGGTTCAGTGACGTCAGCACATTAAGCGAGTGAAAAGGAATAAAACTCAAACAAAATAAACTAACACAAAATGCCAGAATACAATCACACTCTTTTATTCTACAATCAACATACAAACACAGGACAAATGGGAACTAACCTTCCCCCAACCCCTAAATAGACCCCCGTCCCAATACTAACTAACAATTACCTCCCCTTGTAACAAACCCCAAATAGAACTAAACAACAACAGTTTCTTTACAAAGTGTGTACAGCGAAGACAAAATCAACAAATCAATTCAAAATGCAAATCTTCAAATAATAAGCAATGGCGTTGAATCATAAACTATTATCTAGGCGAAGCTGTGGCACAGAAGTAATGTCTCAGTGTTCTTGTCAAGTAGCTCAGAGAGCTAACAGTCTCTTTCACAATAAGTGGATGATTCTTCTAACTAGATGGATATGTTTTTAGGTGCGTGCAATGTGAGTCTGTGTGTGCATGAATCAGGTATGAAAACCTCCTGTAAATGTGTTGCCTCGATACATAGGCAAAACCTGCAGCAGTGTAAGAGATCACCACAACACTACTCTGTTGTAGAGGCAAAGGCACACCCCAGGCTGGCTAGGACCCAGTCAGCGTCAACAACAGCAACATCAGTACAGCATAACAGGCAACATCAAAGGCAACAGCGTTGAAATAATGCGTAGAAATAAACAGGTAGAAGAAACACGTAGAAGTAATAATCAGCCCACACCTGTAAGCATATACACAGTCTTAACAATATGCCCACAAAACAATAAACACTATATAATATAACATAACACGCCGTCCTCCGTCCACCATCTTGACCTGTATAATTATGAATACCATGATAATAATACAAGATACTATACACACATTTCAATAATATAAATCAACCTTTGATGCTAAATAATTCGCATCTTCTATAAACACAAACCTTTATATAAATGTACATAATCATTGCAACCTCACTTCAATCACACAGTCCTGATTCATTCCGCCTCCCACTATCACCACCGTCACCCCCAACAATTATAGCACATCACGATTACCTCCCTTCATCCATACTGTAAACATGCTTCCTTCATAATCATCACCTCATCTTTCTTCAGTATAATACATTCTATCGCTCTCTCCATACATACACCCTCACTCTCTCTCTCTATATTCCCCATCGTCGCCTTTGACCCACTTTCATAACAACAACAGCAACGACATTTCCCCCATCACATATACAATAAGAAAATCATAAGAAAATCATATAAAATCAACAAAATTCATTATACATCCTAAAATACATCCCCTTCCCCACACTCATTACCACTCATACACGTACACAGTTCTCGGAGCGCGCCACTAGAGAATTGAATGACAGGACTCGCTCACCTGATAGGCCTCGGCTTGTGACGCCCTTTACCCCAACACCACAACACGACACAACACTGTCACAACACAATGGGTTAGTCTTTTTGAGAGTCACTTTCTCTTGCTATTGCACGTTATTTCACTTTCCAAATAACACTTATACTGAGGATGAGGACACCTTAGCTCTGGTACAGACACTAAGTCTTGGTGGGTGTTCAATCGAGAACTACACACACCTTAAGTATGGAACTCTACATTCGTTGACGAATGGCAGTTAACATCTTCCTTCGAATTCTAAACATCCCTATCCCGACGAGGGCATAAGACCTTGGGTGGCTATATAAACAATAAACACACCCTTCCAACAGTACCCTACACTACAATGACCTCTGTCACAGGGTTGCTGCCTCGTTAGAATTCGTTCCTCTCGCAACAGCATCTCAAACCACTCTGCCCTCCAAAAACTGCGCCGGCCACAAGCAAAATAGTCGAGCTCTCGTCAGTATGCACGTTCTTTATTACGCGTATCCCTATTCGAAATTGGCCGACTCCCTGTCTTCTACGAATCGCACGGACTTTACGAAACTGCACTTCCATACGCAAAAGTAAATCGGTCACGCTATTCTATGTACAACAGATATACGGAGAAGTGTAACTTCCTAAAAAGTGTAATTCTCCCTGCTATCTGAAAACTCGTGTCGTCACACAACCCCCCCCCCAGTTCTTAACACCTTGAAGAACCTTAACTACGACGCGAATTTCAATACCCCCTATGCTACCTAATACTCCCACTGAGAAAAGCTGCCGGTCCATCGTCCTTCCTTGGAGTACGCTCTACAACCCCAAACGATGGGTGTAAACGAATTGCCCACTTCATCAGTCTGTTCTTGTCTCCCCTGATGTGATCGTCGCCCCTGTTGATCGTAGGACATGATGCATTTCGGTCTCTTTCCCTCTTTACGTCACGGGGTATCGCCGACGCCGTCACGGTGGTCACCGGAGCATCCTCAGACACTGGCATGGTTCCCTCCTCCTCTACCCTTTCGTCGTCCTCGACGATCGTGGCCACCGTCGCTCTGGTATGAAACTTCTTCAAGAGATTGGCGTGGTATAGTTTGCTCTTCCCACGCATCCTGATCCGGTAGTCGCACTCTCCCACGCGTTCGATCACCTCGTACGGTCCTCGCCATGCTAGCTGCAACTTGTTGTGCTTTTCTGGCAACAGTAGCAACACTTGATCCCCCGCGTTGAACAAACGCCGTTTCGCCTTCTTATCGAAGTGCCGCTTCTGCTTGGCTGACGCGGTTCTGAGGTTTCCTTGTGCCAACTTACATGTCTCCTCGATGCGATTACGCAAGTCTACCACGTACTGGCTACTCAGTTTCACCTCCTCTTCTTGTATCTCCTTGGTCCAGAGGTCTCGCAATACAGCCATCGGTCCCCGCACGGTCTTTCCATATAGCAGCTCGAAGGGAGAGAACCCCGTAGACTCCTGTGCTACTTCTCGGTATGCAAACAGTAGCGCTGGAATGTAGCGGTCCCACGCTGTAGGTTGCTCTGTGGCTAACTTCTTGAGCATGGACACTAGCGTCCCGTTGAATCGCTCAACTAATCCGTTGCACTGTGGATGATACGGTGTGGTAGCTTTCCCGTGGATCGACAGTAGTCTGTTCATCTCCCGCATGACTTCAGACATGAATTGCGTCCCTTGATCTGTCAAAATTTCCCTAGGAACGCCCACCCTCGACCAAATCTCCCACAGCGCTTCTGCCACCCTCTCTGCCTCTATGCCCTTGAGCGGTACAGCCTCGGGATAGCGTGTGGCATAGTCTACTACCACTAGGATGTACATGTTACCCCCGATCTGACTTGGGTTTGATGGGTCCCACAATGTCTACCGCCACCCTCTGAAATGGCTCGTCCACCAGCGGAAGTTGCTGTAGTGGTACCTTCCTCACCCGTCCCCTCGGTACTACCTTCTGACATTCTGGACAACTGGCGCAATACCTCCGTACTTCGGCACACATTCCCGGCCAATAGAATGTTCCCCAGATCCGCTCCCTGGTACGTTTCCCTCCCAAATGCCCAGCCATGGGTGGATCATGAGCCAACTGAAGGATCCCCCCTCTCAACTGTTTCGGGACTACCAGTTGCGTGACCTGGCTACCCCTCTTCGTGTGTACCCGGTACAACACCCCCTTCTTCTTGCGAAACTCAGCTGACGCCCTACCTGACGCTATCGCCCCACCACTCTGTGCCAACGTTCTCGCCTTCGCGAGCGTCTCGTCGGTCTCTTGCATCCTGATTAACTCTGGGGTGCTAACAGAGATCTGGGATGGTTCGACCACTGCTAAGGGTACCTCCCTCTTCTTCTCGGCCTTCACCTGCGCCCGAGTCTGCACTGCTGCAGCCATCGCGCATTCGCCTCCGAACAAGGAAACAGGACTCTTTTCCCCGCTATCAAACGTCACCCAGTTACCCAGGATGATATCGGGCCCGTCCTCGAAAACCACCAGCTCTACTCTCCCCCTGACCAGCGCACAATCCAACTCCACCCAAGCTGTAGGTAGCAGACCCACGTTCGATCGATTCGCCAAGCAAATCTCGACAGTCCGACCCGTCAAATCAGCTGGTTTGACTAACCTGCTCGCGACTGCCCCTATCTCCGCCCCCGTATCTCTCAATACTCGAACGTCCTGCCCGTTCGCCCTACCTTGGCCCCATGGATCATAAGGTTTGATTGCACACACGCTAGCCCGAGGTGCGGTCTCCGTGGAAATAGTCCGTCCCACCGTAACCTGGCCTACTGTCTGAGGTTTGACCTTGCAGTCCTTGACCACATGCTTATCCGACCCACATCGGTAGCAACGACGTACCCCACTACCCCCTTCTGTCCTTCCTACCTTCTGACCCTGACTCCCCCGGTTGCTAGGTTGCTGAGGAGCCTCCGGTCGTCTGGGAAAACTGCGTCTCTGACTGGACAGTACGGGTGCCGGTGCTGATGCTGCCCGCTTGGCGTCTACCACACGCTGTGCTAACTCTGCTGCGGCATGGCTAGTCTCAGGCAGATTCTCCCTCACATAGATCTCTAACTCTGTAGTCATGATGGAGAAAAGCTGCTCTCCAATGAAAGTGTCTAGTACCTGCCCTACGTCGGTGATGTCTTTGCCGGCGAGCGAAAACCATTTCTTCACTAACGACCCTAATCTCACTACTAGCTGAGGAAACGTCTCTGCAGCCTCCTTCTTGGCCTCTCGAAACTGCCTACGATAGTAGTCGGCGTCCTTCCTGAAGCGTTTCAACAGCGCGTTTCTCACGGTGTCGAAATCCTGGGCTTGCTCAGGCGTTAGACGAAGGTACGTATCCCGGGCTTCCCCTTGTAACAAAGGCGCTAGCCTGACCGCCCATACCTCCCTCTTCCAACCCTGAATCTCTGCCACCCGTTCGAACATCTGGAGGTAGGCCTCCACATCCTCCCTCTCCTCCAAGGGTTTAAGCTTGACTGAATAGTTTGCCCCGCTATCTCTAGCCCTATTCTCCCTCTCTCTCTGAGCAGCTCTGTCGTCATCTCTGGTTCTTCGTTCCTCCTCTAGCTTCATTTCTAGCATTCTTCTTTCCGCCTCTCTAGCTACCCTTTCTGTCTCTAGCCTAAGCTCCAAAAGCCTCCTCTCATCTGCCCTCGCTTCCCTCTCCTCCCTCTTTTCTTCCTCCCTCTCCCTCCGCTCTTCTTCCCTTCTCAACTCACTAACTACGTAGTGCGCCAACGCTCCATCTCGGAAACCCAGACTTTCCCCAATCTGTCTAAATCTCTCACTATCACCGAGCGCGACCTCGACTTTGCTCTGTGCACCGGGCGATTTGGCATACATCTTAGGCATAGTGGTCTGAGTACTCACTGCGTAAGGTTCCTCCAACAACCCTGTCACTGAGCCATCATCGCCGAAGTCCCGATCCTCCTGCTCAGCCTCCTCCTTACGGGTCCTAGCGTCGCGGCGCATCGCGGCTCGAGCATCCCGCGTAGCCATGTCGGAAAAGAAGGGAAGAACAAATGTTAGTAATATACACAAAACAAATAACACTTAACTGATACAAACACCTAACAGAATGAATACGCAACACAACAGTCACAGGAGCCGAGGAATCGTTCACCGTCGTACCCCTAAAGGCGAGCAAGTGAACCCTGCAACCCAATTCCCCGTTAATGCTGCACTCCGAGTGTGATCCCTAGTGCAATACACCCACACTCCCGCCAACCGCCCGCTGCGTACCCTTTCACACAACAACTCAAACACACAACATACACCTCTGGCACTACCCTAACAAAATAAATGAGTTAATCCCACTTCTGACACCAAAAATGTCACGTCCCCCGAGCGGGTTCAGTGACGTCAGCACATTAAGCGAGTGAAAAGGAATAAAACTCAAACAAAATAAACTAACACAAAATGCCAGAATACAATCACACTCTTTTATTCTACAATCAACATACAAACACAGGACAAATGGGAACTAACCTTCCCCCAACCCCTAAATAGACCCCCGTCCCAATACTAACTAACAATTACCTCCCCTTGTAACAAACCCCAAATAGAACTAAACAACAACAGTTTCTTTACAAAGTGTGTACAGCGAAGACAAAATCAACAAATCAATTCAAAATGCAAATCTTCAAATAATAAGCAATGGCGTTGAATCATAAACTATTATCTAGGCGAAGCTGTGGCACAGAAGTAATGTCTCAGTGTTCTTGTCAAGTAGCTCAGAGAGCTAACAGTCTCTTTCACAATAAGTGGATGATTCTTCTAACTAAATGGATATGTTTTTAGGTGCGTGCAATGTGAGTCTGTGTGTGCATGAATCAGGTATGAAAACCTCCTGTAATTGTGTTGCCTCGATACATAGGCAAAACCTGCAGCAGTGTAAGAGATCACCACAACACTACTCTGTTGTAGAGGCAAAGGCACACCCCAGGCTGGCTAGGACCCAGTCAGCGTCAACAACAGCAACATCAGTACAGCATAACAGGCAACATCAAAGGCAACAGCGTTGAAATAATGCGTAGAAATAAACAGGTAGAAGAAACACGTAGAAGTAATAATCAGCCCACACCTGTAAGCATATACACAGTCTTAACAATATGCCCACAAAACAATAAACACTATATAATATAACATAACACGCCGTCCTCCGTCCACCATCTTGACCTGTATAATTATGAATACCATGATAATAATACAAGATACTATACACACATTTCAATAATATAAATCAACCTTTGATGCTAAATAATTCGCATCTTCTATAAACACAAACCTTTATATAAATGTACATAATCATTGCAACCTCACTTCAATCACACAGTCCTGATTCATTCCGCCTCCCACTATCACCACCGTCACCCCCAACAATTATAGCACATCACGATTACCTCCCTTCATCCATACTGTAAACATGCTTCCTTCATAATCATCACCTCATCTTTCTTCAGTATAATACATTCTATCGCTCTCTCCATACATACACCCTCACTCTCTCTCTCTATATTCCCCATCGTCGCCTTTGACCCACTTTCATAACAACAACAGCAACGACATTTCCCCCATCACATATACAATAAGAAAATCATAAGAAAATCATATAAAATCAACAAAATTCATTATACATCCTAAAATACATCCCCTTCCCCACACTCATTACCACTCATACACGTACACAGTTCTCGGAGCGCGCCACTAGAGAATTGAATGACAGGACTCGCTCACCTGATAGGCCTCGGCTTGTGACGCCCTTTACCCCAACACCACAACACGACACAACACTGTCACAACACAATGGGTTAGTCTTTTTGAGAGTCACTTTCTCTTGCTATTGCACGTTATTTCACTTTCCAAATAACACTTATACTGAGGATGAGGACACCTTAGCTCTGGTACAGACACTAAGTCTTGGTGGGTGTTCAATCGAGAACTACACACACCTTAAGTATGGAACTCTACATTCGTTGACGAATGGCAGTTAACATCTTCCTTCGAATTCTAAACATCCCTATCCCGACGAGGGCATAAGACCTTGGGTGGCTATATAAACAATAAACACACCCTTCCAACAGTACCCTACACTACAATGACCTCTGTCACAGGGTTGCTGCCTCGTTAGAATTCGTTCCTCTCGCAACAGCATCTCAAACCACTCTGCCCTCCAAAAACTGCGCCGGCCACAAGCAAAATAGTCGAGCTCTCGTCAGTATGCACGTTCTTTATTACGCGTATCCCTATTCGAAATTGGCCGACTCCCTGTCTTCTACGAATCGCACGGACTTTACGAAACTGCACTTCCATACGCAAAAGTAAATCGGTCACGCTATTCTATGTACAACAGATATACGGAGAAGTGTAACTTCCTAAAAAGTGTAATTCTCCCTGCTATCTGAAAACTCGTGTCGTCACAAACAGTCACTGCCATAATGATGATTTGTACTGTGGCTTTTCAGTAAACAAGAGTATGGACATAGAACAGTCACTGCCATAATGATGATTAATACTGTGGCTTTTCAGTGAACAAGAGTATGGACATAGAACAGTCACTGCCATAATGATGATTAATACTTTTCAGTGAACAAGAGTATGGACATAGAACAGTCACTGCCATAATGATGATTAATACTTTTCAGTAAACAAGAGTATGGACATAGAACAGTCACTGCCATAATGATGATTAATACTTTTCAGTGAACAAGAGTATGGACATAGAACAGTCACTGCCATAATGATGATTTGTACAGTGGCTTTTCAGTGAACAAGAGTATGGACATAGAACAGTCACTGCCATAATGATGATTAATACTGTACAGTAAACAAGAGTATGGACATAGAACAGTCACTGCCATAATGATGATTAATACTGTGGCTTTTCAGTAAACAAGAGTATGGGCATAGAACAGTCACTGCCATAATGATGATTAATACTGTGGCTTTTCAGTAAAGAAGAGTATGGACATAGAACAGTCACTGCCATAATGATGATTAATACTGTGGCTTTTCAGTGAACAAGAGTATGGGCATAGAACAGTCACTGCCATAATGATGATTAATACTGTGGCTTTTCAGTGAACAAGAGTATGGACGTAGAACAGTCACTGCCATAGTGATGATTAATATTGTGGTTTTTCAGTGAACAAGAGTATGGACATAGAACAGTCACTGCCATAATGATGATTAACACTGTACAGTGAACAAGAGTATGGACATAGAACAGTCACTGCCATAATGATGATTAATACTGTGGCTTTTCAGTAAACAAGAGTATGGACATAGAACAGTCACTGTCATAATGATGATTAATACTGTGGCTTTTCAGTGAACAAGAGTATGGACATAGAACAGTCACTGCCATAATGATGATTTGTACTGTGGCTTTTCAGTGAACAAGAGTATGGGCCTAGAACAGTCACTGCAAGATGAAAGCATGGTCACCCAGCCCCCGTCACCTAGGGGACCTCCCATCGGCCACAGCCAGCTGCTGTCTTGGCTGACCAGCTCTGCGCTGTCTGATACTGTGTCTGCCTGCATGGTGGACGTGACTGATGCTGCTCTGAGGATTAAGGATGAAGGTAATAATAATAATGATGATGACAATAATAATAATAATAATAATAATAATAATAATAATGATGATGATTATGATGATGATGATGATGATGATGATGATGATAATAATAAAATATGTCATGCTTTAAGAAATCACAAAATGTTGTCTCACACTGATATTTATTAGGGTAGGTGTGTATGTTGGTACAGATTGCCACACTTTGAGCCTGAAGGATTATTGGGGGAAAGTGTGTATGTAGCATCCAGTATTTATTATATTGAAATGTGTGTATGTTTGCGTGAGTATTTAACGTTTACATCAACATACAGTGGTATAGAAGTGTTTTCTCTCTTTATATTAAATTATGACGATTGCCAGACATGCAAGGTTGGGGATGGTTTGGGTACAGAAATGTTTGCTGGACCTAGTTGTCTCCCCTCAGTCAGGCAGGCAGTTTGGGCTAGCAAAACGTCTAGCATGATCACCGAATGCCTGTTTTTCCTAGGAGCGGCAGTCGAACACCGAGCATTGGTGGCAGCTGCCAGGTCGTCGTTCACTAAGCTGATGGACCATCTGGCTCAGTTCTTCCCCACCGTCTCCCTGCAGCCTGTGGCCCCCTCACGAGACAGGCGCAACCTGGCTGGCAGACTAGGTAGAACCCTGGCACGCAAGCTTCAAGGGAAAAGCATCAGTGAGAAAGATTTCCTTGTCTCCTCTCAGGTACGGCCACAATGGATCATGTTTTATTTGTTTTATGTTATCGTTCTTATGTAGCGATTTTCCAGCTCAAGAGCAGTTCAAGGCAGGATGTAACTCAGGCTGCCTGTGCCCCTTTGTCTGAGGTCTCAGGCACCTGAGAACTAACCTCTGGACCTAGAGCTTGCTTGCCTTGATGCATTTCAAAAGTAAAACATTCACTTATCTTCTGCCTTCAATGAATTGCGATCTTCTCAGAACGCTGCACTTTTTAGTTTCAGTTTGATTGAAGAAAAAGGGCTTGATAGCATCCTGTATCATCATCCTCATCCTCCTCCTCATCATCATCATCCTCATCATCCTCATCATCATTGTCATTATTATTTAGTTGGCACGCTCCAGTCTAGGATATGAGAGTCTTGATGTTTAATGTCCGTGAGATGGAATATTAGCATAGGCAGACTAGACCTCAGTTTATGCCCGTATTGGAAGGAGCTGGATAGGACAGTTTGCTAAGGACAAGATCAAGCAGCCAGAACTTTTCTGAGGGTATAGGTGGTGATGATGATGATGGTGATGACGGTAATGATGATGATGATGGTGGTGATGGCAGGACCTACTGATAGCGCTGCAGAACCACATCCTGGACTTCACACAGCGCCTCCACACTGTAGAAGTGGAGAGGCGACAGCTGCTGACAGAGCTTGGCGGACTGAAGACCCAGATTGCAGGCCTGGGATCTTCTCCCGATCACAACTACAACGGGGATGATGTAGGTCCCCATGGTTTTTACCATTCATTTATCCAAGCTTTTTTTGTTTTATGTTTACATTTCAACGTCAAGCTTCTATTGTTAGAAATTGTGAGTGACCTATGTTTGCTTTGTGTTGGAATATTATGATGTAAGGACTAAGCATGAGGCATTGTGTAGGAATATTATGATGTAAGGACTAAGCATGAGGCATTGTGTAGGAATATTATGATGTAAGGACTAAGCATGAGGCATTGTGTAGGAATATTATGATGTAAGGACTAAGCATGAGGCATTGTGTAGGAATATTATGATGTAAGGACTAAGCATGAGGCATTGTGTAGGGCATTGTGTAGGAATATTATGATGTAAGGACTAAGCATGAGGCATTGTGTAGGAATATTATGATGTAAGGACTAAGCATGAGGCATTGTGTAGGAATATTATGATGTAAGGACTAAGCATGAGGCATTGTGTAGGAATATTATGATGTAAGGACTAAGCATGAGGCATTGTGTAGGAATATTATGATGTAAGGACTAAGCATGAGGCATTGTGTGGGAATATTATGATGTAAGGACTAAGCATGAGGCTCTGTGTAGGACTGGTATCTACAGGGTGGTTGAAAAGTAACTCCCTATTGGACATTGCTGATAACTTCTGTAAACAGTGCTGCATTTGTATCAAACAACATGTGTGGTGGATCACCAGCGGTACAGTGTCACTGCTGATCTCTGATTTTATCTCACAGTGACCACAGCAGCAGGCATGCCTACCCGTACGGAATTTCCGTAATTTTTCTGGAAATTTGAAAAACTCGGCAAGCGCTACGGAAAATACGGATACTTGTTTCACCGTCCGGAAATAAATAAAAACAACATTGAGAAAAAAATTGGACTCGTTGGCCTGTGGTAATGCACCGCGTGACGTTTTTCTGAAGACAGCCGAACCCAGTTTAATGTCGCAATCCGCAGTCGCAGTAGAGACACGTGGCATCGAAGTTTCCGTTAGAGGCACCGAAGTTTGCCGAGCCAGATTTTGCGCAGTCGCAGTGAAGATCGGTGCTCGTGAGACAGAATTCAAAACATGGCGTCCAAACGAATGGCTAAGCAAAGTGATTGTGAATCCGAATCTTCATAGAAACCGCGCAAGGGGCAGACATATCTTGCCTCGTCTTCAGAAAAGTGTCCTTTCGTTATTCACCGACTCAAAACCAGTTTGGCATCTCCGCCGTCAAGCGGCACTTGGAAGGCCCACATCTTATCAAGAATTACGAGGCTTTGGAGAAGAAAAAGAAGATTGTGGCAGCAAATCAATCTATCACTGGATTCTTCGCATAATATCAAAAAGGATGAGTGCAAGAATAATAGGTAGTAAAAGTAAATACGGAAATCGTAATAGTAATACTGAAATTTGAAAAAAGCTAATTCTGAAACTTCAAATTGAGGGTAGGCCTGCCTGCAGCAGCCATAATGTTTCTGTCTCCTGAGGCTTAGTCTTATCCCAGTTGAGCTTGCTCCAGCAAAACAGGTGACGGGCTATTATGAGTGGTCCTCATCACTATGAGATGAAATAAGAGATCAGGAATGAAAATTCTACCACTGTAAGGATCACAGTACATGTTGTGTCATGCCGAGGCAGCACTACTGACAAAAAGTTGCAAGCCGTTTTCAACAGGTATTTACTTTTCAATCACCCTTGTATAGTTTGAGATAAGACTCTCAGCAGAGCTCCATAAGAAGTAGTGTTGGAATATTGCATAGTCGCTGCTCTTACAGAACTTGTAGAAGGAGTGGTTGTATCTCCAGATGAAAGTTCCATTTTCAGGCACCCAAGCTGATCACCATGGACAAGTTTGAGCGCGTGTGCTGTGAGCTGAATCAGGCGCTCAAACGTGAGCAGACGGCCCAGGAGTTGCTGAATGAGCAGAGCAGGCAGCTACAGGAGCTGACGCTGCGACTTGACTTCAGTGATACACAAGATGCCCAGAAGCAACACACACTGTCGGAAGCAATGACTGTGAGGGTTTTGGGGTTTTGTTAGTCTTTTCAATTTTAGTTTGGTCTTCCAGAGCGTGGCTTTTCTATAAGAAACACAAGCATGCTGAGGTCACGTAAAGGAGTTTTAACCCATCACAAACACTTGTTGTGGGTTGACGTGAATACCCAAACTACAGTCTGAATGCCTGCCCCCTTTTCTTTACAACTGCACTCAAGGCAGCATATACCCCAGGCAGAGTTCATGTTTCCGGAGATTGCGGTGTGCGATTGAACACGCTATGAAAAAACACGACATTTCTGCTCCTAGGTCACAAACCTTGAAAGTCAGTTGTGGTCTTGATAGAAGTTGATCCATGGCTTTTTGCAAGCCCGCACTCCATCCATCTTCATTCCCTTCTCTACCTCACAAAGAGGGGAACCTGTTTTGTCATTTGCCATCAGATTTAGCTTTTCACCACAGTTGGTGTCTGGCTAACAGTGTTATAGAGACAGTCGTCACCCACCGACAGGTATCAAAGAAATAGGTGAGGTACACTTTAAGTTTCAATAAACTGGAAAATGGTTGTAGGCAAAATACATCAAGATTGGCCTGCGTCTGTGTGTGTATGTGTGCAGGCATTTATGTGTGTTTGTAAATGTGCAATCTGGATGTGGCAGGGTCTTGGAGAGCTGCGTGAAGACATGCGGCGTAAAGACCAGGAATTGAAACAGAGCCGTAAGCAGATCATGCAGTTTGAGTTCCAACGCAAATCACTGCAGGCAAACCTCAAAGATGCAGAGGACGCCCTACGCACAGCTGCCAAGTGAGGATTTTAACAATAATTATTTAGTTGTTGTTTTTTGGCTATTTTAGGGGTAGGGAAAGCCCCGAGTCTGTACATCAAAATGCTTGCAACCCCAAAGATGGATTTATGTCACACTCATTCTTTCCCATGCTAATCAAATATTGTTGTCAAGTGTTTTGTGCATAGTGCAATATGATATCTCTCATCATTTACAAACATATTTTGATAAAAGGATCAGTAGATAAATTACAAAAATAAAGCTTTAGTGGTGTGCCATGTAACCCGATGCATTAGAGCAACAACGGTCTATCAGGGATCTCGCCATTTTTATAATTCTCCCACACAGCCAGTTGAAAAGTTTGGAAGAGCAGAACAAATCAGATATCAAATAAAAGTGTTCATTTTTTAAATCAACATAGGTATTGATGTACAGAAGATTATATACAAATATTGTTGCAATAAAAGAGATATAAAATTGAAAAAAGCATGTTTACGATGGATAATCCGTTGTTGCCTGATAATTCCTTATAGATGGCAAGAAACATTTTGTGGAAGGTTGGAACACTGTCTTACAGTAATTGAGTAATATATCAACAAAACATAAAGAAAATGAACATTATTTTATAGCTCATTAGCTATTTCACCGTTGATTGCAGTTGATGGCAACGGTACCAGATCTCACACCGTTTACTGACAAAAGCAGCGGAAAACTGCACTTTTTCTGCCAAACAAAACCAGGTTATACACCACTTGACCCCTTTTTGTCAGAGAAAACCAGGCACCCATATCTAGTTACCACAGGCAGTAATGGAATAGCAGTCATGTGTGCCTTTGTGGCCTGAACTACTGACCCATCCCCTCCTTTTTCACAGGCATAAACGGCTGACACTGCAGTAGACCATTGTTGCACAAAACTTGCAGTGTTTCTCACTGGCCCCTGTAGTGCAAAATCAGGATACTGCTCGGTAGTCCAGTCTTCCACAAAAAACGTTACCCCACTTACTAATTTTATGCAACAATGGGTTTTCTTCGAAAACTATACCAACAAATGCAAATCTTAATTTCAAAAATTTTGTCATTATAATTTTAATAGTAAATTCTTCCAAAGAAGAAAAAGTTAAAATATTTTCAATTTTTTAGACAATCTGTTGTTGCTCCAAGGCATTGTGTTGTTGAACCTAGCACATATTAGTGCCTAGCACATATTAGTGCCAGTGTAATCAACAAGTATGATTGTGGGCGCCTACAGAAAGACAAGACATATTCCTTATTATTGAAATGTCTTCAAAGTAAAATATAATATGACAAAGGACCAGCACCTTGAGCAGCAATTGAGCTGGAAAAGCGCTATTTAAGAAAGAGGAAGAAGGGTCATCTTATTGTTTTGCAGAGACAAAGAGATCCTGGCTCGCTACATCAAGTCAGTGGAGTCGGCCCTGGAGGAGGCCAAGAAGTTACTTGTCTTCCCCAAAGATGGAACCAGTACTAGCAGTGAAGCGTCCATCGTTCTGTCTAAACTACTGCTCAACGCTGATCTCATCCCTACTGACATTGGCAAGGCTGGGCCGGAGCTGATTGCTTGTCAGGTAAAACACTTATCATCGTCGTCCTTGTCATCATTGTTAACATCATCAGTATCATAGTTGTCATAGTTATCATTATTTTCATCATTATCAACGACTAGTAGAAACTTCTCAATGCTGGTGTCAGTGTGCCATGCTAGTCCTGGGCTTATTGCTTTTCACGCAAGCAGGTTTATAATAATTAATTTTGACCCATAAGCATGTACTTTCTGTTACAAGTGCGTCCATGGATTAGCCCCTTTCTACCTCATCCAGAACATTCACTTCTACAAGCCATCTAGAAATATTCGTTCTTCCTCTGACCCTCATACTACAAAACCCCCGTTACAAACTCTCCTCTGTAAGCTGTTATACTTCTTAGTATTTGGTCCTTCAACTTGGAACTCTCTTCCTCTCTCTTTTCGCAGCTCTCCGAACATAGCCACTGTAATTGCCGCCATTTAGATAAGAGAATTTCCATTCGCTCGTCAAACGCCTCGTATAATTTAGGGCCTGGTCAAGTAATGACGCACACGAAACACAGAAGTAGCATAGAGTTCATTTATTCGTAGTCAAGGAACATTCACGAAAATATGTCAGACGACTCATATAATAATACGTATGTGTGTGTACATATCAGTATGGGGACAACTAATTTTTGTATACGTGATTATGAACTACTTCTTGTGCTAGACGATGTGTGGTAAAATACTGCGAAAAGAAAGAAACAAACACAAGAAACATTAGCAAGTGTACCAAACAATGTCTCAAAAACCCTTATTCAACAAGATACAATCAAAGCAATTAAACGAAAAGAATACATATACCGGAGAATAATTTAGAGACAAATACTTTAGTTGATTTCATAAACAACAATTTAGCTAAAGTTACGTGGAACCAAGCCAGAACAAACGAAGGAACGAACGCTTTATGTTCCTTTAACTTACACGACGATTAGGCTACGTTTATTCTTGCAAGCCTCAAAAACAATTGGCGCAAGACAATTTGACTACGCTCATCTAACATAAGTAAATTCATTAATACAAACAATTCGGCTACGTTCACCCAACGAGCCTCGGTACGATGCCTAAACTAGGAAATACTCGTCGATGACCTAGCTCAGTAAAACATTTATAAATGAATTAACATACGTAAACATTTAAACAACATATTCTAGGAAATACACCTGAAGTCCCAAAAACGTAGCTAACTACCTTAGCATAGACAAAAACAGCAAAGCTTTAAGGAAAAACTGTATAAATACCCAAGTGGGTTAACATTTCGAATAAGGCCGATAATTCGACATAAAACGTTATCTTCATTAAAGACCAAAACAGTTATCTTATTCGTCAAAACTTAGTCCGACAAATTGTGACGACAATTAGCTTTAATCAAGCCAAGACGTTCAGCATAATCAGCGCGTTATGACTGACCACAAGCTAAAAACAAATAAACTTGACTTGTCCTTATTTACAGATCCTGAACAAAGTGTTCACCTCAATAATTCTTCTGACAAAAGACCAAGTTCTAAATCAAAACGAATTCTATTAAGCATTAGAAAATCAAAAGCTTAAAGAATATCAGAAACAAATTAATTTGCAGAAAAGGCATAAAATCAGTCACTAAAACAAGAAAATCATAGAGGTCATAATCATTTGCACAAATCAACAAAAATATATGCAAAACGCAAAATCACTATAAGTACCTTATGACCGCTGTAAGACGTTTGGAAACCACACAGATCCAAAAGGCGACAACAACGTCTGGTACCAAAGGCAGGTAAAATAAAAGCTTTTCACAAAACTACAAATCGTGAACATCACATTTAAACTCTATCCTTCAAAACAGGTGAGCACAACTTTATATCATATGAACTAAAAACGACGCAACCTTCTCTCAGACCCAGCAATCTAACTAACGAGAAAAAGCTGAAACAAACGTTTATATCTGTTACTATCAAAACTCAGTCTTGCGTCATAATCCCGATCTCATGAGAAAAAATACGCAAACAATATTTATAAACGAAACACAGTTCACCAATAATATTCAAACCCATATCAAAACTCGGCACGCTTTTGCCACTGACTTGAGAGAGCAATAGATCCGGAGAGAGAGTGAGAGAGAGGGGGGAGAAGGGGAAACACGACAATCACAAAGAGAAGAATCACGACAAACACAGTTAGAGGGATAAGAAAGACAGGCACCAAAAAACAAATGAAAGGAAATAAATGAACAGTCCAGTCATAAAACCAAAAAGATGCGTCGGGTTGGCCAATGAGGTGATGATACGTCTTGTCAGTCAAAATCAATAAAACCAAACAAAAGAAAACGATAGAAAGAAGAGCAACATGCAGTGGGAAGGAAAAAGATGACAGATAAACGGAGGACATTTTACACACCAAGAAAGTACATGATATCACAAATAACACAGACTCTCTCTCTCTCTAGATCAACCGCCCATCAATAATTTCAAAACTTATCTAATTATATCTTGGTCACACATGACTCATAGGCATGCACACACCCGGCCTTAATTATGTCCAGGTAATTAACACATTTGAAATCAATAACATTACCATTTCTACAATCACAACAGGAGGCGTTATTGGTACAACAACCAAAAAATACATGCAGCATTCAGCTTTCAATCAATCAATTCAATCGTTCGTAGCGATAGTTGTGGCCACGTTCTGGTTACCTCCTCCTCTGTTGTCATTCCCTCGCTTGTCGGGTCTTTGGCCACTTTCCCCACCATCTCGTTTCATGTACACAAAGTTCTTCTCGTGTAGGCATGTGGGATGCCTTTTGTTACAAATCCCGCACACCTCTCTGTTGTCACACTGACGTGATTTGTGCTCCTTACTTATCAGGCAGCCAAAGCAGAGGTTTGATTTCAAAATGAAAGTCCTTTTCTCAGCAACAGGCTTCTTGGCGAAAACTTCACACTGACCCAGGTTATGGCTTGTTTGGGTACAGAATTCGCAGAAGGAGGAAGTCTCCGACCGGGTTGACAGGGCATTCTTCTTGGACGGCGCGCTGAGTGTGTTGGGCGATGTGACCCTTGTAGACGTAGGAGGGAAAGCTCCGGAGCCGAATACTGGGTCGTTGCTAATATCGGCTTCTTGTGTCACAAAGTTTACAAGTTCAGCGAAATTGGGGTACCTTTCGTGTTCGATCTTCGTCCGGGACACGTTCCGGCACCAGCGGTGTACCATCCAGTCGGGGAGTTTGCCGATAATACGTTTGAGGTATTGGGCGTCGTCTAAGATCCCTAATCCTCCTACCTCCTTGGCTGCAACGGCACACTGCTGAAGAAAATCTGCAAGCCGTCTAAGTCCCAAGTAATCTCGGCTTTTAACAATGGCCCACTCGTCCAACTTTGTCCTGAAAGCTTGTGAGACTACGTAACTGTTGCCGTACCTTCTTTCCAAAACTGACATTGCCTTGTCGTAGGCCTCGGGTTCGCTCAGCAGGAAGAATCCAGCCACGGCGTCCTTCGCTGTTCCTCCCAGGTAGCGCTGTAGAAACAGGAGTTTCTCGCTGGATGTTATCCTCTGTTGTTGAATCAGAAAGGAAAAGGCAATCTTCCAGGTTGGATAAAGGAGCGGGTCGCCGTGGAAGACAGACGGTTCTTGCATGGGAAGTCTATTCAGCAGGAGAGCGTCCGAAAGCGTTTGGGCAAGTGAGTCTGTGGAGGCGTACTGCATCTGGAGCGGAGCTGGAACAGATCTGGGTTCGGCATAAGACGACGGGTAAATACCTCTGGGTGCCGCAATGCAATCAAAGTCGACGTTCGTGGGACCGTTTTCTGGAACACCTACTCTGGGGAGGTGACACGAGGTGGGAGAGAACGTAGAACCATTAGGGCTCGGCACGAAGATCTTTGCCTCTGGGCGCAAATGTCTCTCTGCAAAGTGTACAGAGCGGAGAGGGAGGGGTTGGTAGGTGGAAGGCATGGGGTCCGCTGGTGCGGACAGATAAGCATGCCTCTCCTGCTGCTCTGGAATCTCCGGAGGCCTGTAGCGACGGTCAGCGTGCAGGGTGTCGAAGTTGCGAGCAGCAGCTGTGTCGAGATGCGCAGAGAGACGGTGACCCTCGTACGATGCACTCGGGAAGACACCAGGGTGCTGCCAGGGTATCGATGTCTGGTAATAACGAGACGACACCCTAGGAGAGGACGCGAAAGAGTACACGGTCGTTGTGGTGGTCGTTGTAGAGGTGCGGGCCATGTACCTGACGCAATCCAAGGAAGCGTCAACGGTCGCAGTAGTGCCCACTCCCCTCCCGTGGCTCTCCAGGCGAGCGGTAGCGGGGGGAATGAAGAGGGCGTGACTTCCGACGGGGTCATCATTCACGACCCTGACGGTAGCAGAAGTCGTGAAAGCGGGAACGGCGTCTCCGCCCTCCCTGAGAGCGGAAGCTGTGGTGATGACGGCGGCAGCTCCGTCTACGGGAGCCTCCAAAGTCACCGCGGCGATGGCAGCAGTGGGGGCCCATGGAGGGCTGGTCCTGTCCGGGCTGATGTTCCACGGCAGCATCTCCTCTTCCTCCTAACATGCTAGTGTTTGTGACTATCGGGGAGGGACTTGCCTGTGGGGCAGCTAGTGTAGTCGATGTGGGAGACTGAGGGTGGAAGTGAGTGTTAAGCAGATTTACCGGGGGAAGAAAAGGAGGATTCTGAGAGTGAGCATCAGCTTGTTCTAGTACGCTTAGCATGGCTGAATTAGTTTTTATCTCAATGTCTGTTCTCAGTAACTCTAGCTGTCTAACACTTTCTCTCTTCCTTTTCTCGAACTGCATTTTAGCTCTAGTTTCTGCTATCTTTCTGGTAGCCTCTTGATCGGCCTCTTCTCTCTTTCTAGCAGCTTCTAGTCTTTTTCTAGCAGCCTCTTGATCGGCCTCTTCTCTCCTTCTAGCAGCTTCTTGTTCGACCCTAATAGCCTCTTCCTCAACCCTAGTAGCCTCTTGATCTGCAATTCTTTTCCACTCTATAGCCTGTTCCTCAGCCATTCTGGCACTCTCCTGTTCGTCTAGCTCATCTATCAGTCTCGCGTGTTCGCTTTCTAAAGCTAGGCCTGCGCGTCTAGCACTGAGAGAAGCGGCCTTCATCCTAACCTCGAGTTTGAGGGAAGCTGTGGAGATTATGCTAGAATTAGCTGACGACCTAACGGAAGATCCCCTAGACGAGACACTGGCATCCCTTTTCTTGGTCGATCGGTGGCTAAGCGCTTTGCTACCATGATGCGAACTAGTTCTTGTAAGAATTTCAACAGTCCCTTCGTTCACGGCACGCACTATGTTAGAGATGACCTCTTGAGCTTGCATCTGAGCATTCTCCCAGTCTTCTAACGTCACTTCACCACCGCCTAGCTTAACTAGCTTCTCTTGAATTTCTCCGAGTTCACTTCGCATCTGAGAAATCCGCACTCTTGCCCTTGCTAGGTTTTCTAGATTGGGTTCGTCTTTGCCTAGTTCTTTCACTGCCGTAGCAATAGCCTTCACCAGCAGAGACCTTTGTGACCGAAAGAGTTCTGTCTTTATTTCAAGGTTATATGCTTTGCCTTTCTCAGTAGGTTTGGGTTCGCGTTTGGATCTAGTGACATCTTCAGGCTGTTCTGGTATCTCAGTCTCTGTTTCACCATCTTCTACCTCATCTTTCGACTCGAGTTGCACGGGGGAGACTATTCCCTCTTCTATCTCTTCCTTATCCATGATAAGATCAATGTTCAGTTCTTAGTACTGCAAGAGGTGGCCAAAACGAAGAAAGTTATATTCTTCTCAGAAGCTGGTTATTCATTTAAAGAACACCTGAGCAAGGCTTAGCGAAGCTGGTTAAAGAGTAGTTGCTGGGTCTAGGTTGGTCGCAATTAAAACAGAATAAAAGTCTTGTTGTCTAAATGCTTGTTTGAGCAACAACTAGCAGACAATGATTATTCTTGTTTATGTTATTCGTCTACCACGTAATGTTCAAAACGTACTGTAGGAAACGAGCCAGAGAAAACTCTATCCCACAGATTATATAAGTCCTAAATTCAAAGGGGGGGTGACGAGAGGCTCTAAGTATTTTACTGTAATTGCCGCCATTTAGATAAGAGAATTTCCATTCGCTCGTCAAACGCCTCGTATAATTTAGGGCCTGGTCAAGTAATGACGCACACGAAACACAGAAGTAGCATAGAGTTCATTTATTCGTAGTCAAGGAACATTCACGAAAATATGTCAGACGACTCATATAATAATACGTATGTGTGTGTACATATCAGTATGGGGACAACTAATTTTTGTATACGTGATTATGAACTACTTCTTGTGCTAGACGATGTGTGGTAAAATACTGCGAAAAGAAAGAAACAAACACAAGAAACATTAGCAAGTGTACCAAACAATGTCTCAAAAACCCTTATTCAACAAGATACAATCAAAGCAATTAAACGAAAAGAATACATATACCGGAGAATAATTTAGAGACAAATACTTTAGTTGATTTCATAAACAACAATTTAGCTAAAGTTACGTGGAACCAAGCCAGAACAAACGAAGGAACGAACGCTTTATGTTCCTTTAACTTACACGACGATTAGGCTACGTTTATTCTTGCAAGCCTCAAAAACAATTGGCGCAAGACAATTTGACTACGCTCATCTAACATAAGTAAATTCATTAATACAAACAATTCGGCTACGTTCACCCAACGAGCCTCGGTACGATGCCTAAACTAGGAAATACTCGTCGATGACCTAGCTCAGTAAAACATTTATAAATGAATTAACATACGTAAACATTTAAACAACATATTCTAGGAAATACACCTGAAGTCCCAAAAACGTAGCTAACTACCTTAGCATAGACAAAAACAGCAAAGCTTTAAGGAAAAACTGTATAAATACCCAAGTGGGTTAACATTTCGAATAAGGCCGATAATTCGACATAAAACGTTATCTTCATTAAAGACCAAAACAGTTATCTTATTCGTCAAAACTTAGTCCGACAAATTGTGACGACAATTAGCTTTAATCAAGCCAAGACGTTCAGCATAATCAGCGCGTTATGACTGACCACAAGCTAAAAACAAATAAACTTGACTTGTCCTTATTTACAGATCCTGAACAAAGTGTTCACCTCAATAATTCTTCTGACAAAAGACCAAGTTCTAAATCAAAACGAATTCTATTAAGCATTAGAAAATCAAAAGCTTAAAGAATATCAGAAACAAATTAATTTGCAGAAAAGGCATAAAATCAGTCACTAAAACAAGAAAATCATAGAGGTCATAATCATTTGCACAAATCAACAAAAATATATGCAAAACGCAAAATCACTATAAGTACCTTATGACCGCTGTAAGACGTTTGGAAACCACACAGATCCAAAAGGCGACAACAACGTCTGGTACCAAAGGCAGGTAAAATAAAAGCTTTTCACAAAACTACAAATCGTGAACATCACATTTAAACTCTATCCTTCAAAACAGGTGAGCACAACTTTATATCATATGAACTAAAAACGACGCAACCTTCTCTCAGACCCAGCAATCTAACTAACGAGAAAAAGCTGAAACAAACGTTTATATCTGTTACTATCAAAACTCAGTCTTGCGTCATAATCCCGATCTCATGAGAAAAAATACGCAAACAATATTTATAAACGAAACACAGTTCACCAATAATATTCAAACCCATATCAAAACTCGGCACGCTTTTGCCACTGACTTGAGAGAGCAATAGATCCGGAGAGAGAGTGAGAGAGAGGGGGGAGAAGGGGAAACACGACAATCACAAAGAGAAGAATCACGACAAACACAGTTAGAGGGATAAGAAAGACAGGCACCAAAAAACAAATGAAAGGAAATAAATGAACAGTCCAGTCATAAAACCAAAAAGATGCGTCGGGTTGGCCAATGAGGTGATGATACGTCTTGTCAGTCAAAATCAATAAAACCAAACAAAAGAAAACGATAGAAAGAAGAGCAACATGCAGTGGGAAGGAAAAAGATGACAGATAAACGGAGGACATTTTACACACCAAGAAAGTACATGATATCACAAATAACACAGACTCTCTCTCTCTCTAGATCAACCGCCCATCAATAATTTCAAAACTTATCTAATTATATCTTGGTCACACATGACTCATAGGCATGCACAGCCACTTTCAAGTCCAACTTGAAAACTCATCTCTTCCTTAAAAATTTCTGATCTCGCCTCCCATCACCATTCTTTCTTTTGTGATTCAGACCACCACCGTCACACCCCCAGCCCCCTCACTCCTTTATCTTCTCTTCTCCCCCCTCCCTTGTCTTTTATATTTTACTCATTAACATTCCAGACCTGCTTACCCGTCCGTATTTCGCCGTATTGTCCCGATATTTTGACCTCGAGTACGCTGTTACAATCTCTTTTTAAAAAATACGAAAATCGACCAAAAAAATTTATTTTTTTATTTTTTACAAATTTCGGTAAAAAGTACACTTAACCGGAAGCGGAAGCTAAACAAATTGCGCCAGAAAACTACAACTCATTGGATAGCATTGTGTTTTTAAAGTGTATACTCTGCAAATATTTAATTGTCATGGTGAAAAGAATTCATGAAACAACAGATGATGATTCAGATGTTGAGGTGGCGAGTTCATCCAAGCGTGTTTGTGTGAAACGAAAACAGACATTTCTGGTTTCTTATTAAAAAAAATTGGCCTTGTTTGGTAGCTGATGAAGACCTGCTGGTTGGTGATCAGGCAAGGAAAATGCTTGACAGTCCCAAAGACTACAACCTAAAATCTGAACGTATTGCAAAGTTCTATGCTTCAGTGCGTGCATATTTTAAGGAAACTTGCAGCTATCTTCTCCTGAAACTGCCCCTCACTGACCCTTTGCTCCAGCACTGCAGAATCATATGTCCTTCAGTTCAGTTGACTGCATCTTCCCAAGATCTACGCTTTTTTGTGAAGCGATTCCCTGCACTCTTTCCACCAAATACAACATCTGAACAAATCAGGAGCAATTCTCCGAGTATCAATCAACTGATGTCAAGGGATTGGTGGGCCCAGCTATGCAGGTGGACGAATTTTGGGTGCAGGTCAGCAAAAACACCCTTAGCTTTTGCAACTGTGCCAGTTCATGCTGGGACTCTGCACCATCCCACACAACAGTGCCGCTTGTGAGAGGGTGTTTAGTTGCGTACGTAAAACGTCCACTGACAGTAGGTCCAGTTTGGGCAAAGATGCTGTTGACTCACTGATGGTAGGTATGTTCAGACCTGAAAGCTCTTTCACAAAAAAAGAACTGCAGCAACTGAAAAGTGCATACATGCATGTTGGTTTTTTTTTTTTTTAAATACCAGTAGATCATTATCACATGTTATTTTTCAATTAAGCACCCTAATTTTTAAACAATAAATTTATTGAACAGTGTTCCGTTTCTTGATTTATTTTACGTGTGTAATAATATATAAAAATTTAGCTAAGAGCAAATTAAGATGAATAATGACAATAAGTTTACACAGTTCTATATTTTTATTTATTTGTTATCATTATTTTGGTTCACGTAAAATGACAGTTTATATAAATACCGAAAGTCAAAATCTGGTCATGATTTCCAAAATCTGGTTTTGAAGTGCCTGGAGTACTGACAAAAAATTTTTGAGGTAAGCAGGTCTGACATTCTTTTTCATGTTTGTTTTATGACTTTGCATAGTTTATTAGTGTCTTGTTTTTGTTTCACTTCTTTTCATGTGTATTTCTGTATTAATGTTAAGTATAAATGCGTGAGAACTGTGTTTTGAAATGATGTCATTAGTAAAAAGCGCTATATAAATAACAATATTATTATTATTATTATTATTATTATTATTATTATTATTATTATTATTATTATTATTATTATTATTATTATGCAGTAATGCGAGCCTACATACTGACTGCCCCCAATATCCCCCAACTCCTTCACACACCCCACACACACAAAAAGTCAGGATTTTTGCAAATCTGCACGAGTTGAACCCTAAATAGTCTAAAATTTATATATAAAAGAATGTCCGTCTGTCTGCAAAACATTGAAGTGGCTAATTATTGGGAACCTATTTAATCTATCACAACTAAGCGTGGTAGGATGCTTGTTATTGTTGACAAGAGCTGGAAAATGAATATCTGTCTATAAACCTAAGCTTGACAGTGTGTGGAGTCTTCAAAGACCCACTGATGTGGGATCATTTGAGTGGTGGCTTTTTATTCTCTGTGCAGAACCTGGTCGGTGTGTTTGTGGATGTCCACCATCAGTCGCTGGCCCGAGCAAGAGTGCTGGAGGAGGAAACAGCATCCCTCAAGCAGCACGTCAACTCCCTCAAACGCGAGCTGAGCGACGCCGTGCACCGAGAATTGAACGAACAGGTACATCATAGTTGTGATCCACGCTTTGAGCTTCAGTGATAGACAACTGTGTTTTATGCAGCTATGGGTTTGGATGCAGTCAACCTTAATAATGTCATAAATTACTATTCAAACTCCATTCTGTCTGCTAATAGCAACTGGTCTTTACAAAACATGTTGGAGTGACCAATGCGTGTTTGTTGGTATGTAGGAGTGTCTTTAGCATGTCAACTTGTGTGGTAGTTGCAGATGGCTACGCTTTAGAGCCTGATTTAGGAATAAAGTATAGCATCCAGTATAACGATGATGATGATGATGATGATGATGATGATGATGATGATGATGATGATGGATGATGATGATAATGATGATGATGATGATGATGATGATGATCTGTTTTGCCAGGATCTGCCAACAAGGGATGACTATGACTTGACACCCTCAGTGTCCCAAACTGACATCAGTGGCAAGGAAGATTTCAGACCACTCAGGTAATGCCTTAAATGTCCATGGATGTAGCATTGTTCCATGGTCGTAGCATTGTTCCATCAGCTTCAGTTTGGCCTCCCAGACTGTTCAGCTCACATCATTAAATTGGAGGATCTGTTTGCTCACTACACCTTTGTTCCCTGTTGAATGTTGCATGCTAACATCGTCTACAGCATAGTAGGTGACAGTGGGGCAGTAGTCCACAAAAATGTATGCTTCTTTGGAACTCAGGCCCATTAGGAGTCCTGGCTGTTTACAAAACAAATATCCCTTCTAATAAAATGCAGTCATTCTGCACTGAAACTCAAACATATATGCAGACTTTGCAGGGATCTTGTGTCCTGTTATGTGTTTTGGAACACAAGGTGCAATGTAGTCATGGCTAGATCTGATAGTTTTGCCACTGCCACAGGTCAGTGGCAGTATGCATTGTCTGTCATCCATCTGATTATTTTCTCAACAAATGCTTATTGTGTGTGTGTGTGTGTGTGTGTGTCCTGCTGGAAGTGCAGGCAATCCTGATATGACTTGTGATGGCCCGCACAATAAACAAAATAATATAAAAACACTGCCCAAGTGTTTAAAGTGATCCCAGTTCTTGGGCTCATGATGGCAAAGACAATGCAACATTGCCTTCAAGGTCAATACCTCACCATCATTGATTTTCTTGATGATAATGTACACTAGTTCTTCTGGGAAACACCTCAGGAGCCTTAAGACCAGCACAGTATGTTACTGATCCAGTTTTCTCCCCTCTGCCGTGGCCTTGATCAACTCAAACATGACGCGCTAATGGCTCTGCTTGGGGCTCCTTCTTCTGCTTGCTGTAACCGGCTCTACAGTGTATGTGCGTGCATTTGTGCACGTAAGGTTTAAGAGGGAGATGGGGTGGGGCGGAGGGAGGGGAGGGAGGAGTGGGAACCTGGAATAAGGTTATAAGGTTAGATGTGTATTTTATGTACTGCTTTTTTTAAAAATAACACATTTTGTTTAAATTTACAGTTTAAATTTAATTTTATTGGATTGTGATATCTGTTTGTAAACCTGTTTGTGTGATGTCACTCTGTGATAACTGTACCCTCGCAATAAGCTGTGTTTGAAATTAGATAGAAACAGCTTCTGTGAGATTTTTGTTTTACATTCTATTACATGATTTACTATATAAATTAATAGCGTTTGTGTGCATATATAATCGTATCCTACATGTTGTAGAGATTTTAAACAAACATGATACTATCTTACATTTTTTACTTGTATTTTATTTTTATTTCTATTTTGTTTATTTTAGTGATCAGGTGCCTGTTATAGTTCCTTGTGAAAGGTAATAAAGATTTGTTGAATTGAATTGAATTGGACATGCAAGCAACCCTGGTATGACTTTCATGGTCATCAAGCTTTAAAATAAACTGAATTGAAATTATTCCATACATCATGCTGATGACTTGCGGCTAAAGATGCACATGATAGTCAATGTATGGATTTCCACAAGTGTCTTATATTTTCATTGGCCAAGTGGAGTGTGCCTAAAACTGATATTGTATGCTAACTGACCAATCACAGATAATAATGTTTCTAGCAAAGCGGGGGAGTATGAAAGTCAAAAGAGTACGTACACTGACGACTTACGACTGTTGTCCACATTAAAGAGAAGAAATTCTGTCGATCCTATGAAACCATTAATGAGGGAGCATTTTTAATTCCCAACAAGGCTTACTGGAAGGCGCTAACAGCGCATTAAAAAAAAAGTAAAATATCTGTTTTGTAGTCGAACTAAAGCAAAAGTGCATGACCACAGTGCAAGGCATTTGAACTGCATATCAACATGATCCTGCCTTTGATTCAGTACATATAAATCTGTAGTTAGCGCACACGACAGAGCTGTCTTCTTGATGCTATTTACTTTAGGTACAGCGATAAAGCCCACAAAATGTTGCAATTCTTATTTCTGCGCAGGATGCTAACAAAACCATTCTCCATAAGTGCAGCTCTTTTTTTTTAAAACAACGAAAAAAGGAACTTTGTCAATTTCCAATCAGTATGACACGATAGGCCTATATTGTCAACATGTGTGATACTTTTTTTTAATTTATTTTTATTTATTTTTACCTTATTGTCCCTTTTTCCAAGGGAAATTCTGGGCCGCCTCCCCTGGGGAAAGCGTAGTCGCAGCCTGTGGCGCGCCTAAACCCAACCTACCTTACAATAGTTGTGATTTTTGAAATTTTGCTGGGGGAGCAAACCGGAGTACCCGGAGAAAACCCCCGAGACGTTGCCCGAGTTGAAAGTAAATAATGTTCGGAGAAACATAACGCCCCGATGCTGGATCGAACCTACACCTGTCAGGCGCCATTGGTTTCTGGCCTGTGGCAAGGCAAGTTAGTCCCGCCTTAGCCCACTTGGCCACAATGCTCGCTTCAAAATACTGCAAAATACTTGAAAGCAATAACACAACTGGTACTGTCGGACAAGAATCGGACCATTTTAACAGTAGGTCAGCACACACAAAAACTGGTGTTCTCCTATGTAAAATAGTAATTTACCAAGAATTAGCGTTTTTTTGTGTGTTGAGCGAGATGACTTGACTCCTACAACTGGCACATTTTCTTAGTGTCTGAATCTTAATCAACATCAAAATGAATATTAATGTACCCCAGTATCAGTCGATACACTTATTCTGATTCCGCCTAACAATACCACATCCCATGCTATTCACATGCTCAAATGGGAATCTCTCCTTATTCCATCTGAAAATTTTAAGTGTGCAGCAACAATGGAGCTACAACTCACTACTGATCTTGACGTTAACATGACCTTGATCTCCACATGACCTTGAACACTTAATGTAGGATCAAATAATAAAGCAGAAGTTATGTTATGTGAACAGCTGTAGTGACCTGGACATGGCCTTGACCTTCACGTGTCCCTATATATATGTCGTAACGAAATCGTGAAATTACAGAATTCGTGAAACCAGCAGCTGAGTTACTGATTTCGTGAAAATTGGCAATCGCTTGCTGAGAAAGTGAATTCAGCAGGCTGTTGCCAAAATAGTGAAAAGGCTTTTCAAAGTTGACAAATTCGTGAAACCAAAGATTAATTACACATACTGTACCATGACTCAACAAGTGCAATGTTTTGGCGTTGCTAGGTGATAGTGCCCTTATAGCGGAAGCTGGCAAAAACAAATCAAACATAGAGTTGCTTCCCCTGCACCAAACCGACACGTGCCCCACGTGCCACAATACGCGTCTAAGCGCTCACGGCAAAGGACAGCACACCTCAAATTCTTATTTGGCACTTGGTTAGAGTGGTTGTGCCTACTGTAGCTCTCTGTTTGCTGGCTTACTGGGTTCGCCCGGTAGTTCGTTGTTGCTACTGCCGGCGGAGTTGTAAGGTTTTCTCTCTTTGTCTAGTTTATTATCCTGTTATCCTATTACCGCAGCGGTTCGTCGAGTCCCACCCCGTCGCTGCGTGTCTCTACTTCGTCGACCGTTCCCGCTAGTTAGGTCGGTTTACGGTCCCTTCTTCTGTTGCTGTTAGCGCAGCTCCCGCTAAGATCGGGGTTTCTTCCGTCCCCTCTTCTGCCGTCAATACTACCGCTTTGCTTCGTTGGCTTCGCTGTTTGTCCACTCCTGCGCCCCCTTCTTCGTGGTCTTCTGCCTTTCAGGTCAGTAGAAGTGGTGGTGGAGAGGTGGGGAGTGGTGGTAGTGAGGTGAGGGGTGGCTCCTTGGTCTTGCCAGAAGTGACCTTGGGGCCGTTTCTGGTCAAGGTTACGGCCAGAAACATATAAGTGGTCGCCCTAGTTTAGGACCACATAATATTTTCCAGCAGGGACGCTCCGGCACGGCCGGGCCAGCTACTTGCTGAAGCCGTTCCCTTCTGTTTCCTACGGGATTCAGACCGGGTCGGGACTTCTGGCTCATATAAGTGGTCGCCCTAGTTTAGGACCACATTAAATGTCCGGCGGGGACGCCCCGGCACGGCCGGATAAGCTCCCTGCCGAAGCCTTCCCTTCTGTTTCCTGCGGGATTCAGACCGGGTCGGGCCTTCGGGCTAATGTCAAGCTTGGGACATATAAAGCACTGCACGCAGTGTTACGTCCAGCTGCGACAGGGGGTGTGGCTTCCGGTTCGCCGGTTTGTCCCTCACCTCCCTCTTCCAGCCCCCATTACACTCCACTTCCGCTGGCGGTAGTGGGGCGGGGGCCGTCGAGCTTGAGACATATAAAGCACTGTTCGCAGTGTTACGTCCGGCTGCGACAGGGGGTGTGGCTTCCGGTTCGCCGGTTTGTCCCTCACCTATCCATTCCAGCCCCCATTACACGCCACTTCTGCTTGCGGTCGTGGGGCGGGGCCTCGGTTTCCGGTACGGGGGTACGGGTCACTCGTTACCTTCTCCCGTTCCCGGTTTGGCTTCTCCCTCCCACCCACCTTTGTTTTCCACTTCCGCTTGCGGTCGTGGGGTGGGGGGTCTGGGTTCCGGTTCGGGGGGTACGGTACACCCGTTACCTTTCCCTGTGTCCGGTTTGGCACCTCCCTCCCATCCTCCTTTGTATCCACTTCCGTTTGCGGTAGTGGGGCGGGGGCTCTGGTTTCCGGATCGAGGGGTTACGGTTCACCCGTGGCCTCTTCAGTTTCCGGTTTGGGTCAGGCATTCCCTGTTCACCCTTCGGTCTCTGCCACTTCCGGGTTCGGTTGTGGATACTGGCGTCCGGTTCTGATGGTACGGTTTTTTCGTTTCCTACTTCCGGATCACATGCAAACGTCTTTTGCCTGTGTGTGCGCCGACTTCTGGTTGGGGTGGGCATACTTGGTTCCTCCTACCCTAGTTCCCGTTTTCACGGGTACGGGGGTGTTGTTATCTCAGGCCCTTTCACCTGATGCTTTTTAAAGAGGCCGTTCAGCGCGCTGCGGCTTTGTCCTCAAGTGGTGGAGGAGGTTTCGGTGCCCCTACCACCACTCCATTCCTTCCTAGGCGGGACTCTTGCTTCTGCCCAGTCTGTTGAGGCTTGCCTTGTGTTCAGGGCGTCTCCTAGTGTTAACGTTTTTTTGTGGAATGGGCATCTTCTACGGCTAGAGGACTTATGGAGGGCGAGGCCTCTTCCTCTTCGTTTGAGGAGGTGCCTCGGTTCCCTAGGGCTTCCTCTGTGGGCTCTTTTCGAGTTCGTCCTCATTGCCCAGTGTTTCCGGGGAGTTCCTCTCTCGGTCAGAGGTCTGGCACCGATAGAGGGCTCTATTGTTAGGTCCCTTGAGTATACTTCTCTCGCTGACGCGCTGCCTGCTGCGCTGTCTTCCGCTGGGCGAGTATTCTGGGATGACGTTTCGTTCTGGGTTGCGTATCACGGGCTTTTGCCTTTGTCAACCTGCTCCTTGTGCATCGTGACGCTTTCTTCAGTCAGCGTCCCTTTTGCCTCCGCTCTTTTTGGGTTCGCACGGCTGTTCGTTAGGAGTCGGAGCGGTACCAGTCGGATGGTTTCGCCTTCTGGGCTCGGGCCATACCTTCGGCCCCCGCTTTTCTTTCCTGACAGGGGTCGAGTTCGCTCGGTCCGTAGTCGCTCTTCTCGGGGTGTGCGGGGTGGTATTCACTCTTCCCGTGGCAGGGTTGCGGTGAGCTATCGGCGTCTACGCAGTGGCGCGTTCTCCACCAGGCCTGTCCCTGCCTGTTCGCCCCTCGGTGTTCTACCCCCTCCGGGCGAGTGGCTCGGCCCCCTCTTCGTCGCTCCCCGCCTTTGTTCCGCCTTCTGTCTCCTCCTGAGCCTCAGGCGATTCTCGATGCGGAGGTCTTAGCCCTTCTCCAGAAGGGCGCTATAGAGGAGGTCCTTTGCCCTCACTCCCCGGGGTTTTACGGCCGCCTCTTCGTTGTCCCGCAGGCTTCCGGCGGTTGGCTCCCGGTGCTCGATCTTTCCTCGTTGAACACGTTTCTTCGCCGCATTCGTTTCCGCATGGAAACTCCTGCTGCGGTGCGTATGTCTCTGCGCCCAGGGGATTGGGCTACCGCTATCGATCTTTCTGACGCCTATTTCCATGGGTCTCTTCATCCTCTTCACAGGCGTTGGATGCGTTTCTTCTGGGGAGATCGGGTTTTTCAACGCCCTTCCCTTTGGCTTGTCTCTCAGTCCTTAGGTTTTCACAAGGATTGTCAAAGACCTCGCTGCCGTAGTCCGCGGACTCGGGGTGCGGTTCTCTGCTTATCTTGATGGCTGGTTGGTCAAGGCTAGTTCTCACGATCTCTGTCCTGTGCACACCAGGCTCGTTCTTCTTTGGGCACGGCGCTTGGGGTTCTCTGTGAACCCTCTCAAGTCCGAGTTGTCTCCATCTCCGGTTTTCAACTACCTGGGGATGTCGTTCGACTCTCGCGATTGGTCGGTCCGCCCTTTAGCTCGTCGGGTGCAGAAGCTTCAGTCCCTTCTGCCACTTTTGGAGAGTCAGGATTTCGTTTCAGCCAGTTTTCTGGCCTCTCTTTTGGGGTCGTTTGAGTCTTTGGTTCCTCTGGTTCCCCTCGCGGGAGTTCGCAAGCGGCCGATTCAACGTTGGCTTTCTTCCCGTTGGAGTCAGTCCAGCGATTCCTGGGACGCTCTTTTTCCGGTCACAGCGGACCTTCGCGCTTCTCTGCTTCCTTGGCGGAATGTGGAGTGGCTTTCTTCGGGGGTGCCTATCTCCCCTCCGCTTCCGGTGGCCGAAATCTTCACGGATGCGTCTTTGGTCGGTTGGGGTGCGCATACTGTCAGCCTTTCAGCCCACGGTTTTTGGTCTCAGGACCAGCTGCCTTGGCATATCAGTCGCCTGGAGATGGGAGCCGTTTGCCTGGCTCTTCATCGTTTTCTTCATCGTTTTCTTCCCTCCCTGCCTCGGGGCCTCTTGCTCGTTCGCTCCGACAGTACCACTGTGGTTTCTCTCATCAACCACTTCGGGGGTACCCTTTCCCCTGCTCTCTCCACGATGGTGGAGGGCCTCCTTTTGTGGTTAGCTGATTTCGGTTGTACGCTTGTGGCCAAGCATGTCAGCGGCTCTGTCAATGTCTTGGCCGATCTTCTGAGTCGCCCTCATTGTGTGGTCCACACGGAATGGCCGCTGTCCCACTCTGTTCTTCAACCAGTTTGGGCGGAGTGGTTTAAACCTCTGATTGATCTTTTTGCCACTCGTTACTCTTCCAGGCTACCCCTGTTTGTGTCGCCGGTCACAGATTGCCTGGCTTGGGCGGTGGACGCGTTGTCCATTTCTTGGGAGGGGTTGGAGGCTTATGCCTTCCCGCCATTCCCCCTCCTTCCGCGGGTTCTCAGGAAAGCTGAAGAGGAGTCCCCTTCTCTCATTCTCGAGGCTCCCTTTTGGCCAGCTCAGCCCTGGTTCCCCGATCTCCTTCGTCTTTCCCAGGGGCGGTGCATTCCTCTCGCTCTCGGAGCGCGATCGCTTCTGCAGCCTCGATCTGGGATTCCACACGGCAATCCAAGCGTTCTCCGTCTTCCCGCTTGGCTGTTGTCCGGCCTTCTTTAGGGGCTTTCTGGGCTTCAGGAGACCTCGGCCGGTTCCAGCTTGCTTCCTGTTTCTGTCCTGCCATACTCGAGAGGATGGCTTCTTGGAGTCGGTTCTGTGGTCATGGCCCTACAGTCCCGGTCCTCTTCTCCAGCCTGTTCACGGTAAGTTTGTTTCAGATAAAGTTGCTTCCCTCCGTCCTTTTCGTGCTAATCTGCACTTGTTGAGTCATGGTACAGTATGTGTAATTAATATTAAAATTTTATCTCTAAATTTATTATTAATAAGCATACTTACCATGACTCAATTTAATATCCCTCCCACCTCCCCGCAGTTCCAAATAAGAAATGAGGTGTGCTGTCCTTTGCCGTGAGCGCTTAGACGCGTATTGTGGCACGTGGGGCACGTGTCGGTTTGGTGCAGGGGAAGCAACTCTATGTTTGATTTGTTTTTGCCAGCTTCCGCTATAAGGGCACTATCACCTAGCAACGCCAAAACATTGCACTTGTTGAGTCATGGTAAGTATGCTTATTAATAATAAATTTAGAGATAAAATTTTAATTTTTTGCCAATTTCACAATGTCGTCAACAATGAATGATGTTGCAAAAGCACTTATACAAGTGTCCAACATCATAATAATTATGTAATGAATGGTATCTGTTCGTTTCTTTACAAGTATCCACTTGGTGTCTGATCTACTTCTTATTGTGACTGCTTTGATTTCACATTTGCCTGTGCGACAAATGCGGGAATGTACGCTTATTGACCGGAGACTTAATATTTGATCGTAATTTGAGCAGCCTCACATGAAAGTGAGCTGTTCGCTGTGGGCAGTGACTTTCACATGCATCGTTGATCTTCACGTAGAGTAAAAGTTGGTCTTGAAGTCCAATATATATTCCACTTTCACAAAACATATCATTATTTCAACTGTTAGGGGGTAAAGATGGAAGCTGCGTTTGCTGATCATTTTGGAAATTTATTTGGAAAAGCAGTAACTCAGTTGTCACTATAAAAAGAAGATCAGACACCAGGTGGATATCTGTAAAGACAGGAACAGATACCATCCATCTGGTAATTATTATGATGTCAGACAGAGTTTTAATGCTTTTGCAACCAATGCTTTTACAACATTGTTCGTTGTTGACGACTTTGTCAAATCGGCAAAAATCTGTTTTCGTGAAATTGGTTGCCTATTTCACGAAATTCTCATCTTTGAAAAGTCTTTTCACTATTTCGGCAACAGCCTGCTGAATCCGCTTTTTCGGCAAACAATTGCCAATTTTATGAAACCTGCAACTCAGCTGCCGATTTCGAAAAATTCAGCAGTTTAACAATTTTGTTACATATACATATATATATATATATATATATATATATATATATATATATATATATATATATATATATATATATATACATATACACACACACAATAAAAGAATAAACCGATGTTCAGTTGTGTGATGATTAATTTGAAATTGTTTTCATGTAGTGTGTTTTGGTGCAGGGAGGACTCGGAGATTTCTGTATCGATGAGCAGCATGACTGGAGCATTTGAGAGGGCGCCCACTAAACCCACTCACAAAGCTGCCAGGTAGTTTATGTTTAGTTTTTTTTCTCCGAGATACATGCACTTTATTTATTTATTTATTTATTTATTTATTTATTTATTTATTTATTTATTGATAACTGGCATGCATAGCAATGTGAATCTATGTACTCACCCCTCCTTCCCCTCCCCCTCACAAATATTTCCAGATTTTTGCAAATCTTTGCGAGATGAGTCCTAAATAGTCCAAAAATGATTTAGAAAAATAAAGTACGTTCGTCTGCCTGTCTGTCTGCCATCTGTCTGTGCAAAAACTGTAAAGTGGCAAAGTACTCAGAGCCTATTTTCAACTATCACAACCAAACTTTGTAAGATGGTGCATACCCATGAGACCTCAGAAATGATAAGTGAATGAATGACTTCACTTCAAGGTCACAGGGTCATCAAAGGTTAGTCAAAAACTGACTTTTTTTTTTTTTTTTTTTAAATTTACAAAATTTCACTTTTTTCTAGATTATTTATATTGAACTTATGATTCTTTGATGTGGTCCTGATTTGGCTCTTTGCAGTCCGCTGGACCCTGTAAACAATGAGTAACTAACTAACAATGATTCTTTGATGCATGGTAAATATCAATGAGACACACTTACTGTGCAAATTTGGTCAACCTCACTCCAAGGTCAAGGTCACTGGAGCTGTCCAAAGTCATTTTGCATAGGTACTTTGAAGTGACCTTGACCCTAAACTATGAGTGATATAAAGTTCAAACTTGTGGTATTTAGGGATGATAGATTGATCTTTTATCTTTCCTAGTCCCCTGTTATGCGGAGTCCCCCAAGGTTCTGTGCTCAGTCCTGTTTTGTTTTTGTTGTACTCCCAACCACTATCTAATGTAATCACAGTCTGCAACTGCATGTTCCACAAATACGCAGATGATACAGAACTGTCAAAGAGTGGTCAGGCAGATGACTTCTCTTCTGTTGTGTCTGAAGTAGAAACATGTATTGACAGTGTACAGGCTTGGATGAATAGCAACAGGTTGATGCTTAACCCTGACAAGACCGAGGTTATACCTGTAGGCTCATCTTCCCGTCTTAAACTGGTCGGCAGCGATTCTGCAAACATCGGCGGCAGCACCATCCCATTTAGTAATGTTGTTCGTTATTTGGGTGTCAAGCTAGATAGTTCTTTGTCCATGCATGACCAAATCAGTACCATCTGTCGTGTGTCCTTTCTTGAGCTTCGGCGTATTGCGTCCTTGAGGCAGTTTCTTTCGAGGGATGAATGCACACAGTTGGTCAGCGCTTTTGTGACATCCAGACTTGATTATTGTAATTCAGTTCTAGCTGGTTTCCCCATTGATGAAGTTAGCCGACTGCAGCGTGTACAGAACTGTGCTGCTCGGCTTGTTCTTAAAAAACTGAAACGTGATCATATCACGCCTCTCTTAATGCAGCTCCACTGGCTCCCTGTCAATTTCCGCATTGAATACAAAATTGCTGTCCTAGCTTTCCGTCACTTCGACCAGTCACTTCCACCATATCTGTCTGAGGTACTCACTACCTACACTACAACCCGTTCTTTGCGCTCATCAGATAAAAAACTGTTGAAAACGCCCAAGCGTCTGCATAAAACAGTTGGCGACCGGTCTTTTAGTTTTCAAGCACCCAAGGTTTGGAATGCGCTGCCTTCTGGTTTAAGACATTGTACAGACCTTGTTTCCTTTAAGAGCTGCTTAAAAACGCACTTGTTCTGCAAGGCGTTTTCTGTGTAATAGTATGAACAGTAATAATACTTTCTCATTGATGCTGTACATGATGTAGTGCGAATGTATTGATGATGCGTACGAATGATGTGTGTAAGCGCATTGAGTTGTTATTCTAATGAAAAATGCGTTGTATAAATGCAATTTATTATTATTATTATTATTATTATTATTATTATTATTATTATTATTATTATATGTGTTCCATTTTTGCATTGATCTTGAAGGTCAAGGTCATTTTAAGCCATGCAAAAACACAAACAAATAGGTCATCGTACAGTGGAATTGCTGTTTATTTAACCCATAGTATGCAACAACATAGGATTATTTGATCAGACATGCATGAGAGATCACATGAGGGTCACTGAAGGTCAAGGTCATCCCAATGTCACCATTTGTTTTGGCCTTGCCGTACTTTATTTGATGGTACACGAGTGTATTTGGAGTAAGGGGTCGATGTCATCTCAAGGTGAAGAGCATAGAAAAATCAAAATTGGTATTACTTTGCATTTTAATGCCACCATTTAAATTTATTTTTCCTGGGCACTCATTTTCATGTTAAATATTGAGCATGTGGGTCATATGGGCTTTGCTCTTCTAGTTATTTTTATTAGTAGTATTATTGTTGTCATTATTTTGGTATTGGTCGACTGTTGGCTGCTGTTATGTGTCCCTGCAACCTCTTTTTGTCTTCTGCCAAACAGTGGCTCTTATTTGGGTCTTATTTTGTGTTGTTACCATGTTATGTAGAAGTGTGTATGTGAACTAGCGGGAGTGTCTGGATATGAGCGAGCGATGGCGTGAGTATGTGCGTGTGTGTGTGCTTTATCTTTCTCAAAACAATGTGTTGGATTATTTAACGTCTTTTAAGGCTTTTAAAGTTCAGTATCAGAGTGATTGTATCTGACTGGATGTTTTACCACTTCACCAAAACAAAATCCTATGTATTTTGTCCTATGTATTTTGTCCTATGTATTTTGATTTCATTGGGAATTAAGTCTTTTGACCGACTTTGACTGTTGACTTTGACTTACAAAAAGAAACATTTTTCTGTCTTTTTTAGATCCCCTGGCATGCAGACGCCAAAGCTGTCATCTCATAAATCACGCTCCAGGCAGCCAATAATGGGACACAGGTAGCCGATGATTTTGAGAATCAACACAGCATTACACACAAGGACGTCCAGTTCACCATTATTACTCCATTCCAGAATTGTGCTTCCAGTATAGCTGCCAAATATAACCCTGCACCGGGACTGTTTTTTGTGTACTGAATTGCTGGCATTGTGTAACATTTCGCAAGTAGTGGTCAACTTAGTTGCTCGCAGAGTTTTGGGTCAAACTTTGACAAGATCATCCCCCCGTTCAGATGTCGGCCAGTATTGGTTGACGTACCTATAGTTATGTCCCTTCACCCTTGTGTACATACCACAACTACATCAGGGTCAAACTTTAGAAGGATTATCTCTCATTCAACGCACGGTGAAAAGATGTGTCCTTACTAAACCCACAGAACTGCACAGAAGTGTGTATAATGCGTTTTTAAAGTATTTATTTTAACCTATTTGTGTTTAATTGATTCCTTGATACCGGAATCCTGCCCTCCGTCCAAGAGATGTCGCATCTGAAGTTTGCTCAGTCGCCCAGGATGGAGCTCAGTTACCTGAGGAGTGGGACGAAGCACCAAAGGCAGCAAGGGAGTGGGGGCTTGAGTAAGATATGCAGCCACAGCCAGCACCTTGAGCAGATCTTGAGTTAGAATAGCGCTATATAAGAACGGTAAATAAATGAATGAAGAAAGATTGTTTAGGTTTGTAATATGAAAGGGTACGCGTTAGCCTTGTCGTTTCCTGCACAGCAAACTACACCCAACATGACAGTGATACTTTCAAGAATTTTGCAAATCATAATAAAAGTAAATGTATACTTTCCTAATGCAAATATAACAAACGACTACCTGGTGGCATTGATTTGCAGCTGCCGGGCTTTTACAGACAAAGCAACCCAAACTGTTCACCCGCAATGCATGACAAAAACGATCCAAATTCCAGTAGGCCAGATTGCGCTAAATGGGCGACCTTGATTCCAGCGGAGTGTGGGAGATCCATCGAGCATAGGCTGTAAGTAGGCCTATGCCTGCAGCAGCCTCTGACACGCAGATTGGGATCAGCGGTGCTTTCGGACGTCTTGCTGCCTTCATAAGCTTTAGCCCAACATCGTCCACAAGGTCTGTTTGTTCACCCCTTGCATGAAGAAGATGGTCCAAAATCCAACATACTTAGCTCGCAGTTTGAGTTGGAGTAAAATAGATGTGCACACAAAGTAAAGCCTGACATTCCAGTTGGATTTGTGTGGAAAAGGGGGTGAGGGGGGGAGGTGTTGTTGTACAGTTTGTTGTGGGTTTGGTGGTGTTGTTTTTTTCTCTGACTTTTAGGCCCCCCAAAAGTCTGTTTATGGTAACATAGGAAAAAAAAAATTTCCAATTGGGTGCGATTTTTTTGGCTTTGTTCAATTTTTTTCCAGGGCTCCAGCTTCTGTGTGTTTGCTTATTTTCAGTGTTGTTGTTGTTTGAGAGGGTGCTTCATGTGTGTATCTGGTGGTGCAGAAATAACTCCCCTTTTGAAAATGGCTGATAACTTAGCACATTTATTGGTCGATTGTAGTCAGTCAAGTTCACTACGGACCACCCTACAATGGTGTGGAAATGGTCCGCCACTTTAGAATTCCACATAAGCACCAGCAGTCCGCTGCCAGTGCTGTCACACTTCATAACAGGAGGCCAGGTGACGCAGTGTCAGTGACAGGCCCATATGTGCTGCTATGGTCACAGTGAGATGACATCATGGATCAGCAGTTCTATTGTGCACTGTAAAGATCACAATGCATTGTGTTTCATGGCAAGGCAGTACCATTTACCAAAGTAAAAGCCATTTTTAATAGGGAGTTAGTTTTCGACTATCCTGAATGTGTTATTGAAGTAGACCGTTTATTTAGTTGTATTGTTTTTTGTGTGTGTGTGTATCTGTTTGCCACAGACTATTGGATTGGGTTTTGTTCAAGCTTAAAAGTTGTTTTTTTTTATGTTACTGGTCGTAGAAAATGTTTTGTAGCAAATACTATTTTTAATGGTATTTTGTAGCCGATATTTGTAATCTCTTTTTCTTCTTTTTGTGTACAGTTTAGTGTTCTTGTTTTGTGCAAGAGATCTGCATTTATATGAACATCATACAATCCGTCCAAACAAGTTTTTGTAAGAAAAGGTCTGACGTTCGTATTTGTAATGATTTTCTCCTGCTTCTCCCACTTCTCTGTATAGCTTGTATAGTTGTTTTGACTGTACATAGTGATGTGATTGGGGCTTATGTACACTACCGCAGATAGCCATTCTCCTATTGCATGCTCAGTGTGGCTGGTAGAAAGTTTTCAACAGTTTGTCCAAGCAATTTGATCGGCTAGTTTGGGGTATTGTGTACGTTTGACATATATCCTTGCCATAGCTATTGCTCAGTCTTGTAATTTTTTAAAATTTATTTTATATTTAAGATGTTTTAGGATATTTTGTTGTATTTGGTTTTGTTTATGTATCCAGTTGGTGGCGCTTCGATACAATAAAAATGAAAATTACACATTAAGTGTCTTACCAATCACTCTCTTGTCGTTGTATTTGTAATTTTATTTCTTTTATTCATTACACTTTAATTGTTATTTATGACTTTATTTAATTTTAAATTATGAATTGAATTCATTGCGACTTTCGTATTGATGATGAACATTATTTAATAACTTATGTTTGTGCTGAGAGAGGAAGTACTCACGTTCACCACATACCTCATTTGAAGCGAAAGAGCATTGTTGATTGTTGCGGTGGTTGATCAACGTTTTGTGTAGATGTTAGACTTGAGAGTGGCCTTTTTTTGTGTCCGTGTAGTACAGTGGTACTGTAGTATGTTTAGTGACTGCTGGTGAGTGGAATAAGGGAGATAAAAAGCTTGGCAATGAATTCTCTTTCAAAAAGTTAAGACTCCTTCCCATTTCCGTCGCCAGCCAGCCACAGTGTGGATACCTTTTTCGCATGAAGAGGTTTTTCCGGGCGTTTTCTGGATTTTCAGCAAGGCCAGCTGATACACTGACGAGCTGAGAACACAGGGAAATGGCCATCTGTATCTATGGCACACCATCTGTATCTATGGCACACCATCTGTATCTATGGCTCACATCCACACATGCAAACCATGGACAGCAGAGAAGGGGAGATAGGGAGACACTTTTGTCACTTGTGTTATACACAAAAACTGAATGTTTCCCAGTATGAGTAGTTGGAGATTACTCTTAGAACATGGATATATAGGTAGATGTTTGAGTTGTCTTTGATTAAGAATATTATAGTTTTAGTGGATAATAGTCGACTTACCTTAGGGTTGAACTTTTGACTGGATTATCTCCAGGCTCGGTGTTTGTCGAAAGAGCCACAGTTATGTCCCTTTGCCCTTGTTTAGATACAAAATCTATATACATGCCACGGCTACATTACAGTCCAACTTGGACAGGATTTATCTCCCTTCCAACATACATGTATCTCATAAAGACTTAATTACTGTTTGTTTTCTTTAGATCTGAAAGAATGCTAAAGTGTATACCTTTAATAAGGAACTGTGAAGAAAAAAAAATTGTTAAGTAAATATTTGTGTGCGGTTCATCTTTTATTGTGCCTTTTTGACTCACATGCAGAATAATGAGTCTATATATTCACTTGCTTCGCTCTCCCCCACCCCAAAAAAATAATTCCAGATTTTTGCAAATCTGTGTGAGACAAGTTCTAAATAGTATAAAAATGACCTTTTAAAAATGTTTCCGTCTGTCTACCATCTGCCATTTGTGCGAAACTTGCAAGTGGATTATTAGCTCAGAACCTATTTCAACTTGGTAAGATACCCATGAGACCTCATAAGTGATGACTTCGATCACTTCTAGGTCAAAGTCACAGGGTCAACAAATGTTACCAAAAAAATATGACAATTTTTCACAAAATTTCACTTTTTTCTAAGTTATTAATATTGAACTTATGATTCTTTGGTGCATAATAGATATAAATAAGACACATGTATGTACTATACTAATTTGGTCAACCTCCAAGGTCAAGGTACTGGAGCTGTCCAAAGTGGGCTAGTATAGGTAATAGGTATAGGTAATTTGAAGTGACTTTAGTAAAGTGTTAACTTTGTAGAACGATGAACATGCCATTAGGTCTCCCTCAAGCGCCGATCAGTCAAGTCAAGTCTAAACTATGAGAGATATAAATCCAAACTTGTTGTATCTAGAGATGATAGATTCATCTTTCATATATGTTCAGTTTTTGCGTTGATCTTGAAGGTCAGGGTCATTTTAGGCCTTGCAAAAACATATAACATATAGGTCATTGTACAATAGAATATGGCTATTTAGCCCATAGTATGCAACAACATTGGGTTATTTGTTAATACATGCATGAGAGGTCACATAAAGGTCAAGATCAGCCCAAGGTCAAGGTCATTGAAGGTCAAGGTCATCCCAAGATCACCGTTTTATTTTTACCTAATACAACTTTTGCTGTACTTTATAGGATAGTACAAGAGTGTATTTGGAGCTGAAGGTCAAGGTCATCTCAAGGTCAACAGCATAGAAAGATCAAAGTTGTTTTCACTTTCATTTCAATGCCACAGTTTCATTTTGTTTTTTTCTGGCCACTCATTTTCCTGTTAAATATTTCCAGTTCCATAAGGAGCATGTGAGTCATGTGGGCTTTGCCCTTCTAGTTAAAAATATTTCTGTGATATTTATATAATGCATCTGATTCAGTGATGGTAAAAGAATATATATATATATCTACATTTTAAAGGGTATTTATAAACATTGTAATGTACTTTATTATATATAAGCTATTAATTCCCTTTGAGCACAATGTAATTATTTTACACTCATTAAACCACATTTGTATGCAATTGAAAATATATTCTTGTTTAAGAATGTTTGGTTTTTCAACACAAGCAAAAAAAAAGTTTGCAATATGTTCGCTGATTAAAAAAAGTGTTATAAAGTATTAAAAATACTTCTTTTTTTTTTTTAATGGCAATACAGATTTTAGCTTCATGGTTTGTTCTTCGGAGAATATACTCTTTATTTTGGACTTTAAGACTTTGACTTTGACTTGTAAAAGTATAAGTTGCTCTGTATGTTTGATAAAATAGTGTGACATAATATTCCATATTTTATTGTGAATTGCAGATTGTATTAAAATGTTTGTGACAAAAAACTGCATTTTTTTGAAGATTTAATTTGGTGTGCTAAAGTAACCTCAGAAAAGTGTCTTCAATGTAGTTGTTTATTTCAGCAAGTGTGTCAATTGTTGCAGAGCAAATTACATAGTGAATAGTATTAGTTTATTTGAGTGTGCATGTTAACTTGTTAACAGCTAATTCATAGTGAATATTATTCATTATACATTATAAGCAAACTACGTGTAAGCAACAACAAAAAGCATTCTGGGTATAAATTAATTTGTAAGAATATGCATTTAACTCTAAGCGTTTTAGTAAGACTGATGTGATTTGCACCTCAAGTCACTTTTCTTTATGAGATATGTGTGTGCTTTATCAATCCATGTATTATTATTATTATTATTATTATTATGGTATTATTTGTCCATGACTTTGTATTGCTCTATAAGTCCAATATTATATTTATTGTAAAAGAGTGTGACAACAATAAAGTATCAGTATGCTACATGTTTGGTGGTGGTGGTGTCTGTGTGGTAGTTGGCCATGGTGACTGTTGGTATGCATGATTAAATGTATTTGGCATTGGGGACCGATGGTATGCATGATTGAATGTATTTGGCCATGGTGACTGATGGTATGCATGATTGAATGTATTTGGCCATGGTGACTGATGGTATGCATGATTGAATGTATTTGGCCATGGGGACTGATGGTATGCATGATTGAATGTATTTGGCCATGGGGACTGATGGTATGCATGATTGAATGTATTTGGCCATAGGGACTGATGGTATGCATGATTGAATGTATTTGGCCATGGGAACTGATGGTATGCATGATTGAATGTATTTGGCCATGGTGACAGATGGCATGCATGATTGAATGTATTTGGCCATGGTGACTGATGGTATGCATGATTGAATGTATTTGGCCATGGTGACTGTTGGTATGCATGATTGAATGTATTTGGCCATGGTGACCGAAGGTATGCATGATTGAATGTATTTGGCCATGGTGACCGATGGTATGCATGATTGAATGTTTTTGGCCATGGTGACTGATGGTATGCATGATTGAATTAGTACTGCTGGAAGTCAGGATAATTATGCAAGTAGAAAATTAACGTGAGTTGAGAGTGTAAACTGAGGTCTAGTCTGTGCACTTTCATTTCATTGTACCCACTTCAAAAGATCCTGATGCTCATGTCCTAGACCAGTGAGTGCTGGAAACCTAAATGCACCCAGCATACACAAGGTCACTTCTCCCCCACCCCAGCAGCTTAGGCTTGGGCTTAGTTGTCTGGGACACCAGACCACGAGTCTAAGGTTGCCCTATTTGAACATTACATTACATTATTATTGCTTTAGGTCCAGCGGACTCTTCCGAGCCAAATCAGGACCGGACAACTCCCGATCCGCATATAAGATCTGCTGAAACAACCCTAGTGGTAAAACCGAAAGCTCTCCACCAGCCAGTCACTTTACAATAAAGACATCCCACGCAGGGGACGGCTGAGGCTTCACCCCAACTTATCGAACCCCCGTTTACAAAAACAAAATAGAATACAAACATCATTATAAATTACCAACAAAACACATACATATAAAATGCCTACATTGCTAAATAATAACATCATAGGAAGCCCCAGTGACCACCTGGCAGAAAGCGTCCAATATTCCCAAGCTGATCCAACAGACCTCATACACAAACAAGGAGTCTTGTCCCGGAAGAATTTTCAAGAAAAAAGGTAGGAGACTGGTCTAGCGAAGAAGACGATAGTATAGCAGATTGATAGAAAAGAGCAGGAATGAGAAAGAGCAAATGAGTAAGACAGCGACAGTGGGAATTTAAAGCACTGAATTTCCAGAAAGTGGGGATACTATTTATACTGAAACCCCCGGCACCCCAACAGGGGTCCTATTTGAACGATTTAATAAGTAAATCACATTGAAATACCTGTTGCAAGGGAAAATAAACATAAACCTACTACACTGGTTATATTGTTCAATTTTATTTATAAATTTTGGCAACAGCCTTTTCTCATCATGTTAGTTAGCTTGTCATTGTTTATAGGGTCCAGCGGACTGCAAAGAGCCGAATCAGGACCACAACTTGCTTGAAAGAGGGCTCACCCTTGATCCGTAAAAAAGATCTGCTGAAACAACCATAATGGTAACACTGAAGGCACTCCACCAGCTGGTCACTTTACAATAAAGGCATCCCATGCAGGGGACGTTGAGGCCGTACTCTAATTTATAGAACCCCCGTTTGCAAAAGCAAAATAGAATATAAACATCCTTTCATTATAAAAATATTGACCAAACACATACAAATGAAATGCCTACATTGCTAAATAATATCGTAGAAAGCCCTAGGATACAAATGAAATGCCTACATTGCTAAATAATAATACCATAGAAAGCCCTAGTGACCCTTTGGCAGAAAGCATTCGATATTCCCAAGCTGATCCAACAGACCCCATGCACAAATGAGGAGTTTTTGGATAATTTTCAAGAAAAAAATGTAGGTAACAGGTCCAGCAAAGAAGATATTTGATTGATAGAACAATGTAGGAGTGAGAAACAACAAAGGAGAGAGATCGCAACAGTGGGAATTTAAAGCACTCAATTTCCAGTTTGTTTGTATGTAGATTATAGTCACACGACACTTTCGCATATAGTTGACTACTGGACCGATTTATACTGACACCATCGGGCCAGTTGTTGGTACAGGGGAAAATAATATGATCACACGTTGACCAATCCGGGATTCGAACCAGCGACCTTTCGGTTACTAGCAAGACGCTCTTACCAACTGAGCTACCCGGCCCATTGCCGCGGTTGCTTCCGTGATCTTAATAAATAGGCGGTGTGTACAATTTCCAGCAAGTGGAGATACTATTTATACAGAAACTACCTGGACCTCCATGGGGACTTCTCATCACATGGCATGATTAATTAATCATGAATAACAACACACAAACATAATAGATTGCAGTTCTGATTTCATTGAGAAGATAACAGTATTGCAAAATTGACGTTAACACGTTTAGCACAATTGCTTTTATCCCAGCGAAATCACAAATGGAACCAAAGCTAATATACAAATCACAAATGGAACCAAAGCTAATATACAAATCACAAATGGGACCAAAGCTAATATACAAATCACAAATGGAACCAAAGCTAATATACAAATCACAAATGGAACCAATTAAAAGCTAATATACAAATCACAAATGGAACCAAAGCTAATATACAAATTATGCATTTATCGCGTTACAATTATCACTGAGCAGAAAAATCAAGAAAAATTTGACTTCCACCGACGCACCACACTACATGCAACCTTCGTAATGGACTGTCTTAGTTGCAAGATTTGGGGAGGTTCAAAAACGTTTTTTCGAAAATCTCAGATCCAGAACTTGGGATCCTGAACATATTTTGGCTCCAAAGGCCCAGGAACCTAGTTTCGGGATCTGACAACCTGGAAAACAAGTTTTTGAACCTTCCAGAAATTTCCAATTAAGACGAGCCATAACAAAGTTTCCAAGTTATTGCAATTTTTTTCCACACGCTCACAACTATTCTGTAGCTGTAGTCCGCTATCATTCTGTAGCAGTGAAAACACTATTTTTCAATGTTCCCTATCGTAAAATGTTCTGCTGTAATGTTTACTACTGAAAATGTGCAATGGCAGCACCCCATTTAGAAGCATGGAATTGTTAATAATCAAGTAGTTCATTATAATCCGTAGAATGGAATATTGGCATTAGTGTGTTTCAGACTTTACAATGATCAAGTGTCCGACCGAGATTTAGCTATATCGGCCAGCACCTTGAGCAGCTCTTAAGCTGGAAAAAGCGCTATATAAGAATGATAAATAAATAAAATAATAAAATATATCGGAATCCCACAAAACGATCGCCGATAAGCATCATATTTGCAAGACTGGAAGTTAGTTCATAGATAAAAAGCATCTGATTAACAGAGTTCGTTCTTTGAAAGTCCATTCGAGGCAATTCTGATCGGGGGCCAATGGATTTGCCTCAAAGAGGGTTCCTAAGAGAATTATGCAATTTGGTACATTTATGTACCAGCCAATGCATTCGCTCACCAGTTAAAACTGCTTGCCCTTACAGATAAGGGAAATAACTCACTTGTTTAAGCTATTTAAGAACAATGCCTATTACAGTTTGGACTTATCTTTCTTCTCAGCAACCACCTCATCTTTCAAGAGTTTTGCTATTTCATCCGAACTGAAGCCCACTTCACTCAAGACGGTTGTGGTGTGCTGACCAATCTGAGGTTGCGGTCGAACTTCCCTTACTCCTGGGGTCCTGGACAGCTTCGGTGCAGGGGCTGGCTCTGGTTTTGCATTTTTAGGATTCTGAAGGAATGTTCCAATTTGAACGTTGTGAGGGTGGGTGTGCGCCTCATCCCATTCAAGAACGGGCTGAACGCAGGCATCAAGGTTAGAGAAAATTTCAGTCCATTCATCACGCGTCCGGGTCTTGAAAATATCCCGGAATTTCTGTCGCATTTCATCTTGGTCACCCGTTTGAGGCACTTCGTCTGCATCCATGTTCAGACCTACACAACAATAAAATATTGAGTTGAAATAAGAAAGAAGCCAACAAAGCAATTCTATCCCACTCCACATGCCACTCACTATATCATCTTTTAATGTGCCCACAAGGCAATTTTCCCAGTAAACTCTTTGTCACAAAAAATAAACAAACATTTTTGATAGCCTGACTTTTTCATTAGCCCAAACTGGGGTCAAGATGAAGCATGACATCATTAATTAAATAGCTGAACTTAAAGTTTAATGAGTATTAACCATTAAGATGACTCACCCTGAAGCAGGAAAAAGAAGAACTGGGGTTCCAGAGAACCCACGGACATGAACTTGCCATCCTGCGTTTCATATACGTCGTAGAAGGCAGCTCCCCCATCCAGGAGATTCTCTCCCCTTGGCTGCCCCCATACCATTGGATAGTTGCGAGAATTCCACAAAAAGCTTCCTGGGTGTGACAGCATACAACAGGATTATTTTGGAAAGCATACTGAACGTTGCCTAGATTTTAATTTCAGCGCTATGTGCAGGCATTAACGCTGATACTAATTCGAAACGTTTGCGTGCTTTAATGCTTAGATAGGTAAGGTCTGTCAGGCAATAATCTTCCAAAAGTCACCTAACTTCTGTCTTACTAGCAAGCGAAGCAAAAAGTCAAACATTTACAGACTTTTGAAGACATTATGCACCTATTAAGAGAGTGGCACTAATAAAGGATTATCCTTTATCACTAACCACTTTTGGACAAATGTGTTGCAATGTTGGCTTGATTCATTTCATTATATTAATTTAAAACAATCACTACAAGCCTGTTTAAATTGCCAGAGTATTTGGAATAATGCAAATATTAAGTACAGAGGCGAAACTCTGTTTCTAAAAGATTGGATAAAGGCTGACATTAATTTTGTTAATGATGTAATGCAAAATGATAATTTCAACAAATTATTGACATAGTAGGATATAAACCATGTAGGTTGTTCGAATACAATGCAGTTCATTCTGCTATAAGGTCATTCAAGGGCCAAGCAGTAGACGATACAGAAGATTTCACTTTCGGTAATATAATAAACACTCTAACAACTCCACGTCAGTTTCGTAAATATTTAGTGGACAAAGAAGTGTGTGAGCCAGTATCTGTACACTTTTGGCAAAACAAATTTGGTTTAAAACTCAAGAAACAAGACTGGCGAGAGCAGTGGAATGTACTCAAGAAACTAGGTTACGTCTCCTTCATTGGAAAATATTAAATAATATATATCCTACTAATATTTTGTTAATGAAAATGAACATTGTAGACAATCATTTTTGCTCTCACTGTAAACATGATGTTAATTACGTGGAACATTTTTTCTTTCAATGTCCAAAAATTTGCAAAATATGGAAATTAGTAGAAAACAAAATAGAATCTTCAGATTTTAATTATAAAATTTCAATATCACTTCAGAATGCACTCATTGGATTCCCCAAAAAGGAAGGACTTTCTACAAGTTTAGTAAATTATATTAACCATTTAATATTACTAGCAAAAATGTGTATCGGAATCTTCAGATATAATACGCCAATTGACTTTTCATTTTTGTTTGAACGTGAATTAACCTTGAGAAAATTAGATCAGTAAATATGTATATGTAAAATAATTTTTTTTTTTAAAGTACCACGCTAAAAAAAAACAACAAAAAAAAACAACACACAAACCGTATGGCATGTTCTGCTTAGAAATAATGGTATTTGTAATACAGTCTTGGCATTAGAGTTTTAAAATTAACTCAAAAGCTTGGTTTTATCTGACGACTCGCTGTGTGTTTTTTTTTTTTTTTTGTCTGTTGTTATTGCGCAGTATGTTTTATTTTTCATATTTTCCTTAGTGTTAAATTGAAATGTTGTTCTGTACAATCTATTTTCATTCGGAAAGCGTTACATTTGGAATGGGGCTTGTGCTTTTAAGTGAAGCTACTTTACTGGATGCTGTTTTGCTTAAAGAGTTAACTTTCGAACGGCAGTAAAAAAGAAAAAAGAAAAAAAAAAGACAGTTTGAATTATTGAACATGGTTGGCAGTAAAGTGCACTGCTTTTTAATTACAGTGGAAATCGGATAATGTTTAATCCGTTTATAGTCTTTTACCGCTTCTTTATTTTTCAAACCGTGCCGTAGTCTGTGTCCTTTGACTTTGTAGGAGATCGGACACATTTAAAGATTGAATATATATATTTGAGTTGACCCTGAATCCCATGTAGTTTGATTTTTTTAGTGAAACATTATTTTTCAAAAATGTTATTCTGTAGTTTGTACTGAGTTGATTGTGGGTACCAAGCTATTCTAAGTTCATTATTAAGACCTTTATTGGTGAACTAGAGGAGAATACCCCTGTAAAAATTTAATCAGTGGAATTTACCTAATTACATGCTTTCTCGAAAAAAAGGCCTAAGGCACATTTAAAAGTCAAAACATGGTTTTACACGATTGCTTGGCATATTTAAATCACTTTGGTGATTTTTGGACAATAAACAATAAACGTCGAGTGACACTCGTGTTTCATTTTACATGATACCAAGGATTTGGGTCTACCCATTATGCCATTAATATAAATTGAACTCTCTGTCTGCCTAGTCTAGGGCACGTTGTGTACTGTTATGGAATGTTGTTTTCATGATTTTAATTGATTTGTGGCAGCGATATAAAGAGATTGTCTGGAAATAAAATAAATAAAAAAAAGAAAAAAAAAGAGAGTGGCACTGTGAAAATGATGGCTTTAAATGCTGATATGCTGCTGCACAAAATCTGGACTTCACAGTTGTTGTGCCCAAAACCTTATTATAGGTTGCTATCTATCGGCTGGCATTTAAACACCACTTGTTCTCTTTTCACGCCTTTTTTTCTGAAAATATGTTTTAATCACTTATTGGTTGCCAAAGACCAATCAAAATAACATTGATAAAAGTATTTAAACAAACTTAAATACAAAACGTCATTAGAAAGTCACTGAAAAACACTCAAAACGTGAGCTCCAAATGCTCACTGACCAACATAAGCTGAGCCCTGCACCATGTTGGCATCCACCACTTGCCCCTTGCCCGAGACCTGACGCTCAAACAGGGACAGGACAATCCCTAGTGCGCAGATCAGACCCCCACCAGCAAAATCTGCCAGCAAGTTGACGGGTGGGTAGGGGCGCTGTCCTTTACGTCCCAGCATGGACAGCAGTCCTAGGTAACAGAAAATAGTCCTTTGACTTTATTTGAAAATATATCTCAACAGTAAAATTGGTGGGAGTGATTACATAGATTCTCATTGCTGCATGCATATGAGTCACACAAAGAGACTACAGTTGATGGAAATTTAATACATATTGCAAAGAGATTGAGAAGAAGAGTCTAGCTGGAAACTTTATATTGCATTAGCATTGTCTAAGTTCATTTATTTGTTTGTTTGTCATTACAGTTCAATTTGAATGCTAGTAGTTTTCTGTTTGATTCCATTCAACAAAAGATTGTGGCCTGTACAAAGAATAATGGAGTTGTCAGAATACTTCAGCCCAAATTTGCTTCAATCACCTGAATGATTGATTGATTGATTGATTGTTGCTTTAGGTCCAGCGGACTCTTCCGAGCCAAATCAGGACCGGACAACCCCCGATCTTCAATCACCTGAAAGGCCAGCACTCTGGGTTCAATTGTCTATCTTTATCAGGATGTGAACCAGGGGCACACCGACATAGTACCATGATATTTCATTGATTATTGTGTGCTAGATAGGGTACAACAAGCTATAGTAATGTCCACAATTGGCAATAATCTATATCAATGTGTCAAAAACCCTTACAGGTTGAAATGGCAATACAATTTCTATTTTGTTCTGTTCTGACTCACAAACAGTTAAAACACACTACACACACACACACAAACACACAAAACATACACACTCACAAACACACAAACACACACACACAAACAACACACATTGCCAACACACACCCACATGCACACACACACACACACACACACACACACACACAACACACACTAGTTTTAGTTTAGTTTATAGTTTATCAATGGTGTGAGACCTACTGGGACCTTTGCACAATGGGGGTAAATGGGTACGGGATAAAACAAAAAAATCAAAAGAAAACATGAAAGAGACATTCAAAACTCATGTGATGGTTGCCAGATTGCAGAAATATCCTACTGTTTATCAAACCTATCTTGCAGGGATGCCTACTCTCTCCAACACTCTTCAACATCTTCCTAGAGCGCATCATGTCAGATGCCCTTGCAGATCACGAAGGCACATTCAGCATAGGGGGAAAAGCAATCTCCAACCTTCGTTTTGCGGATGACATTGATGGATTGGCTGGAGAGAAACAAGAACTTGAACAGCTGGTACAGAGGCTTGACACTACCTCCATAGCCTATGGAATGGAAATAAGTGCAGAGAAGGCCAAAATGATGACCAACAACACCAATGGCATCAACACGGACATCAAAGTCCAAGGCCAATCCCTCAACACAGTGCATAGCTTCAAATATTTAGGAGCCATTGTATCAGACAATTGGTCCCGACAGGAAGTCCTCTCCAGGATCGCGCACAAACAACTGCTGCCCTGGCGAGATTGAAGCCAATTTGGAAAGACAGGACCATCAGTCTACATGGTAAGACTGCTGCGCTCCCTTGTCATCTCCACCTTCCTATACGCTTGCGAAACATGGACCCTCACAGCTAGTACAGCAGATCTCCAACGAAGAATACAAAGCATGGAAATGAGGTGCTACAGAAGACTTCTGGGCATTTCTTATACACCAACGACGAAGTCTGAAAGACCATCACACAAGCCATTGGACAACACGATGACCTGCTCACAGTGGTGAAAAAACGGAAACTCCGATGGTATGGCCACGTCACCAGATCATCAGGTCTTGCAAAGACCATACTGCAAGGCACAGTGCAAGGAGGCAGAAGAAGAGGGAGACCGAAAAAGAGGTAGGAGGATAACATTCGAGAATGGACTGGTTTGACACTGAGCGAAACAATCAGGGTTGCTGAGGACAGAAAAAGATGGAGTATGCTGGTTAAACGATCATCTGTGGTGCCCCTATGACCTCTGAGTTACGGGATAGGATAGGATCTCGCAGTAAAGGTTATGCTAATACACACAGAGATAAACACACACAAACAAACAAACAAACACACACACACAAACAAACACAAAGCGATTGTTGTGGCCAAGTGGGCTAAGGCGGGACTAACTTGACTTGTCCACAGGCCAGAAACCAATGGCGCCTGACAGGTGTGGGTTCGAGCCCGCATCTGGGCGTTATGTTTATCCGAATATTATTTACTTTCGACTCGGGCAACGTCTCGGGGTTTTCTCCAGGTATTCTGGTTTGCTCCCCCAGCAAAATTTTAAAATCACAACTAATGTTAGGTAGGTTGGGTTTGGGCGCGCCACAGGCTGCGACTACACTTTCCCCAGGGGGGTCGGCCCAGAATTTCCCTATGGAAAAAGGGACAATAAGGTAAATAAAAATAAAATAAAATAAAATAAAAAAACTTGCATAAACGGCAATGTTATGACTCGCATCAAATGCCACATACTTTTTTTTGACATTGTACGCCATTTTGTCCCTTTTTAAAAAAGTACTTTAAGTGTTCTAATGCTAACCCTAACCCTTACCCTAACTCTAAAGGAACACTCTATTGATGTCAACATAACGACAGGCTCCAAAAAAACGTGGTAGATTTTTATGTAGTTGTGAAAGCCATGCCATCTCTACATAAACATACACACACAACTATGTAAATTCTGCCGGGTGGTCACTAGGGCTTCCTATGAATGTACTATTTAGCACTATAGGCATTTTATATGTATGTGTTTGGTTGATGATTTATAATGATGTTTGTATTCTATTTTGTTTTTGTAACCGGGGTGTTCGCGTAGTTGAGGTCAACCCTCAGCCGTCCCCCGCGTGGGATGTCTTTATTGTAAAGTGACTGGCCGGTGGAGGGCATTCAATTTTCCCACTGGGGTTGTTTCAGCAGATCTTTTATGCGGATCGGGGGTTGTCCGGTCCTGATTTGGCTCGGAAGAGTCCGCTGGACCTAAAGCAACAATAAATCAATCAAAAAAACTATGTAAAAACATCGTTGTTATGACTTTCATGAAATGCCACATATGTTGTTTTAACATTTTTTGAAATCTGTCAGTTTTAATAAGCTAACCTTAACCCTAACTCTAACCCAAATCCTAACTTTAAACCAAACCCTTAACCTAACTCTAACACAGCCCTAACCCTAACGGAACACTGTTTTGACGTCAAAATAACAAGGCCCTCAAAAGAACAGAGGTAGAATATAAAGAGTATGAAACAATAACTGTGTTCTACATCGCCACACACACACAAACTTGTTTAGACCGCGTTGTTATGACTTTCATGAAATGCGGCATATGTTGTGTTGACAATGGGTCATATTTTGATCCCCCTTTTTCAGTACTTTTAAGTCTTCAAACGCTAATGCTGACCATAACTCTAATGGAACACTGGTTTGACGTCAACATAACAAGTCCATGTAAATTTTCATGAATTTGTCAAAAGAAATTGGTCTAAACATAATCCCCCCGCCCCCCCCACCCCTACACACACAGTGACAAACCCTACCTGATATGGCTATGTAGTTGATGTCATGCCCAGCTTTGGATTTCAAGGGTCCAGCTTGCCCGAACCCTGTCATACGTGCATAAATCAGGCCAGGGTTCTCCTTCATCAGCGTATCTGGTCCCAGCCCAAGCTTCTCCATAATGCCTGTCACAAATAGTACAAAATAGTGAGTGAGAGTGAGAGAAAGAGAGAGGGTGTGAGTGTGAGTGCGTGCGTGAGTGAGTGCATGCGCGCAAGGGGGACAGTTGGTCAATCGGTTGGAATGTCATTTTTATTTCTGTTAAGAGTAGTATTTTAATGTATTTCCTCTTTTTCGTATTTTATGGTCTTTAGCTGTTTTGATGTTGTTTCACAAACATTATATGTTACCCTTGACTTCATTGTTTTATATGTTGAACCTTGTACTATTTGTGTATAAATGTAAGGCCTATGTTTGCATGTACACTTTTTAGGTCTTACAGATTGCTTTAACTACGTGTGAGCGCTTTGACCAGACATTTTAGTTTGGAATCTTCCTTTAAAAAATAAATTATTATTATTATTATTATTATTATTATTATTATTATTAAACAGTGTTGTTATTATTATTATTATTATTAAACAGTGTTGTTATTATTATTATTATTATTATTATTATTATTATTATTATTATTATTATTAAACAGTGTTGTTGTTATTATTATTATTATTATTATTATTATTATTAAACAGTGTTGTTGTTATTATTATTATTATTATTATTATTAAACAGTGTTGTTGTTATTATTATTATTATTATTATTATTATTATTATTATTATTATTAAACAGTGTTGTCCCACCGCTGTAGCTCAGTTGAAGAGCATTGACCTAACACACCAAGACGCAGGTTCAAATCCCATAGTAGGCAAGATAAACGGGCAATTCTTTTCACTGCCCACCTGCGCTCCCTTGTCATATCCATCTTCCTATACTCTTGCCAAACATGGACCCTCACAGCAGACTTACAACGAAGAATACAAAGCATGGAGATGAGGTGCTACAGAAGACTTCTGGGCATTTCCTTTACCAAGCGCATCACACGAGCCATTGGACAACACGATGACACGCTCACAGTGATGAACAAATGGAAACTCCATGGTATGGTCGAGTCACCAAAGCATCGGGTCTTGCAAAGACCATCCTGCAAGGCATGGTGCAAGGAGGCAGAAGAAGAGGGAGACAGAAAAAATAGGTGAGAAGACAACATTCGAGAATGGACTGGCTTGACACTGAGCGAAGCCAGGAGGGTTGCTGAGGACAGAGAAAGATGGAGTACGCTGGTTAAACGATCATTTGTGGTGCCCCAAAGATTTTTGATAGGATAGGATAAGGTGTTGAGGTCCATACCCCTTGTTCCCTGGAATTGTTATTCCCGTCTGTCGTATTGCCGACGATGGGTGTAGACGTTAACCTCAATGTGCATCAATTCACACAAAACAGTGTGTGGTTTTGCACAGCGCACATATTACTTAAAAATAGCTAAACTATCCTAGAGATGGTTATTATGATGATGATAGTCAAAAATATGAAGATGATTACAAACGATGATGATGATGAGGAGGAGGATTGTAATAATGATGATGAAGATGATGACATGATGATAATGATGATGATGATAAAGATGATGGTAACAATGAGAACTATGATGATTAGGCAGACAACAACAAGGATGACGATGATGACAACAATGTTTAAAATATTGATGATGATGATGATGATGATGATGATGATGATGATGATGATGAAAATAACATTGATGATTATGACAACAATGACAACTGGAACAAGGAGGATGAAAATCATGATGATGACAGCAACCATGACAATGATGATGACTATGAGGATATTATGATGATGATGTTGATTACCTGGCCGATAAGGCTCCAGAAGAACATCAGCAGTCTTACACAGTCGTCTGATCACATCACAGCCTTCTTTCCTCTTCATGTCAACCACGATCGACTGCTTTCCTCGACACAGACTGTCCACGTTCGGGGAAGAAGGCTGCAATGATAATGAGAAACAAAATGGATAAATACGCTAAAAATGCTAATTTTAACAATTCAATGCTAGTTTTCAAGCTAAGCTCTTTCAGTCTTTGTCTAAACTTGTACATCCGGCAATTACATTTGCTATATCAAATACATTTTAAACAATCATCTAGCACTTACCTTATCCACTCGAATGACTCTGGCACCAAAATCTGACAGGACCAGGCCACAAAAGGGAGCAGGCGCCAGTCCCGCCATCTCAATGACTTTTATTCCTTTTAGTGCCATTTTATGTTTGCGTTGATCCAAATACTTGTTTCACTATGGGTTGTGCCTCTTACAATCTTCTGTGAACAAAAAACTTCTTAAATTTGAGTGAATAAGGGTGAAGTAGATACCAATTTATTCAATCTGGATCTGGATCTTGATTTCACGTCCATGCATGTAAAAAAATTAATGCACAAAGAAGCACAGAGACCAAATGGCCTTAATGTCGTCTGCACAGTGAAAGTCTCAATGAATAACCACAAACGTGACACATCAATTCACAGCCAGCTGTTTAGAATCGCACATTCCCAGCGCCAGCTGCCTGGAACTGCAGATAGTGTTCGCACACCTCAAGTAAACACAATACAACATCAAATATGCACTAGAGTCTGTGTTATTGTGTAGGGCATTTCTGCGACCCACGACAAATGGGACCCTCAGCAACGATCAAGATCTATTATGAGGGCCAAAGGTTTATACTTTAATAATAGCCTGCATGCCGAACTATGCTAACAGTAACAGACTCCAGTCACTACAGTACCATGCCCATGGGTAAGTCTCGTCGCAGAAATGCAACTTCGGCGTCGGCTCTAAATTCGCATTAGCGACATTGGCGGTGAAAGTGTCACAGATTGAACTTTTTGTAGTTTATTCATGATGTTTAACGATATATGTCTAGCATGACAATCTAAAAAAAACCACACCTGCTCTAAACAGTATAGTTGAAGTACTACAAGTACAAGTAGCATATTCTGTTTATTGCATGTCTCGTTTCACAGAAGCTTACACCAACACTGTCGCATCAATGCAAATCTCGTAAATCCAAACCTCATTCAATTGCGTGCAACGCCAGCTGATACGGCGCAGAGGTTTCGAACTTCTTATTATTATGTACGAGCTTGTTGGAGACCAACTTTCGTTTGCAAAGTGCTGCTGATCGAACTTCGACCTCTGCTAGGAGTACCCTCCCCTAACACTATCCTAAAACAAAGGTTTCTCGCTAGCTCAGGGGTACCACATTTACTTCTTTCCGTTCTCGAGTAGGCCTAACTGCTTTAGACTGGTTTGTAGATAATTTATTTACCTTGAACCACAAGGCTGTCATTTCTGTAAACACATTCACCCAATTTTGTTTAATAGATGACTAGCGATTGCTTACCCTCCTACGCCCCGGACAGAAATCTACACAACAACAATAACAGCTCGGCAGTGTTGGGCTGCCTCAGAAAATACTGCCACCACTCCTAGTGATAACTTCTTCTTTCTTGCCAGAGGAGATTGCGTTATACCTCAGCTAACCTTCCTTGTTCTTGGGTTGAAGACTGAGCAACCTCAGTCATTACATTGATTGATATGCTACTTTCAACAACAAATTCATTCGCCTGCCGATTGCGGGCTTCTCAACCAAGAATTAGAAGAAAGAGATGAAGAATCGAGCTTTAGGACTACCATAATTATAGTGTACATTTATCTTAATTGTATTTAGAATGACACCAAGGGGCTTATAATTATTGACTGGGAAGGGGATGACCGGGGCAGGGGGGTAGGTAAGGTAGGGGAATGATCGAGTATGGAAAGGGCTATATAGTTGAATATATCCTTCACCATTGGAAAAAGAAAAAGAAACTAACGAAGCAAAAAAAAAAAAAATACAAACCCCCGATAATTATATATAGACTACTTGCAGTTTGAATTTTTTCTGTGAAACGATAACGCCGAATCAATAGAGAGAGAGAGAGAGAGAGAGTCACTTGTAAAACGCCGAAGACGCAACGCTATCACAAAATGCTTTCATTTACATGTACATGTCTGTCCACTCAGTTAAATGTAGACTATCATACAGCGTAGCTGAGAATGGGTTAAGGGGAAGGGAAGAGGAAGGGGAGATGGGGAGGGGGGTGTAGAAATTAGCTTCATAGACTACAGCTCAATAACGGTCTATGAACTATAGAGCTCTAATAGATCTACCAATCAGCTCTAATACCAGTCAGCTCTAATACCAATCAGTCGATCAAGTTTTGAATCATACAGCTTAGCTGAGACTAGACGAAGCCTTCGATCGAGATATAGTACGACAGATTTAAATAGCTATAACAGCTTCCCCCGAGTAGGGAATGCGTTGTTGATGCGACTACAATCTGCATTGGGTAGTCTATAGTTATGGACGTCTCCACAGCTGCTGAGACAAGGAGGAGGAAGAATTAAGTCTAGTCTCAGTCTGTGTGTAATTGGAAGGGATTAGTTAAATTGTAAGCCCGACTGGATTAGGATGGTTTTTATGGATTTTATTCTTTTTCTTTGTTCCTAGCTGGGTGGATTGTCATTAAACAATTAACTCTGTCACCGTACTGGTCGAGTTGTCAGAGATCAACGCAAAGCTTGATTCGGGTAGATGACGCTCAAGAAGTCTAAAACAGTCTGCATTCTGTATGACAAACTAGTAGGCCTACATTTGTAGGTAAAGCTGTAGCGAGTTGTCCTTCTTCGGCACTTGATCATGGACAGCCTGTACAGGGCCGGATCACTTACTCTTGGAGGGGGGGGGGGGTTCCAAAAATTTTTTACGGGGTTAGGGGTGACAAAAACGTGTCCGCTCGAGGAACTTGAGTAGAATGAGGAACGTTTTACTTACCACCAGTGTCAACTAAATTAAGAGCTTTAAAAAAACTCCATATATATTTTTTTTTCTGACTGAGTGAGGTACATTGAATGGCCAGGGGGGGGGGGGTTCCGGAACCCAGGAACCCCCCCCCCCCCAGATCCGGCCCTGCTGTAGACGTTCATAGAAATCCTCGACTTCTCTCTGTCGTCATAGTCTCGATGTTGGGGCATAAGCCTGGATGATGGTGATGTTGAAAGGAGCTGCTCTCAGAAGGATGGTAATGAGTCTAATGGAGAGTGGACGGCAACCCATGACAGTGGCTAGAATGTCTTTGTGGACCAAGAATCCAACGCAGTTAGGATCCTGACATTTTAGGTTCCTATGGCGATGTTGTCTCTCGTGCGGATCTTGCTAAGTTGTCCATCAGTAACACACTTAGGCTTATCACCCTGTCCTAGGTGACCCGGGCGACAACCGATCCGGTATGGAGTGAGTGGTTCTTTTCATCATACACGCAACACGATACAGGTAGAATCCTCTTGGGCAAAAAAGACTTGGCAGGGCCCAATCATCTCCAGGCTGTAGGCCACAGCCGAAATCAACGAGTACAGTGTGGCTCGCCTTGGCACCAAGCACGCGGTCGTTGAAACTGTAGTAACGTGAGGTTCCTCCGTCCTGGCCGGTGACTTCTGTGTAGAAGACTTTCGCCCAGTAAAGTCCTGTTAGTCGCCTCTTACGACATGCCGGGAAACGTTGGGTCTAGTCTATTCAGTGCCCGAACCCACAGGGCGAGTTGCTTGGCAGCGAGTGGCTTTACTGGCGTTGTTTCGTATGCAAGTAGTCACAAAGCAACGTTGGGAAAAATACGACGTTCTGCGCCTGCGCATTAATAGATCATCACTGAACTAAATAATTTCTTTTAGATCAGTGATAGATCATAGACTGAAATCGAAAGGAGGACAAATCAACAATGTTGGCGGCATAGATATATATATATATATATATATAGTCTATATATATCTATGGTTGGCGGCCATGATGTACTCGCAGAAAAGTGTATATTGTTCTAACTCGCCAAAGTCACTTCTTTTCGCCTTGTGCAACGAAAGTCATTGCCTATTTTTGCGTGTACCCGCATGTAGCATACTAGTGATTACTCGCTTCAAAGCAACACGCAACAGGTAGAATATATGTATGTTACTGAAGCGCATGAATGACCAGCGGAAGAATGCGATAATAGTATTGTGTATTAAAATGAACATAAAGAGTCAGTTTGAATTTCGCATTTTTAGCTATAATTATGCTTACCGAAAAATCAACAATGACATCCGAAAAGCAAACAGCAAAAAGAGAAATGGATAGAACAGCAATCAATGACAAGAAATAGAGAACAGTCTGGACAACAACAACAGCAAGAAGGCCTACCTTGCAGACTGTTTAGCGGCTGACAAGTGTTAAACAGCCCAAGGTCTCCACGATCCAAAGCAAGTCTGGCATATGACTTACAGAAGAGCAAAAAGTCTTGGATAGATGGACAGAGTACTTTGCAACCACACATCAAACGGAGACCCATCAGTTCTAGCATGTCCCCAGAACAGAGAAGAGGAAGAAATCCTCCCAATGCTCCGAGAAGAAGTTGAGGCAGCAGTGCAATCACTGAAGAAGGGGAAGTCAGCGGGAGTGGACAATATAATCGCGGAATTGCTTCAAGCAGGAGGAGAAGCGATGATTGACGCCCTCACCATTATCTGTAACAAGATCTGGCAGAGTGGGGAGTGATCTACACGTACCATGGACACAGTCGCTTGTCATCACTCTTCCAAAAAAAGAGTGTGAAAATTACCGCACTCTCAGCCTCATGAGCCATCCCAGCAAAGTCCTCTTGAAAATAATATTCAACAGGTTGAAACCCCAAGCTGAACAAATCATAGCTGAAGAACAAGCGGATTCAGAACAGGGCGAAGTACCACTGAACAGATTTTCAATCTCAGAATAATCTGCGAGAAATACCTACAGCACCATCAACATCTATATCATGTGTTTATAGACTTCAAGAAAGCGTTTGACCTAGTCTGACAGCTCTGTGGGCAACCATGAGAGTGTACAACATCAGCCCTAACATTATTGAAGTCATCAAAAGCCTGTATGACTAGTCTACCAGTGCAGTCCTCCACAACAGCGCCATCGGAAACTGGTTCAGAACAACAATCGGTGTACATCAAGGATGCCTACTCTTTCCAACACTCTTCAACATCTTCCTAGAGCGCATCATGTCAGATGCCCTTGCAGATCACGAAGGCACAGTCAGCATAAGGTGTAGAGCAATCTCCAACCTCCGTTTTGCCGATGACATTGATGGTTTGGCTGGAGAGGAACAAGAACTTGAACAACTGCACAGAGACTTGACACCACCTCCAGAGCCTATGTAATGGAAATAAGTGCAGAGAAGACCAAAATGATGACCGACAATACCAATGGCATCAACATGGACATCAAAGTCCAAGGCCAATCCCTCAACACAGTGCATAGCTTCAAATATTTAGGAGCCATTGTATTAGACAATGAGTCCCGACAGGAAGACCTCTCCAGGATCGCACAAAAAACTGCTGCCCTGGCGAGGTTGAAGCACATTCGGAAAGACAGGACCATAAGTCTACATTTCAAGGTAAGGCTGCTGCACTCCCTTGTCATCTCTTTCTTCCTATACGCTTGCGAAATATGGCCCCCCACAGCAGACTTGCAACGAAGAATACAAAGCATGGAGATGAGGTGCTACAGAAGACTTCTGGGCATTTCCTATACCCAGCACATCACCAACAACAAAGTCCGACAGACCATCACAAAGCCATTGGACAACACGATGACATGCTTACAATGGTGAAGAAACGGGAACTCCGATGGTATCGCCACCTCACCAGAGCATCAGGCCTTGCAAAGATCACCCTGCAGAAGATGCAAGGATGCAGAAGAAGAGGGAGACAGAAAAAGAGGTGGGAGGACAACATTCGAGAATGGACTGGCTTGACACTGAGCGAAGCCATGAGGGTTGCTGAGAACAGAGAAAGACGGAATACGCTGGATAAACGATCATCTGTGGTGCCCCAATGACCTTGGAGTTACGGGATAAGATAAGAAAGGATAGGATCTATAGGTTTCATTATTTATTAATTTACCTTGAGCGTGCGTTTACGTGTTTGTGCGTGCATATACTTGTGTGCGCGCGTTTGTGAGTATGGATGCCAGAGAATGAATGACTGCATGAACGTCTACACTCACATATACTGTGTATAGGAATGAACGAATGAACATTGAGGTTTAACGTCTACACCCACCATTGGCGATATGGCAGGCGGGGATAACCATCCCAGGGAAAGAGGGGTAGGGACCTGAATCAACACTGAACCACCAAAGCAATAATACTGCTATAAAGGACAGTGAAAATGGCCACATTTTATATCGCCCACCACGGGATTCGAACCTGGGTCATCGGTGTGCCAGGCGAACGCTCTACCACTTGAGCTACGGCGGCGGGACTGTATAGGAACGTAAAGTGAAATAGTTAAATAATCAGGTAGCCACAGGTTTTCCTCGTAACCTTTCGATCGCTATTTAATGAGAAAGGTAAAGGTAAAGGTAGTCCCATAGCCTTGTGGCCGTAGGGGAGCGTGATGTTGGAGATCACACTTATCTTGGGCCAGCGTAATGAGGGTGATGCTCATCTCTCTCCCCCGCTGCTTTACCTTTCTTACCCTTAAGAGAGTAGGTACTCAGTCACAGTTGAGTGAACTGGGGGCGTTGTTATTTGTCGCTTCACGTTTTGCGGTAACCCATCCAAGTGCTAACCGGACGGTGCTTAACTTGCGACACAGTAGCGAGTGCTTTTAATGAGAAAGGATCGAGTTATTAATGTTTCTTTTCTCGTGTCCAGCCTCACGAAGGCAGTGGCCATTTCCTCTGACAGACTGGTTTTAAACAGATCAGTTCTTGGAAATAAGATATTTAGTTCGTTAGAAAATCTGGCAGTTTTGCTAAAAAAAAAAAAAGAAAAAAAAGAAGAAAGATAAGATGGGGGTGGGGGGAGGGAAGGGATGAGGGTGCATTACCAGAAAGGATCTTCTGCATGAAAATTCCTTTATTAAATTTTTATCTGTTGGCAAGAGGTAGTATGTTGATCTATTCATAATCGTTCGGAGAGATTTTGTTTTTAAGAATAACCGTTTCAATCGCACGTTTATGAGTTCAACTAAAAGCTTCATGGCGTTGCAACTAGCAGTATTCTACATAGTTGAAAAATAATCAATAAATGGCTGAATATGTCCCGAATAAAATAGTTTATGAGAATGCAAATTTAAGAAATGTTTAATCCTTGGTAATTGATAAGTCATTCTAGAAATAGTTTTACTAATATTTAAAATGTTTTGCAACCAAGACAGATTATTATTTAAAATCACGCCAAGAAGTTTATGACACTGAGCTTCTTCAACTATTTTGTTGCAAAGTTTAATAGATAGATAGATAGATAGATAGATAGATAGATAGATAGATAGATAGATAGATAGATAGATAGATAGATAGATAGATAGATAGATAGATAGATAGATAGATAGATAGATAGATAGAGAAAGAGAGAGAGAGACACACAGAGAAAGACACTGAGACAGAGACAGACAGAAAGAAACAGAGAGAGAAGAGAGGCAGAGAGAGAAACACAGAGAAACACAGAGAGAGAGAGAGAGAGAGAGAGAGAGAGAGAGAGAGAGAGAGAGAGAGAGAGAGAGAGAGAGAGAGAGAGAGAGAGAGAGAGAGAGAGAGAGAGAGAAGACTGACTGACAGAGAGAGAGAGAGAGAGAGAGAGAGAGAGAGAGAGAGAGAGAGAGAGAGAGAGAGAGAGAGAGAGAGAAACCTCGTAAATTCGACATGTGCACTAACAATAAAAATGATGTGACGGACTGACGGATAGACAGAGCCAAAAACAATACTTCTCCTGCTATCGCTCGGGGACTAAAAAACAAAACAAAACAAAACAAAACATCCTTTGTATAAAATCATATCCTGTTTAGCCTCACTGCACGCTAGGTATTACCTAGAACGAGACGTTAACGTAGTATGAGGCGCCGTATGAGTAAAAATGCTATCAATAACCGTCTGGGTATATAATTCTTTCAATGTACATACAATGCAGGTTTGCATATAATTCATTCTATATACGCACAATAAATTCTATGCATATAGAATCTATTCTATAATACTCTCTCTCTCTCTCTCTCTCTCTCTCTCTCTCTCTCTCTCTCTCTCTCTCTCTCTCCCCTCTCTCTCTCCCCTCTCTCTCTTCATCTACACACACGTATATTCGCGCTCTCATCGACACACATGCACTGGCACACAAAAGTACTGTCCTTAACACCGACGTGCTAGCATGAATTCATATAGTTCAACATGGAATGAATCATGATTTCCAGAGTTGGGTTTCTTAACAGATTGACGTTTCCTGGCTACCCAAATTACAAAGAGTTAAACAGGAATAAAAGAGGTAGGTCTATATTAAACAGTTGTGATGTCACATACGGCTTGAAGATTGTCGATAAAACCTTGGACTTCGGAAAAAACTCCTTTAGTGGGTTGACGTTGACAGATAAAAGATTGGCAGCCGAAATAACATCACACCCCCCCCCCCGACACACACACACACACACACGCACAGCCGAGGTTACACAGTATTATCATGACTTTCCCGAAACGCCACCTACGTTGTGCTGACAATGGGTCATATTTCGTCCCCATTTTTAAGTACTTTACAGTGTTCGAACCCTAACCCAAACCCTTTCCCTAACCCTAACCCAGCCCTAACCCTAACGGATCATTGTTCTGACGTCAAAACAAGTAGGCATGTCAATACAAGTTATGTAGATGTTCACTGTTTTGTCCAGATAACACTGTGTAAACAAGGACGCGCGTACAGCCGATGTTACACAGTATTATCATGACTTTCCCGAAACGCCACATAGGTTGTGCTGCCAATGGGTCATATTTCGTCCCCATTTTTAAGTACTTTGCAGGGTTCCAACCCAAACCCTAACCCAGCCCTAACACTAACGGATCATTGTTCTGACGTCAAAACAAGTAGGCGTGTCAATACAAGTTATGTAGATGTTCATTGATTTGTCCAGATAACACTGTGTAAACAATGACGCATTCACACACACACACACACACACACACACACACACACACACACACGCACACACCCACACACACCCACACGCACACACACACATAACAAAAACTGGCTGATCCGATGCTGAAAAAGGTTTTGCTTGCAGATAGTTGAGATCGTGGCCTGTATATAATTCCATGTTTTCATTTTGCTTCGTTAGGAGAAATCCCAGTCACATCACCGTCAAGACAATGAACACTTTTGAAAATGTTTAGTTTTGGGCTTACATAACATTACATAATTGTTGCTTTAGGTCCAGCGGACTCTTCCGAGCCAAATTAGGACCGGACAACCCCCAATCCGCATAAAAGATCTGCTAAAACAACCCTAGTGGGAAAACTGAATGCCCTCCACCAGCCAGTCACTTTACAATAAAGACATCCCACGCAGGGGACGGCTGAGGTTTCACCCCAACTTATCGAACCCCCGTTTACAAAAACAAAATAGAATACAAACATTATAAATTATCAACAAAACACATACATATAAAATGCCTACATTGCTAAATAATAACATCATAGGAAGCCCTAGTGACCACCCGGCACAAAGCGTCCAATATTCCCAAGCTGATCCAACAGACCTAATACACAAACAAGGAGTCTTGTCCCGGAAGAGTTTTCAAGAAAAAAGGTAGGAGACTGGTCCAGCGAAGAAGACGATAGTATAGCAGATTGATAGAACAGAGCAGGAATGAGAAAGAGCAAATGAGAAAGACAGCGACAGTGGGAATTTAAAGCACTAAATTTCCAGAAAGTGGGGATACTATTTATACTGAAACCCCCGGCACCCCAACGGGGGTAGTTTTGGGCTATGTGTTCCAGTGTCTAGAAATACCTTTGAATGGCTTGCCATGGTTTTTTTTTATTTATTTTTTTTAAATTTTAAATTTACCCCCAAAATCGCGGCAGTTGCAAGCCGAGTAGCGCCATCCAATACAGGGGAAAAGAGAGGGGGGGGGGATGGGGGATAGGACCTAATGTGGTTATTCTTATTATTAAAGCCACGCATACTCACGCGAAGCCTACAATTTTTCACGTAACTTTTCTGTCTTAATACAATGTCGTTAAATGTTAATGGTACCTTAATAAACGCTTTATTTTTTTTTGTTTTCCAAGGCCATCTTTGTAAATGTAGGGAAGTGCCTGTTGGTATTGCTGGATAACCTCCTTTGAAACTATAATTACCTGTTCAGCTGGCTCAGAAAAACTATCATACAGGCATTTTTCTTATTTGCAGTTTTAAAAACGCAATGGCTGAACTTATGTGACTTAGGTACGAGACTATTCAGGCCAAATAGGGTTTCTCCGGGTACTCCGGTTTCCTCCTCCCTTCAATATATATGGATCGAGTTAATAAGTATTGCCTTCTTGAAGTCCCCTATACGCATCCGTGTCCGGGGACGGTAATCTACCCACTGAACTGAACTGCCTTCTTGATGTCACTGCTTGTTGATTTCTGTTGATGTCATAACTTCTTGTTGATGTTTGTTGATTTCATTGCTTCTTCAGATTTTCTATTTATGCAATTTAGAGTACAGCTGTATTATTACCTTAGTCCTACTGCCACAAATCGTGCTATTATAATCATAAAACACACCTAATAATCAATATTCCGCTGCTCGTTGGTTGTGTCCTTCTGCTGCAAGCTGTCGTCACTGTAATAACAACAGTCATGAAGAGGATTTGAAAGTCTTATCGTCGGCTGTGCGAAAAAAAAACCAAAAGTTCTCATCAATGATCGAGCGCTTGTTGCATCTTGAAACGGAGTTTAACCAGACTGATACCTTATAATTGCTAGTCTAGTAGGCGCAAACAATCCCTTCTATCCTATGTTCCGTTTAGATTTGGGTCTAGGACAGCAAAGTACACTGCCTTGCTCAGCAGAACCAAATAAACCGGTTGTGCACTACTACAGCACACAAACAGATATGTTGCCCAAAAAATATTTTAGGGCCAATCTTGTGTGTAGGCCTACTCCGTTCGCGGTGTAGAGCGGGTTGTGTTTTGCAGCTGCTGGGGCCTCGACACCTTCCTCTCTCGCTAGTCTAGAGCCGCCGCTCAATTACGAATGTTGTACTCCGATGGTACACGAATGCACACAGTAACACTACATCTGTGCAAGTTTCATGAGAAATGACGTATAAGACACTTAACGTTAACAAAATTGTGAACTAAGTGGTCCTGCTGCCTACGCATAATATTAATTATTTACATTTAATGTTCGCAACTCTACGTAATGTGCCTGAAAAGGAAGAGGAGGAGGAAGAAGAAGAAGCAGAAGAAGCAGAAGGAGGAGGAGGAGAAGAAGAAGAAGAAGAAGAAGAAGAAGAAGAAGAAGAAAAATTATTATTATAATGATAGTTACCATGATGGGTATAGCACCCAATAAATGATATAATTGAAAATAAATTGAAACACAATAATTTTACCTAAATAAAATAAAATAAATAGAGATACTATTAAAGAATAATGAAATAGAAGAAATTTATGATTCGATCATTTCTTAATTATATTTCTTTGAAAAAACACTAAGTATTGTACAACTGTCGATCACAACATATTTAATTGCAAGAAATGTTTCGTTTTTAAAATTATTTTTGTTTGTAAATTTGTTCATTTATGTTTGCTTGTTGTTATCGTTCTCGTATCTCGAGATTCTGAATGAAAGTAATATAAAATATACAATTAATAGTATAGTCAAGGAGCTTCCGTAATAAGCTCTTTGGTATAGTATAGTATAGTATAGTATAGTATAGTATAGTATAGTATAGTATAGTATAGTATAGTATAGTATAGTATAGTATAGTATAGTCAAGGAGCTTCCGTAATAAGCTCTTTGGTATAGTATAGTATAGTATAGTATAGTATAGTATAGTATAGTATAGTATAGTATATTATAGTATAGTATAGTATAGTCCTATTTTATCCTATCCCGTAACTCAAAGGTCGTTGGGGCACCACAGATGATCACAGATGATCCACAGATGATCTTTTAACCAACGTACTCCATCTTTCTCTGTTCTTTGCACCCTTCATGGCTTCGTTCAGTATCAAACCAGCCCATTCTCGAATGTTGTCCTCCCACCTCTTTTTCTGTCTCCTTCTTCTTCTGCCTTCTTGCACCGTGCCTTGCAAAACGGTTTTTGCAAGGCCTTATGCTCTGGTGACGTGGCCATACCATAGGAGTTTCCGCTTCTTCACCACTGTGATCATGTCATCATGTTGTCATATGGCTTGTATGCTGGTCTGTCGGACTTCGTTGTTGGTGATGTGCTGGGTATAGAGAGTAAAATTAACGTCCCCGCACACCTGGGCGACGAGCTGTTAAAACAATATCATGGGTACCCCAAGGGAAAGGGGGGATCTGGGTATAGAGAATGCCCAGAAGTCTTATATAGCACATCATCTCCTCATAGTATAGTATAGTATAGTATAGTATAGTATAGTATAGTATAGTATAGTATAGTATAGTATAGTATAGTATAGTATAGTATAGTATAGTATAGTATAGTATAGTATAGTATAGTATAGTATAGTATAGTATAGTATAGTATAGATAGGCAACCTGCTCAGTTGTGTCTCTGCTGTGTATTTTATTACTAGTGTGTTTTAGGAATGTTGCTACTGCACTGTATTATGTAATTGGTTGTAGACTGTCATCTTTGTATAGGTGAATGTAGAATGTTCTAGTCATGCCTCTACCTTTTAAGCACTGCCATTATAATCATGTATAGGCCGTGATATGTATAGTTTAGACAACAACTTGTGCTGTCATTAGATTATTTTGTGTGTGTATGTGTGTGTGTATGTGTGTGCGTGCGTGTGTGTGTGTGCTTTCTCTGCGTGAATATAAAATTATTAGCTATTATTGATGTGGGGTTTAGATTGTGAATGTCTGTATTTGATTGGAATTTAAGGTTGCTGCTGTGCCATTAGAAATGAATGTGTCTTTGCGGTTTGTGTACATAAAATGGATATATTGCATGCTTCTTGCAGACGACGAGCCAAAGACAAATTTTTGTATGTGATGAACATCAGACAATAAAGTTATATAGTATAGTATAGTATAGTATAGTATAGTATAGTATAGTATAGTATAGTATAGTATAGTATAGTATAGTATAGTATAGTATAGTATAGTATAGTATCTTCTTATACGCTTGCGAAACATGGACCCTCACAGCAGACATACAACGAAGAATACAAAGCATGGGGATGAGGTGCTACAGAAGACCAAAGAGTTTATTATACTAAAATTTGTGAGAAGACTTCTGGGCATTTTCTATACCCAGCACATCACCAAGACGAAGTACGACAGATCATCACACAAGCCATTGGACAACACGATGGCATGCTCACAGTGGTGGAGAAACGGAAACTCCGGTGGTATGGCCACGTCAGCAGGGCATCAGACCTTGCAAAGACTATCCGGTATCCTGCAAGGCACGGTGCAAGGAGGCAGAAGAAGAGGGAAACCGAAAAAGAGGTGGGAGGACAACATCCGAGAATGGACTGGTTTGACATTGAGCGAAGCCATGAGGGTTTCTGAGGACAGAACAGAGAAAGATGGAGTACGCTGGTTAAATATAGTAGAGTAGAGTAGAGTAGAGTAGAGTAGAGTAGAGTAGAGTAGAGTAGAGTAGAGTAAAACTTTCGGCGGATGATTCGGCACTCGTAGACCATGTAGCCCATGTAGCCCATTGTTTTCACACTTGTCCTGTCTGATTTCTATAAATAGTATCCCCACTTTCTGGAAATTTAGTGCTTTAAATTCCCACTGTCGCTGTCTTTCTCATTTGTTCTTTGTCATTACTGCTCTGTTCTATCAATCTGCTATACTATCTTCTTCTTCTTCTTCGCTACACCAGTCACCTACCTTTTCTTCTTGAAAACTCTTCCGTGACAAGACTCCTTATTTGTGTGTGAGGTCTGTTGGATCAGCTTGGGAATATTGGACGCTTTCTGCCAGGTGGTCACTAGGGCTTCCTATGATGTTATTAATTAGCAATGTAGGTATTTTACATGTATGTGTTTTGTTAATATTTTATAATGATGTTTGTATTCTATTTTGTTTTTGTAAACGGGGGTTCGATAAATTAGAGTATAGCCTCAGCGTCCCCTGCGTGGGATGTCTTTATTGTAAAGTAACCTGCTGGTGGAAAGCCTTCAGTTTTACCACTAGGGTTGTTTCAGCAGATCTTTTCTGCGGGTCAGGGGCTGTCCGATCCTGATTTGGCTCGGAAGAGTCCGCTGGACCTAAAGCAATAATCATGTAATGTAATGTAATATCTGGTTTCACCCGAATTGCCGTGAGAAAAAAAATCAATTCTAAAGAATTTTTGTGCATACCAGACCTAACAGACTAATATAATATTAGAAAACTATAAAATATAAATAGTATTATTATCCTTATTAAGCGCTTTTCCAGCCCAAGAGCTGCTCAAGGCGCTGGCCAATGCAGGATCTAACTCAAGCCGCCCGAGGCGCCCACTTGAAGCCTTTGGGTGGCCGGGTATGGGGGAGTCGAGACCTTATAGTGCTTGCTGGGTGAATTTGTGTAGCCGTCACTCTCCCGTCGAGGACATGAGCATCAGGATCCTTAAAGTCCCTGTTATTAAATGCGTGCGTGAACAGACTAAACCTCGGTGTATACTCTCTTCCGAAGTAGTAGTAGTAGTAGTAGTAGTAGTAAACAATAAAATATTTTTTTATATAAAAGAACCGCTTTGGTCCAAGCTTACTAAACCACACCAGCAGCTCATTTACATATTTCGTGGACGTGACCCAAATGTGTGCGTCACTCATGGCGATCCCAGCATGCTCTTTGTCGGTGTACAAGTCAATGAGTATAATGGCGGCCATACTGTGTGGTCGCTTCAACCCTGTGCACTGCGTTTGTTTACGTTTTGCACTGCAACATCGTGTAATCAGCTGATTTAATGTAAGTTTTATGTGAGTTAAGGTGTTATAGATGATCATGGCAACACTTTTTTCTTGTACTGCTTGATAGTAGAAATAGATTTTTGTATTTTCCTGTAGATTTCTACGTCCACAAGCAAAATAATGTCAAAGTAGAGTTTCCGTAATGATTTTACTCAAATTTAATTGCAAAACAACTCATTTGTGCAATATTTGGTGTGAAAAAAGTGTGAATTATGTTTTGATCCATCGTTTCCGTCATTTTAGGATTCTCGTGACGTGGTTGGAAGATCGAGAACACGTGATTTGGAAAGAATTCCTACCCAGCCTTTGTGCAGTTGGACTGCGGACGCCATGACGGTAGGATCACAACGTGCAAAATGAGCCAGGTAAGGCCTACCCTTTTGGGGGTCCAAAGTGGACACTTTTTGATCTCTTTTGATATCTTTTATTACATTAAGCATTTATTCTTATCTTTCTGTATTCATTGTGCTTTTATTTGTAGAATTTGTCGAAAACTGGTGATCGCTATACAACGTGGGTTTTGATTCAACACGCCGTTTGGGGAAAGGTTGTTTACAAATTATTTTTGGATCCATTTTCGATTAAATTTGATTACATTTGTTATATTTAGTTCGATTTCGTGCATTTATTTCAAATTATAAAACGTTTTTTGAAATTTTGGCTTTTGTTGGCCTGCAATATGGTTAATTTTTTCCATGCATTTTTGAGCCTTTCGATGGTATTCTTTGCTTTTTGTGGTTGTTTATGTTTGTTTTTTGATGAAAATTATCAAAAATTATTTGAGTTTCATGCTAATTTTAGTGTTAATATGCTCTTTAGTTTATTGACTTTCAATTGACCTTGAAGGGAAAAAGATCTGAATGGGACCCTTTTTCACAATTTTCATCGCAAAATCCCTTAGGTTTTTTAATAACAGTAATATCTAATAATCATCTACACTCCTCAGAGCATTTTTCATCCAAATTTATTGAAGATTTCTGGTTTTTTATTATATGATGCACTCATGTAAAAGACAGGGTCTTTTCTTGCTCTTTTATGGATGATTTTTGGATGTTTTGCTATATTTGTGTACAAAATTTGTTTGAATAGGTGATATCGATAAGCTTTATGCTTGTTTTTTGCACGGTGTATCACAGCATCTCTTGCACATTTTACTTTTGCTGTTCGAATATTGTCCAATCTTTTTACCCTCTCTTTTTGGCTAGGAATATTATAGAATGTGGTGAGAAATAAATTAATATTGTTTGGAAGACGCTGAGATGTTTTCTTCCCAATTTGAAACGTATTTTTTAATGTGTGCTTGCTATTAATTTTGTTATATGTATCCAGTAGTCAGTTTAGGCAATTATATTATGTGTAAATGCATCAGATACGAAGGAAGGGTGTAAAGAAATTGCAATAACAAATTACATAGAAATAACCGTTGTTTTGTTCTCTGTGGTGGTTCCTATAGCTTGTTTACTTAATTTTACACTGTAATTTGTATATTTATTTGCTTTTTTCACATTAGATTTGATTAGATTCTGATGTTTTAAGCAAGTTTTGATTTGTGTGAGTCTTTCGGAAATATATACCAATGGAACTGGTACTTCTGTTGTGCTTTGAAGATCTAAATTTCTGCCAGTGAATGCTTTAGAGTTGTTGAGGAATAAGCTCAGATGTTTAATTTGATTATGTAATTATTGATAATTAATATGCACATGTCTTAAAATGTTGTGTTTGGGACTGGAAACAAGAGAATGTGTGTTGGATAAATGTACATTCAACAGAAGGGAAAATGAGTAAGTAATAAATTCATGCCTTTGCTACTGTTAATTGAATGCAGTAAGACCTTGCTTGCTTTTTAAAGGCTGTAGGACTGATAATTAGATTACAGAAATCATATTTGATGCAGAAATGTGGTCAGAATTGTACTGAGTAAATTAATGGATCCGCTGACTTTGAAAATAAGCCTTGTCTTGTATGCAGCAGGTTGTTAGAGAATGAAAAGTTTTATAGGTCTTTAGATCTAGTGTAAGAGATTGTATCTAATGCTTCAAGAGCGGTGTAGACAATAATTGGTAACATTTGCAAATTGCAGTGCTGAGGGTTGCATCTTGTTTTCATTTAAAGTGTATACTATATATATTGATAAAACACCTACAGTGTAGTAATAATGATAACCCTTCCAGACTTGGTGATAAAACAAAAAATCTAGATCTAAAATAATGTAGACCTACATTAAATGTTTAACCAGGCTTGGTAGCTGATATATATATTCTGTTGTTGCAATAAGTAACCTTTCCCTGGTTCATTTTGGACACCTTCATAGTTACTTCTGTAATAGAATATGGGAGCTTGTTATTCTTTGTTCTGTAAGGTATCTTGCAGACTAAAAACATAGTGTTTTTAAGGACATTGGCTAATATATAACTGTATATGAACTCATTAGAGGGCAGACAAAAATGTGTGTGAGCATCAGAATAGTTTTGCGTGTTAGGTATGAGGTGATAAATTTTTTCTTTGGTAGGATTTTTCTGGCATGAATGTTGTGCTTAGTGTAGTGGATATTAAGAAAGTTGAAAAACTTTATATGTATGCTTGTATTCCTAGTGAGTAGTGTGTACTATATTTGTATCTTATTAACCCTTCTTGTGGAGAATGCTTCACAGTGTCTTACTAAAAGAATTGTTAATTGTGTTAGCTTGGGGTTTCCTTAATTTGTATTTTCGGGTTTTGTGTGGTTGAAAGCTAAGTTGTTTTGTGAAGATTTCTTTCCTCTATTGTAGACATCTTGAAACTAGTTTCAACTAGTTGTGATAAATTATGTAGCCACACTATAAATAATGTTAGCTCTTGCAGCTTGAGTGCTCAGAATGTGGGTCTTGGTCAGATATAGCTCTGCCATGTTCACGTAAAGTTTGGTGTATCTGTACATACTTGTGATTGAAAAACAAAGTATCATTCTGGTTAATATTGTAAAGTATTAATTAATCATACAAAGCCTTCCAGAATGTATAAACTGGTTTAGGTTGGTTTGTGGAAGCACAGAGAGCAAGGGAAGCAACCACTGTGATATTTATGCAGGATAGAAACCAGACAAAGTTACCTTGCTTGACTTAGAAAATTTTCTCCTTGTGGCCATAAAAGAGCTAATAACCTTTGACAATTCTGTTAAATTCAAGTGAACCAGAACTGTTTTTTTGTTTTTTTTTTAGAGCAGAATATGTATTCTAAGGGTTTCTTGTTTTTGTGTGAGTTTGATCTGGCTGGAACTTAAGTGATTTTTCAGTAGAAATGACACTTAGAAATGTTTTTGTCCATACACCTTGGACAGAGGTATGTTCCACATTCAGTGGGCTGCTTAATCATTCTATAGGTCCCTGAATCACAATCTTTTGAAGTGTATTTCATTGCATTTTAGATTAATTTTCTGTGACACGGAATGGTCAGGTTTTGCTGGTTGTGAGACTTAGATTTTTTTCCTGAGACACTTCATTGAACACCTTCGGTATGTGCAGGCCTAGACTAATGTCTAAACGAGATTTAGCAATGGAGAAGGTTTGTGTGAATGGTATGGAGGGCTTTATTTGGTTAAAATGGTTCCTTTAACTCGTTCTGTGCATGTTGCAACTTTGGCAAGTAGCACTTAAGTCCAACAGAGGCTCATTGGCTGAGTTAGATTTCAGTCCTTGCAAACCCAATGCAAAATAGTCTGAAAGGGGTGGGCAGATGTTTGGTGGTCAAAAGTTCCATTATTGAATGTGGACCACAGTTTTTCCCTTTTCATTGTACTCTCCAGACGCCGTACTTTTGATCCATGTGAGTTTTGTCAGAATTTGGGTGGGACGCCAATTGGAAAAAATAGGTTGAAATGGTAGGATTGGGGACTTTGCCTGTGAAACGTTGATATGTGGTCAGCTTGCTGTAAAAATTCTGAAAGTTCTACCACCCGTAGTTAGTTCATATCTTCATATGTCAGTACATTTGGATAAACTCAGTTATATTGAAGCTACAGTGGATGTGTGTATATACTTTAATACTTGTATAGAAAAGTTAAATTATTGTTGTATTATACTTTGATTTACCAGGTTTTGTGCTTTGTTTACTTGTGTACTGTCTGTATAACTTTCTGTCACAATTTTGTTTGCCATCAGACATCTCATTTGGCTATCTGTTTTTTGTTGTTCCTTAGACATACAATGATTTGGACACACCGCTGTTTGGGCCAGTGGAGCCTCGACGCAAGCGAAATGACGATTCTTTCAAGAAGAACAAACACAGCAGTGAGTCTGACTCCGGTTCAAGGTTAGTGGACAACAGAGGGGATTAAACCTTTGTGTTTATCTATCGTTTGCACATTCACTCTTTATTATATATTAGAACATTAATGGATTCAATTGATAATTATATAGTCTTATATAAAATTTAACAGTTTTTAGCTGTTTGCGACTGTTATTTTTGCTTGTTCTAGTTAACACATATGGATTGCATTAAAATTAATTAACTAATAAGAACAATAAATTATTTAGTTTGGTTTACTTTTCCTTTTTGGGAACAGCAATTCTTCAGATGACTCTGGATCAGACTCCGGGTCAGGATCAGACTCTGACTCCGGTTCGGACTCGTCCAAGCAGTCAGACAAATCAGTAAAGTCTGAAAAATCGGAGAAAGCGATATCCCTTGCCAAGACCGGGAGCGATGCCTCCAACTCTGACGACTCCAACGAAGACAATGATGACCATGAGGAGGGCGATGAAAACAATGATGTCAAACATGAGGCAGAGGAGGAGGAAGAAGAAGAGAAAAAGCCTCGCACCGTTCCTCAGCTGGAAGATACGGATTCACAGGACACTCAGAACAGCAGTCGCTTTGGGGGACGCAAGGTCAACATTCTTGAACTGAAACAGGTATCATCGACAAAGGTTTTTATTGATTTAATCACTTTTATTATTGTTGTTATTTATATTGTAAAGCACAAATTCTAAACTCATTGTCTGCTCTAAGCACCTCTGTGCATGCCCACAAGCATACACTTGCAAGTTAACAAGTAATAAAATCTTGTGATTTGTTATCTAGCCAAATTTGAACATTTTTTAAATAGATTACATTGCTTGAAAGATTTTAGCATGCCATGACATAAACATAAACATTGTCTTCTATGTTGGTATAAATTTATGTCTTCATTATGTAATGGTAAATATAATTGTGGTATGGTAAATATAATTGGCATTATTATCATTATGGCTGTCTTCATTATGTAACGGTAATTGTTCATTGTCATTGTGTTCTTCATTATGTAATGGTAAATATAAGTATGTAATTATCATTATATAATAGTAATTATTATAATTGCCATTATTTCTTTCTTCAATTTATAATTTTAGTCGTAATGTCATTATTATCATAGCTTTTTATTCAAATATGTTATTATTTCTTACGATGAGTTTTATTTCATGTTTTACCACATTGCAGGGTCTATTCAAATACAAAATACCTATGGGCCAATTGGCCCGCTGATCATAAAATCAATGGGCCAATTTCAAAAGCAATGGGCCCAAAATGCGGCGAGCTAGAAACAGCAACAAAACTGGCAAAAGTCAAAATTAATGATTGACATGTTTAAAGAATGAAGTGGTGCTTTTGACATTACCTTTTTGGCTTTACATTGACGGATTTGAAGATGCAATTTTAATTCGCCGCTTAGGGTTACTCCACTTTGCAACAGCTGCTGAGAAGTCAAATGTGTCCATTGTCCCACCTTCAATCTTGACTCTCATCAGCTGGTCACACCTGTCAGCTGAGAGTCTGTTCCTGAGAGCTGTGACAGTCAAGTTTTGCACACTGAAGGTGCGCTCACAGTCACTGGTATGGACAGGGTGGGTAAGTGCCAGACAGGCAAGCTTGCGGAGGTTAGGGCACAAGCTTTCTGAGTCTCCCTCCTGGTCACTGGCAATGGCCATCCAAAGAGTGGAAAAGGGAGTATTTGGGTACTGTTCTCTTTTCACAAGTCTTTTCACTTCTACCCATTCTTTTATGATGTCAGCTGTTGAGCACTGAAGAAAAGGTACAGAATGGAACTTTGACACCTCTCCTGTTGGACTCTTGATTGTGTGTTCCTGAGGAGCAGTGTAGAAGTCAGCAATGGCTCTAACATCCTCATTTCTCCATGTGTCAAGCTCACTGTCAGGGATGAAGTTAATTTTATGCAAACCAAGTGCTGAAAATCTGAACATCATGCTATCCTCAGGGAACCTGGTTCTCATATTGTCTATCATGGCCTGTAGGAACTTGGCCTTAACAGACTGAAAGTGAGTGGCATTTCTGGCAACAGTGTGGTGTTTCTTGAAGACTCCTTCTTGCAGATCTTCATCCAGTAGGCTATAGTATGTAGACCTGCCCTCCTCAACTTTGTCGTCTCTCATCATTTCTAGAGCTCTGATGCATGAGTCTACCTTCACCTTGACTTTTGCTATGTCTGTGTTAGATTGTTGAAAGAAGAGACTTAGTATCATTATTGGCTGCAGCCAATCCATCATGCCATAGCTGAGCCGGATGAACATTTCCTGTGCAATCTTCTTTTTTACCCCAGTTGCCTTTGCATCATTTGCTGCGCTTCTAGCATCCAAGAAAGTGATGAGGGAATCCAAAGTGCGGTAGACTGTCTCTAGAGCTTTGAAGAACGAAAGCCATCTCACAGCATGAACTTCCTTATACTTCACCACAGGGTCACTCAAGAGCTCTTGAACTGCTTGAAGTTCATCACATTTCTTTGGTGATTTGTGAAACAAGTAAAAGATGGAGGTGATTGTTTCTTTAAAAGTCTTGATTGCTGGAACTGAGTCAGCAGCCTGCTCAGACACTAACGCTACTCTGTGGGCACTACAGTGAGTGTTCTTTATGTTTGGATTTTTTCTCAGGAAGTGCCCTGTCACACCATTTGTTGTTCCTGTCATGACAGATGCACCGTCTGTGCCAAGACCCATTACTTTTGTCAAAGGAATTTTCCTTGAATCTAGTTCTGCCTTCACAGCCTCAAAAATACCCTTTCCTGTGGCATCAGTAATCCTCACATCAGTCAGAAAACAAGTGGATGGTTGAAGAGAAATGGGATCAACAATCCTGACGTTTATAGCAAGTTTATGATTAACTAAAATATCAGTACTTTCATCAGTAAAAATGGTTATCACAGGGGAATTGATTATTTTCTGAGTAATGTTCTCGTCTATCAGGTCTGACATAACCTTCAGAAAACCTTGTGCTGATGTTGTGCTTGAGTAGTCAGTTTTATCACTAACCTGTAAATTTTCAATGTGTGGTACTTTCAGATGTTTCAAGAACATTATCAGTGAATGGTATTTGTCAAGGGGGAGATTTTCCTGTGCTAACCAAAAAACACTTTTCAGTGCGACTTGTAGTGCTTCATCTTCTTTGCTAACAGCCTTTTCCACTGCCACCTCCATGTTTCTTCTATTCTCTCCCAACTTCAGGGTTCTTTTGTGATCAGAGTGATCTACGTGTCGGCTGAGGGTGCTTGTCCTGAAATTATCCGTGCCTTGCGCTAGAGAGTTAGTGAATTTTAGCGACCGACAATCTTTGCAAAACATCATACCGTTAGAGTATTCCAGCCATGGATATTTTGACAACCAAGCTACCTGAAAATTTCTTTTCTCCTTTGTTGTCTGGTCGCATGGATCGGGGCGTGATGATGTTGACGATCCCGGTTTAGATTGTGTCGCATTTTCATCTCCGCTAAACGTGCGAGGTGCATCACTGCTTGACTGGTGCGCTACTTCAGTAGTATTCATATGATTATGATCCAATGTATCGGACGCAGGCTCATCAAGGTTTCCTTGCGCTGGTTTTGCAAACGATTGCATTTGGAACAATGTTTTCTGCCCTTCCATGGGCTTTAACTTCTTTTTAGGAGGCATTTCTCAATTTCAGATCGCGAAAAAACTTCGATCGATCCATACGCAGTGAGAGAGATTCAATTTGATTGGTATAATCGGATAATTTTAGCCAATGAACGCAATGAACGCAGCTGTAACGCGGTAGAAGCTGAAAGGATTACTTCCCTTGCCTGGCATTCCACGGTGGCTCAAGGGTTGAAACGTCACACGATCAAAGTGCGCTAAACCGCATAAGTTTTGCGATATTTTTGTATGCGCCGATCGGCGCACGAGGCAAGAAATTAATGGGCCAAATTTTTGTTTATGCGCCAATTGGCGCAGGGCGCGGCCCAAAAATAAACCCTGCATTGTTTAGACATCCATGAGCGCATAAGTGTGTATGCATGCGAGTGCTTACGGCAAATTTAAGTTTGGTTTTGCTCTATAAAAAGTAAATTATTATTATTATTAGCATTTTGTTTATCTTCATCATTTAATGGTAGTTATAATTGTCATTATGTTCATCTTCATTATATAATGGTAATTATAATGATGTGTTTACTCAGGAATGGTCCTCAAAACCAGACTTGTATGGAATTCGGAGATCTGGACGCTCAAGGAAGGAAGTTGTAAGATACGCTGCTCCCAGGGTAATAAAAAAATATTTTTTTTTTAGTGTGCTTGCTCACACTCAAATCACTTACAAACACACATGAAAACAGACACACATACACATGAGTTTAGACACACATACACATGAATACAGACACACCTGTACACAAACACATACAGATCTATTACACATGAATACATTTGAGTGCAGGTGCCCTGTAGCACTGATTGACAGTATTCTATTGTGATTGTTCTTTGCAGTTGATGTTTGTTTTCGTTTTGTTATTTTGGTTTGTGAATGATGCAGGGTGGAGAATTGTTTGCGGATTTCCGCGGAAGGCATTTGCATTTCCGAGAAAAAAAGATTGAGTTCCGAGTGTGAGAAGCTGAGGGGCTACCCTTTACTGGGCATAGCGGCCAAAAGCGGCCGAAGGTCTAAACAGGCAAAACGTCCAAAAGCGTCCGTATCAACCATGTGGTTATATTCTCGCGTTGTTTGAAAGATTGCGAGACTTCCAGCAATTGACTTCCGGTTTATATTCTGTTGTGAAAACATTCGACTGCATTTCCACAAGTTTTCTCTGTGATGCGTTCGTTTTCTCGATTTTTTTTCCTTCAAATTTTCTTGTGTGTGTCTAAAATGGATGGTTTGGATTCTTCGACTGATGAAGGGGAGTTTACAGGCTTCCATTTATCAGACATTAAAGTGAGAGAAATGGACTTGGAGTCGGAAAAAGAGATCGGTACTGACATTAGACAATTAGTGTCAGTAGTGTGCATGCATACGATCTTTCAGACTGGCATAAAAGTGAAGAAGAGGCTTGTTTGGACTTAAAAAAATTTTTTTTAATACACATGGAGTAATAAAAAACAAGACATGACAAGAGAAGTATAAAAAGGTAGATAATCAAAAGAGAATTTATTTCTGTTCTTTTTGCATTTTATTTCATTTAAATCTATACACTAGTCACTAATACTTAAGATGTGGTGTTTTTACTAACGTACCCCTAAATATCTCTAAAATTATAAAAATTCTTGCCTGTTTACAGCTAAAAAAAATAGACAAATGTTTGCCCAGTAAAATTGGAAATGTGGAGTTTGTGTGTAACAGTGGTGGACCTCAAACTTTGTTAGGCCTACAAATCAAGATTCTTAACTTTTTTGAAAGACTTGTGCATAAAACATTCTTTTGTTGTTGTTGTTGTTTCTATTGATGTTTACTTTGTGCTTTTTGCTTTCAGGAGAGGCCCTAAATTACTTTCAAAATTGCATAAATTCATTTTCTTCCAGGGGGCGAATACCGGGGCTTGGCCCCTGGGCCCCGGCCGGATTTCAGAGATTTCTTGATTCAGTCGTTCTCCACCCTGATGATGGCTTGAATTAGTTTTGTTGTTGCATATGTTCTAGAGCAGCGGTAGTGACGGTGATGGTGGAAGACGCAGAGGCAAGAGAGGAAAACGGAAAGAGTATGTACAACACTTTCTTGATAGCTGTTCATAATTCTACAAAGTAGCGAGAGACTTAGAATAGAACAAGATGCTTGCAAGACTGACCAAATGAATAAAGTTGCATGTCCAGGGTTGCCAACCACTACGGAATTTCCGTAGTTTACTCCGGAAATGAATACGCGGCTACGGAGCTACGCAAATAGAAAATTTACTACGGAAAGTCAATTTTCGACGATAGTAGCCTATTACAGTTTTAACGAGTTTTATTGAGCGCCTGCGCCTCCCGTAGCACCTCAAGGTCACGGTCATTCGGTTTACGTGCACGGTGTAATAGATCACGCTCCCAGTGCATGTTAGGAAATTCGACCAATCACCGAGAAGTGGTTTTGCAAACGGCCAATCGGTGCACAAAACCTCGACCTTTCTGTGACACTTTTGTTTCCGGGTCACGTTCTACAGCGCGAGAAGAAAAGTTTGTGTGCGGCGTATTTTGAATCCATGATGCCAAAAAGAAAGAAAACTAGCGATGAAAGCCCAGAAAAAAAGAAGAGGACAGCAAATCAAGAGTACAGGAAAGAGTATTCTGAAAAATTTCCGTGCATCACTGCGTCATCGAGATCAAAACACAGCGTGTATTGTACAGCGTGCTTGGCAGATTTTAGCATTCAACATGGCGGCTTCCACGATGTGACGCGACACGTGAATGGCAACCGTCACAAAAGTCGTTGCCCTGATCCAGAAAAGTTAGTCCCTGTTCAGTCGGTAGCCACCTTCTTCAAGCCCGATATGGATCTCTCATTAATTCGTGCGGAAACACTCTTCACGACCTTCGTTGCAGAGCACAATCTGCCTGCGTCGGTAGCAGATCACTTCAGTAAGTTAGTGAAGGCAATGTTCCCGGACTCCCAAGTTGCCAAGAGCTTTGCATGTGGGCGAACAAAAACTGGACATAATACGAACGCTAGCAGAAGAGGCAGTTAAGGAGGCAAGCACTGCCATGGAATCTAGTCCATTTGTGCCAGATTGGGCCTTGCTAAAGACTAGACATGTTCCCAGAGAGAGAATAGAGCAAGTTCAATAAATGTGGAGTATTGTATGAAGTGTTTCATCTTTCCTTGCAACTGTGCTTGTTTAGTAGTGTGTGTGTGTGTATGCATGTCTTCGTTAAAAAAAATGCGAGTACGTATGGCTACTAAAAATGTCATAAAACTATTAAAATTCAGAATTTTTACTACTGAAAACCTTTTTGGGGGTTGGCAACTCTGCATGTCCATTTCACCCTTTGGCTTGAATCTTATTACATTTTAGCATTTAGTCGAAAATGTTAACCCATTCTACAGTTTCTTTTAGAATGTTTTATTAAAAAAACTTACAAAAAAAGAGTGTTGTTAAATTTACATGAATATCCATTTCCACTTTGTGTTTTTCAGCATTTGTTAGGGAAAGCATCTTTACTTTTGTTTTAGAAAAAAATTACCTTGGATTGACTTGGCTTTAGCGTTGGATTGAAGTGATTTTACAGCCAGACGGAATATTGCTTTACACTTAGCGGAATTTGTTGGACAGTGAAGTTGTTTTACAATTTGACTGGTTTTCTTTTCTTTACAATTAATATGAATTTTTTTGCACAGTGAGTATGAATTTGTTTCACAGAGTGATTAGAGTGACTGCTTATTTTTGTCAACAGTTCTGACGATTGGGCGGTTAGTCAAGACTCAACCAATGACAGCGAACAGGCCAGTGGCTCGGAGGAAGACTTCAAACCATCCAGGGCCACTCGCTCTACTAGAAAGTGAGTCTTCAGCAATTATTTGTGGATTGGGGGGTGGGTGGGTGGGTGAGTGATATTGAGTTGATTTGTAATATTGGAGATGTTTTATGTTCTGACAAGATAGGTAAGTGAATAGTAATTTTTATCGTGTGTTGGATTCTGATTCCTTGGCATTTCCCACATTTTCTTCCACCTTTGATGAGAGAAATGTGTTGTTGTGTTTTCACCAGTACCAGGGCAGCTAAAGCTCCGCAAAGATCAAACAGGCGAGCAGGAGGCAGAGCAGCAGCAAAGAGCAGAGGAGGAGGAAGGCCAAGACGGCTTTCATCATCAGGTTCCTCCACCAGCGATGACAGCGACGATAGGCGACCTCAGTCAAGGCGACAGACGGTCAATAAAGTCAGGTAAGTGGCGAAATGCGATGTGCTCTCATTGAGGCATGAAGATAACAGCAGTTGCTCAGGGTGGAACATTTTTGTAGTGCTTTTTTATTTTATTTTTTTATTTTAATGCTTTATTGTCCCTTTTCATCGGGAAATTCTGGGCCGCCTCCCCTGGGGAAGGCGCAGTCGCAGCCTGTGGCGCGCACAAACCCAACCTACCCAACATTAATTGTGATTTTGAAATTTAGAAATTTTTAAAAATTTTTGAAATGTTGCTTGGGGTGCAAATTGGAGTACCCGAAGAAAACCCCCGAGACGTTGCCCGAGGCGAAAGTAAATAATATTCGGAGAAACATAACGCCCAGATGCTGGATCGAACCCACACCTGTCAGGCGCCATTGGTTTTTGGCCTGTGGACAAGTCAAGTTAGTCCCGCCTTAGCCCACTTGGCCACAACTCTCGCTTTTGTGTTGGAGGCTGTTGTCGCGGCCCTAAGCCTATACACGGCTTATTTTGTACTGATGTCGAGGTGGCCTGTTTAGTGAAAATTGTCCTTTTGCAAACTTGGGTGGTTTGGGCTTGCTTTGTTGTTCACATTTAGACCTACAGTTAACAGTATGCTCTTGGTTGTTGATGCTAGGAGGCCTGTTTGACTTGGGATTTGTAGTGTAACTAGTGGATCATCTTTGAATTGTTTCCACTTTCGGAATAACTTTGACCGCGGTGACTTCTTTTAGTAAACTGCTTGATGATTATATGCAAGGCTTCAGGTTGTTGTTGTTTTTTTTTTTGTTTTTTTTTTTAATGCTAGAAGCTTTTTTGTTATGCAAATAGCTGTGGATACTTAAAGGGCCGAGTATCAAGATTCAGGGATGTGTGTTTATTTCTTGGCGACAACCAGTTTACTAGGAAAGTTGCTTTTAAGTTGCCTTGTTGTCACATTCGAAGATACAATTGGTAATTGTTGCTCCCCCCTGACTGCTAAGTTTTGAATTTTTGGCGTCTCTTAAAAATCCAAAACAACTGTGTCTACTAGGCACTTTTACCACTTTCCTATTTTTAGAATCAACCTTGATGCTTATTATTAGACACGTTAACAAATGAATTTTATAGATTTATATCAAACCCGTACTTCTGAAAGTGGTTTTATTTGACCTTAATCCTATATGTTGTGTTTTTGCTTTGATTTGAGACAAGGTCATTTTAGGTCTTGCAAAAACATTTTTTTAAAAATAGGTAATTGTACAATGGAATAGCTGTTTATGTAATCCATAGTATGTATCAACATTGGGTTTTTTGATCATGCATGCATGAGAGATCATGTGAGTCAAGGTCATCCCAAGATTAAGGGGTGGCCTCGTGGCGCAGTGGATAAGTCGCCGGTTACCTATGCCGAAGGTCGCGGGTTCGATTTCCGCGAGGGGCGAACATATGTGACTTGTCACTTAGGTACGAGACTATTGAGGTCACCGAGGGTTTTCTCCGGGCACTCCGGTTTCCTCCCTCCCTTCAATAATGGTACAGGACGCAGTCAATATAAAAATTTCAAAAATAAATATTCGATCTTCTTCCGTCCTTTAATAGCGATCTCCCTGTCTTTACACCACCCGTTTGAGTGATTGTGTATTTGGTGTGTGTGAGGGTGGATGAGACAGGTGAGCGTATATGTTGGTATAGATTGCCGTACTTTGAGCCTGATTGATTTGGGGAATGGCACATATATAGCATCCTGTATTATTATTATTAAGATCACAGTGGGTTTTCTTGCATCATACAACTTTTGCTTTAATTTGTTTTGATAGTACATGTATTTGGAGCTGAAAATCAATGTCATCTCAAGGTCCAGAGCATAGAAAGATCAAAATCGGTATTTGCATTTTAATGCCACCATTTTATTTTGTTTTTTCTTGGCACTCCTTTTCATGTTAAATATTGCAAGTTCCATAGGGAGCATGTGAGTCATATGAGCTTTGCCCTTCTTTGGTTATTATATGCGGTGGGGCAACATATACTGTGAATTTGGAAAGGCTGCTGAAATGTGTGAGCTTGGGACCCTTCATGATCAAGGTCAAGCTATAGAGTACACACTATGGTTGATGAAGATGAATGCTGTCTTGCACGTCAAGAGACTTTTCAATGAGTAAATGATGTCATTGCTTAACAGAGACAAATCTCGGGCTGCTACGAGAAGAAAAGCCTCGAAGCAAGCTGTTAGGTAAGAAACAGAGAACATTTTTCTCTGTCTCTGCTTTGGATGTTCGTGGAGTCACTTAGTTGCTAAACATCCACCTTTTTCCTTGATTTTGTGATGCTTTGTGTGTGTAATTTCAACTGTGCTCGATGGTCTTTAGAATTTTGTCTGCAGACAGTGTTCTGTTTCCTATTCGATCTTCTTATTTCATATAAGGAATTAACATTACCTCTAGTTTCTAGATAAAATCTCTAGCTCTGCACTGGTATGAGGCGTGGAAAGTAAGCGAAGGTAAAATTTTAGGGTTCTGGATCAAGATAAGAATTGCCATAAAGGTCATGCTTAGTCTTATCAGTAGTTCATTTTGTGTGCTTTTTGACTCACATGCTTAGCAATGTGAGTGAGTCTATGTACTCAGCCCACCCTCCCACCTCACCTCCTCATCTACACCTCTCACCAACGCTCCCACCCACCCACCCCACAACCCTGCCTCCCAAATCCAGGTTTTTGCAAATCTGTGTGCGAGATAAGACTTACATAGTCCAAAAATGACATTTTAAAAAATCACAACCGAACTTAGTAAGATGGTGTATGACCATGAGATCTAAATGATCATTGAATAAATGACTTCACGTCAAGGTCACAGGGTCGACAAATGTTAGTTTTTAAAAAAAAAATTGCAATTTTTCCACAAAATTTCACGTTTTTTTTCTAATTAATAACGAATTTATGATTCTTTGATGCATGATAGATATCGATAAGACACACATACTTTACAAATTTGGTCAGCCTCTCTCCAAAGTCAAGGTCACTGGAACTGTCCAAAGTGGGTTAGTTTAGGTTTTTTGAAGTGACCTTGACCTTAAACTATGAGAGATATAAAGTCCAAACTTGTTGTAGTTAGAGATGATCTTTCATATATGTTCCGTTTTTGCATTGATCTTGAGGTCATTTTAGCAGACTTGCCTACCGTACGATCGTTCACCGTATTTGTACGCAATTTAGCCTTGGAGTACAACCGCCTGGTTAGCTCGCAAAAATATGGAATTTTTTTTTTTTTAATGGAATTTTTTTAAAAAACATTTTGATTCAGATTAAAAGACAGGCAGTATAGTTACTTCCCTAACCGAAGTGGTGCATGTGCACATATCGTAAGTTTGCAGCATTTGTGTTTCGCTGTCCTCCATTCTGCTTAGTGTTGTGTAATAGCGTGAGAATGAAGCGAATCCGTAATGCAGGCCGTTCTCCTGATCCCAATAAAGATGAACCAAAAGCTAAACAGCAGGCCAGACATTGTTACCTAAAGCATGTGTGATGTGTTGCTTTTGTGAAAGAAAATTTATTTGCCCTCTTCTGCAAAAACGTTGACCTGAACTCTTCACTTGTCCTTTCATTTTTATACTGATATTGTAATATCGTTTGCTTAGTAAACACACATTTGTATATGTATTTCAGCGCACAATGTCAATATTAAAAGAAGACAAAAAGTCCATGTGCAAAAATCTGGTCAAAACTTTAAAAATCTGGGTTTGAGCTGCGTGGAATACTGTCAACGTGTTTTTCTGGTAAGCAAGTCTGTTTTAGGCCTTGCAAAAACATTTTTAAAAATAGGTCATCGTACATTGAACTGGCTGTTTATTTAAAATTTGGTTATTTGATCAGGCATGCACGAAAGGTCATGTGAGGGTCAAGGTCATCCCAAATTCAAATTTGCTTAAGATGATCCCAAGGCCACTGTTTTTGGCATAATACAACTTTTGCTGTACTTCATTTGATAGTACATCAGTGTACTTGGAGCCAGAGGTCGAGGTCATATCAAGATCAAGAGCATAGAAAGATGAAAGTAGGTATTTGCATTTTAATTTCACCATTTCATTTTTTTTTCCATGTTAAATATTGCTAGTTCCATGAGGAGCATGTGAGTCAACTCATGGGCTGTGTCCTTCTAGTTATTTGGCTTATAATTAAATATTTGAAGAATACAAAATAGGACTGTTTTTGTTTTTTGTGGTTTTGTCACAGCTTCCTTAACTCTTAGCATGCCAAAAAATCCTGATCCGCTCCAACCTTTGATGAAATGGGTACCGAAATTGAAACTGATGTCATGCAACCTTGACCCTTTTCCTAACTTTAAACTTCTGGTACACAACATCCGGCTGTCTTTGTTCAACGTTTGCCAAAAAGCTAAAACTTCGGCCTGTCTTTTTCTTCAATGTTTTTCTATCGATTTTTGAACAGAATTTTTTGGATGTTTCGCGATGGTAATGGCAGACAGTGATAGTGAGGATGATGTTGTTGATTTTTTTCAATCAAATTACCAAGATATCAAGCTCGGGACTTAGGTGTTGATAAACAGAGTCATATTTCTGTTTGTGGTGTGGTTATTAGCAATCGGAATGACTTTAATAGTGAAATATCGATTAATTTGTCGAATGTCATGGTACATTCTGACGCTTGGTGGTTTGACTATATTTGGAATCCAAATAATGAAGACTTTGCTAGTTTTATAGGTCTTGCAAAGCCTCCAGACTGAAAAGTAAATTCTGTGACATATTTTCTGCAACTTTTTATAAAACGAACTATTAAAAAATCTGAAGCTATCAGGTTGGCAGCAGAAAGTGGTTACAGGTGTTGTAGTTTTTTTTAAACCTGTGGATTATTGAGTGTATGCATTGATTGGAGGCCCCCATTTTTTAGTACCGGGGGTTTCTGTATAAATTTAGGGCTTTAAACCTTTTCCCCTCGCGTCCACGCATGTTGCTCGATGCTATTTTTAGTCAAGTTGCACGATGTCCACTGGCAAAACACCCTTAACACGTGCTTCCACTGCTGCATCTATATATAGCATTGTCTCGCTTATCGAGGTCTGTTCTTTCCGGGGGTGTGCAAAACATGATGGATCGTTTTGAACAACATGCACTGCGAATTTTTTAACAGATTGACAATCTTTGTGATAATGTTTTGAGGAACGAGAGAGCTCTAGAGGAGATTATGCTAGCAGCCTTTGCAAAGGTGACAATTCGGACAGTGTTTTTGAGCCAGTCGATGAAGGCGATCTTGTGCAGATAGATCTAAGCAAGGAAAGCAACTTGGATATTGCTTTTGAAGCATTGGAAAGTGTAGTGATGTGGGCACATTGATTTCTACTGTTTGTTTTTCTTCTGTTTTTCTAATGTTTGGATTTTTTAAAATGGATTTATGTGCTAGGCATTCTCAACAAATAATGCATCCTTCGAAAGAAATTTTAATAAAATTGGTTTCAGTTCAATATTTGTTGTTTAGATTTTTAAAAGATTTTGTGTGTGTATGGTGTGATGTATTGTGTGGCGTGGCTTCTCTTGAACTGCATTTTTCTCATTGGGCAATGTCCCACTGCCTCTTTCTCCTTTTTGCTTTCTTATTCCTACTTTGTCCTATCTACTATCTTCTTCACTAGACCAGTCACCTACCTTTTTTTCTTGAAAACTTTCCCAACGGTTTCTGCCAAATGGTAACTAGGGCATTCTATGGTATTATTATTTGGCAATGTGTATACTGACTGGCTGGTGGAGTGCATTCGGTATTACCATTAGGGTTGTTTCAGCAGATATTTTATACAGATAAAGGGTTAACCCTCTTTCAACCAAGTTGTGGTCTAACTAAATTGATTGGAGGACCCAATGAGTTAAGTGTTGTGCATGTTTATTGTACTAAGCTTGCCTTGTATTATTTTTTCAGAGCATTACCGTCATCATAATCACTGTATAATGTATTTCTGACTTTATTAACAAATTTAACAATTTACATGTGATTATTGATTTAAAATCAATATTGACAACCCCACATGTGCAGGAACTCAAAATAATATATTTATTGCATAGTACATTCAACAAATGACAGTGCCCCAAACTGTGAAGCTGATCAATGCATAAAAAAACACGATAGGTTTTATTAATTTAGTACAGCAAGCCATTTTGTTGGACTTTTCTAAAATTCCTCACAAGACTGAGGTCTGTAAGCAGGCAGGAGCACTACAGGACGCTAACAGTTAAATTCCAAAACTAAAATTATACATATATGTTGCATTGCACTATTCACAAAGTCTGTATCTTGTGTTTACTTTGTGAATATATAACTGACATTTCAGAAACAGTTATTTCCCCCTACCTCCCTTTCCACAGTATTTTCTCAGGTTTTGCACAATATCTAATACAGTCTTGATTCCAAGCTTTCTTCTATCTCCATCCCACTTCCCCCATACCCTTCCCCTATTACATAAGGTGTTGTCTTGTGTCTTTGTCAACTTCCAGTTTACACTTCATTGTGTCTTATTCACTTCTGAAAAAACTTTGGACAGTGTAATTTTTCTATTGTCTATATTTATTGAGTGTAGGAATAAAGATATGAAAATGTAATCTTTTTATTTGCCTCTATAATTGATATTTTTATTCATTCCCATATTTCAGAACGGATTTTTACGTAAATTAAATGTATCTGTACAGCTTAATTTAATGTGATGAAATATACTTGATACAACAACAAAATGAAAAACATCTGTTAATGTTGATGAGTGACCTAACTTTAGTATCAACAAATGCGTAGTCTGCAAAATAAATTGATATAAAATGAAGTTTTTTTCTTTTGGCGATTGTCGGAATACTCAAAATTTAAATGGTAGTTTGAGCTGCATAATAAAAAACAATCCAAATGATATGAAGCCTAGTAGGAAACGGCTGTATTCTTTCGATGATAAACTTGAATTGTTTAAAAATTCACACAGCACACTGAGACTATTCCAAAAGACATACTTTGTTTGAGTTGGACTGTGCTTGAACATTCATTGACAAGAGAAAGAGAAACTCATAAGTATTTAAGACAGTACAATGCCAGCAGTGTTTGATCAATCCTCTGCGATGTGTGTGCAGCTACAAGGAAGACTCGGAAGATGTGACGGACTCGGATGATCTCATTGAGGCAGCTACTCCAGCCGAGCCCGAGCTGGAAAACAAGGAGACCATCGAGAAAGTCTTAGCCCATCGCATGGGCAAGAAAGGAGGTTAGTTGTCATGTTGTGCACACACTCATGTAAAACACAACAGACAAGCAATAGATTGCTAGGCAAAACTGAAATTTGCAAGCAAGACATTAAAGTATTTCTCTTGCATGTTCCACAACTGGAAAACTATGCATTAAAATATTCCTTTCCATTTTGAGCAAACAGTAGTCAGACATTGAAATGTTTTTCTTTCATGTTCAGCAACAGGCAGCAAGACGACTGACTACAATGTGCAAGAGAACGGTGATCCTAACACCAGTGGCTCCAGCTTGAACACCACCAAGCAAGAGGACCCTGAAGATGTCGTCGATGTGGAAGTGAAAGAGGAGAAAGACGATAAAGTAAGCAAGGACAATGATGATGCAGAGGGGGAGAAGAAGAAGCCTCGAGAGATGGAAAAACAATACCTGATCAAGTGGAAAGGGTGGGCGCACATCCACAACACGTGGGAAACCTATGCTGTCCTGCAAGAGCAGAAGGTCAACGGCCTGAAGAAACTGGAGAACTACATCAAGAAGGAGGAAGATTTGGATGAATGGTGAGTGGTGGCTGCAAGTTGTCAATGTATTTCTCTTGTCTTCTTCCTTCTCTCTTCTGTCTGACTTAACCCTTTAACACGCAGAGCGACCTACAGCGACCGATATTTTTGCTATGTGCATGCTCGCGGAGCGACCAGCAGCGGCCGGTAATGACGTGGTCTGATCAGAGGCTGCCATGTGGAAATCTATTTATAGCAAACGTGCGAGATTCTCGCACACGTGATCGTGATTTCCTGCTGTTTCTGGCGGTGTTTTCACGGCATTTTTAGAGTGTGTAGAACGCACACAGTGAATTTTCAAAGTTTGATTGAAGTTTGAGAGGCGGAGAATTATGGCGTCAGATTCTTGCAGAATCTGATGAAGAAAATGACCCATTTGAAGGATTTTTTAGGAGGCTGATTTGGTACAGGTTAATGATGGAGAGGAAAGTGATTTGTACTTTGACTTTGACGATCTTTTTCTCTCGGATTTGAATAGCAAAAACGATGAACAATCGGTGCTTTATTATTTGAGTCCGTGATCGTATTGCTGCATGTTGTGCAGTATGCAATGTTGACATTCAGATTTTTTTTTCCAGTTGCAACACATTGTAAAAATGTATGTGGAATATTTCATTTTGAAGATAAATATGTGGTTGATTTATTAATAATGATAAGTGGAACATAATTTTGGGTGGTGCATTTTTAATTAATTTTTGTATGTGCATGGTGTAGCATTTTGACGGAGTTACTTGCCTTGACCTAGGAAATAGAAGCAGATAAAGCTTAGGTTCCTGTGGGGGTTAGAGGGTTAAATGCATAGCAGCGTTGTATTCACTCCTCCCCCAACAAATTTTGAGACCTCATGATCAGTGAATGAATGACTTCACGTCAAGGTCAACAAATGTTAGTCAAAAAATGACAATTTTTCCCCCCCAAAAGTAACTTTTTTACTCTTAATATTGAACTTACAATATCAACAAGACACATGCTATACAATTTGGTCGCCCTCACTCCAAGGTCAAGGTCATTGGAGCTGTCTAAAGTCGGTTAGTATAGCAGACGTGCCTACCATACGATATTTGAGCGTATTTTTACGAAATTTGACTTGTTAGTACGACCGTACGCCAAGTGCGACAAAAGTACGAAAAAAAAAAATAGTTTTGTTTTTTGTTTTAAGACGCAAGTTGGGTGAGTTGTCGCCCCTAGTAGTTTGGGGCTCTTAGATGACCACTTCATGGACGCCATCTTATGCAAACAGGCAGCATGTCGTATCCAGCAAAACGCTGTCTTGATTCTTCAAGTGACTGTGAAGATGAAGCTACAAGTAAAAAATCTGCTAAAAAAAACCCAGAAAGCAGGCTTTTATAAAGGCCTACAGTGAGACATGGCCATGCTTCCCAGACAGACCCCACACCACACAAGAACTTTTAAAGCCGAAAAGTGCTTATTCAAAGGCACAACAACAGTACAAACATTGAAAACCTCAATTCAAATCATTGTCATTTTTTTCTTCTTCTCCCAATGTGTTATTGTTTCGTACTTTTTAAGGATTGTGGGCAGAGCAGGGTTAAGTGGCATATTTGAATCACTTGTTATTTGTACTATATAGTCTTAGTGTGGTATCAATTCTTTTTAAAATGTTGATAAACACAGCATTCACTGTGGCCTTTTCTTGTATCAACATGTGAAGAAATCGATAATTTTGTACCCAACTACAAATGTGTTGTTACTTTATTATCATAAATTGAAATTTAAAGAACCATTTAAAAAAAAAAAAAAAAGTTCCTGTTCTAAGTACGCACAGCCAAAAGTACTACTTTTTGTCTCAGAATACTAAAAGTTGCTGTATAGAATACTAGTAAAAAAATTGTGTGGTAGGCAGGTCTGGTATAGGTACTTTGAAGTGGCCTTGACCCTAAACTATGAGAGGTATAATGTCCAAACTTGTTGTATTTAATGATGATAGATTGGTCTTTCATATTTGTTCTGTTTTTGCATTGATATTTAAAGGTCAATGTCATTTTAGGTCTTGCAAAAACATACTAACAAAATAGGTAATCATATAGTAAAATAGCTCTATTTAACCCATAGTATGCGACAACATTGGGTTATTTGATCATACATGAGCATGAGAGGCCACCTGAGAGTCAAGGTCATCCCAAGGTCAGTGGTTTTTTTTGTAATTGTTTTTTTTCCATAATACAACTTTTGCTGTAGTTTATTTGAGATTACATGAGTGTACTTGGAGTCTGGGGTCAATGTCATCTCAAGGTCAAGATCACGGAAAGATGAATTTTGCATTTTAATCCCGCCGTTTCCTATTGTTTTATTTCTTTGCACTCATTTCAAACATGTCATATGGACTTGCCCTTGTAGTTTATTATTCTTTGTTGTTCTTTTCCTACCTTCTTTTTCTTCATCTTCCTTTTTGCATCTATTTTCTGCTTTTCAGCAACTGAATGTGAAAAACTTCTTCTCCTCTATCCCCATTCTCCCCACCCCCCTCTGCCCTTATCCCCCTAAACACATACATTCTTGTGAATTGTTGTGCTCAGGACTACATTCCTGTATGCTTGGTGTTTGCTGGAACACTTGTCCTGGCTGAATTAAATAGAATTTTGTTTGCTATTGCAGGAAGCGGACGGGAACGCCAGAAGATGTGGAATACTACATCTGCCAGAAGGAGATGGAGCAGGATCTGGCTCGTTCGCATCAAGAAGTTGAGCGTATCATTGGTAGGTGTTACAAAGAGTTGCTTTTTGACTGTATGTTTTTAAGCAAACAGAAAATGTCTGGAATTTTGCAAATCTGTCTGAGGAGGAGTCCTAAATTGTCCTAAAAATTGTATATATATGTATATATATATTTTAAAAAGGGCCATTTGTGCACAGTTTTACAGTGGCCTAATTTCTCACAACCTACTTTATGCTGCGATGTGGCCTAATTTATCAGAACCTACTCCATGTATCAAAAACAGACTTGGTATAATGGTGTATTTCCATGAAACTTCAAAATTGAAGTGAAGAAATAATTTTGTCAAGGTCACAGGGTCAGCAAATGGTTGTTTTAAAAAAACAATTTTTTAAACACATATTTATATTGCACTTGTGATTCTTTGATAATATATTGTCAGTCCACTGCCTCAGCAGTTGGTACACAAGTGCGTGCTTATCAACGGAGAACCCCCCCCCCTCCCCCCAACAACAAGTGCGTGCTTATCACAGGAGAAACACCCCCCCTCCCCAACAACAAGTGCGTGCTTATCACAGGAGGAACAACACCCCCCACCCCACCCCGAACAAGTGCGTGCTTATCACAGGGGATACAACTCCCCCAACTACAAGTGGCATGCTTATCACAGGAGAAACAATCCCGCACCAACTAACAGATAAAACACCAGAGGGAACAATGACAACATTTGTATTCCCATAAACAACATGCTCACCTATATATTTATACAACTAAGCCAACCAACCATAGGGCTAATGTACGTAAACAATGCAACAAATTGTGTTAATGTTTTATAGCATCTTGCAGCTTCTCAAAATCAGTTTGTTATAATATTTGACAAAAACATCAAAAAAACTGCTGAATATGTACCGTTTTTAAAGATCTGTATTTCTGGGTCTAGTAGAGATAGAAAGATTTTTTTTTTTGTGTGTGTATTTCTGTACTCTTTCATAATTTTATCCTTTTTATTCACTTCAAAAAAATTACAATTGTGCGCACAATGTTCTATCGAAAACTCTGCTTGGCACTAGAGAAAATTGCTGTTACAATTTCTCTGCGACTGACCTATTCGTCTCAGTACAGCAGTTTAATTTGCTTGCACTCTCTAATTGAATGCCCTATCCTATCCTATCCTATCCTGTCCCGTAACCCGAAGGTCGTAGGGGCACCACAGATGATCGTTTAACCAGCATACTCCATCTTTCTCTGTCCTCAATTGAATGCACACATCGCTTACTGCAAAATGTGCACGGCACGTGCTAATACACACCTGCCTGCCCTCATGCCCACATAGCGGCAATCTTGACCAATTAGATGACTAAGCAACACAAACAAAACAATGCCCATGTTCTAATTACACAATTTGCAAACCTAGCAATGAACTTTATTCTCTCTTCTTCACATCCTCTCCTCTATAACGGGGTTTAGAAACCCTGTCATCACATGTTTAGAAAACCGAGTCATGACAAATATGTATATTGAACTTGTGATTCTTTGATGCATGATCAATATCAATGAGACAGGCTAATTTGGTGAAGTGACCTTGACCCTGAACTATGGGAGATAAAATGTATATGTACATGTAGTATGGAAAGCAAATAGATGACCTTTTATATAAAGTTTTGTTTTAGTGTTGATTTTGAATCAAGGCCATTTTAGATCTTTAAAAAACATGATAAAAATTGTAATTGTACAATAGAATGGCTCTATATTTGACCCACAGTATGCATCACTTTATTTGGTCATACATAAAGATCATGTGAAGGTCAAGATCATTATAATGAAGGTCAAGATCATCCCACTGTTTTTTGGCATAACACAACTTTTGCTGTAATTTATTTGATTGTACGTTGGTGTGCATTTGGAGCCTGAAGTCAAGGTCAAGATCAAAGTCAGTATTTGCATTTTAATGCCATCCTTCCAGTTTTTGTGGGCACTAGTTTTCATGTAGAATATTGCAAGTTTAATCAGGAACATGTATGTGGTTTGGCCTTTGCCATTGTAGTTTGTTATATTGAGTATTCGTTGACATTTGTTATCCATTGTTTCTTTGCTGCTTTCATTGCATAGCACTTGGTCTAACTGCATGTTGAGTTGTTGCCTGAATCAGCGTTCAGGCAAGTGTCTTTTTGCGTTGCAGCTTATCAGGAAAACGAGTACATGTGCAAATGGAAAGGGCTGCCGTACTCAGAGTGCACCTGGGAAGATGCCGACCTCATTCGCAGGAAGTGTCCTGACAAAGTAGACCAATACCAGGTCCGCCTCAAGTGTCCTCGCATTCCATCCAGACTCAGCAAGGTACGTACTTGTGGGAGAGAAGATGATATTACTTATTTGTTTTTATTTTTGTGTACCTTTTTGTAATATTAATCTATTTGCTCTATCATGCAAAGGTGTTCAGTGTGATTGTGCTACCTAGTGTTGGTGTTTGACTTACTACAGTTACAACTACATTGTTACTGTTCCTTTTTTTAATGTTGTGAAAGGCTTTTTTCCTCCCCTTGTGTACATGTTAAATTTGTAAATACTTATGTTACTGTTGTAAAGGCTCCGTTTGGTACAGATAAATTCATGTTGTGTTATATTGTATCCCAGGTACTGAGGGTGCGGCCAAAGTTTGTGGCTTTGAAAAGTCAACCATCGTACTTGGGCAGTGAAGAACTTCGGCTGAGAGACTACCAGTTGGATGGCCTGAACTGGATGGTCCATGCATGGGTCAAGTGAGTTGTTTGTACCGTGTTTACGGGGGGGAGGGGGAGGGGAGGGGAGGGCTTATGTTGTGTCACAGAAGTCCTGCCAGCATAACGTTGTAAGATCAGGTTGACAGATAGTAGCTGTTTGAGTTTAGCATTGAAGGAATACATTTTCAGTTTATAATGAAGAGACTCGGTGCAGCAGAAATTCTGGTTTGTATCCTGTGGTGTGATTGAACAGACCTTGTGTGGAGCGTTGAACAGCTTGTCACAAAAGCCATTGTTCTTGCTACTAAAAATAGCACAACACTCCTATCTTGGTGTGGTTGCAGGGAAAACAGCGTCATCCTGGCTGACGAGATGGGTCTGGGCAAGACTATCCAGATCGTTTCCTTCCTGTCCTACATGTACAACTCTCAGCAGCTGTACGGCCCTTTCCTGCTGGTGGTTCCGCTCTCTACACTTCCTGCCTGGCGGCAGGAGTTTGAGAACTGGGCACCCGAGCTCAATGTTGTGGTTTATGTTGGCGATGTCACCAGTCGGAACATGGTCAGTATTCGCTTTTCTTTTTTATTTTGTCACCATCATGCATGCCCCAACCATAACCAATTTGGAGCTTTTGAGAATTTGTAATAATAGTGTTTGATATTGTTTCAAATAATGAGAATACAGATGCAGTATTTTGTGTTCAGATTTTGTAAAATGTATTTTTAAACATTTTAAAGTTTTGTTGTTGTTTTTTTTGCATGTGGATATAGATTCGCGAGTACGAATGGAGTCAGCCAAGCACAAAGAGACTGAAGTTCAATGCTCTCATCACCACTTATGAAATCTTGCTCAAAGACAAGGTAAGCTTTCTCAGTCAATGAAATATCCAGTATTCTTGACTGGCCTGATTGCATGTTAATTTTGTGTACAAATCAAAACGGTACTGTATTGTATCTGCTTAAATGAAAGAAATGAGATTTTTCTCCCCACCCTTTTTTTTTGCTTGAGTCAAGACCACAGATGGTGCAGCAGCTTCATGGTTTGGGCACAAGCTAAAAATGTTTCTTTAAGCGACATCGAGCGCCATTAGTACTTAGATGGCTGACCTTACCTAGAAGGCAACAGAAACCTGCCAAACAACACGAAGAATGTCAATGTGGGTACCTGACTCCTTTTACAACCAGGGAAGATGAGGCAGCAAGGGAGAGGAGAAGTACTCCTCCCTCATGAAGCTGACCCAGAAAAAAGAGTTAAGGGAACACCTTTCCCAGCTTGCTTTTTGCCTGAGGTAACTTACAAGCCTTCACGTAGTTGAAAAAGGAATCCCCCTGTGGTTTTTGGGTTTCAGTCATTCCTGAGCAACATCCCATGGGCGTTTCTGGGAGTGGACGAGGCCCACAGATTGAAAAATGACGACTCCCTGCTGTACAGATTTTTAAAAAGTTTCCAGACCAACCACCGTATCTTGATCACTGGTACTCCGCTACAGAACACTCTGAAAGAGCTGTGGTCTCTGCTCCACTTCATCATGCCCAACAAGTGAGTAGGGAAACATTGGATGATTGTTTACAAATGCTGAGGCCAAGAAGCTTTGCTTCAATATCATCATGATTGTTTGTTTTAGAAGTTTGAACAGCAAATCCCAAATCTTGCTGTGTGTGAAAAGTGCCGTAAGGAATTCGTTGGTTGGTGCAGGTTTGACGACTGGCAGAGCTTTGAGGAGCTGCACTCCTCACAGGACAAGGATGGCTTCAGCTCCCTGCATAAACAGCTGGAGCCCTACCTCCTGCGCAGAGTCAAGAAAGACGTGGAGAAGTCCCTGCCCTCCAAAGTGGAGCGGATCCTACGTGTGGAGATGACCAGCATCCAGAAACAGTATTACAAGTAAGTGGGGGCTTTTGTGCTGTTTTTGTTTGTATGTGGACACCTTCGGTGGGTTGAGTTAGATCATATATCAACCAGCACCTGGACTAGCTCTTGATCTTGAGCTGGAAAAGTACTGTATGAAAATGATAAAATACAATAAAATAGGTGTGCGAAATTTTTTATTAACTCTTAATGGCACAAGATATGATGATTTGCTTGACTCGTCTTACGTCACAGGTAGCGTTTAGCTTTTATTTTATAAATTGTAGATCTTGTTTCTGTTTTTCTTTTTGTGTGCTGACGAGTGTTTTTCACGGCAGGTGGATCTTGACGAAGAATTACAAGGCATTGTCTAAGGGTGGTCGTGGCAAAGTCAACAGCTTAACCAACATCATCATGGAGCTGAAGAAATGTTGCAACCATGCTAGCCTGACGCGTACAGAGGAAGAGCATGAGTCGCAAGACAGGCTACAGGTCGGTCATTTGCCTTGCTTATTTTCACTCTCCTTTGACCAGTCTCCAAACAAACGTGTTATTTATGTGCAGCAGGTTGCTATTTCAGCAGTGTTTGACAGTTAAGAAAAGCATGTTGTAGTTTGCAATTTTTTTGTGTGGAAGTTATATTATAGTTGTGAAGTTTACAGCAACCGTTAACCATTGAGCCTTTACTTCACAGTCTTGTATTGTGTTCACTCTTTCTAGATAGCTTTTTTGCCATATTTACTATATTTATTTGTAACTCGACTTGTCACTTTTGTGTACAATTTGTAGTAACAGTTTATATCACACATGCTTGAAAATAATAACATAATTTAACACTATTTATTATTTTTTTTTTAAAAAGTTAAATATGTTGGGGTTTTTTGGTTTATTTTGTTGTTACAGACGTTAATGCGAGGCAGTGGAAAACTGCTGCTGCTGGACAAACTTCTCCTTCGCCTGCGAGAAACCGGCCACCGCGTGCTGATCTTCTCACAGATGGTTCGCATGCTGGATATCTTGGCTGAGTACATGAAGCTCAGACACTTCCCCTATCAGGTAGGCAGGCACTGCTTTTGGGGGGCTTCAAAAACTTGAGTTCTTAGAGCCACTGATGGGCCTATTTTTGTGTAAAAATAGATGAATAAAGATATACATGGGCTATGTATAATTAATTTTGTCTGGCATTTTTCTGTATAAAATAGATTAATTAAGATACAAATCAGCTAAATTTATAATAATAATAATAATACTGGATGCTATACGCACCTTATTCCAAAATCAGACTCAAAGCGTGGTGATCTGTAACCAACATACTTGCTGACATGTTACAAACACTCCTACATACATAACAAACACACAATCATCACTCAAACATGTGGTGTAAAGGAACGTCGCTATTAGAAGATGGAAAGGAAATCAAATTTTTATTTGTAATATTTTAAATTGACTGCATCCAATACCATTATTGAAGGGAGGGAGGAAACCGGAGAAAACCGTCGGTGACCTCAATAGTCTCATGCATAAGTCACATAAATTCGCCCCTTGCGGGAATCGAACCCGCGACCTTCGGCATAGGAAACTGGCGACTCATCCACTGCGCCACAAAGCCACCCCATTTTGCAAATGTATTCTTATTTTTAGTTTACAAATTTGGAGGCAGGACCTTCCCTCCCCCACCCTCTCTTCCCTCCCCCCTCCCCCCCAAAATGTCTTTTTTATATTATTGTGTTATTTTGTTTTGATCAGTGAACTTTGAATGAAGAAATGTGCATGTTGCAGAGATTGGACGGCTCCATTCGTGGAGATGTACGCAAACAAGCCATGGATCATTTCAATGCTGAAGGGTCACAGGTTTGTAATTTGTCTTTTTGGGTAGTTTGGTGGGTGTTCTTTTTTTCTTTTCGAAAGAGGGTCACGCTGATATATTAAACAAAATCTATTAAACTTGTTGACAGTTGGCTTCCTTTATAAAACTGTTATCCTGTAGGTGTGTCATACTTTTCTGTTTTTGCAAGGAATTTTCATGAATAAGGAAGTCCTTTTTGTTGAGTCCTTTTTGTTGTGTGTGCAGGACTTTTGTTTTCTGCTGTCAACGCGTGCTGGAGGTTTGGGTGTCAACCTGGCCACAGCAGACACTGTCATCATCTTTGACAGCGACTGGAACCCACAGAACGATCTGCAGGCTCAGGCCAGAGCTCACCGCATTGGACAAAAGAACCAGGTTAGTACCAGGAGGAAGCTTGCATTGTACACATTCTCAAGTCACTGTTTGAAATGTTTTGTAAAGGCATTCTGTTTATAACCATCATGAATTACGATGGATCAGGCTGAGTTAGTGATAGGATATCGGATCTAAAACTTACCCAATGCCACTTGGGCCAGTTTGGGTTTCCTTTATTAAGTTTTCAGCACAAGGAAAGCAACTCCACAAAATGTTAACACCAAACTGAAGAAAAAACAAAACATTACCAAAAAACCTACAAAATGACGCTTTATACCTGTTTTTAATGTAATGTAAAATACCATCAGATGTTGGATTTTCACACTTTGTGTTTAAAAGGTTTAAAGGTCAACCACAGTGCTCGGTCAAAACGTTTCTGCTGAAAGAACTTTACTAAATAATACCAGATGCAAAAAATTCGGTAAGCAAAGCTCTACCGCTTAATAGATATCGATCACTGAAAGTGGGATTTCCTACCTGTAATTAAGGGTAAGGGAAGTAATAATCTAAAACGCAGCTATCGCTGATCTCCCCTCGCAGTGACGTCAGCAGCTGTATACAATGGCCGACTGCGAAGAAGTTACAAGCGAGACAAGCAGTGTTTCTTCACTCGATCTGTCATGTTACAGCAGTGCTCTCTTCTGTTAGAAACGAATTCGACCCCCGAGTACTAATTGTAATAATAAACAAATAATTATACGAGCTAGACCAGTGAATTCCCTTTCTGAAAAGCTCCTCTGACTTTCCTGACACCCGGCAAACTGATAGCAGACGATGGATGTGTAGTAGCCACTGTGACTGTAGTTGAAGTTGAAGCAGTACTAGTAGGCCTACTACTAGTAACTTGAATCACTGTTGCTGTTGTTGAGGCACTTGTTGCAATGGCACACGGACTTTGGATCGTTGGAACAGAGCCAGGCTTTAATGTCTGTATTGTTTTCATCCCAAAGCTCCGCATTAAAGTGGCACTTGGGGGGTAGCAGTCTTCAGCGAAGTGTTTTGCGCAAATTGCTGACGACGCAGTTGGTGTCCCGTACTTCGGACCGAAGTTTACACGCTTTTCCTGCACGAATCTCACCCACTTATTTCGCACTTCTTCGTTTTTTGGAAACCTATGCAATGTTAACCCATCCGCTTGTTTGTTTGTACAACCTCCAATGGCACAATAAAGGCCACTGCTCTCCGTTTTCCTGCGTTTTGGTAGAGAAGGGGCACTATCGGACTCCATATTGTCTACAGCAGTTGACGTCACGAGCCATGTGGTCACGTGAGTGGGCTTTTCGAAGGTGCAAAAGTTTATTCGAAGTAGATTTTATTAAATATTAAAAAAAGGCAGTATTTTTCGGAAAAAAGTTGTTTGGCATGTGACTTCTTTTATTATGCAGATATTTTGTGCTCAGTTTTATGTTTCAATGATGTTGACCTTTAAGGTTGGTACAGAAAATGCAAAATAAAAAATCCAAAGACGACATTGTCATGTTTTCGTGTATGTTTGGATCACTACTCCTTTTCTTCCGGGCTGTTAGTTATTAAAAGCAATAGGTATGTTGGTCTGACAGGAAATAAAAAAATAAAAGAAAAAAAAATGAGGAAGAAACGGTGTAATAAAACTGAAGAAATTAGGTCAACATCCGAATGGGTAAAGTAGACACCAAAGTTGCTAACACTGTACAGTTTGTTTCTACTTTCTGTTTCTTTTGACTGTCAGTAGACCTACCTACCTTCTTCGTTTGTCTTTTGTTCTTTCTTTTGCTGGGACCAGCAACAGTTGGCAACTTCTGACCTGAATCACTCTGTACTGAACAGAAATGACCGACAGATCATCTGTGGGTCAGCGAGTTCTGCTGATATCAAAATCAAGGCGATTTTGGGTTACTGCTAATTCCAAGTTAACATCAGACACCTCTCCTTTCACTGTTTGTTCAAGTGTAATGCCCTCAAAGTCACTGACATCGTCGCTTTCACCGATAATCGAACATCATATCTTCCTCCTCAATTATCTTTGTGACAGAAAAACCTGGACCAAAAACTTTCACCAATTAAAAAAAAAAAAAAAATCACCATAAAAAGACTATTGTATGTAAAATTGTGTTGATTTGTCAAACGTGTAGACTGAAAATGAAAGTACTTCAGGTAAACATTTTAAAACGATGCATTGTGGTTCACCGGCGCTAGACATTTACGGCGTGGTAAGCTAGTTTGCGGAACTGAACAGGCCTTGCGAGTGGCAATAGGTTAACACTGGAATCATTGTCATCAATATTTTAACAGAGCAGAATAAAGCTGATGGCTTTAGCTTGACAGAAGAGTGGATTGTGAAGCTTGTTGACAGAGAGGTTGTTGTGCAGGTGAGCGTGTATCGCCTGGTGACCAAGCAGAGTGTGGAGGAGGACATTGTGGAGAGAGCCAAGAAGAAGATGGTGCTGGATCACTTGGTCATCCAGAGAATGGACACCACGGGACGCACTGTGCTCAGCAAAGGATCTGCTCCTTCCAAGTAAGTCTCCGCTTGCTACTGGCTTGGATTGCTTCATATCTTGTGACGCTTATTTCATGACTTTGTTTTGGTTGCCTTTGTTATGAATAACTATTGTTTGATTACAATGTACTTGCTATAGCACATATTAACTTAACACTTCTTTATGCTTATTTGGATCACATCGGGTAGCACATTGCATATATTCGTAAGGTCTTAAACATGTCATGCTACATATCTTTGAATATCAACCCCTTTACTGTAGTTCTCTGTACATTTCATAGATGTACAAGGCCTCACACGTCATGTATGTTTGGCTCTTGCACCGAAGTGTCTAGTCCTGCTTGTTCAGTAGTTCTCTGCTTTGAACGTTGCAGCATGCCGTTCAACAAGGATGAACTGGCCTCCATCCTGAAGTTTGGCGCTGAGGAGCTGTTCAAGGATGACGACAATGAGGAGACTGAGGAACCAGACATTGACGACATCCTGAAGCGTGCCGAGACCCACGACTCTGAGGCGGCAGCAGCATCAGGGGCTAGGGATGATCTTCTGTCTCAGTTCAAGGTGGTCAGCTTTGAAAACCTGGAGGAGGACACCAACGATGTCAACAGGGATGAAGAGAGCCCAGGTTAGTTGCTGATGCTGCAAGCTGACGAGCTCCATTTAAATGATTTAGATGGATGGATGAATGGATGATCAGTGTTTAAAGGGTGTAGTGGACTGCTGAATCGGGACCACCAAAGCACCATTATTGAAAACAAGGTTAAGCTGTTACATCTTGATATCACCATTAAAAGTCCAAATCAAGCTCTAAAATGCAAACAGAAAAAAATCAAATGATGACAAATATGTTCAGTTTAAATCCTGTAACACTTTTTCTTGGAATTTTAAGTTTTTAGCGCATGTGGCAAATAAGTATATAATGTGCTTTTTGAAGGAATTTCCTGGGTACAGATTGTTGGTGGAAACAGTCAGTGACTAATTGTTAGGGTGATACTTGCAGAATCAGGGAAAGACTGGGAAGACATCATTCCAGAAAACCTGCGTGCCAAGGTGGAAGAGGAAGAGAGGCATCAGCAGCTACTTGACCTTCACCTTCCTCCTCGAAGCCGCAAAACCATCAAGCAGGTAAAGAGTTTTGGACATTCTCTGTTAGGTGAGCAAACGCAACATTTATTTTGATTGGTAACATTGTTGAGATGGTATAAAGTCCAACAGAATAAAACTATGCAACGCGTCGGATCTTTAACTCTTCAAAGATCAACTGATATGACATGTGGACATTTCAATATTTTTTGTAGGGAGGTTTATGGAGAACAGTTTTTTAGTAACTTTGCAGATGTTAGGGTTCGGAGAAATGTTGAGAAGGTAATTAAATGAGCTGTAACTGCCGTGTGGGCCGACAGAAAACAAATGAATTTGAGTGGAGGACTGAGAGAGGGGAGGCTGAGGGAGAGCCAAACAAGATAGAGCAATAGGGGATGGGAGTGGGGAGTTGCTGAATGAAGGGGGCAAGGGATTGAGGAAGTGGTAAGGCAACGGGCAGGCTACTTCTTGATATCCATTCCAAGTGGCTGAAGGCATCCTAAACCATCGGCGATATCATTTGTCAAACATTGCTACCAACACGAAAATCTGCAAGTTATTGAAAACTGTTCTACATAAACCACACTACAAAAATCTTTAAACGTCTCCTGGTCTTATAAAATCTGTAAACGTCCCCTGGTCTTATCAGTTGGCCTTTGAAGAGTGTAAGACTGGATGGGCTGCCTGGTTTTATTGCATACTTCAAGCACTAGCCCTCCCATTTTACTTCGTGCATGTTATTTGGGCCAAAAGTGTTGATAGTTTGTGTCACTACATGATTTTATAAAAACACACCAAAAAAAATTTTTTTAAGTGTATTATATGGTAGTGTGTGGCAGAGTATGGTTTGGTGTGTGATGGAACAACCCAGGGCAAGTTGGCACACAAGTTCACATTGCTCTTCATGGTGCCCTGATAGTTTTGTTATAAGACTTGCTAACCTGTGTTGTAAGATTTCCTAGCCTGTGTTTAAACAGTCAAACATACCTTAAGGGGGGATATTTAAATTGGCCTTTACCGCCTTTTCAGTTGGAGCAGGAGTATGACTCTGACAGAGAGAAGCGGAGAAAAAAGGGGGATGAGAGTGATGCGTCTGATGAAGATGACGAAGAGGATGACGAAGATAGACCCAGGAAGCGAGGGCGTCCTCGATCTTCAGCTAAGGAAAAGATCCGTGGCTTCAATGATTCGGAGCTGCGAAGATTCATTAAGAGCTACAAAAAGTTTCCGGAGCCTCTGGCTAGGTTGGTAATAATTTTGTACTCGCATGCATAGCAGTGGCCAAAGCTGCAAAAAAAGCGTGCGAGTGCTTAGTTTGGCCTTTGCTCTATGTTAAAAATATATATATATATAAAATATATATATATAATTTTTTTTAATTTTTTTTTTATATATATTATTATTATTATTATTATTATTATTATTATTATTATTATTATTATTATTATTATTATTATTATTATTAACTTTTGCTATGCTTTATCTCATCAAAGTTGGTATTGATTTGCATTTTAATGCCACCATTTATTTCTTCTTTTTTTTTAAAATTCCTGGGCACTCATTTTCATGTTAAATATTGAGATTAATTACACATACTGTACCATGACTCAACAAGTGCAATGTTTTGGCGTTGCTAGGTGATAGTGCCCTTTTAGCGGAAGCTGGCAAAAACAAATCCAACATAGAGTTGCTTCCCCTGCACCAAACCGTCCCGTGCCCCACGTGCCACAATACGCGTCTAAGCGCTCACGGCAAAGGACAGCACACCTCATTCCTTATTTGGCACTTGGTTAGAGTGGTTGTGCCTATTGTAGCTCTCTTTTTGCTGGCTTACTGCGTTCGCCCGGTAGTTCGTTATTGCTGCTGCCGGCGGAGTTGAAAGGTTTTCTCCATTTTGCTGGTTTAATATCCTATTACCGCAGCGATTCGTCGTGTTCCACCCCGTTGCTGCGTGTCTCTCCTTTGTCGTCTGTTCACGCTAGATAGGTCGGTTTACGGTCCCTTCTGTTGCTGTTAGCGCAGCTCCCGCTACGTCCGGGATTTCTTCCGTCCCCTCTTCTGCCGTCTTCACTACCGCTTTGCTTCGTTGGCTTCGCTGTTTGTCCACTCCTGCGCCCCCTTCTTCGTTGTCTTCTGCCTTTCAGGTCAGTAGAAGTGGTGGTGAAGAGGTGGGGAGTGGTGGTAGTGAGGTGAGAGGGGCTCCTTGGTCTTGCCAGAAGTGACCTTGGGGCCGTTTCTGGTCAAAGTTTCGACCAGAAACATATAAGTGGTCGCCCTAGTTTAGGACCACATAACATTTTCCAGCAGGGACGCTCCGGCACGGCCGGGCCAGCTACTTGCTGAAGCCGTTCCCTTCTGTTTCCTACGGGATTCAGACCGGGTCGGGACTTCTGGCTTATATAAGTGGTCGCCCTAGTTTAGGACCACATTAAATGTCCGGCAGGGACGCCCCGGCACGGCCGGATAAGCTCCCTGCCGAAGCCTTCCCTTCTGTTTCCTGCGGGATTCAGACCGGGTCGGGCCTTCGGGCTACTGTCAAGCTTGGGTCACGTACAGCACTGCACGCAGTGTTACGTCCAGCTGCGACAAGGGGTGTGGCTTCCGGTTCGTCCGGTTTGTCCCTCATCTCCCCACTCCAGCCCTCATTGCTCTCCACTTCCGTTTGCGGTCGTGGGGCGGGGGCTCTAGTTTCCGGTACGGGGGGTACGGTACACCCGTCACCCTCTTCCTTTTCCGGTTTGGATTCTCCCCCTCATCCTCCTTTGTACTCCACTTCCGCTTGCGGTCGTGGGGCGGGGGATCTGGTTTCCGGTACGGGGGGTACGGTACACCCGTCACCCTCTTCCTTTTCCGGTTTGGATTCTCCTTCTCATCCTCCTTTGTACTCCACTTCCGCTTGCGGTCGTGGGGCGGGGGCTCCGGTTTCCGGATCAGGGGGTACGGTTTGCCCGTGGCCCCCTTCCGTTTCCGGTTTGGGTCAAGCTTACCCTGTTCACCCTTCGACCTCTGTCACTTCCGGTTTCGGTTGTGGGTCGGGGGTACTGGTTTCCGGTGCTGTTGGTTCGATTTTTTCGTTACCTTCCTCCGGATTACATGCGAACGCCGCTTTGCCTTTGTACGCGCCGCCTTCTGGTGGGGATGGGGCACTCTTGGTTCCTCCTACCCTAGTTCCTGATTTCTCGGGTGCTGGGGCGTTCTATCCGGCCCTTAACCCTGAGGCTCTTTTTAGAGAGGCGGTTCAACACGCTGCGGCTTTTTGTCCTCAGGTGGTGGAGGAGGTTTCGGTGCCCCTACCACACCTCCATTCCTTCCTAGGCGGGACTCTTGCTTCTGCCGAGTCTGATGAGGCTTGCCTTGTATTCAGGGAGTCTCCTAGTGTTAAACGTTTTGTGGATTGGGCCTTTTCTACGGCTAGAGGACTTAAAGAGGGCGAGGCCCCTTCCTCTTCGTTTGAGGAAGTCCCTCGGTTCCCTAGAGCTTCCGCTGTGGGCTCTTTTTTGAGTTTGTCTTCATTGACCGGTGTTCCCGGGAGGTTCCTCTCTCGGTCTTTTCTTCCGAAGTCATCGCTCCCGGTTTCCCAGGATGATCTTGCTCTTTTGGGGGGCCTCAAGCCTTTGCCTCCTTCATCGATTCCTGTTCCAGTCGGTGGTCTGGCACAGATAGAGGAGGCTATTGTTAGGTCACTTGAGTATGCTTCTCTCGCTGACGCACTTTCTGCTGCGCTGTCTTCTGCTTTTCTTTCTGGGCCCGTTTTCTGCGAGGAGGGTTCGTTGATTTCGGTGAGGTCCTTGTTGCAGGCCCTCTGTACCTCCATCGTTCTGGGTTGCGAATCGCAGGCTATTGCCTATGTCAACCTGCTTCTTGCGCGTCGTGACGCTTTTCTTCAGTCAGCGTCTCCGTTGCCTCCGCTCTTGTCCTCCTCGCTTCGGGTGGGACCCTTGGTACCCGACTCTCTGTTTGGTCCTTATGTTCGCACAGCTGTTCGCGAGGAGTCGGACCGGTCCCAGTCGGTTGGTTTCGCCTTCTGGGCTCGAGACACCCCTTCGGCCCCGCCTTTCTTTCCTGACAGGTGTCGAGATCGCTCGGTCCGTGGTCTCTCTCCTCGGGGTGGGCCGTGTGGTACTTCCTCTTCCCGTGGCAGGGTTGAGGTAGGCCGTGGGCGTTTACGCAGTGGCGCGTTTTCCACCAGTCCTATCCCTGCCTGTCCACCCCTAGGTGTTCTACCCCTCCGGGCAGGTGGCTTGGCTCGTCAGTTTCATGCTTGGCTCGGCCTCCCCTCTGCTAGCAGTTGGGTTCTAGAGGTGATTCGGTCGGGGTTCAAACTTCAGTGGGGTTCCTCTCGGCCCCCGCTTCGTCGCTCCCCGCCTTTGTTTCGCCCCCTGTCTCCTCCTGAGGCTCAGGCGATTCTCGATGCGGAGGTCATAGCCCTTCTCCAGAAGGGCGCTATAGAGGAGGTCCTTTGCCCTCACTCCCCGGGGTTTTACGGCCGCCTCTTCGTTGTCCCGAAGGCATCCGGCGGTTGGCGCCCGGTGCTCGATCTTTCCTCGTTGAACAAGTTTCTTCGCCGCATTCGTTTCCGCATGGAAACTCCCGCTGCGGTGCGTATGTCTCTGCGCCCGGGGGATTGGGCTACCTCTATCGATCTTTCTGACGCCTATTTCCATTTGTCTATTCATCCTCTTCACAGGCGTTGGATGCGTTTCGTCTGGAGAGATCGGGTTTTTCATTTCAAAGCCCTTCCCTTTGGTTTGTCTCTCAGTCCTTGGGTTTTCACAAGGATTGTCAAAGAACTTGCTGCCGTAGTCCGCGGACTCGGGGTGCGGTTCTCTGCTTATCTTGATGACTGGTTGGTCAAGGCTAGTTCTCACGATCTCTGTCTTGTGCACACCAGGCTCGTTCTCCTTTGGGCTCGGCGCTTGGGGTTCTCTATGAACCCTCTCAAGTCTGAGTTGTCTCCATCTCAGGTTTTCAACTACCTGGGAATGTCGTTCGACACTCGCGATTGGTCGGTCCGCCCTTTGGCTCGTCGGGTGCAGAAGCTTCAGTCCCTTCTGCTACTTTTGGAGAGTCAGGATTTCGTGTCAGCCAGATTTATGGCCTCTCTTTTGGGGTCGTTTGAGTCTATGGTTCCTCTGGTTCCCCTCGCGGGAGTTCGCAAGCGGCCGATTCAACGTTGGCTTTCTTCCCGTTGGAGTCAGTCCAGCGATTCCTGGGACGCTCTTTTTCCGGTCACGGCGGACCTTCGCGCTTCTCTGCTTCCTTGGCGGAATGTTGAGTGGCTTTCTTCGGGGGTGCCTATCTCCCCTCCGCTTCCGGTGGCCGAAATCTTCACGGATGCGTCTTTGGTCGGTTGGGGTGCGCATACTGGCAGCCTTTCAGCCCACGGTTTTTGGTCTCAGGACCAGCTGTCTTGGCATATCAGTCGCCTGGAGATGGAAGCCGTTTGCCTGGCTCTTCATCGTTTTCTTCCCTCCCTGCCTCGGGGCCTCTTGCTCGTTCGCTCCGACAGTACCACTGTGGTTTCTCTCATCAACCACTTCGGGGGTACCCATTCCCCTGCTCTCTCCATGATGGTGGAGAGCCTCCTTTTGTGGTTAGCTGATTTCGGTTGTACGCTTGTGGCCAAGCATGTCAGCGGCTCTGTCAATGTCTTGGCCGATCTTCTGAGTCGCCCTCATTGTGTGGTCCACACGGAATGGACGCTGTCCCACTCTGTTCTTCAACCAGTTTGGGCGGCGTGGTTTAAACCTCTGATTGATCTTTTTGCCACTCGTTACTCTTCCAGGCTACCCCTGTTTGTGTCGCCGGTCACAGATTGCCTGGCTTGGGCTGTGGACGCGTTGTCCATTTCTTGGGAGGGGTTGGAGGCTTATGCCTTCCCTCCATTCCCCCTCCTTCCGCGGGTTCTCAGGAAAGCTGAAGAGGAGTCCCCTTCTCTCATTCTCGTGGCTCCCTTTTAGCCAGCTCAGCCCTGGTTCCCCGATCTCCTTCGTCTTTCCCAGGGGCGGTGCATTCCTCTCGCTCTCGGGGCGCGATCGCTTCTGCAGCCTCGATCCGGGATTCCACACGGCAATCCAAGCGTTCTCCGTCTTCACGCTTGGCTGTTGTCCGGCCTTCTATAGGGGCTTTCTGGGCTTCAGGAGACCTCGGCCGGTTCCAGCTTGCTTCCTGTTTCTGTCCTGCCATACTCGAGAGGATGGCTTCTTGGAGTCGGTTCTGTGGTCATGGCCCTACAGTCCCGGTCCTCTTCTCCAGCCTGTTCACGGTAAGTTTGTTTCAGATAAAGTTGCTTCCCTCCGTCCTTTTCGTGCTAATCTGCACTTGTTGAGTCATGGTACAGTATGTGTAATTAATATTAAAATTTTATCTCTAAATTTATTATTAATAAGCATACTTACCATGACTCAATTTAATGTCCCTCCCACCTCCCCGCAGTTCCAAATAAGACATGAGGTGTGCTGTCCTTTGCCGTGAGCGCTTAGACGCGTATTGTGGCACGTGGGGCACGGGACGGTTTGGTGCAGGGGAAGCAACTCTATGTTGGATTTGTTTTTGCCAGCTTCCGCTAAAAGGGCACTATCACCTAGCAACGCCAAAACATTGCACTTGTTGAGTCATGGTAAGTATGCTTATTAATAATAAATTTAGAGATAAAATTTTAATTTTCACAATAAGCATCCGAGTCATATTGGTTTTGCCCTTCTAATTATTTTTATTTTTCGTTTTTTAAATTTAGTGATATAAAGCTTCTTTTTTTTTTTTTAAAGGGGGAGTGGGGGTAGATGGCTGACTTGTGGATCCTCTTCTACAAGATGATTCATTGTCCTCATTCCCACAAGGAAACTTGACATGGTGACAACATACCAGAACAGCTAGTTAGTGAATACAATATGAGATAAATCATTACCATTCACAAACATTCTCGGACACCTTAGCAATCCTAAATGTTAAAAACATGGCATGAATATAATTATTAATTATGTATTTGGTTGAATAGTGTATTAAAGCAAATCCAGTTATGGAGTGTTTTGTTTCAAAAGAAGCTAATCCAACAGCTAAGTACATTATTTCAGTGTCAGTGTACAGAATTATGTTGTCACTTAGTAAAGAGAGACTCGCTCGTTTTGTTTATTACACCATACTGTTGGAATCCAGCATGGCACTGGACATCTGGACAAAGCCAGATTTAGGAACTTTACTTTGTTCTCCAGGCTTGATGCTATAGCAGAGGATGCGGAACTGACAGAAAAGTCTGAGGCTGCCTTGAAACAGCTGGCTGAAACTCTGCAGAGAAATGTGGATGAGGCCATGGCAGAGTATTCCCAGAAGATCAAGGAAGACCCCTCCTTTGATGGTGAGTAGCAAGTTTTATCAACAAGCGCAACAACGGATTATGTAAAAAAAAAATTAACACAATTTTAAGTTGTTCTTATTTGACAGATTTATTGTGAACATTATGATGACAAAGTTCAAATTAAGACTTGCATTTGTTGGTATGGTTTTTGAAGAAAACCCATTGTTGCACACAATGAGTGGGGTAACTTTTTTTGTGGAAGACTGGACTACCGGACAGTATCCTGATTTTGCACTACACTGGCCAGTGAAAAACCACGGCAAGTTTTCTGCAACAATGATCTAATGCAGTATCAGACTTTATGCCTGAGAAACAAAGGAAAGGGATGGGTCAGTCGTTTGGGCCACAAAAGCACATATGGCTGCTATTCCATTACTGTCTGTGGTAACTAGATATCGATGCCTGATCTTCTATGACAAGAAATGGTCTTGCTTGGGAGAAAAAGTGCAGTTTTCCGCTGCTTTTGTCAGTAAACAGTTGGCACCAACGGTACTGTAAAACGGCTATTGAGCTATTAGATAATGTTCATTTTCTTTATGTTTTGTTGATATATTACTCAATTACTGGAAGACAGTGTTCCGACCTTCAACAAAATGTTCCTTGCCGTCTATAAGAAATTATTAGGCACCAACGGATTATCCATCGTAAACAAGCTTTTTTCAGTTTTATATTTTTTTTTTATTGCAACCATATTTGTATATGATCTAATGTATACCAATACCTAGGTTTATTTTTTAAGAAATGGAACAATTTTATTTGATATCTGATTTGTTCTGGTCTTCCAAACTTTTCAACTGGCTGTATGAAAGAATTATAAAAATTGTGAGATCACTGATAGACTGGTTGCTCTAAGGCATTGTCTTTTTTATGATCACAAAATAGAGAATTTATTTATGTTTAATTGTTGTCGCATATACAGCACCTTTCCAGCTCAAGAGCTGCTCAATACATACTGTGGCTGATGCCGGCTGGAACTTGAGCCCACCAAGGTGGCTATTTGCTGCTTTAGGCGCATTGACTGCCCACATAATAGACCATCCTAAAAAAGGAAGGCGTGGAAACAGTAGGGTTGTGATGGATCTGGTCGTGAAAAAGAGCACACTGTAGTCATTTGTTGTTACATATTGCATGCAGGCAAGAAAACCCACAGAGGTCCCTCCTTCAAGCTGTCCAGTGTGATGGTCAATGCTCAAGCCATCTGCAAGGCCCACGCTGAACTGGAACCTTTGATCAAGGCCATCCCTATCGACAAAGAGCTGCGCAAAAAGTATGTATTTTGCTAGCTGGGTGTAGTTTACATGTGGGGTGAAGGGGGGGGGGGGGGGTGGAAGAGAGGGGCTGCTTATCTTGCCAAGATGAAGTGATTGTCTCTGACCTTGTTTTAGTTCTTTTACAGCAAATAAGTGTTTATTATAAAAATATATTATGATTGGGAAAGATGGGTCTTGAAGGCCTGTGTAAGTAAATAAAATATGGCGAGTCTTTGGTTTAGTCTTTTGACTTCAGAAACGTATATGTCGCGTTGTATGGTCATGATGTGGTGATGTTAGGTACATGATTTTGCTGTGCTGTTGTTAGGTACATGATCTCATGCTACGTGAAGAAGGTGCACTGGGACTGCCCGTGGGAGGTGGCAGATGACAGCAACTTGCTGAAGGGGATCTTTGAGTACGGCATGGGCTCCTGGGAAGCCATCAAGATGGACCCTGAGCTCAAGCTGCTGGACAAGGTACTTTGCATTTCTCCGTGGCGTTATGGCCGTTTGTTGAAATGGAATAAGGACGAAAAATCGGTCAGGGAAAGTTACCTTCACATTTTCTTTTTCCGTATTGTAAATTATGCTCCACTGCATGGGAAATTGTCAGTAACTGAATATACAAGCTGGTGTATTTATCCCTCCTTGGTCCATGTATCCTTTGGAACATGTTCTCACCTGCATATTTGTTTTATCTTCAGATCCTGCCTGTGCCAGACAGCAAGAAGCCCCAAGCCAAACACCTTCAGACCAGAGCTGAATACCTCCTGAAGATGATGAGGAAACAGGCTGACTTCGTAGCTTCCACTGCCGTTAGTCCCTTATCACTGTTGTTTATGGTAACATTTAGCATTAGAAGTTATCAACCCAATGAGGCAAGAAAAGAGTGTTGTTTGCGTTGAGACAGAAAGGGGGGGGGGGGGGGGGGGTAGGTGGAGTTGAGGAATAGGGTTCAGTGCATTTCTAGTTAGGCCGTTTGTGGTCATTGTTTAAAGTTTGCAAAATAAAGAGCAATATACATTTTGCCGACAGAAACACTCAGGCAAAGGCAAGGGCAAAACCAAGAAGCCCAAGTCCAGAGCAGAGATCATCGAGAATGACAACTCCAGCGACTCTGAAGACATGCAGAGCAGGGACGAGACCAATGACAGTATAAGTTTGGACTCCTCGCGCTTCCGCAAGCCCACAGTGGAGGTGGCCCACAAGGACAAAGAGGAATCGGACATCAGTGACTTGGAAGTGGACGAAGAAGCGGAGAAGAAGAGGAAGAGGAGTAAGCCCAAGGCTCCCAACAAAGACAAGGCCGACAAGCCCGCCAAAACAGGGGAGGCCAAAGCTAAAGAAGGGGCTAAGAAGGAGGAGGGCAAGAAGAAGAAGGGCAAGAAGGTGGGTCATTTGCTTTGGATTCTTTTGCCACTGTTTACCTTTCAGTTGTTTTTAAGGACAGGATCTTTAAAATTGTTTGAATCTGGTTCACTTATTTTATCGCTGCATTCTTTGCTAGGCGAGTGAACAATATTTTGCCAATGTTATTGCCATGTTACCTGGCATTGCCTGGAGGACTGAACCATGCTTGTGTGCGTTTTCAGAAGCCTGAGGGTCCCATGCACTTTACAGCTTCGTCTGCACCCATTGCCTGTGCTGCTGAAAATGAGGATGAAGTCAACGAAAATTCTGAAAACTTCAAAAAGGTAATTGGAAAAAAAAACTAGTAAAATTGACCTGGAGAACAGAGAGATGTGATCGTGGTTATTCTAAACAATAACTGTAGTTTGCTATTATGTTTGTGTTTGGGCATGGGGGCCTAATATGCACCCCAAACTTGAGGGGAGAAAAGTTTATTAATATTTTTTTTTGACACTAAAATTTGAGACAGTCTTATCATTTTATTCTTCAAACCTCTTAACAATGTCTACTTCCAGTGCAAGGAAATCATGCGCCCAGTCAAGAAGGCGTTGAAAAAGCTGGACCGAGCTCAGGGTGGAGACGACCGGGCTTCCTTGTCCACCCTTAAACAGTCCCTGCTGGAGATAGGTGACCACATCACACGCTGGCTGTCCAAACACTCCAACCCAGAGGAAATCAAGAATTGGAGGACGTACGTATAAGCCATAGGCCTTCTGATTCCAGTTCCTTTTTTTTTTTGGTGTGTGTTTCATTTTGATTTGGTGAACTGAAGGGTGAGATTGAGACCAGATGAATGCATGTGGCAACTGCAGATGTACATCCCCAGACAGGCAGGACAAGGGGAAGCAGGATTTGCCAAGTACCATTTTATTATACAGTTTACAGCGTCGTCAGATACCTTTATTTGTGTGTATTGTTGAAGCAAATGAAATGGTCTTTCTTGTCCCACCGCCGTAGCCCAGTGGTAGAGTATTCGCCTGGCATACTGATGAATCCAAGTTCAAAACCTGCGGTGGGCAAAGTGAAAAGTGGCCATTTTCACTGTCCATTTTAGCAGTGTGATTGCTCTGGAGGTTCAGTGTTGATTTAGGTCCCTACCCCCTTCTCCCTGGGATGGTTATCCCCGTCTGCCATGTGGTCCATGGTGGGGGTGTAAACTTCAATGGTCATTCCTTGGTCTTTCTTTTGGTAGCTGTTGACTGGTTGCAGACGCGCTTGATGTTGCAGGCAGCTGTGGATGTTTGTGTCCAATTTTACCACAGTGGACCATGAAAAACTGCGCAAGCTGTACAAGAAAACGGCCAGCAAGCGCCGGGATGAAGAAGACAAAGACCGCTCAGAGGTAGGTGTGGATGTTGTTCTCTCCTCATCCCCCTGTTAGTAGCCCTACTTCTCATCCTTTAGATTGTGTAGTATGGTTGGTTGTCCAAGATGGTTGGTTGGACCTGGTGAGTGTGCGTTGTTTGACCAGGAAAGGATCTGGCAAGAGCCTGGAGGTTGGAATTATTGTGATGCTGGTTGGTTTGTGGTTTGTGTGTTGTTTAGCTTTTCACTGGCTTTCATTTATTGACCTTGTATTTTATTTGTATAAACTGAAAATGGCACTCACGTTAAAATTATAATGTTAGGAATGTTTTTATTGCGTAGAAATGTATAAAAATCCACAAATAACAAAGCGGGATCACATGAAAATAAAAATAAGGGAGAGGGGGAAGGGGAGGGAGGAAAGCTTTGAGGGAAAAAACCGGGGAAAGTGCGACAACAGCTGTGGCAAGGGAGACAACTCTTGTAATGCACTTTTCACTCTTTTAACAGTACTCGGTTACCTCCCTTGAATGTGGTTTCCGTTGTTGTACGACTGCATGCCTAGTGCTCTGTGTGTGTGCAGGCGAACCACAGTGACAGTCAGCAGAGCCGTGAGAGCATCCCCCATGGCACCAAGCGGTCAGCAGAAAAGCGGGATTCCTCCCAATCTAACAGCCAGGCCAAGAAAGCCCGGAGAGAGGACAGGAGTGGTGAAGGGTGAGGTTCTCTCTACTAACCAGCTGCCCATTACACCTCCGCACTGTTTTTTCTTTTCTTGTGTCTCCTATGTTTTACTTGTTTTGTGCATGCATTATGAATATTTGAACTGAGCCGAGCAACGTTGTGTTTGAACACCTTGGTATTGATGATTGAACACTTTTCTGGTGAACACTGGGTCTTGACACAACCTTGGCTTTGGGTTGTGAGGGATTTGTTCCCCCTCACAGCTGCAACCCAAGGTTAGCCTAAACCGTCTACCATACTTTTAGGCAAGACCTTAATCCCCTGCCCCCCCGATTTTCTGATGTTTGAGAAATTTGACCTAATCTCAAGTTTCTGTTTAGTAGTCTCCCGACGATGAAAGAAAGGCCGTTGATTGATTTTGGGAGATTTTGCGATGGATTTTCGGCGAGGAATTTGTACGCTCGTTGAAGGTAAGCCCATAAGCTGTTTGTAGTTTTGAATGAAGACCCAGTCTGTGTCCAAATCAGAGAGGTGTTCAATCGGAGCCAGCGGTCTGTGTCATCTGTGTTGTGTGGGCTCGGCTCTGTTTGAACATTTTCTCTGCTCCTCTGACCACTCTACCCATTTAGCTTCCAGTATTTTTGTTTTTTTAATTTTCTTGTGTCGTGTGTTCTCTTGTTTGTAGTCTTTGTCCTGTCCTCTTTCCTTCTTTTGCTTTGTTCTACCTTTTGAAATACAAAATTTTTGGTTGCACAAATGTGAATTATACATAACTGTGAATGTAAAGATATGAGTTGGCCATGAGACCGTTTTGACACCGACTGTTGCTTCATGTTATTTTTTTTAATATTTTGTGTATGTTTGTTTGGTAAATTGCTTTTAAACTTTGTGGTAATTTTGTATTTTTTGAATATTTTGGGTGCATTTGAACATTGAAAATAATTTGAAGTTGTCAGTTTTTTGTGAAACAAGAAGAGAGGAGAAGCAACTAATAATGATAAGGAATAATGATAGTAATAGTAGTATTAGTAATAATTATAATAATAAAATTAATAATAATATCAGACTAGTAGTATTAGTAAGAATTATAATATTAATAATAATAACAGACTTTTATACAGTGTGATTCTCTGCGGTAGTACTAATTGAAGGTTGTTGATCTTTGAACATGCAGTTGATAACAAAAAAGTCTAACTTTTGTGGTTTTCTTTCCTTTGGCAGGAGTCCCGAGAATGGGCGCAACTATGACGTGGCCACCATGAAGCGAGCCATGAAAAAAGTGTGGTACAAGAAGATGTCAGCCCCGGAAGCTGCTGAGACTTACGGAGTGCCTCTTAGCACGCTTGTGCAAAAACTAGAGGCCTTGAGCAGAAAGCGAGAGGAACTGGCCAAGAAAAAAGCTGCTAAAGAAGAAGTAGAAGAGGAACAGAAAGAAGAAGAGGAGGAGCATGAAAAAGAAGAGCACGAAGAACAAGAAGACGACAGACCAAAGCTGGGAAAGAAAAGCAGGCGGCAGAGTCAGTATTCTGAGCAGTCTGAAGAAGCAGCTGACCAGGAAGAAGAAGATAACGGACCAAAGCGGGAAAGGAAAGGCAGGCGGCAGAGTCAGTGTTCTGAGCAGTCTGAAGAAGCAGCTGACCAGGAAGAAGAAGATGACCGCCCAAAGCGCGGACGGAAAAACAGACGCGCCAGTCAGTATTCTGAACAGTCTGAAGGCGCCGACCAAGAAGAAGGGGAAGGTTCCAACGAAGAAGAGGATGAAGAAGAAAACCAGGAGAGTGAAGATGAGGAAGTTAAGAAGGACAGCGAAGAAGAGAATGATCATGGCGAAGAAGAAGAAGAAGAGGATGACCGCAAGGAAGAAGATGAAAATGACCATATCAGCGATACAGACCACAAGTGGAAAAGTGAAGAGGACGAAGAAATGAAACCCACCAAGCCCAGAGTGAAAACCAAGGCAGCAAGGAAAACTCCCGTTAAACTTACACCAGCCAAAGAAGCCCAAGATAAAGGCAGGACTAAAAAGGGCATGGCTGGTGCTAGCCAGTCACCCACCCCTGTCAAACAGTCTCCCTCCAGAACGCCCAAGCAGTCTCCACTGCGGACCCCAAAACTTTCCCCACAGAGGAAGTCGCCGCCAGAGTCCACTACTCCTAAGGGGAGACCCAAGATATTTTCAGCGGATCGAGCCTCCACCTCCAGGGTGCATGATAGCAAAGTGAAAACTAGCAGTGAAATTGTGCGTCCTAGCTTGGGGAAAAGTAAAGTCAAAATGAAATCGCACGATAAGAAGCCTAAGCTGGTAGAGATAGATAACCACAGAGAGTGGGACTCTGAGCTTTTGCCCGAAGAGGAGGAGAAGTTGGTCCAGCAAGCCCAGGATTTTAGGTCTCAGGGCCTGCCGCTGACCATGGACATTTTACTGGATTACGCCCAGAATATTTTAAACGAGAACCCATACAGAATGCGTAGTTTTACTGACAACCGTCCAAACAAAGAGTGGTACCAAATGTTTATGAAGCATCATCAAATCCTGAGTTCCCCGGTGCATGTAGTGACTCCTAGACAAACGGCGCGGCAAATATCCCGTGAGGAGGAACGTAAAAGAAAGGCCACAGAGCCTCCGAAAAAAGGATCAAATAAAAACAAAAAGAGCAAGAAAAATCAGCCTAAAAGTCCACCTAAAGTGCAACCAAAAAATGCCACCAAAAAGAAGAGAGGCAGAAAAAGGAAGGACTCCCAGGCGGAGCAGAGTTATTCAGAGGTAGACGACTCGGTTAACGCAGGAACAACCACTGAGGAAGAGATTGATACTAATATTTGTTCTATGTGTGAGGCCGAGTACAATGACCAACCGGGCGAGTGGATAGGCTGTTCCTCCTGTGAACGTTGGTTTCATAAAATCTGCATTCATATCGACGTCACAGGCTATTCAGACAAGGAGATTGAAGAACTTGATTTTATATGCGAGTTTTGTAGTTGCGTAGGTGATGTGACCTGAAGCCAGAAGTTGTTAGCCAGTAGAAATAGGCAAATTAGTGAGTGTTTACACAATCGTGTGGCTGTGCTTTTGGAGCGGGTCAAAGTTCTTCACCGGCCATAAATGGCAACAAAGGATGCTTTTGCTTGGGGGAATAAGGTTGATAAACTCCCCTGCTTTCTCCTTCCGTCAGTCCCAGTCTCAAAACACTTGCAATGCATACATGCCGCGCATAATACTCAGGGATTAATTTATTTCTTTGCTTGCTTGCTTGAAATGTGTATATCTGCACGTAAAACCAAATCATGTTTGTGTCTGTACGTGAAGAGGAATCGTGGTATGAAATTGTATTTGAAATCGGCTCATTGGTAATTTCTGTTCTATCCTTATCATTGTCATGACATAACTGGTACTGACACAGCAGGCTGAGATTGCCATCGGAGCTCTTGCTCTCCAGTGTCATTTATTGAAGTGCTGTAACAGTGATCGCTCACTTGTCTTTTGCTTAGGTCTAACTTCTTCAATCTTGTTCTCTCCCACCTCTATCACACCATGTGCTTGCTTGCCTATGCTTGACATGTGACAAATCATGTAAATAAGCAATCACAAATGGTTAAAAAAAAAAAAAAAAACCCACGTTATTTTGGCTTTCTTTGAATAAAGAGGGAAGCTATTGATGGTAACGCACTTTTCTACAGTTGCTAACAGTGTCCAAATCGCAAACATCGCAATGAGTTCAGTCACAAAATAATTATTTTGGCAAGAAATTTTAGCGTTGCCTGTTGAGTATAAACTAATAAATGTATCATCGTTTCATTGTGAATCTTCTTCATCCGCACACATTTTAGAGTGTTGAAATGGATGTTGGCTATAGCATGTAGATTACATTCATTTTTATATCATCACTTCTTGCTACATAACCATATTCTTAATCTGCAAACCACTGCCAACAATTGAAAATTATTTCACTTTTTAAAGTTTTATTCAATGCATTTAGCTGGAGTCGATGGATAATAAAAGTTTTTGTTGCTTTTGTTCCTATTGTGACATCCAATGTTTGGGTGCTGTTTAACGTGATCTCTGCGTTAATGTGATAGATTGTGTACAATGTTTGTGCTTGTTTGGATAGATTGTAATATTGTTTCTGTTTGATAATGTTGCTTTGGTTTGTTTTAGTTTAATGTGATACTTGTGCACGTGACTTGGAAAGTTGGAAGTGTTTTGTGTGGTGAAGAGTTGGGGTCTGTGTTTTAGGTGGAGAGAATGCTGCCTTTTCCGTCCAGGTTCTTCTTCATTGCTGTAGATGCTTTGATTGAGTGAGAGTATGAGTAAATGGATAAAATGATAACACTCGTAAGCATTTCCGTACAAATACTGTATGCACCAGACTTGAGGAATGACAATGTTCAAGCACCGTTCATAACCTTTGCACAAAGAATGCAGCAAACGAGATCATTTTAGCCAGGGTTTGAATTATACACCATTTTAACAAGCCAAACGTACCCACTTCTCTCCCCACCCCCCAAAGAAAAAGTTTTCTCCCCAGAATCAATCAATGATGCCATTGAAAAATGAAAGATGCTATTCCATTCATCTAGATACTTTTTATATTTTGTTTTTGAGTGCCGTGTTCTGCAGTACTTCAATGCATTACATTCTTTGGTCATTAAAACAAAAAAGCAAAATTAAACATGTTTTTCCTTTTGCAAAAATTACTTTAACTTTGCTTTTAAAATGCGACAGATCACTCAGAAGCTGTTGTTGATTTGGACAATGGTTTTACCGGAGCGCGCCCCTTTTTTTTTTTCCTTTTTTTTCCCTTCAACAAGTCCCAACCAACTTTTAGCAGTGGATCTGTGAATTGAAGCAGGCACACTTATTTCTGGCTGTGTTAGTGTGGACAGTTGTTGATTTGAATGTACTTAATTGCACATGGATGTATTATTCATTGTTGACAAGATGAATAGTTGCGTGGAAAGTAGCCAAAGTAGTAGATGTTGTGTAAGTGACTATCATCTGACAGTAGTTGTATTAGCCTCAACCTGCTTGCAAAAGTTTTGCAGTTTACCTGTAGTAGTTTTTCTACCACAATGGTAAGTATAAAGTTTGTGTACTGGAACATAGGATTTTTTAAATACATGTCCCGATGATCCCCCCCTTCTCCCTGTGAGCAAATCATTGTAAACGGAGTACTTGTGATGATGAGAAAGATGCGGCTAGCTCTAGATGTGAGCACGTTGATCATTCCAGTGGTAATTTATCATGTTGGATGTTGCGTGGGGATGTAACCGGCAGCTTGCTACGTTGATCGTTCAGACATTCAGTGCAATCTTTTTTTCTTTTTTTTTCTTTCTCCATACTACTTGCGAAATCTGTGAAAAGGACCAGCAGATGGCTAAAGTAAGCAGTTTGTGTGTGCGTGTGTGTGACAGGGTTTGCAGCAGCTGTGATGAAACAAAGTGATGGTTGACTGAGTGTTAGTCATGCACTTGACTGCATTTTAATGTATACACATTTCCATGGCCGACCATCTGAAAGATTTTTACTACTGTGTTGTATACTTAAGAGAAGAGTATCTTTTTTTATCTTTTTGTTTTAACATGCGTGTTAGCCATGTTTTGACCTGTGAAAATGGACGAGAAGGAACAAATAATGTTAAACATAAACATTTTGTTTAAATGAAGGTGTGCTTTTTTTATGCTTTTCAGTATTGGATCATTTCTTGGTCTGATTTTTTGGTTCCAATCATTTTCGTGGGTAGAAGTGATAAGTGCGGCGTAGCGTTTTTATGTTCCAGAGCTGGCGTGCATGAACGAACTTAAAAGCCGACTTTGACTTAACGCTTCACTGAAACATGCTACTTAAGTCTAAGTCGGCTTTTAAGTTCGTTCATGCACGCCAGCCCAGGGCAGCACCTTCCATTGTATGTAACCATCTGCTTGTTAGAAAGGACAGATTAGTAATGAAACAGATTTGTATGTGAGCAATGACCTCAAACTTGTGCGAGGTAAAGTTTCAAATCCCAGGCCAGTATCGACTAAACACGCGACCCGAGTCAATGAATGTCGGAGATCTATCAAGCTTTGGCTGTGTGTGGGTGTCTGCCTTCCACAGCCTCTGACACTGAGGCTGGAGTTCGCGTACCTAGATACACTTCATAGCAGCCCCAGAGCAGCAAAAGATCTATTGAATAAATAGGGCATTACATCATGCTTTGGTCCAGGAACAATGTGATAGATAACTTTGATCCAGCAACAGTTAATCCTTCCAACCATTTACAACAATCGTCAACGACGTTTACTAAAAGTTGGGTTTATTATAGAAAGCAGTTATTTATTACTGATCTTTTAGGGTTCTAACTTGGGAGTGGAATACAACCCAAAACCAAGGAATATTTTAATATTGTGATCCTGTTCTGCTTCTACAATTGCTGTTACTTCTTTCAGAGCAACTAGGATTGTTTGTTCGGTTTTTTTTTAGCACAGTATTTGGTGTCGTATGAATTCACTTTTAACTTTCAGCATTTTGTTTTCATCCATGCACTTAAAATTTAACATGAATTTGGAAGATTTTTTTTAAAAAAAGGAAAGCTGGAAAAGAACAACGCCTGTTGATAAAGTTGTAAGCAAATTGCTTATGTGTTGAATATTGTCGACTAGAATATAGATGGAAGAATTAATTGATGACTGTGACATGAGTGGACAATTGTTTGATATTTATTAATGTACAAAACCAAATAAAAGCTATTCTTATGTTTCTTAAAACTGTTTTGTTCTGCCGAGAAGAATTTGGCTGGAAATAACCTTTTCACTTTGTCTTTCGCTATTGTTTCTTTTTTTAATGGAATTGCCTGTATGACCATCATTGTTCCAAATGTTCAGCCTGACTATATGTAGCTCCCAGGTCTTGCTTACAATGTCTGGTCAGCAACCTGTTGCTGTTATCTTGATGATGATGTTGATGGTCATGATATGATGTTTATAATGATGATCATTAAATTGGGGTGTTGATGGTGGGGGCTGATAGGATTGATGATGGTGAGTGTTGATGATAGTGGTTGTTCACGCTGATGGTCCATTCTGTTCGTCCTCCCACCCTTGTTACAAAACGAGCAAGAACCTACTATAACCACCTTTCACTGTCTACCATCCAAAAAGCAAATTCAGGCTTGGTAATTGTGCTGATGGAAAGAAAGAAAAAATTTGTTGTTTGTGTTTCAGGTAAGATCTTTAAAAATTATTTTCTGTTGTTATTTTTTGACAAGAGTAATGTGTGAGCAAAGGAAAATGACTATTGTTGTGCAGTCAAAGGTTGGGAGGATCTAGCAATGGACCCAAACCTGGAGGCTCATCAAGCATGCACCGACCCCCACCCCTAGTTCACAAAGACCCGCTGCGGGCAGAACATGGGGCTTCCGCCACCAGCCCCCCCGATCGTTGGATACACGCCAGTCCTCTTGCCAGAGCTGAGGAACCAACTCAAAGCAGGCAAGGGTTACACATATATAGATTCCGGATGTATTCTTTATTCATAAATGATAATAATGAAAGTACAATAAATCTACTTTAAATATAAAACTAGAATTGTAATTCCTTTTTTGTGTGGCTTCATGAAAATTGTCTTAGACCAGGGCTGAGGAATGATGAGGCAAAGTCAGGTTTTCGATTCAGGGTTAGGGAAGAAAGGGTTCATTAATTTTTTATAGAGAACCATCCAGATTGGTAAACCAGATTCAGTGACAGTCGTTTGGTCAAAAGTTTGGAGTTTTATGTGAGGAAGTAAGGATCAGGCTAAAAACATCTTTGAAGCAATTTTTGTGTGGACTTGCTAAAGAAAAGGAAATGGTAACTTGTAGTTGTGACTTGTCCCCACCATTAAACAGTTGGGTACCAGGCGATGCATGTATTTCAGTGCTGGAGCTTGGAGTCCTATATTTGATGCCTTCCCTGGCAGGTACAACCACTTCGACGGTTATGGCGGCAATGGCCACGCAGGTGGGGGAGGAGGAGATGGTCACAGCCACAGTCATGGAGCTGGTCGCGGGCACTACAACCCACGACCTGATGGGCCCCATCATAGTCACTCACTTCGGGGGGGTGGTGGCGGCGGCAGTGGTGGAGGCTACAGTAACCGTAGTGATCGGGATGGTGGCCACCGGCCTGGCCACAACCGCGATCACCACCGTCCTGACCATGGTCACCACTATCGGGAGCAGCCGCAGCACTATAACAGGCCTCCACCACTAGTGGATGTGGGTTGGGGGCAGCAAGGGGGGTGAGTATCCTTTTCACATTGGGCAAGCACCTTCTATAGCCTCGCCTAGGTCATGGACATTTCAGTAGGTCTGCTAAATCCAGGATGTCAAGACTTGCATACATCAAATAAATGAATATATGATCAATTAAATAGGCTAGCATTGAAAAGGAGATGGCCTATTCTTATAAGTGGAAATGGTATTACTCTGCTAGAAAAATATTCGTGTATGAATTATTGAATTCAAACATGCTTTGAATGTTTAGAACCTCTATAAATATTTCTTTTGCTGTTCATATTCAGGACATACTCATCATCATATGGGGACAGCAGAAGTTCTTTCAACGACAGTCGGGGCTTGTACGGAGATGGCAGGAACGCTTACGGAGACAACAGGAATGCTTACGGAGACAACCGCAAACGTCGTAGCAACGAAGATAGAGACTGGGGCTACAAGCGGCCGCACAATAAAAATGACCCGCGCCTAGAGCATAAAGACCCTCGTTATGACAGCAAAGAGCACCACGGTGACCCCAGGCTGGAGCACAACTTGGCGGACCCGCGTGTGGATGCTAAGAGACAAGGAGGGCTGATGCCCCCGACGTAGTGCTAGGGGAAAGCTTAGCATTGGGTGCAGCATGGACTTCTTAGTTTGGCCAACTCAGCATTGGTGCTGTGGCGTTTCACAGAAGTGCTAAGCACTGTTTACATGGCAGTGCTGCGCGTGTACTGCCAGCTGTCTCTGTGGGAGAGAGGGAGGGGGTTTCAGGCAGTTCGCAATGAGGCTTCCAGCTTGTGACGAGTATGGTGTAACCGTGTTCAAGGACAGATGTCCCTATAATTCCTGCGTAGGTAGGTGAATTAAATACAAGGCCATATACTGTGGACATGCACAGGTATGAACAAATTTGCCATAACTAGCTGCTGAAAGAATCCGACCTCTTGCTGACAGACATTCATGCAAATCAACAATAGGCTAAAAGTCCCTTTTACATTACATTGCCGTCTTATCATCACAAACTCCTTCATCTCTTACATCATGTGTTCTCTTACAGGGACTTCTAATAGGCCTCGCGACCTTTATATGTCCCCTCATTTTAAAACAATAGTAGGTCGTTGTCATATTGCACAAATATTTTGCCTACTATTAATCAAAGTCGTACATCATAATGCTACATTTACTATCTCTGTCTGAAAGATTCTTGAAGATATTTAGGTCAGGTTCTGATTTTATTACATTAGATAATTTGTTCCATTCTTTAGTTCTCTATTGCAAAAAATACATTTTTTGGTAGTAGACCATTGGTTAATGAAAAAAACGTGCTATTTTAGACGGGTTATCAAGGGGAAAAGTCTTCTCGGCTTAGTCCGTACTTCGTAGTATTTTGTTAGCTTGAACTAAATCCCCTCTATATCTTCTATATTTTATGGAGGGTAACTGTAGAGATCTTAATCTTTTTGAATGTTCCCAATTGCTTAATTCTGGCAGTACTTATTTTGCTCTTCGCTGAAACCGCTTGACTGCATTTTTTTTTAAATGTGGAAACAAGATAACTGTGCCATACTTTACATTCAGTCTCACCATCTCTTTATATAAACTTAAAAAGGATTTTAAAAAAAAAATCAAAGTAACATCATTAATCTATATCCACAATTTCATCTACATAATAAATTATCTGACATCGTTAACTGTTGGCATCCTGTCGTGCTCCTTACTGCTTACAGACCTCGGTCCTGTGAGGAATTCTAGAAAAGTCCACAAAATGGCTTGCTGTACTGAAATAATAAAATCTATCTTGTTTTTGCATTAATAAGCTTCAAAGTTTGGGGCAATGTTTTAGTGTCTGCTTATTGTGGGCCTGTCAATATTGATTTTTAATCAATAATCACAGGTAAATGAGTAAAATTGTTACAAAAGTCAGAAATACGGTGATTATGATGACGGTAATGCTCTGAAAACATAATACAAGGCAAGCCTAATACAATAAGCATGCACAACACTTGTCTCATTTAAAAAATCGATCGCAAAAACATTGAAAAAGGACCGGTTGAAGTTTGTGCCCCCCACGGCGCGACCGGCAAACATTGAACAAAGATATCCGGATGCTGTGTACCAGAAGTTTAAAGTTAGAAGGAAGGTCAAGGTTGTATGACATCAGTTTCTCTTTCGGTAGCGATTTAATCGCTGTTTGGAGCGGATCAGGATTTGTTGGCACGGACTGTGTGGCATGGTATAAGATGCTAAGAGTTAATTCTCGTAAACATGGTCATAAAGTTTGTCATATTATACATGCTGTTTGATCACAAACTCATCCCTTTATCACATTATAAGATTCTTTTCTCATAAATTCAAGAGGAATAGCAGTTGAATGATATAAAGCTTATTGAGGTGTCAGAATCTGTGTTTGTGTAGTTTTTCCTGTTGGCAACCTCTGTCTTTGATTGAGACCATTGAAATGGCGTACTTGGGTCTTCCTGGTCTTGTCATTAATTGCTCAGCGCTTTGCCTTGTATCATTTTTCATCTTTACGTACTAATAGCTATGCACAAAAAAGACAAAAATTGCTTTGTAAAACTGGACTAGAAAAATTCCAGACAAAATTAAGAATTTTGATCATCAGATGTAAAATAGATATAAGATTATCAAAGTTATAATAATTATGTCATTAAATTCTATCATTTGAGTTGTTTATTTTTGTGTAGATTTGTCCTTACATAATGGTCAATGGATTTATTATCTACATGCTCATGGAACATCATTGTTGTTTATACAGCATATTCATCTGCATTATTTTGTCAGTGTTTTGGGGTGGGGTGGGCATACTGTCTGTCAGCAAGTGAGTTGGCCATAGTGCTATTATTTTTACTGAGCTTGGAAAGTGGCCTGGTGAATGTTGGTTATTTGAAAAATCGGTTATTGCATTGTCAAGACAAATATATTGGTAACGTGTGGGGAAAACGTGTCGACTGTTGTGAAGTGTTTGTTGGGGAATCTCTCAACGTCTTCGTTCCTGCAGGTTGGTAAAGTCCCAACGGTGCCTTTCATGTGTCTTCTTTATTTGTCTTTTTGTTAGGATTAGCTCAAGATTGTATTTGCCAACAGCTGAACTTGTAAACACCAGGATTATTACCGATGCTTAGTCCCAAGTAGGATCAATTGAACTAGAGAGTCTATTAGTATTGCACATTTTCTCTATCCCATGCTGTTGTTGCTTTTTTTTTTTCCTTTGTTTTTTCCTGTATGAAAAATCAATGCAGCAAGGTTTGTGCAGTTTTTGCTACATCGATGATTTTCTACTATCACTTTCTTTGTGTCCACTCTTTGTGCAGTACTAAACAAAAAGAACAATTTGGGTACCTGGCTGCTTTGAATGAGATTAGTGCACAGGTAGCTAGCTGTAAGCCAAAGCCCAAATGTGTGATTGGTGACCACTACAATAGTTGTGCCCCAACTGTGTTGTGTGTGACGGACATTCCAAGCTAAAGACTCCTCTCTGCCTTTGTATTTCACCCTGCAAGTAAATGTGGTTTGCTTAGAACGGGGTTTGGTTTAGCCATCACGCCTGTTGCAGCTGCCCATGATCTCTTGCTTCCTTCTGTAATCTGCCCCTACTTAGCGCCTTCAGCTGACCCCACCAACAGCACACAAAAGCCAGCAACCGTTTCCATTGTCACACTTCTGCCTTCCTTATTGAGTACTGTATCGCAGGGTATGAGTTTGTGTTTAGCTGAGCTGTTCTGTGATGATGATGATGAGAGAGGCTAGGCTTGCAGATTTGGTGTGTGGTCTTCTCCGTTATTATGTGTCCGTAAACTTACGGCAGCAAGAAATGTGTATATTTCCTTGTTTGTGTGTGTGTTGATGATGTTGTAACAGATGGTGGTGATGGCTTTGGAAAAGTGCTGTCTATACAGTGTAAATTGTAAGTTTGAAAGGATTTATGTTGTGCGTGTCCAGTTACTCACTCTACAAATTTCATGTGTGCAGAAACAGAACTGCTGTGTCCTTTCCTTTTATCAGACCAATTCTGCAACCAAGTCTTTCGTTTTCAATCATCGTTCATGTCATTATTGGTCATTGGATGAAACTTGTCGCCGATGATGAAATTGTGAACAGTATCATAAGTGTCTTCGTGCGAGGGTTCAAACGATGAGATGACATGAAAGCAGTTGGAATTTGTATGTAAATGAATGCACTCATTTTTGATGTTTGCAAATGTACCTGTGTGCCTGTGTTGTGCAAAGTACTTGTGTTTCTGTGTTTGGAGCCTGAATATGAGTCGATGAAAGTAGAACACGTGTGAAAATGCATTTCAAGTGTATAATGGCATTGCATGCGCAATAAATTTCACTACAGAATCCCTTCGTCCGAATGTGTTGTATTGCAGTGACATTTAACTGGGCTGAGATTCTCTTACTTTGAGTTGATTGCATCGTCCGAGATTTTATTACTATACAAAATCTCATCTTGCTTTTGAAAGTATTGTTTATAAATCTTCTTCAGTCAAGTTCTATTTTCAGTTATTTGTAAGGATAACTAAGATGGTAATAATAATAATGAGGGTTTCCATTGGCACTGACACACTTGTTAAAGAATAGTACTATACAAAACATACCTGGGGGGCAGGGAGACTAGAAATCAAAGTGGTCCTTCATGCTTTCACAAACTTGTAAAATTAAGTAGAGCAAAAGCAGTGAGATTGGATTTAATTCTGAAATAATAATTTGAAACTTGCATGCATTTATTTGGATAAGATTGCATCATTGTGACAAACGTCCATCAATATAAACACTAGGCACTTAATTGAATTAAAGTTGAGCATTTTAACCTCAACTCTTCTCTTTATTTATTCTTTTTTACAAACTGGAGTTTTCATTTTACTTGCTGGTATATAATTCTTATGACTGACAGTGAAAATATAAACATTTAAGTTAAAAAAAAAGAAAATATATAGAACCTGTGTATGGATTGTGTCAGAAATGCTATCAATCACTCCAACTGCATTTCTATAAGTGAGACAACCTGTTCCAGTGTTTTACATGCACGCGTTGTTTCCCAAATCTATGTAAGTAATTTTTGTTGGCAGACGCTGAGAAAAATAATTTTGGCACAAAGAACAAAATAATAATAATAATAATTTAGATTACCATCAAATATTTGACAATTTGTGTATGTTGCTTACATGAGTTTAATTTCAGATTGTAGCGTTCCATTTGAACTCCATGAGTTGACGTTAATAGTGCCTCAGGGAGCGGATTTTGTTCTGTCAAATGAAGTGTAGATCGCAGTTGTTATCTATGCAAGGTTATTTACCATGTTTATTCATTAATTTAGTGTCTACTGCTTTTTGAGTATTCTGGAAAAATTTTCATGACTGAATGTTGTATTAGAATGTGAGAAGTGGTTCAAAACACTCTTTGCTGTGTAGTTTTAAATTCCATGGTAAAAGCTATTTTAGGGGTTCACATTAAAGACAGCAAGTTTGAATATTTAAAAGAAAATCATCTTGTGACATTTGAGCGTTTAAGTTTGAATCTGAGCTTGAAGCAACATAAAGAAATGTTTCAAGACTTCGCCGCAAATAGAATAAGTGTGATTATGTCTTGATTGCCAAAAACTGAAAAAGCTCATTGTGTGCGGTAGAAAGCATGTAGAGATGAACGAGTCGATATGATGTCTGAAGACTGCAAACTATTATAATAATGTGAGAAAAAGTGTGCGTGCATGAGGGGAAATTTGTGTTTGAAGAAAAACGTTAACTTGTTAAGAGATGTTTGTGTGTATTCTTCTTAAAACTCTTGCTTTAGGGAGAATGTACATGTATGATTTTCTGGGAGCAAGTCTCAAACAGAATGTAGCAAGATGAAGAATTGTTTTCAACAAAGTGCTTTATTTGGTTGAATGAATCGGTGAAACAATTGTTCGCAAAAGAGAAAGAATGCGTTTAGAGAATGAGTGGTTTTTGGCTGAGTTTACAGCTGATTTTTGCATGTTATAGTGCAGATGAAGCTTGCCATGACAGTGTCAATGAAATACTTGATCCACGTGTTTTGACAACAATATGAAGTAAGTTTTTTTTCAACACGTTTTGATAAGAAAGTATACGATAAAAGAAATAAAACAATCTCGGTTTCAAACTCTGTATGTGTAACTGTAAGGTTTATGGTAGCAGCTAATTTGAAGCTTGTGATAGATCGTGCTCGGCGTTTTCATTTGCTGTCGGTCCCTCCACCTCTCTCTCTCTTCTCTCTACCTCCCCCATCTTGCTGTCTTTCTTTCCCAGGAGCTGCTCACAAATAGGGTAGATACATTTTTCAAGAGGGTTGTTACTCCACTAATGTGGACGTTCAGGTTATTTCAAATTGTTAGGTACAAAGCCTGGGTCAAGGGTACAGAGTGACCACTGACCTTCATTCAGAGGGCCAAAGACTTCTAGCCTACCTGCTGTAAATTGCTACGCTGGGTTTGACGAATCTGACGGCTATTAGTTTAGGACCTCACCACTAGAACATTTGACGTTGGATGGATAAGAGACCAAAGAAAACTATTAACACAATAAGTTATGATAATGCATTATTATGCTTTCATCTGACAAGGTGAAATTGTTGCTACAAACTTCCATAAAATCAATAAAAAGAGTGCCATAGTGCTAAAAAAATGTTTTAATAATATATATGAAAATTGATACGAATTTTATTGGTTTATTTTTAAAAAACGGTGTTGGATAATGCTGTAGTTTGATCTCATCTAGACAGCTTAGCTAGTCCAACTGAACCCCGTGATATATCAATGTTCATTGCAATATATTGATTTTTGAAAAAATAACAATAAACTGAACATGGTTAAATACCACTATGACAGCATATCTGCAATACAATATAACCTAATTGAACAATGAAAGGTGAGAGTCCTATGAAAGTTGAGAGTAAATTGTAATGAACTACTTTTCACTAAATTGGAGAAAGTGAGTGTATGTGATGCTTTATGAATGATTGTAGGCATTGGTCCTTGTAATGGTAAGTTTGTCATGGGTCACCAACTCATTAAATGTAAATATATTCACACAAGATTTAAATCCACATTTTATTTTGTGACTACTACGTTGCCAACACATGGTTGGCTAATGTTGTTGTTTGTTTTTTTGAAGTTATTATATTATGTACATACTGAGATCTGTGGATGCTGGCCATTATTGAATCATCATCCATGTCAGTGAAGTTGAAATTTGCGGAAAAAAAACAATAAAATGAAGAAAAATTACATTAAACTTGTTTCGTTTTTCGACTTGTCATTTGATTTGTCATGTTTTGTCAAGCATGTTCAATTGTCACAATTGAATCACACCAATTTTTCAAGACCTGGTATCCTGAGAAAACTAGGCAGTTTTATTTCAAATATTATTTTTGGACAGCCAAGCCTCATGGCCATTTGGTTAGAACATACGTTTGTTGCAAAATGTGTTAGTGCATCATGTAGAAGAAAATAAAATAAAGCAAAATATAAATAATAAAATTGACTGATTGACCGAATTCGTCTATGAAATGTATATAGAAATTTGCCTTTTGGCTGCACAAACATAAATGTAAAATGTAAAATATGTTTATAAGAATTCAAGATTCAAGATAATTTATTGCCAAGTGAAAATACACAAGGAATGCATTTGGTCAACGCTGCAGCACCACACAAAAGCACATATAAAACATAGAGAACATGTGAACAAGATAACAGCAAATTACAATAAAAGGATAAGAAGATAAGGTCATGAAACAGATGAACTGTACAAAAGGGCAAATATATATTTGCTAGTCAACGCACACACACACACACACACGCTGCTGAATCCTAGCCATCCAGTTTACACTCTCCATCCATTCAACCTCGTGTTACTTTAACATTAGCACGCTTATGTGCAGCGAATAGGCCTACTTGTACGAAACGAGTCCTGCGACAAAGTTACTGGCTCTCACAACAAAACATGGCGCCGGCCTGTGCTTGAGGCAATGGGCGGAGAACTGGATATATACGATAAATTTGATAACATGTGCAAACAAAAAATAAATAATGCAATTGGAAAATATATAATATGCATAACATACTTTTTTCGGTGTCCTATCCTATCCTATATCCTGTCCCATAACCCGAAGGTCGTAGGGGCATGGGACAGGATAGGATAGGATAGGACACCGAAAAAAGTATGTTATGCATATTAGTTGTTTTGCTATATTTTTCCTATTGCATTATTTATTTTTTGTTTGCACATGTTATCAAATTTAGCGTATATATCCAGTTCTCTGCCCATTGCCTCAAGCACATGTCGACGCCATGTTTTGTTGTGAAACCAGTAACTTTGTCGCAGGACTCGTTTCGTACAAGTAGGCCTATTCGCTGCACACACAAGTGCTAAAGTGTACACTCTGTAAATAAAAACTATGCAATAAAGTAAGCTAAACAAACTCATATAAAAAGTAGAAAAAGGAAAAAAGAGCCGAAAGAAGAACAAAACAAAACGACCCAAAAAAAAATAAAAAAAAATAAATAAAAAACCACAAAAAATAAAAAAAAAACGTCGTCGACAGGATTCGAACCTGTGCGGGAAGATCCCAATGGATTTCTAGTCCATCGCCTTAACCACTCGGCCACGACGACTACTTATAATTATGGGTTACAAGAATAGTTTTAACACAGAAGAATAACTAAAGGCCGATAATCATTTGATCCTGTCCTATCTTTTCCCATCCATTAGCTCAAAGGTTGTTGGGGCACCACAGATGATCATTTAACCAGCGTACTCCATCTTTTTCTCTGTTATCAGCAACCTTGATCATGCTTCGTTCAGTGTCAAACCAGTCCATTCCAATTTTAGATTGGATTTTAAATATGTTTCGAACCTTACTAAAAGTTATTACTTTCTTGTTCTGATTTTGTTGAAGGAACAAATAATATAACTTTTAAAAAAAATTCCTTTCTGCGTTAGAAGCTATTTGTATTGCAGTTTTCCGAACAAGAAATTTGCATGTGGTCGAGTGCCATGAATTACCTCCCTTCAATCACATTACCAGCAGAAAACAGCCCAGGGTACAAAATCTGCTGTTGAAAATGAGTCTAGTCTAGGTCTAGCACCAACCCTAACTCTAATATAAAGTCTACCCGTAATCCTAACGCTAAAAATCCTATAAAATGTTATTCCGTATCTTTCGTAATTATACAATTATGAATGCGCAAAAGAATGCGAGAACGACGTAGCCCTACATGCTCCTAATAAAGTTATAAAGTTCCAAAGTTTCAAAGATACCTAGAGAAGAACGGTTGTGTTACTAAGATGAAATTAGTGTCGAGTTTTATTATTTATTTACATGTAACAATTCCTTGCTGATAAAAAACATTTTTGGAAAATACTTCTTTTTATTTATTTATTTTTTTTTTTAAAGAAAATACTTTTAGATTTATTCAAATAAGCTTATGTCTTTAAATTTAACCAGCTGATGAATACTAAATCAAAGAGCAGATTGCTAAATTTAGCCGCTTTGTTGGAGTTATGTCACTATTTATATATTGTGCATTCCCTTTTGTCTTCTTGTGTGAACCATGCGATGCTGTACACTTTTCTTTCCGTATAATTATTGAACCAATGTGAACCTTAAAAACGGGTGTTTGACATTTCAGAGTTTTGTCTTGTGATGCCTATGGAGCAGTCTTTTTTGCGCCGTTCATTGTTTGTTAATGTCTGTAATTCCACCTCCCCCTTTTTTCCCCCCTACTTTTGGCTAAAATGCCCCCTGGGCTATGAGCCTTGTTTCGCGTTTGGAGTTATATGTGGTTTTACTAATAAAAAGACAAAGTTCCAAAGTTCCAATATGACCCCTAGAATTTCGGGTTTTCCCTTTTGCTGGGGGTACATGTGGGTCGATTCGCTCATCGTTTCGCGCATTCATAAATAATTGTATTATTACGCAAATATACGGAATCAAAATTTAACGGCAAATTTTAATATTTAGCGTTAGGATTACTGTTAGTTAGAATTTGGATAATGGTTAGGTTTAGGGCTAGTGTTAGGGTTAACCCCAGGTCTGAACTTGACCAATTTTCAGCAGCGGATTTTCGGCATTTTCACCATCTACGGCCGAACACAAGAAAGAGCACGCAACCTGCGATTTATTATTATTATTTAAAAAAAAATGTAATTTATGTATTTTAAAAAAAAAAGGTAAAAAGGTATTTATGTTATTTATGTGCACATAAAGAAAAAAACTATTATTTTATTGTTTAAATAACTATATAAAGTATAGCTTAGAAAAAGCATTTTCTTCTTCTTCTTCTTCTTCTTCTTCTTCTTCTTCTTCTTCTTCTTCTTCTTCTTCTTCTTCTTCTTCTTCTTCTTCTTCTTCTTCTTCACCACCGTAGCTCAAGTGATAGAGCGTTCGCCTGGCACAACGATGACCCAGGTTCGAATCCTGTGGTCCTGTGGTAGGTGAAATAAAAGTGTCCATTTTCACTGTCCATTTTAGTAGTATAATTGCTCTGGTGGTTCAATGTTGAATTAGGTGCCTATTCCTTGTTCCCTGGGATGGTTATCCCCGTCTGTCATATCGCCAATGGTGGGTGTAGACGTTAAACCTCAAAGTTAATTCATTCATTCTTCTTCTTCACGAAGGAGTCAATCGTAAAAAACAAATGCTTCCTCTCAGCACAAAATAATTAATGCTAGTAGAATCAGAGCAGCAGCATAAGCGGCACAAACGACCACTGGCTCTGTAACTGTAGATTATAGTCACACGACACCAAAGCGTATAGGCGACTACTGGTCACATTATTCTGACACCAGCGAACCAGTTGATGGTAAGGGGAAAATAATATGGTCACACATTGGCCAATCCGGGATTCGAACCAGGTACCTTTCGTTTACTAGTAAGACGCTCTACCAACTGAGCTACCCGGCCACTCACCACTGGCTACTCCGACGCGACGACTCTGCCCATCAAGATCTAACTCTGCAACTTTCAATCTAAAAGAGGTTCAACAATTTTCTACATGGTGGAAAGAGAACTACCTACATTTAAATGTGAAAATAAACACACGAAAGAACTGGTTGCTGATTTCAGAAGAAACCCGTCTGCTTTATGTGACTAAGGGATGGATGAAGTGAAGGTGGAGAGAGTTACTGAATACAAATATCTGGGAACAATACTGGACCATAAACTTCCCTTTGATTCCAACACTACTTCCATCAATAAGAAATGTCAGTCCAGAATATAATTATTTTGTGCAGAAATTGCGCTCTTTAAAAGTCAACAAGTCTGTTTAATGTAACTTTTACAGCTGTTTTATTCAATCTGTGCTGACCTTGGGTTTTCTTTGCTGGTTTGGAGGTATCAGCTTGAGGAATAAGAATGCGTTGAATGGAATTGTTAATGTATGCGGGAGAATGGTGGGTGAAAGGCAGGAGAGCTTGTTTATGTTGTACGAAAATCAAACGAGAAAAAAAGCGAGCGTGATTGCAAGATCTTTATGCGATTGTACTTTTTAGTGCATATCGATGTCACAAATGTTTGAACATTGTTGTTGCTTTTTCATTTAGTGCGTATGTAATTGTTTGTAGTTAGAGGCTGCTGTGTCTTGTAATATAGTGCCGTTCTTGTAATCACTATGTATATATTGTGTATCCTTATATCCCCATCTTCCCACCTTGTCTGGCTATACGGCCCCCCTGGGCTAGGAGCCTAAATTGATTTGCTGTTGATCATTTGTTTGTTTGTTTAATAAAAGGACTAAAAGGACTAAAAAAAAAAGATACTCCAATCACATCTTAGCCCAGCACTGCCCACTCTTCCTTCTGGCCCCCATTTTAGAGTGCCAAAGGTTTCCACAGTTAGAGCTAGAAACAGTTTCGTACCCAAATCAGTACAAATTCTTTTTAAGTGTTGACTGAAAGCTGGGAGTTTGTTTGTGTAGTAAATGTGCATGTATGTGTGGCGTACGCGTGCACTATTCTGGAATTGTAGAATAAATTTAGAATGCAGCAATTTTACAACTATCCAGTATACCTTGACTGTGCAATACTTAACTGAAGCATAACTTCTAATAGCAAACCTGTGATTTGGCATTAGGTACTAAAATGATTCTTTATGTGTTTTGTTTTAGTTTTTCTTAGAATTATTATTAAAAAAATAATTGTAAAAATATGTTTCATAATATTTAGTGCAATATATTTTTTTATCCCTTGTGTGTGTTTGTGTGTGTGTCTGTGTGTGTGCGTGCGTGTGCGTGTGTGTGTGCGTGTGACACATCATATTAACGGACAATTTTACTCAGCAAATGAAGCTTGTTTTATTTTCTTGTGGCTTTTTATGTTTATTTTACCTGCGTTGGCTTTTCGTACTACTACTACTACTACTACTACTACTACTACTACTACTACTACTACTACTACTGATAATAATAATTGTTAGGGGAGGCGCGGTGGCCGAGTGGTTAGAGCGTTGGCTTGCGGATCTGAAGGTCACGAGTTCGAGCCCAGGCCGGTGTTGTGTCCTTGGGAAAGACACTGTACTCCCGTTTCCTACTCCCTTTGATGAGAGTATAAACCGAGGTCTATCTGTGTCGCATGCATTCCATCATAACGGACTTTAAAGATCCTGACGCTCATGTCCTAGACGGGTGAGTGCCGGTGACAACAAAGAGTTTAGTATTAAAAATAATAAACTCTTTGGTGACAAGAACACACCCAGCATGTATTTTGGATAAAGCGCTTCACTTGGGGCTGCTGTACTTTCGAAAATGAAAGTGCCAGAATTTCACCTCGGTGATAATACATTGTAAAGTTGTTAAAATAAATAAAATAAAATAAAGTATGCATGCTGATAGATGTCTGGACTAAAGTCTATGTTCTATGTTGCTTCTAATTCGGTAAATTCCATTATTCGTGGTATGATATAATTTATGGTGGTTTTTTTGTTTTTTTTTTGTTTTACAGAGGTGGTTATAATTATGTCAATTATATTTTTTTTAAAAATCGGTTCAGCGGTTTTTGAAACATTGAGCAAAACGGGTCTAGCAACAAAGTGATCCCAGAGACCTTGACCTTTGCGTTAGAACAAATATGATGAGGCTTAAGTTTCCTATGACGTTTGATCAAATTCTATTCAGTGTTCATTCAGTGCGGGCAACAGACCGACGGACGGACAGATCGACCGATCTGACTCGTTTTGATTCCCGACAGTTTCAAAGTATTCGAACAAAAATTCGAACTAAGTCTTACTTGTCTGTAGCGTGTATGCATGCAGCTGTTTTACTAAACGCACGTGCATCTGAAGTCGCGCTTATCGGCACGTAGGCGTGCAAGTGTTAATTGCTCTTCAATCCATTACCTTTGAGCTTCGCTCATACACTGTTAGGGAGGGCTGTCTAGATCCTGTCATCATCATCATCATCATCATCATCAGCAGCAGCAGCAGCAGCAGCAGCAGCAGAACCAGCAGCAGTATAAGCATCGTTGTCGGTGTCATCATCATATCGTCGATGTCAGCAGCATCGTCGTTATCGTCGTCGTCGTCGCCATCATCATAATCATCATCATCATCATCGTCATCATCACCATCATCTCTTCTTCTTCTCATCAGAACCAAAATCAAAATCATCATCATCATCATCATCATCATCATCATCATCATCATCATCATCATCATCATCATCATCATCATCATCATCATCATCATCATCATCATCATCATCATCATCATCATCATCATCATCATCTCTTCTTCTCATCATCATCATCATCATCATCATCATCACCCTTTTCTCCCCTTCTTCTTCTCCCCTCCTCTCAGCCTCCTCGACTTCTTCTTTCTTCCTAGCCTCATCCTCTTCCTCCTCCTCCTTCAAGGGGACGTAATGAGGAGGATGCAGGTGTTTCATATCGTCTGGCATGGCGTGTGGTTTTCGTCTTTCCACTAGGGCTAATTTCTTCCCTCCTTCTCTCCAATTGTTGGAATACGTCCACCATGCCTTCGCCCATCCCTCCTTAGTTTTAAACAACTTTATAAATAAAGTCTTTCTCCCAGGTCGTTGCTCTGTATTTCAAAATAGGCCTTAGTTAGTTAGCTCTTTAGTTGATCAGTATTTAATGATCCCAGACGACTGAGCTCAATCCTGGGCGACCGGGGATGGGGAGAAGGGACCTAGTGCGTGCTGGGTGTATTTGTGTAGCTGACACGCATCCCTCTAGGACATGAGCGTCGGGATCTTTAAAGCCCATGCGATGGAATGCGTTCGAGCACAGACTAGACCTCGGTTTATACTCCCATCCGAAGGAATAATCAATATCAACATCGCTTACCTTACGTCATCGTCGTTGTCATCATGATTGTATTTTTAAAAAACAACTTTATAATTATAGTTGGGAATCAGAACGTCACACGAGTTGGTAATAGCATTCTATTGCGCAGAGCCCAGTAACAATAGACCCACCGTCACACACAAAAATCACGAACACTCACCACCGACAGTTAAATCAAATAAAAACATGAAGGTAAGAAAATAAGGTAAGAATTTCAATCAATCATCAAATCAGTCAGTTGATAAACAATCAATCAATCACTGAATCGGGCCATCGTCGAACGTTTATTTTATTTTTTTTTAAATTTGGGTTTTGGGGTCGCGGAAGGTATTAAAGCGGAGATGACCGTATCAAGTTTAGCAATCGAATTGCGCAAGGAATAAAACTGTGGGAGCGGCGATTACCCTTACAGCCCGGTAAGGCAAAACGGCGCCCGGATGGTAGCACTGAGAATTCTGGTCTACAAATAATTCCGTTCACCTTCTTGACGATTTGCCAATCGCAGAAAGAACCCATGTCTCTCTGCCTGAAACCGATGATCTTTGAACAGATGTTGACAATGCCGACCCAGCTAATCCTATCCCTGACAGTCAGACTGTGGAACCAACAACAACAAAAAAGTCAGCAAGCTCTCCATGAAAGATTGATAAAACAGGCTGAGAATCTTAGAATCCACAGAGAAAGACTTCAGTTTCCGGAGAAGGTGCAATCTCTGTTGGTCCCGTTTGACAATACACTGTGTGTTTACATCCAATTTAAGCTTGCTGTCAAAAACTGTACCCATATACTTATATGTGTCAACAATCTCGACATCTTCATTATGAATAACACTTTGCTGGACCACCTCTTTGACTCTCCTAAAGTCAAAAATCATCTTTGGGCCAGGGCGGAAGAACCGCGCGTTACTACAGGTTCAACGACCGCGTGCTGTGGGCCAAGACGAGCCACACTGTATTCGTGGATATCGGCTGTGACCAACAGTCTGGAGAGGATTGGGCCCCGCCAGGTCTTTCTTGCCCAAGACAAACCACATGATGAAAAGTGTAACAAGAGACTAGATTTACCCCGCAACGATATCTTCTCGCATTAGTACAGTACTTAGTCAGCTGTAACCTTAGTACAGGAATGTTAGTCTGCAGCAGACGATAGAAGTTTGCTGTGTGCTACACTTTTCTATACGGACGCTAGCGCAGTATGTAATGACATCATCCAGCTTACGTATAGGCAGCAGTACAGCCAATCCGAACACAGAGAGCTTAGGTTTACCGGTTCTACCCGGTTTGGGCAGAGAGCTAGGTAAAGGCATTCGTGTTGTAAACTGCGAGCTAGACACAGCTACGCTCTGAGATCTCTCCATTGAAGACTAAAAAGCAGGAACTGTTAAAATTCGAGTCAATCAAGTTAGCCACGGCCTGACATTGTCAAAAAGACGAGCAGGCATCGTATCGTGAGCCCGACCAGACGAAAGGCAAGAAAAAATCTTCAATGAAAGTCGGCCTGCATCGGCAGCTCTAGCAATGCGCGACGAGAGCCCACCAGTCAAGCAACAAGGAGAAGAATCCACAACAACACAGCTCATCAAAGAATCAACCACAACACAGCTCTTCTAACATTGAGTTAAGTGCATATTGACTCAGTGCACCAAACCTGTTAGCTAAGGACAACACTAGTCCACTCTTCCAGAACTCTGCCCCTTAAGGCAGAAAGCAGCAAGTGCCTGATGATGATACAGTAGCTGCATAGAACTATCAAGGAGCGAACCATTCGAATTGACATTTGAACTTTTAAGTTAGTATCGTACTTAGCAGATCGTGTATAGAGTAGAGGAAATAAATGTGTGATATTTACTGTTAACAAGTGGCTGGACTACTTATGTTTCATAGCCGTGTGAGAGCTAGTGTGACAGTGATCTTTTACCATTTTTCTGTCTATCTCTGTACCCCAGCCTAAACACAGACCGAGCTAAACAAATAAATGTATTAAGTTGAGTCACAGGGAGATTTACTAGCGATCCCCATCGACAATAGACGAGTGGGTAATAGAATTCCATTGTGCAGAGCCCAGTAACAATAAACCCACCGTCACAAAAAGAACCATTCATTCCATACTGGATCGGCCGTCGCCCGGGTCACCAAGGACAGGAAGTGATAAGTGTGCTACTGATGGACAAATTAGCAAGATTGGTCATAGGAACCTGGAATGTCAGGACCCTAACTGTGGAGGGAAAATTAGAAGAACTGGCCCACGAGCTGGACCATTACCGATGGAACGTTTTAGGTATCAGCGAACTGCGCTGGAAAGACCTAGGTGAAACAACGACCGACAAAGGTCACAAGCTTTATTTCAGCCGGAGAGAAGACAGGCACAAACACGGCGTTGGATTCTTGGTCCACAGAGACATTCTAGCCACTGTCATGGGTTGCCGCCCAGTATTCAGTAGACTCATTACCATCCGTCTGAGAGCAGCCTTTGTCAACATCACCATCATCCAGGCCTATGCCCCAACATCAGACTATGACGACAGCGAAGTCGAGGATTTCTATGAACATCTGCAGGTTGTCCTTGACTAAGTGCCGAAGAAGGACATAGTCATAGTGCAAGGCGATTGGAATGCCAAGGTTGGCCAAGATGCGAACCACAATCGGAGAGTCACTGCAACAACGAGACAAATGACAGAGGTCGAAACTCTTGGAGTTTGCCAGATACAACAATCTGATACTGGCAAACACGCTTGGTCTCCACAAAAATCCAGACGTTGGACCTGGCACAGTCCCAGCGGGGAGCATCACAACCAGATCGACTACATCATGGTCAAGAAACGCTTCAGATCAAGAGTCAAATTTGGCAGGACATGCACTTTTCCATGAGCAGACATCGGAAGTGATCACGATCTCGTGATGATGACCCTCACAACAGACCTACAACGAAGAATACAAAGCATGGAGATGACGTGCTATAGAAGACTTCTAGGCATTTCCTATACCCAGCACAGCACCAACGACGAAGTCTGACAGACACAAGCCATTGGACAACACGATGACATGCTCACAGTGGAGAAAAAACGGAAACTCCGATAGTATGGCCATGTCAGCAAAGCATCCGGCCTCGCAAAGACCATCTGCAAGGTACGGTGCAAGGAGGCAGAAGAAGAGGGAGACAGAAAAAGAGTTGGGAGGACAACATTCGAGAATGGGCTGGCTTGACACTGAGCGAAGCCATGAGAGCTGCTGAGGACAGAGAAATATGGAGTACGCTAGTTAAACGATCATCTGTGGAGCCACAACGACTCTAGATTTACGGGATAGGATAGGATAGGATAGGATAGGATAGGACAGTTTTGCGCCCACGCCAAAGGTAATTTTCCACTTTTATTATGTAGGTAATGTTAAAGTTTGACAATAAATACGTGTATTGTATTGTATATTTGTATTGTATTGTATTGTATTGTATTGTATTGTATTGTATTGTATTGTATTGTATTGTATTGTATTGTATTGTATTGTATTGTATTGAGGTCCTGCCCCGTCTTTCCTAATGTTGGTGATCATCCCCATCAGCTATACCAATGGTGAGGGTGTATACTAATTAAACTTCACTGTTCATTGCTACAGGGAAGGGAGAATGCCTAATCAGGTCTAGGCAGGCTGTATGTTTTTATGTTCCAGCCCCCTTTGTTAAGTTTGATTGCGTCATTATCTCGCAACACGCTTTTGCACTTCAGACCCCTCTACCATCAAACTGTACACACTTGGCTGGCGACAGGTACACCCGGTACATTCTAGTTCCCGGTTTTAGTAGGGGGGGGGGGGGAAGGGGATGTGTTTGCGCTTGTGTGTGGTGGAGAGAAAAAACAAAAACGATCTAGTTCTTGCTGAGTGTATTTATATCGTTGGTACTAACCCGTCTAGGACTTGAGCTGTCAGGATCATTTCAGGTCTGTGCGAGGGAATGCTGTGCCTGCACAGACTAGATCTCGGTTTATCCGAAGGAGTTTAGAGGAGAGTATTCACACTTTTCTGCTATCCTATGCACCAACGGGAATCCCCTCATGTGAAACATACTTCCGGTTTCTTTCTCCGCGTATTGTTTATCCGAGTGTTTTAGTGAGTTATTTCCAAATATTCAAGAATATGTCGAATCACATGAGAAAGCGTTGGTGGGAGCATAAAGAGAAAGTTTTGCAGAGAATGCCTGATGGATTTGAAGTCCCAGTTGTGACAGAGTCAAGTTTACAGTGTTGTTGTTGTTGCATCAATTTTTATTCATCAGATTAACATAAGTTGTACAATGGGAAGTTTTACAGTGGGAAGACTGGTCACCAGTATCGTACCCTCACTTTTTTTTTGTGCTGCAGTTTATTATCCATTTCTATCGCCAGTGGCGCGCCTAAACTCTACCTACCTAACATTATTTGTGAATTTTTGAAAAATATTCGGAGAAACATAACGCCCAGATGCTGGCTCGAACCCACACCTGTCAGGCGCCATTGGTTTCTGGCTTGTGGACAAGGCAAGTTAGTCCCGCCTTAGCCCACTTGGCCACAACGCTCGCCTAACATAGTCAACTACTTCGTGTTTTGTGAAGGTTGCGACGGCGAAGCTATGGAAAACTACAAGAGTCTTCAGGTCCTGTTTCACTTTCTGTCGATGATCGACGCACCTCCGAAGTCGCCACAAATACAGGCCTCTACGATTGTATTTTGCATCCTTTCACTGAGCATTTACTTCCTCCACCGTTTTTATACTTATCCCACTCGTTTTCTGGCTCTAACAATCGTCGTTTTCGGCAATTTGCCATATTTAAAAGTCACGCATCAAGCTTTGATAAAAGCAAAACAAGCCAGACCGGAACTTGGTTTCATTCTAACCTCGTTTTAATTTATAATGGCGATACCCACGAGTTTTTATGAGAGGTGCCGGAAAGTTGTGAATAAACCGAGGTCTATTCTGAGCACGCACGCATTCCGTCGCATGGCCTTTAAAGATCCTGACGCTTATGTCCTAGACAGGTAAGCCTCGGCAACAGAAATACCCACAGCACGCACCAGGCCTCTTCTCTCCATCCCCGGGTCGCCCAGGATTGTGCTCAGTCGTCTGCGTGCCAGACTATGCGCACAAAGGATGCAGGTGGGCGCCTCGCGCGGCTTGAGTTAGATCCTGTATCGACCAGCGCCTTGAGCAGCTCTTGAGCTTGAAAAGCGTTATATAAGATTGATTAAATAAATAAAATAAATGATGTGTGCTGTTGTTGGCCATTAGAAGGATTTTAAAAGGATGGGGTAAGCACCTTGGACGATGATTGTTGCACTACCTTGAGAACAAGCAGGAAGACTAATAATAGTTAAGAGTGCTTCCCTCCAAGACTTGGTTGTGTTTTCTGTGATGTAAGCGTTCTGCAGTAAAAAGAGCCATTTTGCCTGTTGATGTGTGTAAACAGTTCGACACCTTCTTGAAGCCCAAAAGACGTTTATTTCAGTGGGGAAGTTGTGTTTTTTTTCTCCGTCCCATTAGGCCCCTCGACAGCTGCAAATCACATTGGGTAGCCTATCTTGCCGGCGTGTCAATGTGTGTTTATTCTTCTGCTGCCTTTCCCCCTCCTGTTGTTTATCCAGGCTTCCAGTTGCCTCCTCCAGACTACAGAGATGGTTCATGCTGCCAAAGAAAGAAGAGGGACAGACAGACACAGACAGATTATCTACTAAGAATCCGTACAGGTCTACACAGAAAATTGTATAATTATTGTCAATAATGACACTACCATTGGCAAACCTTCCCCCTCTGCCTCTACCACCCCCACCCCCAAATAGTAACCCTTCTCAGATACAAATCCTTTGTTTTCTTTTCTTGTTAAAATTGTCCTACGACGTACTGCCATAGCTGTAGCTGCGATCCGAACTTCCCACCATAAATGGACGCATTATTTTGTTTTAATAATAACCTCCCCTTACACGCCTCATCTAGATTCTCCTTCCTGCACAACTCTTACCCTCTTCTTCCCATCGTCATCCCTCAGCTGTACATCAGCGACGTGTCTTATTGAATTATGCTTGATAACCCCCGTCCTCGCCCGTTCCCATTTACCCCTTTTTCTCTGCTCGCTTCCCCCACGCTCGTCATGGCGGCCATTTTATTGGTTGAAACTGAGGCAGTTTAAAAAACAACATTATTTCTGTCTTTGTTTCCTCTTCTCCGTAACCACCCCCACACCAGCCCTTAGACAAACAACTCCTTTTCTCCATCCCTGAGTTTACATTTGAAATTAGTTACGTTACATTATAGGTGATAGTAAGTGAAAACCATTCCCCACCCTACCCTCAACTCCTCCGTCTCACCCTTCGAGATTCTCCCCGTCCCCCACCCGCCACACACACACACCTTAATTATTCCCCCTCTTTTCAGGACAGTTTATAATTATTTAGGAGTAATTCCCCACCCCCTAATCCTTCCCAGTCAAAATCTAACACTATTGTATACTCTTTTCCAGGGCCCCTCTACCTTACCTTCATCACAACGATTTGTCTTGAGAGAGGTGTGTACGTGTGTGTGCGTGTGTGTGTGTGTGTGTGTGTGTGTGTCAGTGTGTGGTGTGTATGCGTGCTGTTTATTTTTCGAAGCTGAAACTCTCTTCTACCTTCCCTGCTGGCGCCTAGCTCGCGCAGACCCAGTCGGCTCGTAGTTGTTTACAAACCTCCGACGCAACAGCTTCGAGTCTTTCGCAATCACAGTCATCGGAAACATTAGCACTGAGGCTGTCAAGACCCGCATTTTTTTTTCAACACTCTATAAATTGTACACTTTGAAAGGAAGGTGGTACTTGCTGTCGTTAGGAGTGAGATCGGGGGGTGTGGGCATGTGGTGGGGTTTCTGAGGTGGAGAGTCGGTTAAAGATGGGCGTGGTATGTGTCTAGTCTGTGTGTGTGTACGTGCGTGCGCGCGTGCCTGTATGCAGATGTGTATCTGCGAGTTTCCATATCTGTATCGGATAATCTCACACTGCGTAGTCGGCCTAGGCTTACGTCGCGCGGCCTACTAGCGCCAAAACCTGATAATTACAATTATCAGGCGGTAATTACAAATATCATGGAATAATTACAATGATCAAGAGATAATTACAATTATCAGGCGGTAATTACAAATATCATGGAATAATTACAATGATCAAGAGATAATTACAATTATCATTGAAAAATTACAATTATGTTCGCGTGATCATGTTTAATTTTCAGTTTTGGCTCTAGCAATCCGCCTGGAAATGCGCCAAAACCGAAAATTGTAATTGCTCAGTTGTCCGGGCGTCAGACCATGCGCCCAAAGGCTGCAGGTGGGCGTCTCGGGCAACTTGAGTTAGATCCTGTATCGGCCAGCGCCTTGAGCAGCTCTTGAGCTGGAAAAGCGCTATATAAGAACGATTAAATAAATAAATAAATAATAATTACAATTTTCACTTGATAATTATAATTTTCACGTGATCATTCTTAATTCTGGTAACGCGGCTTACTAGCGCCAAAACCTGCATTTACATCAAAGGTGATAATTGTAATTAACACGTGTTCTGTGTAATTCACAGAGATACCGATCACTCGAAGATATTTTTATAATTTTCAATGATAATTGTAATTATTCCTTCATAATTGTAATTATCTCATGATATTTGTAATTATCAGGTTTTGGCGCTAGGAATGCGTGGCAAACACTGATAATTATTAATTAACACTGTGGATTACCGATATCTCTGTAAATTACACAGAACACGTGATAATTTCAATTATCTCGTGAGAATGCCTTGGTAACTCTCGGTTTTGGCGCTGGTAGGCCGTCATATACGCGAGGCGATGTCTGTAAGCTTCGGCCGTCTCTGCAAGGCAGTGTGGGATAACTGTGTGCGGACTGAAAAGGTGAGGTAAGGTTTACGCCCCTTATCATCTTCATCTTTGATGCAGGAAATACAAAAATGGGTAATGACTAGTCTGACAAATCCAATTTAATTGAAAGGAAGCAGGGCAGAGGTAAAGGGGAAGGGGGGAGTTGGGCTATCAAACCACGGATGAAAAAAAACACCCACGCACAAACAAAAAAACAGCAGGTTAAATAATTAAATTAAAACCCCCCAAACAAAGAAAAAAACACATACCATACGCGCATGGACACTCACGCACGCACAAACACACACAAACGCTAGCGCGCACACACGCATGCACACACACACACGCACACACACACACACATTTTTGTAGAAACGACGTTGTGATGACTGTCATGAAACTCTACATACATTATTTTGACACACTTACCATTATTTTGACATTATTTTGACATTTTCCCATTTTTTGAAGCTGTCCCTGACCCTAACCTAACCATTAACCTAACCCTAAGCCTAACACAGCCCTAACGGAACACTGTTTTGACTTCAAAATAACGGGGCCGTCAAAAGAAAGTACGTAGCGTTTCAAATGTTTGACAGAGTAACGTCGTTTCTACCTAGCCACATAAATACTAGCGCGCACACACACATACACACACACACACACGTACACACTCACACACTTATGCACACAAATTGCTTAGAAAATGACGAACGGTCGTAAATTGCAAAAATTACCACGGGCTCAAATCTTGCAAGTGGCATGAGAATCAATCTTCTCATCCTCCTCCTCTCATCATCATCATCATCATCATCATCATCATCATCATCATCATCATCATCATCATCATCATCATCATCATCATCGTCATCTAGCACTAACAAAATAAAATAGTGGAACAAGTTTCTTCAACGAAAACGTTTGTCATGCTCTCTCTCTCTCTCTCTCTCTCTCTCTCTCTCTCTCTCTCTCTCTCTCTCTCTCTCCCTCTCCCTCTCTCTCTCTCTCTCTCTCTCTCTCTCTCTCTCTCTCTCTCTTTCTCTCTCTCTCTCACATTCCAGCCCGACCCTGCTCTCTCCCACCAAAATGTTCTGCCCAGATTCCTGCCTTATCAACCTGCGTGGCATGACGTAAGGGATGCAGGTGTACATTGTCTCCCCTCCACTTCCTGTTCCGGTGCGACGCTGCGAGCAACCAGGAACACCGAGACCATTTCGGTTCCTTGTGAAACCGGATCAACGCGTAGCAACGCCCTCTGGCGGCTGAGAAAGCGAATACACAATGCCGCCATTTTTATTGCTCCAAAGTCAAAAGATTATCAATGTTTGTCTAACGTGCTTGAAGGGAATGTTGCTTCATTAGACACAGTTGTGTTTTGTTCGCTAAAGATGGAGCACAGCGTTCTGTTTTACGCATTGCATTTAGACAGTCTTTTTTTTACTTTACAATTGCAACATTTGACAAAATTCCCATCACGCGGCGGGCTGGATAACAGTGGCTTTTTTTTCCACTGTCTACCTTAGCAGTTTGATTGCTCTTGTGGTCCAGTGTTGATTTAGGTCCCAACCGTCTCTTTTATAGGAGAATGATCCCCGTCGGCCGTATCGCCAATGGCGGTTGTATACGTCAAACTTAAATGTTCATTCAAACAGCAACCGAAGCGGTTGATTAGAGCAAAGAGAAGTCATTAGCTCTTTTGTTGTTGTTGATTATACTTTATTTTATTGTGTTGTTGTTGATTATACTTTATTTTATCGTGTTGTTGTTGATTAATTACTTTATTTTCTCGTTTTGTTGTTGATTAATTACTTTATTTTCTCGTTTTGTTGTTGATTAATTACTTTATTTTCTCGTTTTGTTGTTGATTAATTACTTTATTTTCTCGTTTTGTTGTTGATTAATTACTTTATTTTCTCGTTTTGTTGTTGATTAATTACTTTATTTTATCGTTCTTATATAGCGCTCTTTCCTGCCAAAGAGCTGCTCAAGGCGCTGGCCGATACAGGATCTCACTCATGCCGCCCCAGGCGCCCATTTGCTGTCTTAGGCACATCGTCTGACGCCCGGACAACCGAGTCCAATCTTGGGCGAGCCGGGACGGGAGTGGGCCTGGTTGGGGAGTGTAGGTGGAGGGCCCTATAGTGTTTGCTAGGTGTACTCATGTAGCTAGCACTCGCTCGCAAGTCTAGCACATCAACGTCCACACCTTTCAAGTGTGTGCAATGTAATGCATGCGTGCATAGACTAGACCTCGGTTTATACTCTCATCAGAAGGATATTTAGTGTCTATTGTGTTATTGTAGATGAATCAAACCCTGCTTGCCTTTGAGGCAAGGGAATTAACGAAAATACAAACAAAATGCACAAGTAGGTTGAAAGGGTCGAACTCAGTTATCCATTAACGTAGAGGTTGGTACGTGAGAGGCAGGACTGGTCCATTGTGGACATGGCAATATTTCATCACGGCTTATGGTCGCATTCACCGTCATGATCGCTGTCCTTTACTGACTTACGGTTTTGAGGAATGTCACTGTGTTTGTTTGTTTTGTTTTGTTTAAAGCTGTGTATCGTCTGTGTAGAAATGGTGGAAAGTGTCATGGTTTTGAATGATGTGAGACCGAGGAGATGTGTAAAGGGTGAATAAAACAGGGCCTAGAACTGACCGTGACGAACACCGAAGACAAGTATGGGCGGTTCAGAAAGGTAGTTGTAGATGCATACAGATTGGAAACGATCAGAGAGGTCAGAATGGAACCAGCTTAGGGCACTGTCCTTTATTCCAAAAGAGTTCTCAAGGCGCTGAAGGCGGATGGAGTTATCAATAGTGCCAAAAGCAGCCGAGAGATCGAGAAGGGTCAACAAAGAGATTTTACCAAAGTCAGTGGCAGAGATATAATAATAATAATAATAACAACAACAACAACAACACCACAACAACAACAACAACAATGCGAGTGGGTTGGAGTGGGTGTATGAGGGAGCGGTGGGTGGGAGGGTGTTATATTGTGGGAACGAAAATTGGTAAAACACACCTATACATTTAACAAAACGGACAACTCAAAAGTTTAGATAGATAGATAGATAGATAGATAGATAGATAGATAGATAGATAGATAGATAGATAGATAGATAGATAGATAGATAGATAGATAGATAGATAGATAGATAGATAGATAGATAGATAGATAGATAGATAGATAGATAGATAGATAGATGTGAGGGTCCATGTTTTGCAAGCGTAGAGGAAGAAGAGGAGGAGGAGGAGAGAGAGAAGAGAAGAGAAGAAGAAGAAGAAGAAGAAGAAGAAGAAGAAGAAGAAGAAGAAAACACACTCATTCACGCATGTTCAGTTTCACGCATACAGTTAATGGTGTCACGAATAAAGGGGGTGTGGGGGTGTGGGTAAAGCAATTACTCCCCGCGCTGTATCTCCTCCCTGCTATAGGCCGATGTGCGATGACATTCAGGGGGTAATGCTTAGGAGTGCTAAGGAGTGCTAGAGAGTTAGAAGGATAGACGAGAGATATAAAATAGTGGAAAAACTCAGGCTCTGAAGCAGGGTGGTTTTAATGGAACAGCAACAATTTATTTAGTGGAAGTAGGCCAACGGTTGTTGGATAAGCTATAACTGGATCATGCATATACTGGTCTTGGGGAATGCAGAGTATTCAGGAGTTTTTCTGGTCTAGTCAAGTTAAGTCAATAGGGGTGAGTATGGACTGATTTCATCAGGTGGCACGAGATAGCTGGTTGACCAAGCAGGGGCAACCAGAGTGTTCGAGAGTTGTGGTGTGCGCTGAGGGGCACACTTATCTGAGGTTGGTAGGCTGCTGGAGCCGCTGGAGACTGGATGGTGACGTGCAGTGGTCAGTCCTTAGCGTGGGGTGTATGACTCATGGAGGTCACTGGTTTGAGGCCGGGTGCAATAGCGTGGGTTGCGTAGGCTAAGCGTCCCTTTGGCTGGGTGAGTCCCGGTCGCTCGCGTCACAGTGCCAACCCGATATCTGGGAGACACGCAGCGAGGATGAGTCCTGCAGAGGCCTGGATAGGAACCGTTCTGCAAATAATCAGTTCTCTGCGTCAGGAGGGCACCCACATTCTGGATGCCGCGCTGTTCGAGCGCGCATGCCGATCAGATTTGAATTTGGAAGTTGGTCTGGACTAGCCAGTACTTTTCAAATGTCCATCTATTGTCACCAATGACTGCTAGGGGTTTTCCGTTGGGGTTGGGAGAATTTAACGGCGGCCGATAACGTATTCGTGTTTCGGCGCCTAGGAGGGTCTACTAGCAACAAGGGGTGGATATTTACACATTCTGGTAGGGTGAAACAAGGGGTGTAAATACATGGGCAATGGCTATTATACACAATGGGGATTAGCTATGCACTTTGGTTTATACAACAGGGCAATCATGGCGTGGGAGAACATACATATACATATATATATATATATATATATATATATATATATATATATATATATATATATATATATATATATATATATATATATATATATATATATATATATATATATATATATATATATATATATACAGGCATGTTTATGTGCATCAATCAAACTACAGATAACGAGTACAGAGTGCAAAATGGCATATCAACAAGCAATTCATCCCAACGATACACAGACACGGACGTAAGTATCTACAAGACATACGAACACGTGGGGAAATCGACGGGTGATGGGCAGCAAAATTATATAAAATAAGTCACTCCTCTTACCTTGGTTAAGAACGGGGGAAACACAAGAGTATGGCTGAGCTCAGAGGTCGCGGCAAAGGCAGACGTGTCTCTAGCAGGATGATGAGTAGTCGTGGGCATGCGAACGTGGACTGACGAGGTTAAGCCTTTCCTTTTCAAATGTCCAGTCCCGGGTCACGTGGGACTGTACTAGAGGGGCGGGGCTTGGGGCGCGTGGTCAGTGGCGGGTGAGGAGAGTTACAACGAGCAGGGGCGACAGGCTAATAAGTCCGCTTGTCACAAATGGAGAACCTTATGATTACACCTAAACTTTTACCCGTTATTGGACTTACAGCAGGTTTTTGCTTCATGTGCCGACCTTCAATTATTGTGTTATTGATAACTCGCAAATACAACAGGGTCAGCAAGGTCAGATAGGAAAGGTGAAGACAGGAATACCTGGATGGAATAATCGCTATTTTTGCCTTTTGGAGTTTTAGAATTCCAAGTAACCCCCCTAATTCCCCCTCATCCCCACACAGGTATACACGTTGTCACAATACCCTGTCTCACACCCGCCCCGTGTCAAGGGGCCTAATGTGCCCTTATAGTAGTATGAAAAAAAAAAGATCACATATTATCTCACTCTTCCCGCCTACCTACATCACCACTGGTCTCTGAAAAACCAGGTTGAGATCTCTACGTCAGTCATCAATAAGTTGTCGCGTTGGTTGCCGCATTCCCGGATTTAATTTGCAATGTCGCTCTTTAGCTTCAGGGTTTTATTGTCATTGTAATCGCCGAGGCAGACGCCACGGCAAAGGCCCTGATGAAAGGAAGGCCCTGATGAAAGGAAGGCCTTGATGAAAGGAAGGCCTTGATGAAAGGAAGGAGAGGGCGTTGGGATTTTCCTCGTCTGTGTATATCTTTCTGACCAATTGAATACGGACTTCCAAAGTTCGGGACTCAGGTCTTAGCGTGTTCATAGCACCTATTTAAATTCCATTGCCTGGACAACTTGCAGTTCTCCAGTCCTTACAACGAAAGCTGTATAAGACGCGTGTGTGTGTGTGTGTGTGTGTGTGTGTGTGTGTGTGAGTGTGTGTGTGTGTGTGTGTGTGTTTGTGTGATTAAATAAATAAATAAATGTATTAATAAATAAATAAACTGAACTGGCGCTATTTTCAGTCATCCTCATCGTCACGAATTCAGAGCTGAACCAACTGCGCCATGCAGATCCGCAAATTGAAATCAAAAAGCGAGGGCAAGGGATATAATCCTTAGCAAGGGGTAGAATAGCCTGCACACGTAACAAACGATAATCAAACCACGTGCATTACACAGGCGCAGAAATGATAAAAGTTTTAATGCGAAGAGGTTAGCCTGTTACTTTTATTATAGCCTCCATCAGGGCCGAGTTTCAATTCAGCGAGACTATCTAGGTCACAAGATCTCGTTTTTGAGTCAGACCGATCACTGAATGAAACTACCCACCATGCTGCCTCATTCTAGCCTCGTTTTCAATTTGTACACAAACGGCGGTTCCTTCGAATGTGTTGGACGATTTGCGAAAATAAAATCAAATAAAGTAAAAAAAAATCAAATGTATCATCAAAATCGATTAAAAGCAAAATTGTTCACTTACAGTTCTTCACCCCCTCCCATGATCTGGTTGAAACTCGAAGATTTACCATCGAATTATCACCGTAACAGATTCCAAGTAGCATAAACCGCGTACTTTCCGCCATCTTGATCTTGCAGGCAAAGTACCCCGAGAGGCTCCTAGCTCTTTCTCGCCTCGCCTTGCGATTGACTAGCGAGCGAGCAGCCGTAGAAACGACCCAATGAGCAAGATCTACCGGGATCTACCGAGATCTCGCTGTTTTGAAACTCGCCCCTGGGCTTTATCTTTGCCTTCGCGTATCGTCTGGCGCACACTCCTGACCGACGGGGTTTGGGAAAGGAAAGACATAGTGCATGCTGGGCGTATTTCTATTGCTGGCACTCAGCCGTCTATGACATGAGCGTCAGGACCTTTAAATTCGGTGCGATGGAATGCATTTGTGTGCAAATATTAGGACTTAACGTTTTAAAAATTCTCTTCCGAAGGAGAGGGGCGCTTGCAAGCCTGCACATTCGGGTCTTGTTATTATTTTTGTCGGCATTCCAGGCCGTGAACCAGCTTCAAACACACTGCCTGCTAGCGATCGCAACTTCTAGAACACAAGCTCGTCGCTCTATCCACAGAGCCATCGCCGGTCCTAGGTCTGCAATACGCAGTTTGCACCTGTGCAGGCTACGTCCCAGCCGTCCAACATCTAGCTCCAATTTGTACAAACGTTATTTGTACTTCCCGTAGTTGTACTGCACTCACAAATCTGGCAGGTGTGGGTCCCCAAACCGTAAGCAGTAAAACATGGATAACTAAGCTAACAGAATGCGAATGAAGACAAAACAAGACCAAACAGTACTATACACAATGTGAAGCTGAACATTTCTTTAGGTAGACATACCAAAGACCCAACAGATCTAAAATAATACTTCAATTCCAAGCACAACCAGAGAGAAATGGCACGACATAGCTCCAACAATGAAAGGATGTTATTTTGTTTGTCTGCTCGAAAATGTGTACTGAATTGTATTGTCTACAGTACAATTCTCTTGGATATTTCTCCGTTTGTTTGTCATTTGTTTGTGCAGAGAAGACCAAAATGGTGACCAACAACACCAATGGCATCAACACATACATCAAAGTCCAAGGCCAGTCCGTCAACACAGTGCATAGCTTCAAATATTTAGGAGCCATTGTATCAGAGACAATGGGTTCCGACTGGAAGTCCTCTCCAGGGATCGCACAAACAACTGCTGCCATGACAAGGTCTACATTCCAAGGTAAGGCTGCTGCGCTCCCTTGTCATCTCCATCTTCCTATACGCTTTTGAAGCATGGATCCTCATAGCAGATCTACAACGAAGAATACAAAGCATGGAGATATCTGGGCATTTCCTATACATGTACTTAGCACATCACTAATGACGAAATCCGACAGACCATCACACAATCCATTGGACAATACGATGACATGCTCACAAAGGTCAAGAAACGAAAACTCCGATGGTATGGCAACGTCACCAGTGCATCAGGCCTTGCAAAAAAAAAATTCTGCAAGGCACGGTGCAAGGAGGCAGAAGAAGAGGGAGACAGAAAAAGAGGTGAGAGGACAACATTCGAGAATGGACTGATTTGACACTGAGCGAAGCCATGAGGGTTGCTGAGGACAGAGAAAGATGGAGTGCGCTGGTTAAACGATCATCTGTGGTGCCCCAACGACCTTCGAGTTAGGGGATAGGATAGGATAGGATAATAGTTGAATTATAGTTTTTATTAAAGTCTTTTTTTTAATTTTAAATTTGTATAAATTCTGCTTTATTTACTGATACTGTTGTTCTACGTGGGCAAGTTCTTCTAATTTTCCCTCCATAGTTAGAGTCCTGACATTCCAGGTTCCTGTTACGGCGTTGTCTCTCGTGCGGATCCTGCTAAGTTGTCCATCAGTAATACACTTATCACCTCCGTCCTGGTGGCCAGCGGAAGTTGGGGTCTTTTGTGACCCTCGCGACGACCAATTCGATATGGAGTGAGTTGTCCTTTTCATCATGCAGTGTGTCTTGGGCAAGAAAGACCGGGCAGGGCCCAATCATCTCCAGGCTGTTGGCCACAGCCGAAATTCACGAGTACAGTATGGCCCGCCTTAACCCCGAGCACGTGGACGTTGAACCTGGTCGGTGACTTCTGTGTAAAAAAAAAACTTTCGCCCGGTGATGCCTTGCTGACATCACCCCTGTTCGTCGCCTCTAACAACACGACGAGAAATGTTGGGTCTATTCTATTCAGTGCCCGAACCCACAGAGCACACTCATCTGTGGTGCCCCAACGACCTTTGAGTTACGGGATAGGATAGGATAAAATAAGATAGGATAGGATAGGATAGGATAGGATAGGATAGGATAGGATAGGATAGGATAGGTTGTTCTTCGGTAATCTCTACATGCTATCTTGACGCAGGACTGAACACAAAAACATGTCTGGGTGATTTTCCAGAAATCATTCTTGCTCATACTCCACGTCTCTGGGAATTTGGAGCGTCAGCAATTTGAAAGGACGAGGAGCAAATTACGTTGGTGAGCGATTCGCTATTTTCAAACCGCCAGAGCTGCCACAGGCCTTTGATCCCCTAGCATTTTAGCCTAGGAATCAAACGGGCAATTTTGAGAAGAAGAGGAGGAGGAAGATGAGGAGGAGGAGGACGAGGAGAGTGAGGAAGATAAGAGATAAAAATAGCGATTTTTTCAGATCGGCCCTTTGTGAGAGTTCGGGTGAAGAAAAAGCGCTCGATAGCATTCCTGTATTGTTACTACTACTACTACTACTACTACTACTACTACTACTACTACTACTACTACTACTACTACTACTACTACTACTACTACTACTGGAATAAAGAGGACAGGCGTGGAGAAGACTCTTCGTGCAAGTAGAGTTAAAGTTCGTTTGAGATCGATATCAAAACTGGAAGACATGAAGAACCAACACCACACACACAACAAGCACACTTGCATTGTGTATACTTGGCGCAAAGAGGTGACTAGTAAATTGTACTTATAAGTTTTGTCTGACTAATATAGCGCCACTCTTGACCCCAATAACGTGCATTAATAAACTCTTTCATAATCATACGACCTAGTGTAAAAGTGTAAAAATAACATGAACAACCACAACGACAGCAACACCACCAACCCTAACTGGTGCAGAGTTCCCTCGCGTCACGTCACTGGATATACATACATGTAAGTTTTGACGAAAGCTCAACGCGTCTATAAACCCTCATTAAATACAAAGTTTAAAAGAAAGGTATTTTTAAAAAATTAATATGTGACGTCACCATGATTACGTCACTCGATTGGCATACTTTGGTTTGACGCTGAAGGCATAAGGAAAGTCTAAGGGTGAAATTATACTGCCACGCGCGACTGAAGTGCGGACCGAAAAAAGTCGTGTCCTCTTCTTATTCTTCTGATTATACTGACACGACTAGACGTGAGGAGTCGTCCTGATGAAAAAAGACGTGCGTGCATACAGCACTTCTTTTTAGCGTGCGGAAGGGCCCGCTCTCCTATCGAAGTGTTTCGTTACCATCCAGTCTGTTTCCTGCCAAGTTGGAGGACGAAAGATTGATTGTGGCGGTGCGCTGCAGAGAATTGATATATAACAAAGCGGACAAAAATCACAGCAATCGGGAACTTATTCAAAAAGCATGGGAAAACATTGCTAGGGAAATGGGAAATGAAGGTAAAGGTGATTCTGATGAATACATTTGGATATTGAATTTTGTTTCAACCAGCCTGTTTGCTTATGTTTGGTGTCTGCTATCGAATGAATAATGAATATGGATATACAGTTGGCTTTGAATAGTTTAAATACCTCTACCCTGTCTCTCTGTCTCGGTCTCTGTCTGTCTGTCTCTCTCTGTCTCTCTCTCTCTCTCTCTCTCTCTCTCGTGTGCGAAAGTGTCGTGTGACTATAATCTACAAACAACAAACAACAATCTCTCTCGTGTAGGCATGAATGAGCAAACATGTGCATAGGAGGGTGTGTGCGTGTGTGTGTGTGTGTGTGTGTGTGTGTGTGTGTGAGATAGCGTTATTGTTGATGGATCTTAATCACTGTAGTTATCATTATCATCATTATTTATTTTCAGTTTAGTTTTGTTACGGTTTTATTGCTTGAGATTTTATATGCAGATGGACACTGCACTAAGAATTTCCTTGCAGGTGTTTGTGGGGACAATAAAGATTCTGTATTCTGTATTAAACATTATTACGTCACCGTTCATAGTATGACGTATTTAATCCACTCGTGTTTTGCTTCACTACTCACTGTTGCCATAATTATGATAATGAAATTCTCCCCCTTAAGGCCCCGCCACACATGCCGATTGTGCAACGATTTTGTTTGCGATCCGATCCCGAATGCTACGTGATGACGTCAGAACTACTGCTTGCCTGCGGTCCGATTTGCAATCGGCTTGGTATCGTGCGATTAGAGCATGTTCTATTTTGCTGTGCAAAATCGGCCCCGATTGTAAACTTCCTCTTGTCTAAACACAAACATGGGTATTTCGCAAGGTTCGATTATCTCCCCTCTCTTGTTTAATATTCTAATATATGATTTCCCTTCAGTGTTAAGTAACAGAGTTTCTGTAGCGCAATATGCTGATGATATTGCTATTTGGATGAATGTTAATTTAAAAAAGAAAACTACTCTATTTGAAATCAAACATATAGCGCATGTGTATCAAACTGAAATAAATGCCATAGTTATTTTTATGAATCAAAATGGTCTGGAATTATCAAAAGAAAAAACTAATTTAGTTTTGTTTAGTACTTGCTATGAACCTACGCAATTGCCTAAGTTATTTATAGAAAATGAGGAGTTAAAGTATGTATCTGAAGTGAAATTTTTAGGCGTATATTTAACAAGAAAACTTAAATGGAAACGACACATAGAATATTTACTACAAAAAGCAATCAAAAGTTACAATCTCCTAAAAGTAGTTTGCAAGAAAGCTTGGGGTCATGATGTTAATAATCTTCTTCATCTTGCTAGCTCGTTAGTCCGATCAAAACTTATTTATGGTCAAGAAGTGTATTTTTCTGCCCCTAAAACATACCTTAGAAAATTAACCAGCTTAGATAGTAAAGCAATAAAGTTGGCATTAGGTGTTCCTATTCATACTAAAACTTCTAAAGCCTATACTTTTGCGGGTATTATGCCCCTTGATGAGTATAGAAAAATGTCTTGTGCAAAGTATATGGTAAGAGCAAGCTTTGTTAATAACAGTACTACTGAAGAGTTATTTCTGCGGTCAGATGTAACATTTCCTAAGCAAGGACAAAAAGTAAAAGCCTATGAAACCCTTGCAACTTATACTAAAGACCTTTTTGTTGGTCCTTGTAATGTAAATGTACTTCAAAATGTTGAACAAGATCTTTTTTCGCCTTTACCACCATGGGAAATCGAAATTGCTCACTTTGACATAAATTACTGCAATGAAAACAAAAAACAAAATGAAAACATTGTGGCAGTTGAAGCTAGGATGCATTTAAGTGTAAATTACTCAGAGCATGTAAAAATTTACACAGATGGATCTGTTTTAGATTCAGGAAGCACCGGTGCTGCTTATATTATACCGGATTTGCATATAGAAGAATCTTTTCATCTAGGAAATGGAAGATCAATTTTTACTGCAGAATTAGTTGCTATTTTAATGGCTCTTAGTAAAATTATTAGTTTACAAATAATTTTTTTAAGGCTCGTATTTTGTGTAGATTCTATGTCTGTACTACAGGCATTGCAATCTCAAGTTCACAAGGAACGGAAAGAGTTAATCATTGAGATCAAGCATGCTATACATAGCCTCAGAGTCAATGGTACAGAAATAAGCTTTTGCTGGATACCTTCACACTGTGGATTGGTGTATAATGACATAGTTGACAGAAAAGCTAAGCAAGGAGCCTTAAATGTTAATGCAAAATTCCTTGATATATTTCCATCATCCAAGGAACTGCAAACCCAAATTGAAAGGAATATGACACAATCCTTTAATACTAAGGCAATGTTCAATACCGCAATGATTTACAAAACTTCAAGAGTAATTTATTCTATGTCATAAAGAATACTACTAGATGCTGTGCGGACCAAATATTGTAGAAATATTGAATATGTGTGTAACCAGCCCTTCTCACTTAAACATATTCTTTTTGACTGCACTGTTATTACCCCCTTGTTTATTCCAGTCTTAGACAGGAAAACAAGTCTAGCAGATTTTGATTTAGATTTATGCACCGTCGTGGCAAACATCTTAATTGATACACCAGTAGCTAGATTTGTTTAACTGTCTTCACCCCCCCCCCCTTTTTTTGTCTTATCATCTTTGGTGAACAAGACATTAATAAACCAACCAACCAACCATCCAACCAATCAGAATGCGTCCCGTTTTCATTGTTAACTTGGCGGCACAAACGAAGCTGATGACATGTGACAGGCTGGGAAGTCTTGTCTTTCGTAGGCCTCAATTACATACTATATATATTATACTACGTACCTATGTAGGAGGCCCACGAGTTTACAAAGACGAAATAAAAGACTTCAGAGCCTGTGATGCAACCCGCGATGTTTTGTATGGTTTTGATTTGGTTTTCCATTACGTTTTTATTTTTAAATAGTTTTTGTAGCATGTAGAGACATTATTTCTGCTGTGGTTTCAGACTAGATGAGCTGTTGGATGGGGATGGTAAACTGTTGGATGGGGTTGGGGATCGTGTACACTGACACTAGTGAAAGTGAATATAAACAATGCACATTGTGTGGAAGTTTCGGGTCGACCTGGTCGGAAACGTGTGGCGGTGCTATCGGTTTTGGAGTCCGGCCCGATCGCAAACGGATCCGAAACCCGATCTGGAATCGGCCTTCAAACCGGTATGTGTGGCGGGGCCTTTAGGTCCCCCCAGTAGACACCTCTTTGAGGCGTTGAATCGTCTGTAACTACGCGCCTTTAACATGATGTCATTGTTCATAATTATGATGTTGCTAATCCACGCGTTTTTCCCGGAGTGGTGAAAACTGTTTTGGCAGCTGAACGCTCTGCAGCCTGGTCCTGTCAATAATGCCATGTGCCGCACATTAGCCACAAATAATTGCTTTGGCATTATTCACCAGTCGCGCGCCCCAATAATCAAAACAACGAGAGCAAGATTGTGTGTGGGCTGGCGCCGACGTATTAATGACCAAAACAATAGCGCGCGTGAACAGCAAAAACAACACAGCAGATTGTAGTGGGCATCAACGTGTTAATGTTGCCAACCAAGTGTAGCGCGGAGATAGTAGCTGAAACAACGTGGGCAGATTGCAAATAGCATCACGGCGGCGTTGGGGATAAATGGTTGTCGGAAGGATGAACACACTGTTGATTGTGTACACCTTAAAGTCAAGTGATGGTGATGATGATGACGACGACGACGATGCTGCTGATGATGATAACGACGACGATGATGATGACGACGATGATGATGGTGACGACGACGATGATGATGATGAGGACGACGACGATGATGATGACGACGACGATGATGATGACGAAGACGATGCTGCTGCTGCTGAGGATGATGAGAAGGAGGAGGAGGAGGAGGATTTTAAAAAAATCATATTCTATCGTTGTCAAATCTGTGGCAGATACAGGCTTGTAGCTCAAAGCGCCCGAGGCGGCCACTTGCTACAGTAGCGCCTCATCTGACGCCCCACACCCCTGAGCACCGTCCTGGACAATGACAGATGGAGTGGAGAGGGGACCTTAGCTCGCTGACCATACTTATGTTGCTATCACTCACTTGTCTAGGACGTGAGCGTCAGGATCCTTAATGTCCGTGCGATGGCATGCAGGCCAGACCTCGATTGATGCCATCCACCCAAGGAACAGCACCTTAAAACAGAGTGTGATGATGATGATGATGATGATGATGATGATGATGATGATGATGTTGATGACGATGATGATATTGATGATGATGATGATGTTGATGATGATGATGATAATGATCATAATGATGATGATGATTGTCACAAGAGCCCCGTTTCCACTGCCTTTGAGCTTTTGTTTGTTTAGTCAGTTAGACTTAGAAGGTTACTGTTAGTCTATAGCAGACGACAGAAGTGATCATGCGTGACACAGTTGCAGCTTGATGCAAGCACAGTTAGTGACATCACCGCAGCCTACGATGGAGTTCCGAATTTTACAGCCTCTCAGATTTCTTCAGCCAATCAGAACACAGCTAGGTTAGATAGAACCAGTTCTGGGTGATTCAAGCAAAGAGACAGAATGTCAGCCTTCGTTGAAACGCTGAGCAGTACACAGTACACTCAAGCAGAAATCTCTCTCCCGAGAAGATTAGACAGCAGTACTTGTTGAATATTCGAATTCAATCAAGTAGCCACGGCCTGACATTGTCAAACAGGTAAGTGAACATACTTCTGTTTCATCATGATGTATTTATATTATTGTTGAATTATGTTTGTGAAATTTGCTATGCATAGAATTGAATTGTTAGATCGACTTTGAGTGACCTCGTGGAGAATCCGACCACGATGCGAGCACGACCGGTCGACGCCATGTTGTATTATGTACGGATCCACTGTTGTTTAACTTATATGTATGCTGGCAGACCAGTGACTGTACCCGAGAATGATTATAATATTATTATTTCTTTATGTGTATAATTAGCCACGATTTATATTTATATATGTATAGGAAATTAGAGTGGAGATTCCAGTGGACCACAGACTTAGCAGAATGTTCGTCGCTTATGTATAGAGATGTGGAGCTATCACTGAGGGCTACCTTGGCCTTCAGTGAGACGCTCTGCACAGACCTATTATACAGGGTTGTGCATAATTTCGTCTCATATGCTACAGACGAGAAGGCGTTATATCGTGAGCCCAACTCAACAAAAGACAAAACCACGTCGACGCTTAAAGTTGGCTGCCGAGGCATCTCCAGCATTGTGCGAAGATACCCCAACCGACGAACCACAAAGTCAGAGACTCCACGACAACACAGTTTGTCCCAGAAGCGACCTCAACGCTGAGCTTCAACCACGCAGTTAAGTGACACCAGAAACAGTGCACTAAAACTCTGTATAAACAGGACCACAGTAATCCACTCTTCAAGAACTCTGACCATTAAGGCAGAAAGTATCCAGTGCCCTATGATGAAAAAGTAGCTTCCTAGATTATCAGCGAGCGACCCATTCGCATTAACAATTGAACTTTTAAGTTAGTTTCGTACTTCGAATATCGTGTATAGAGTAGAAGAAATAAATGTGTGATTTTTACTGTTATCAAGTGGCTTGACTATATATGATTCATAGCCGTGTGAAAGCTAGTGTGACAGTGATCTTTTACCATTTTTCTATCTATCTCTGTACCCCAGCCTAAACACAGACCGAGCTAAACAAATAAATGTATTAAGTGAAGTCATAGGGAGATAACTAGCTATCCCCATAGACTAAGACGAGGAGGTAATAGCAGTCCATTGTGCAGAGCCCAGCAACAATAAAAACCCCATCACAATGATGATGATGATAATGATGATGATGATAATGATGACATTGATGATGACGACGACGACGATAACGACTACGACGATGACGATGATGATGACGATGCTGATGTTGACGACGACGACGATGATGATGATGATGATAACGACGACGACGACGACGATGATGATGATGATGATGATGATGATGAGAAAGAGGAGGAGATGGAGGAGGAGGATAGTGTTACAGCATATTGTGCAGATTATGCGCAACAGCGAAATGCGGTAAAGTGTCACCAAGTGCTGATCGTTTGCACGCTATGGACAATTCCTGTTGATCAGCATATCGCTTAATTAATTATTCAAATTAAGCGACGCCCCAAAGAGCCTTACACCGCACAGGGCCACACTATGTAAGACAGCGATGATCCTCCCTCCCTCATCTGCAAATCGTCATTCACCACCACCCCTCCACCCTCCCTCCCCTATCCAAAAAAAAGAAAAAAAAAGAATTACACAATAAAACAAAATAATGTTGAAAAAAGGAACGATAACTCATGGTTCCCAATAAAGGGAGACGAAAAGTGTGTGCAGCACACAAGTAATAAAGGTGTCTCGCCTAATGGCCTGTCTTCATTGAAAGGTTCGTGGAAAGTTCGATGAGGTTCAACAACTTTTTTTTTTTTAGGTTCCCAGATCCTGAACTTAGGTTGCTGAACCGTTTGGACAAAACCTTCCACGAATGTTGTAATGAAGACAGGCCAACGAGATGTGCCTGAGGTTTAATGCTGGCATCTTGGATATGATCCAAATCGACATTTCCCTTCATAATGACAGTATTGCGCTGTCTTATGCAGAGAATTTCTGGTCAAGATAGGTGCTTTCTTTCTTTCACTTAATATGTAATGTATGTTGACATATTTTTGTATGTTGTTACAGGTTGCTTGCTTGCTCGCTTGAATGTTGCTTGTCAATAAAACGGGCCAAGAAATGGACAAAGAGGTCTCCTTGGTTCTTCCTTCTTCTCCTCCTTCTTCCTCTGCAAACCCCTTCAACCGCACCCCATTTCTCCCTATCCTTTCACAAAAAGGTTGCGTCCCTTATTTCAGCGACACGAAGTTCGCTGATCCGTGCTTCTATGCTGATAGACACCCCCGTTGGCATGCCGGGGGTTTCAGTATAAATAGTATCCCCACTTTCTGGAAATTTAGTGCTTTAAATTCCCACTGTCGCTGTCTTTCTCATTTGCTCTTTCTCATTCCTGCTCTGTTCTATCAATCTGCTATACTATCGTCTTCTTCGCTAGCCCAGTCTCCTACCTTTTTTCTTGAAAACTCTTCCGGGACAAGACTCCTTATTTGTGTATGAGGTCTGTTGGATCAGCTTGGGAATATTGGACGCTTTCTGCCAGGTGGTCACTAGGGCTTCCTATGATGTTATTATTTAGCAAATGTAGGCATTTTATATGTATGTGTTTTGTTGATAATTTATAATGATGTTTGTATTCTATTTTGTTTTTGTAAACGGGGGTTCGATAAGTTGGGGTGAAGCCTCAGCCGTCCCCTGCGTGGGATGCCTTTAAGGTAAAGTGACTGGCTGGTGGAGAGCTTTCGGTTTTACCATAGGGTTGTTTCGGCAGATCTTTTATGCGGATCGGGGGTTGTCCGGTCCTGATTTGGCTCGGAAGAGTCCGCTGGACCTAAAGCAATAATAATGTAATGTAATGTTATGCTGATAGACGAAGTTAGACGAACATGATTGAGTTGGAACGGCTGCGCGCACTTCCTTCATGCAACGAAAGGTTAACGCACGGAATTGTGATCTAATTCCGTGGTTAACGAAGCGAAACTCCAACGAAATGCGATCTATATTTGGAGACCGACAAAGGGCCCAGTGGTACAGCGTTGGCCTCACACATCGATGAATCAGGTTCCAACCCCGTGGTGGGCGAGATCAACTTGGCCGTTATTTGTCACTGTCCACCTCAGCAGTGCAATTGCTCTGGTGGTTCAGTGTAGATTCATGTCCCTATTCCATATTCCCTGGGAAGGTTATTCCCGTCTTTCCTATGGCCAATGATGGGCGTAGACGTTAAACTTCCATGTTCCTTCATTCACCGTACAAAAGCGTACTAAGCCACCCGTACTCTAGCAGTGTTGTATATGGGAACTATCACCAACAAGTCTAGAGACATATCATGGTTCCACTTTTCAAAGCTTTCATCATCCAGTTTTAAAATTATAGTAAACCCGAATGGTGTCCTCATTTGAAAACGTAGAATTCATTTATTGACTTATCAAAGCCGTGCAGACACGCTTTACTGTGCAAATAGTAGATATGTTAGCTCTCCATGATTATGAACGTCTGACGCACAGCAGCCCGTATCGGAATGTCAGCGGACTATGCGCTATTAGGCCTATTACTAGAATATAATAATAGTAATGTAATTAAAAGCACAAAATTCAACCTTGACAGTTTGTAAGGAATATAGTATTGAGCCCCCTGAAACGTACTAGCCTTGGCTACAGGCGCTTGAGATAGGGACTATGAGTCAAACGTATACAATTGTGAACGTTTAATGTGACCCCAAACACCACATCATGTTTGTTGACGTTATCTGACGATGTCATAACCCGTGATCAAAACTTTAAAATAACAAAATACTATACTACGCAAAGAGAAATATCAAGGACGGGCAACTAACATCTTAATAGCTATTTTTTCGATGTAGTAGTAGTAGTAGTAGTAGTAGTAGTAGTAGTAGTAGTAGTAGTAGTAGTAGTAGTGGGCAAAACAGGCCGTGAAGCTTTTTTAAATGCCTCTTCCTCAACTTAGCAATAACTCAGTGGGTCTGTTGAGCATGTCATGTTCCTATGCATTTCATTCACCATAGCAACGAAACATATTTTAAAACTCTGGAAGTACGTCTAACTGGTTTATAAATGTATTTATGCTTGGTGCATTCTTAAATCAGACAGGTACATTATTCCAGTAAGTAGCAACTGTTAGAAAATGAAAACTTCTTATGTTAGTAATGGAATGCTGAATAATTACTTTTCCTTCGGATAAGCGTTGTAATACTGCAATGAGGCGATGCAAAGAAATTAAACCACTTTAAATTATCAAATCCATTGTAAAAAAAAATTATATTTGTATCAAATCTTCTCTCACTCTTCTATTAAAAAACTTTTTTCTAAAAAGAAACCATGTTATAAAACAGAGGACAGCTAGCATTGGAAATATACAATAAGGAGAAACAAAGGTGGACATAGGCCAAAAGTATGTTAATTTTGACCAAAACAAGAGAAATCGACACAATGCAAGTAAAACCAAAACAAGAGAAATCGACACAATGCAAGTAAAACCAAAACAAGAGAAATCGACACAATTCAAGTAAAACCAAAACAAGAGAAATCGACACAATTCAAGTAAAACCAAAACAAGAGAAATCGACACAATGCAAGTAAAACCAAAACAAGAGAAATTGACACAATGCAAAGTAAAACCAAAACAAGAGAAATCGACACAATGCAAGTAAAACCAAAACAAGAGAAATTGACACAATGCAAGTAAAACCAAAACAAGAGAAATTGACACAATGCAAGTAAAACCAAAACAAGAAAAATCGACACAATGCAAGGAAAACCAAGGACTGATTGATACAAACAAGGCATTTACTCGCAACTTATAAATCATCGATGATGACAATTTTACAAAGTCTGCTTCTACAGCTCGGCGGTGTAAGTGTAATCGTTTCTTTTACTGATGAAATAATAACAGTTAGGAATAACTTAAAAACTGAGGCCGTGAATACAGATTGGCGTTATACGTTTAAAAATCATGTAGATAAATTAGGTAGTAAGCATGTCTTATCCTCTGAATTGGAGTTCAAACATTATCAACATGAACACGGCAGTAGTCAAGGATCACGGACCAGCGACACCTCATGGCGACCTTTGAGGACTACAGGCGTGTTATGCCTGAATGCCGTAGTGTGTACTACTCTATGCTAAAGGGTTCTACGGCTAGGAGACGGTGTGTGTATTGTCTAGCCTTCATGGTTCATGGCGGTGTATGGATTCAACGCTGTAGATGTAACGGACAAATCTGACCCCCTCTCACCTATTCCTCTTGATTACCTTTTTTGGCGAATGACTGGAACTAGTTTTGGAAAAAATAAGTTCGCCTCCCAACTGCATTGACTCCCGAGGGTCAAAATGTACCTAGAAAATGACGCCTGGCCGCCCCCCCCCCCCCTCCCCTTTCTAAAACTCGCATTTAATTAAAACTAGACCCACTTGGACAAGAAATCATTCGGATGAGAGTATAAACCGAGGTTAAGTTTGTGCAAGCACGCATTTCATCACCCGAACTTTAAAGATCCTAACGATCATGTTCTAGGCGGGTGAGTTCCAGCTTCATAAATACACCCCGAGCTCCGGTCGTCTACGATTTTACTCAGATGTCTGAGGAGTCAGAGTGCCTTTAAGTCCCCAGACCCCCGTGATGTGAGAACAGACAGCAATATTCCGTATTTAAAGGAATAATCTGTGACACAAATGCAAATAACATTCATGTCGATCACTTGAATTCTGCAGATCAGTCTGTTGTTACAGCTGGCAAGCCTGAAGCCATAGCAGATCTTATACTTGAGCAAGAACTTTTATGTTTCTTCCTTTGATTAGCAGACACCAAACAATTTGTTGAGAAACCGACGCCGTCTATCATTTTTTGTAAATTAAACAACAACAACAACAACAACAATAAAACCACAAGGGACAGGATTAATTTTATTTGATCTGTACACCAGGGTGCAAATTCAATATGCACCATTACCGGCTTGCTCTAAATGTGAACCTTCAAGTAGGCTACAAGCTCTTAGTAATAAATTCATAATCATTTAATAAAGTAATAATTGTGAGTGTTACTATGACATAAAGCGAGCGTTGTGGCTGAGTGGTCTAAGGCGGGACTAACTTGCCTTGCATACAGGCTAGAAACCAATGGTACCTGACAGGTGTGGGATCGATTTAGCATCTGGGCTTTATGTTTCTCCGAATATTATTTACTTTCGACTCGGGCAACGTCTCTGGGTTTTTCTCCGGGTACTCCGATTTGCTCCCACAGCAACATTTGAGAACATATTAGATAGGTTGGGTTTGGGCACGCCATAGGCTGCGACTACGCCTTCCCCAGGGGAGGCCGGCTCATAATTTCCCGATAAAAAGGGACAATGAAGTGTCAAAAAAAAGTTTTCTTCTTCTTAGAGAAAATCCAACCTATATGGGCCTATATATTTCATTATTAATGTTATTTCATTTTTGTTGTTAATATACATAATAATATAATACAGGATGCTATATACGCGCCTTTCCCCAAATCAATCAGGCTCAAAGCGCGGCGATCTATACCAACATACACGCTCACCTGTCTCATCCACCCTCACACACACCAAATACACACCAGTCACTCAAACAGGTGGTGTAAAGGCAGGGAGATCGCTATTGGAAGACGGAAAGAAGCTCGACATAAGAGCATGCGCATCAGGGGTGGGTGAGTGACACCATGGATCTCTAAGTACTACCACACGTTGTTTTGGCAGTACGTTGTTGTTGTGAGTAAGTTTACGTCCCCGGACACATCAAGCGTATAGGGGACGGGTGAAACACCACTTTTTGGCAGTACAAGAGGGAAGGAGGTATTTATTTAGATGTGGCTGGCGTGCAGAAGGGCCAAATCTACAAGATCCAAGACCCTCCTACCACCAAAGAAAAGATACCTCCCGAGTCTGAAGGTGGAGACGTGTGCGTGACTGCTGCGACTTCTTTACCAACCCTCCAGGCATAGCATGCCTGTATGTGCGCGTGTGTGTATGTGTCTGTAACGGCTAAATCTAAGAAACTAAAGGATGGATTTAGTCTACTCTTATTTTGTTATTAGAATTTTATAATAACATGAACCTCAAACAAAGTTTAATCGTTTCGGTTGACCTCATCATGTTTGTTTCAATATAGAGTTAGTACAGATGCGAGATGGCTAGTGCAAAGCAAATGATGATGCTATTAGATACGCCTTTCGGGTGTGGTTGTAGCAGGGTGAGGGTTCCTACTTCTATTGTTAATTTGTATGAGCTACAAAGGCTTTATTTATATTTCACAATTTGTCTCAAGGGGTAAACAAAATGTGCCAGTCAGAACATTTTAGTATTAGTCATTTTTATGATCTGTGTATTTGTGTGTGTTGGTGTATTTGTGTTAGTATAGTGTATTTTTTAAATTTTAAGTTTTGTATTATTTTCAGTTATCATTTTTTCATAATTTTCATGCAACTTATATTTGATTGTCACATGTAAAGCCGCAAGTATTGCCCGACTTAGTGAATGCATCGTTGCCAACTCAGTGTAAAAATTTATGTTTTTACGTTGATTGAAATGGCGAGGACGTCATTTTGTTGGAAGGAGCGAATGTGGTAGTCATGTTTAAGAGTTGTGTGTATGTGTGTGTTAGTGTGTATACTTTTGTCAATACATGCATGTCGTTCTTAAAATTTGTGTAAAGTTTGTACAGTAATTCATGTTATGGGCATTGAAATGTTCCTTCATTGTTTTCTTTTGGTAACCATCCCCTCAAGTTGAAATTAAAGAAACCGTTAAGAGACATAACTGCAAAGCAGTTGGTGTGTGCTTTGAACATTCGTACACATCGCTTGCATGCTGTAGTCACAGATGTCATATTATGCTAGACATAATTATACATAGGCCGATACACCCTACACTCATTAACAACAACAAAATAATGTGATAACTATGAATTTTGCACGGGCTCCACACGTCACGGTTGTATTGTTTGCCTTCTCCAAATAACTAAGCTGCCAGGCAAAATACTATCTGCACAGGCGACATGACAGTTTGTCATTATTAATTTTTTCTTCCACCTATTCAAATGAATGAAACAGATCTGCAAAGTCATAGTTCGGGCGTGTGTGTGTGTGTGTGCTCGTGAGTGAGTATGTGTATGTGGGTGCGTGCGTGTGTGTGTGTTTAGTTTGAGTCATTTAGTTTTTGTTTATAAGCTTACTATTTTTGTGTTTTTTTCACTTTATTATGAAACTTCAACATGATCAACAATTGTATTTAAACAAAATACTTATTTCTCCATTTATATGTCAGATTTTTTTCTTTAGATAGTAAGCAGATATGTAAAGATATAAAATTGTGTGTCAAGGTACAACTTATACCAAGATCACGCAAACACACATACAAACAGAGATCAGGGGGAGGGAGGGAGAGAGAGAGAGAGAGAGAGAGAGAGAGAGAGAGATTCTTGGTAGCGGGTACATCCTGGTCACCTCCCGAATGGGTGCACTGCAATCTTATACATGGCTTGATATTTGAGCTGGTATTTCACTAATAATAAGTATAGTAATAATAAATCGTAGTTAAAAAAAAAGAAGAGCCACACGCTTATAAGCTTATTGTTAATAGTTCATGAGGTTTCCTCGTTCTGTTTTATAGTTACAGTTGTTCTTATTCATGTAAGTGCCTAGAGCTAGGTCTAGATTAGATTAGGCGCATAAATAATAATGTAAAATAATAATGATAATAATAAAATAAAATTTAAAAAAAAACAATAATAATAATGACAGTTTGTGCACTGTTATTGCCTGAATCCGAAGACACCTCCTCTAAAGCTATCGCCTTCACAATGCGCTTCGAAATGTACGCCATTTTCAAAACAAACTTGCTTCTGCTGGTCGTTTCTTAGGCACTCTTGATACCGCTTGGCCCGCGACAAACATGCTTGTTTGACTCGCGGCCTAAGAAACACAGCTAAGCTCTGTTTCACAAAAGTCAAAAAGACTTAGGGTGTTCGTTTCTCTTGCTTCAGAAGATATCCTTTCTCACAGCCTCAACACCCGGTTATAACTTTACCCTGGCTATCTACGCGCAACCACAACCACAGTTCACTAACCAATCTGCATGACTTGCCCCACCGGTTCCCATTCAAACTACCAGTCCCCCATCCAGACAATTTTAGACATTTAAACTTTCACCCTCTGAACACCGACTATGTGCGACTATCCCAATTTATCGCTCTGCGACACTCCCAACCCGACTTTACTTTGACTGCCTTCCCCAGCTTCTTCCATTAATTGTGGAAATCATTAACACCTTTTTATTCAACAGGAATTTTCTCAATCTCCTTCAAACCAGCGCTTTTCAAACCTCTTCTGAAGAAACCATCCTTGGATCCAAACCACACTTAGCAACTACAGGCCTAACTCTAACCTTTCCTTCATGTCCAAAACTTCTAGAACGTGTGGTTTTGAACCAACTGAACACCAATATTTTCTTCAACACCTCTTGTCACCCAATCCAGTTTGCCTATCGTCCAAATCATTCAACAGAAACTGCTCTCCTCAAAACCACAAAGGACCTCCTTTTTTCTTCAGATCAGGGTGATGCTCCTGTTGTTGCACTCCTATTTATAATTATTATTATTTATTTTATAAAGCCCAAATTCAAACAGACAGTTTGCTCTAAACGGTCACATGCATTCACACACACTCGCGTGCGCAAGTTTGGCTAGAAGAAAAAAAAAATACAGTTGTTTAAGAAGACATTACAACATAAACACACAGATAAATGTTGTATAATAATAAAACAATACATTTAGATATTACAGTTTAAACATGCAAATAGCCATAGCATAAATAATAAAACAGTAAAATACAAAATGTACACGAGTCGTCGAAACAGTAAAAATACATGTTTGATCATTTTAAGACATATAATAAATAGGTGAAATGCAGTTAAATGATACGAACAGCGATCTCAAATAAAAACCGTGTTTACAAATTTAAGATGTAGTATGAAATTTTTCACTAAATGACATGGTGACATGGTTTACAACAAGATGCAAAATTATAAATCAACAAATACAATCTAGGAAATCGACTATTTAAAAGATCACATCAACATTGGAATGCCCTGAAGAAGGTTTTTTAAACACCGAAAATGTGGCAATTCAAGGTTAAACAAATTGACATATAATAATATAGTATATGGCTCACCTGCACTCAGGGCCCAGAGCCCAACCAATCAGAATATTAACTTTGTATTATATTCCGTTTTGGTTCTGTCAGCCGCCGTTGACACTGTTGACCATGACATTCTTATGACCCGTCTCCAAACTACTTTTGTAACTTTCAAAACTGTTCTATCCTGGTTTTCCTCCTAATTCACAGATTTCAAACCGTCTCTATTGGTGGATCCAGATTTTAAGCCTGTAAAGCTGCTATGTGGAGTTCCACAAGGCTTTGTCCTCGGACCTGTGCTCTTTTCCCTTTTACACAGCCTCTTGACCATGTCTCTAACAGTCATGCACTTCACCATCATTTTTTTGCTGACGATTCACAACTGCACAAAATCTCTCCACGGTTCCACATTGAAAACGTACTCCAAACTGTTTCTACTTGCATCGACCAAGTTCAGAACTGGATGACAGAAAACATACTATAGCTCAACAGCAACAAAACTGAATCAGTTCTCATCGGAACAAGCTCAAAAAACTCTCTCAGTATCTTCTGGCTGCCTCCAGTTTTCAACCTCTTCAATCCCCTTCTCTTCTGAAGTACAAAATCTTGCTGTTATTCCTCTTCGGTTTCTTGCTATCTCCAGCTCCATCGAACTTCCTCAAACAGAATATCTCACTACAGATGCCACTTCCACCATCCGATCTCGCATTGACTACCATAACTATCTCTTTGCTGGCCTTCATTCCTCCTCTATCTCCAAACTGCAACGCATCAGGGTGGAGAAATTTCTTAGTATCCGCGGATTTCCGTGGAAGGCATTTGCATTTCCGAGAAAAAAATATTGATTTCCGAGATATTTATTTTTCGTCGGATATATTTTTCGCGGAACACCTCCGTGCCGCATCCAAGTTATTTTGTCGGTCATTCAATGCGTTCAGAGAAAGCGCCCGCCCGCTGTTATACAGAGCTTTGCTCAGACAGCACGGCAATATTGGTGCAACATTGCCCTAATATTGACTGTTAAATTGCCCTATTGGAGTACAACATTGCTGCAATGTTGGAAGCGCAAATCGCCCTATTATTGGAGCAATATTGGATTTTACATTGTATCCAATGTATACCCAATATTAGTGCAACATTGCATCTACACTGCAACAATATTGCTCTAACATAAGCTGAATATTGTGTCTGTATTGGATTTAGTATCGATTCCAATATCTATCCAATGTCAGTGTAATGTTGCTCTTATGTTGGTTCAATATTGGTATGATTTGTGATTTTAAATAGTCGTTGGTTCCAACATCTATCCAATGTGAGTGTAATGTTGCTCTATGTTGGTTCAATATTGGTCTAATTTGTGATTTTCATTATTCATAAGTTCCAATATCTAGCCAAAGTCAGTGTAATGTTGCTCCTATGTTGATTAAATATTGGTCTGATTTATGGTTTTCATTTGATAAAAGGTTTCTCCTACTTCGATGCATTATTATAGAGTACAGCGCAATGAATAATGAATCGAAGTAGGAGAAACCTTTAATCCAATGAAAATCACAAATGAATAATGCATCAACATATGTAATTGATGGAACAAAGCAACCAAAATAAGAAGAACTTCAGGTTTTATATTAGTACAAACATTTGACGAGTTTCTCAAATAAAATGTAAAAAAAAGAAAAGTTTTATCAGCAATGAAATCATAATTATTCAAAAATGAAGTATTTTAGAGCATTTGTTTTCTGTAACTTAAAAACTAACTTCAGACACAAAAAATACATTGCAGTAACAGTACACCTGAATTATTCCTGATTTTTTTTGCTTGTTCTGCATCAATAAACAGTACAATCAACTTTAATTGCAATAAACTTTAAAGCTCCAGATACCAATACCAAATAAATTTTATTTGCTGTTTTATTGCAAAATGTCCCTTTGGAAACATATCTTTTTTCTGTTTGTTTGGGGAGTGGGATCTGTATTCCATTTTGTTTCACTGAAAGTTGTACATACACCTGGATGCTGTGTTCTGAATGTGATAGTTGCAGGGCCTGAAATATTGCAGAATTTCACCTTATAAAGTTTCTCAAGTATACAGCATTTTAAGAGATTGTTAACTTAAAATGAATTAGTTAACGTAGCACACACACAGTCACACACACACACCATACACTCGTACAAAACCAGAGGCAAAATTCTGTATAGCTTATTTCACTATTGAAATAAAAGAAACCACATAAGCAATAAAAAAATAAAACAATATTCCAATTGTAATACTCTGCATGCCAGCTGTTGGACTGGATTGGCATGTCAGATTGATTCTGCTGGCTGTTGGATTGATCCTGTCAGTCTTCTCTCAACCTCTTCTTGATTTTTACCAGTCTCCCTCTCTTGCCCTGTCACATGACCTGGTAAAGAAGTGGCTGTTGATGGTGTCCCGCTATGTTGTTTTGGGAATCTCTTCCTTGCAGCCGCTGAGGAACAAAAGACAGAGAAAATGTCACAAATAGCATACATGTCTGAAGCAATGAAATGTGTACATTTGTAGAACCTTTACTGTTCACACAAGCAAAAAATTCTGAGAATGTTTTAATATATTTCAGTGTTTCCGTTGGATTTGTAAATTAGATCACCAAAGTGTAAGCAATATATATATGTACCTAGAGTGTGAGGGCCCAGTGAGCTACCTTGAGAATAGCATCATGTTAAAGTTATTTCTTTCTGTCAACAATTTAAAGTCACAAAACTGCAAATCAGCTGTCTACAGCACTAAATTAACAAATTTCCTAAAATCTTGTAACTGTTGGCAATTCTATTCAATTTGTTTAATGCTCAATCAGAATGGTAGCTTCTCACTTTGCCAGTGGAGAAAACAAGATCTCTACGTACCATAAACTGTATTTAGGAGATCCTCAAAGTCCTTCAGCATCCCCGTCTTCACTTTTCCAGTTGCTGTGTACCTGAAGGCCGGTCTTGGGGCTCACCAGCTACTTCCATATTTTTACTGTCACGGCCTTGAGGCTAGTGCCTCCTATGGCTGCCAGTTACAGGACCTGTAATCATGAATACAATACATTTTATTTAGTCATTTTAATTAAACTCATTAGAACTGCTACAACAAAACGTTTTTAGTAATAAAATGATTCGAATGACCTTGACCTTTCGTGAAGTATTGCCAGCAAAGCAGAAAGTGCAACTAGTGTTATTCCAAACATAGTAGCATATATATGTAAAAAAAAAAAATCAAATCTCTTTTGCTAGGCTAGCTGAAGTCTGATCTTTATATTATCCTCAAAGTCAAACTGTTCACTATCTGAATCAGGAATCTCATCAACTGACGAGTCTCTTGCTTCTACTTCAGTAAAAAAAAATCCTGCATATCTACATCTTCCACATTGTCAGAAAAAAACCATCGAATTTATTAACCAAGGCTAAGTCTATTACTACACAGGCTGTAAAATCCGTAGGCCTAGCCTCAATTAATACAGACTTCACAGCCTGTGATTACCACAGGCTCATCAACCTCACTTTCTCTTGCCACATTCTCTTCTGTTTGGTCCATTTCTGTAGTTGATCCATCCAGAATTTCTTACTCATGTGAACCTAAACTATACGACCATCGGATGAGCTGAATCTTACTACTTTGGATGGACTCAGTCCACTAATATTGAGGAAAACTCGCCATTGCCGTTGGCAGGCCATTTTGAATTTTATCACCTGCCCTACATGCATGCTAACAAATAATCTCTAGTCATGTTACGTATTTTCCGCCTTTCTGACCAGTATGACATAGAAGATTATTGTCTCTCAAAGTTTAGTTTGGGTTTAATATGATAAAAACAACAGTATTTACCTTGTAGGTTAAACACTTCACAAACTGCTGGCGTCAACTGTGTTCCCTTCCTCGCTCGTTCGCGCTGTTTGGGTCACGTGGCACACTTCTGTACAGAACTGCTGCAGTGATGGCGCGAGGAATGGATTAGATAGTAGGCTTAGTTTGACTACATTTTCTGTTAGTACGAAAACGGACAGCTGATAGTGAAACGGCCTCGCATTTGGAATGGTGTGGGTTCGATTCACGAGCCTTTTATATTTTTTTTCTTTCCCCACAGCTTCGCCGTTCTTTTCAATTTGTGTGTATTTGATTGTATATTAATTTGAAACATTAAGATTTTGTTTTGATGTGGATTCCGTTTTTTTTAAATTTTTTTTAATAGTTGTACCTGTGTAGAGCGATAGAGATAAGGGTTGTGTGTGTTCTTTTTTACATTTAAAAAATTGTGTTGATATGGAAGTGGGCTAAAGTTGTTGCAGACAATATTGTAAACTTAACTTGTGTCGCGCAGCTAATTCAGTTGTCCATATTGAAAGCAAAGAAGAGTTGGAAATATAGATTAGCTCTACATACAAATTGCATTGTAGTTGGATTCCAAGGCAAATACAACATCCAGGCAATATTGCTCAACTATGGGCCGATCTTCACTGCGCATGCGCTTAGTTATATCGCGAAAGCAATGAAGCGTAGTATTGGCTCCACATACGAATTACATTGTAATTGGATTCCAAGGCAGAGACAATATCCATGCAATATTGTTCCAATACTCGGTGCTGTCTACGTACGTACGTAAGGCCTACTATATAGGCCTACTATGAGCAAGAAAACAAAATCGGGCGACCGCGACTGGGAACAGTAGCCTATAAAGCGCGCGCGTCCTCCTTCCTTTGTGTTACGCTTCAGCGATTCTTTTCAATGTCTTAGCAGTCTTTTGAAATCACAATGTCTTGCACATTTTTTTCATGGTGTTGCTTTCTACATTATTTTCTGTGTGACGCTGATAGACACTGGTGTGCATAAATGTAACAAACTGAGATAGCTCATGTGACAACTTACATTATGAAGTACATACATGAGGAGTATGTGTATAGTGCTCTTGTGTTGGACCTCATACTTGTGTTGGGCCTCAAACTAATCAGATGACAAACTAAGAATTGATATCTGATATGTGGTTTTAAAATTATAACTTTCCTGTAATTGTGAGAAGCTGAGGTGCTGCTTAAGTGACAAAAACTGAAGAAGCCTATTGCATTGGAAATGTGGAGTTTGTGTTTAACAGTGGTGGACCTCAAGCTTTTTTAGGCCTACAAATCAAGATTCCTAACTTTTTTGAAAGGCATGTGCATAAAACATTCTTTTTTTGTTGTTGTTTCTGTTCATGTTTACTTTGTGCCTTTTACTTTCAGGAGAGGCCCTAAATTACTTTCAAAATTGCATAAATTCATTTTCTTCCAGGGGGCTTTGCCCCCATGGACCCCTTACCGGGGCTTGGCCCCTGGACCCCACCGGAGACTAAGGTGGCCCCTGGGCCCCGGCCGGATTTAAGAGATTTCTTGATTCAGTTGTTCTCCACCCTGACGCATACAAAACAGTGGCGCCCGCCTTGTCCTTCACAGGAAGACCTATACCATCTCCCATCTTCTAAAGCAACTATACTAGCTTCCTGTTTCTGACCGTTTCTAAACTGAACATTCAGACGTATAAATGCTTGCATAAAACCTCCATTTATATCTCTCTGACCTGCTATCTCTATATACCCTATCCACAACACTCAGATCCGCCGCCGACCACCTCAGACTGAGAGTCCCTCGCGCAAAACCTATCCCTGTCGGACAGCGCTCTTATTCTTTTCAAGCTCCAAGCAAGTGGAACTCGCTGCCTCTTTCTCTCCGTGAAAAGCCGCCTTTGTCTTTTTTCAAGTTTGCCCTGAAAACCTGATTTCCTAAGTAGCAAATTTTCCTACCAGACCCTTGCACTGGCTGGCAAGACCCTTACTTGCTGTTCATCTTTTCTTTTTTTCTTTTCTTCTCTCCTGTTGCGCCCTCCGTCAAGTAGAAAATGTCCCCTGCACCTGCTTTCATCACAAGTGTAATATTTTATTGTTTGCTGTACATAATTATTGTTGTCTTGTATACATTTTCCCCAACTAATGCGGTGTATGTTGATTTGTTTTAATATCTTCTTCACCCCCTACCCCATTTCATCTTTAATGTAATATGTATATAATTGCTTTTTTGCGTGGTTTGTGTGTGTGTGTGTGTGTGTGTGTGTGGGTGTGTGTGTGTGTGGGCGTGGGTGTGTGTGTGTGTGTGTGTGTGAATCGCGCCATGAACAGTGAGATATGTGCGCTATATAATTCATTGTATTATTATTATTATTATTATTATTATTATTATTATTATTATTATTATTATTGTTATTATTATTATTATGATGCAGCGAATGGGCATCTAGTGCGACTTGAGAGAGATCATGTATCAGCTAACGCCTTGAGCAGCTCTTGAGCTGGAAAACCGCTGTATAAGAACAATTTTTAAAAACATAAATAAATAAATAAACTACAATACAATCCAATACATGTATATTTACCCACTTTTACACTATACATAAAAGCGGAAAATTGCCTTTGGGCATTGAACGCAAACTACAAAGGGACAAAAACAATAATAAAAAAAAACCCAGCTAAATGGATACCCCTTGGGGTCATGAGCAATCTTGCCACTGTAGATTGTTCAAACCTATAAAGGGAACAGTGAAAGCCACAGTTGAAAACCTGTCTTTCCTTTATAGGCAAGACGCTTCACTGCGGCAACAGTACCCCCGTTGGAGTGCCGGGGGTTTTCAGTATAAATAGTATCCCCACTTTATGGAAATTTAGTGCTTTAAATTCCCACTGTCGCTGTCTTCCTCATTTACTCTTTCCTATTCCTGCTCTGTCCTTCACTCTGCTATACTATCTTCTTCTTCGCTAGATCAATGACCTACCTTTTTTCTTGAAAACTCTTCCTGGACAAGACTCCTTGTTTGTGTATGAGGTCTGTTGGATCAGCTTGGGAGTGCTGGACGCTTTCTGCCGGGTGGTCACTAGGGCTTCCTATGATTGTACTATTTAGCACTATAGGCATTTTATATGTGTGTGTTTGGTTGATGATTTATAATGATGTTTGTATTCTATTTTGTTTTTGTAACCGGGGTGTTCGCGTAGTTGAGGTCAACCCTCAGCCGTCCCCCGCGTGGGATGTCTTTATTGTAAAGTGACTGGCCGGTGGAGGGCATTCAATTTTCCCACTGGGGTTGTTTCAGCAGATCTTTTATGCGGATCGGGGGTTGTCCGGTCCTGATTTGGCTCGGAAGAGTCCGCTGGACCTAAAGCAACAATAAATCAATCAAAGCTAAAATGGATTTCCCACCGCGGTTTACTCATAATGCAAGATAATAACCTAACCCACAACTGGATCAATCAAACTGGAGGAATTGACTATGGTGTCATCGACCCGAGACAGTCAGTGCACTCCGTTGTATAAATAAGACGACCAAACTGACAGAGAGGTTAGAAAGAAGGTTGAAGCAGGAGTGTTTGTAACTAGTAGCTAGGGAACGACCTTTCGTGTGTGAAAACCGAAGAGAAACGTACAGTAATAAACAACGCCAGTAAAACAACACCACAAACTCTTCGTATCTTCTTCTTCTTCTTCTTCTTCTTCTTCTTCTTCTTCTTCTTCTTCTTCTTCTTCGTAGTAGTAGTAGTAGTAGTAGTAGTAGTAGTAGTAGTAGTACTGTGGATACCCCGTTTTCGAGGAAATGACTCCACAACTTTGGTGTGCTCAGCGAAGGGTGTTCACAGATTTAAAATCAGGCAAAAGCACTATTTGAGGATGAGGCAGTGAGGTAGTCTGACTGGGTTAAAACTTCTGTTTACTTCGTATTCAGGGAGGGCCTCAAGATCTACCTCCAAACTCGGGAGTACATAAATAGATCCAAACCAGAGCCAAGGCACAAAGTCCCCTATATGCATCCGTGTCCGGGGACCGTAATCTACTCAACTAACTAACTAACCAAGGCACCTGCTGTGGTATTTATTTTATTGAATATTATTGTTGTAGGTAAGACAAGATACTCCATAGATCTTTGCGTCCAAGAATCTGAAAATTGTTGTGTAGAAATCTTCTTTAGGATTTTGTTTTTGAGGGTGTGGGGGAGGGAAGGGAGGGGAAAGAGGAGAAGAGTTTCAATGCGGACCGAAAAATTGACTGGTTGTGATTCCAGACTATTTCCGAGTATTTCCAGATAATTTTATTTTTAAAAAATCCTATGTGTTTTAATGAATGGGGAAGTTAAACTAAGTATTTAGACCTGACGTTGACTAAACAACACAGCAGCTTGCGCTTAACAGCTATTTAATTTTTGTAACTGTGCTTGCTAGACCTTTGTGACAGGGTAACATCCCACCTTAACGTAATAGGTGTCCAGCTACATGTCATAGTCCAATATCCTTTTTTTGCCAGTGGTCAATTGGCAGTATTCTTTCTGTGAAGTTCTAACGTGTGTAATGTAATAAAGTAGGTCTATTCTTAACGTAAGACTTGCTCAAATACTCACTCACACGAGTGACACAGACATCTAATTAGCATTTGAAAGCAGCCGCTGTTGGAGGGTTGGAGTTTTGTTTGCTCGTCCGGCTAAAGTTACCTCCATTTTCTGTGCTATCGACAAAGACACTGCAAATACGTGCTACAGGCAATTTTCTATGTTACTCCGACAGTGTGTTCTCTGTCATTCAGGCAGCACTAGCCGCAGCAGCGGGGGCGACAACGACAACAACAACAGCAGCAGTAGCAGCGGCAGCAACATCGATAGCACCAATAGCAACAGCGATAACAGCTGTAGAAGGGGCAACTACATCAATAGCAGAAGTAGTAGCAGCAGCAATGGCAAGAGATTTGACGATGTTAACACGACATGCTAAGAGAGTGTGCGCTAAGTGCTTGAGGAAACCTATAGAGACCCGTGTGTTATGCTTGCTGTGCTGCGCGCTTCTGGGATTGTTGTTATTGTTTCACAACCACCGTTGTGGGCCTTTCCCAGATGACGACCTACATTCCTATGATTTTTCCGCCACACGCTATCCGGAGATTTGTGCACAAAGAGACCCACTAAATCGGACCAAGTTAGTGCCAGACGCGACCCACGTTCCTTACACCGTCACTCTAGTTTCGGCCTTCATCGACATCGGGGAATTCGCCAAGGGCGACGCGGGCGGCAAGCGTAGTACCGGGACCTACGAAACGTGGTCCCAGGTGTTCAGCCAGCTGGTAGTGCCACTGGTGTTTTACACAGACTCCGAAACCTTCGCCCAACACATGGAGACGGTGAGGAAGAACTTGACTCGCATCACCAAGATAGTTCGTCTGGTTCGCTCTACATTGTGGTCCTTTTCATTGCAGGCTCGCATTGCCGCGGTGTACTCCGGGGACTACCCTAAACACGCGCCCAACACGATACGCCCTGACTACACCTGCATGACCCACGCCAAGTTCGACCTGCTGCTGGACACTCTCAACGCCGACGACGTGCCTGTGTCTACGCCCTACGTAGCCTGGATGGACATCGGGTACCTGAGAGACATGGCGGGTCAAAATAGCGCTGCCTCGGTCTACTACGCCATGCAACCACCTGCAGGCTTCGACCCTCACCGTGTTCTGTTCGGAGAGGTGTACGCCCCGGATTTCACACAGCCATGGAGATCTGTTCTGAGAAAGAACAAGAACTGGCTGGCTGCAGGTTTCATGCTAGGCACCCACGACCTCATACGGGCCTTTGTGCAGCAGTACCGTAGAGCCGTCACGACCTTTCTTGACGAAGAGGAGAGCAACGTAAGTAAACAGTCCTTACTACTACTACTACTACTACTACTACTACTACTACTACTACTACTACTACTACTACTACTACTACTACTACTACTACTACTACTACTAAAAATTAAATCTCTCTCCCTCCCTCTCTCTTTCTCTCTCTCTCTCTCTGTGTGTGTGTGTGTGTGTGTGTGTGTGTGTTTGTGTGGGCATGTAGAAACGACGTTACTCTGACACACACATGAAACTCCACATGGTTTCTTTTGACTTTTTTGGAAGGCCGCACTATTTTGACGTCAAAATAGTGCTCTGTAGAGTTACAGCTGTTTTAGGATTAGGGTTAGGGTTAGGGTTTAGGGTTAGGGTTAGGGATAGCTTCACAAAAATGGAAAATGTCAAAATAATGTCAAAGAAATAAAAAGTGTGTCAAAATAATCTGTTTTTTTCACAACATTCAACAGAACGTCGTTTCTACAAAAATGTGTGTTTGTGGATAGATACTTCAAATGTTTGTAGAACCATCCCATTTAACTACCTTGTGGTATTGTTTTAGTACAACAATTTATTTAGTATTTGATTTTTGTTGACATTTTAGACTGTAACGAGAATTATCATTGAAAGGAAGGAGGAAACCGGCGTACCCGGGTTGACATTTAAATATGATTTTCTGTGTATTAGTGAGTGACGTAGTACCTCAATGCTGAACAGTTTATTAACTTGAAAGAAACTAAAATTGTTTCCTAGTTTTTAAAAAAAGAAGGTATAGTTATATATTTGCATATCAGGTTTGATTGTATTCGTTGTTATTGCGACAAAAATGGATCTATCTATCTATCTATCTATCTATCTATCTATCTATCTATCTATCTATCTATCTATCTATCTATCTATCTATCTATCTATCTATCTATCTATCTATCTATCTATCTATCTATCTATCTATCTATCTATCTATCTATCTATCTATCTATCTATCTATCTATCTATCTATCTATCTATCTATCTATCTATCTATATCTATATCTATATCTATATATATATATATAGTATGTAATTTCTGTAATGGGTAATCAAGATGTTTTGAATTGAATTCAACTGAATAATTACCTCTACAAATATGGGCTATGTACTACTAAATAATTACTTTCGAATATGGCTATGTATTACTGAAAAACTGGATTCACAAATACCAAAAAGTGGAAAAAACAAGCCAACACATAATTGCATGGAAACTATAACATGTAAAGTATTCATGAAGAATTATATTACAAACATACTTGTTGTTAAAATAAATAAATCAGAAGAAACCAACACATAATTGCATGAAAACAATAACATGTAAAGTATTCATGAAGATTTATATTATAAACACACTTGATTTTAAAATAAATAAATACAGAAGAAACCAACACATAATTGCATGAAAACTATAACGTGTGAAGTATTCATGAAGATTTATATTACAAACACACTTTTTAATTGAAAATATTTTGGACTCTAAATTATGCCTATTAAATGATGGTCAGTATACAAGAATCCCTGATGTTTCATACCACGCCCATGGCAATTGATCTGTCATTTGCAACGTGCAACACCTGACTTAGCAATATCATGCACTTGCTCTCCGCTAGACGACTGTCTAGGAAGTGATCATTTACCAATTATTAGTAAGCTCAAGGATGTTGATTATAATAAAGATGATAAAACAGAAGACATCATTCCTAAATTTAAATATAAATTTGCAATATGGGATGATTTTCAAGCATATCTCAATGCCATCGATACTGACAGTATTATGCTTGATGATATAGATGATTGTGTTTTATTCAAATTTTAGAAATAATGTAATAACAGCATTACAGTACATGATTATTGCTTTAGGTCCAGCGGACTCTTCCGAGCCAAATCAAGACCGGACAACCCCTAATCCGCATAAAAGATCTGATGAAAGAACCCTAGTGGTAACACTGAAAGCTCTCCACCAGCCATTCACTTTACAATAAAGACATCCCACGCAGGGGACGCTGAGGCTGTACTCTAATTTATCGAACCCCCGTTTACAAAAACAAAATAGAATACAAACATCATTATAAATTATCAACAAAACACATACATATAAAATGCCTACAGTGCTAAATACTAACATCATAGGAAGCCCTAGTGACCACCTGGCAGAAAGCGTCCAATATTCCCAAGCTGATCCAACAGACCTCATACCTCATAAAGAGTCTTGTCCCGGAAGAGTTTTCAAGAAAAAAGGTAGGTGACTGGTCTAACGAAGAAGAAGATAGTATAGCAGATTGATAGAACAGAGCAGGAATGAGAAAGAGCAAATGAGAAAGACAGCAACAGTGGGAATTTAAAGCACTAAATTTCCAGAAAGTGGGGATACTATTTATACTGAAACCCCCGGCCCCCTAACGGAGGTGTAATAACAGCAGCGGAAAGGAGAAAACAAAAGAGAAACAAAAGAACTATAAATTATATTCAACAAATATATCAAAATGAATTAAATTCCATTTGTAAGTACATGAAAGAAAATGGATTGGAATTATCAAAGGAAAAGACTTACTTGATGTTGTTTAACAATGGTCAGAATCCTAAGTATTTACCCAAATTAGAATTGGAAGGAACTGCATTGAAATATATACAACATTATTATATTCTTATAGGAGTATATATCTGAATTCAAAACAAATCTGGAGAAGTCTTATAAAATACCTAATTACAAAAGCAAGAAAACGAATAAATTTGTTAAAAATAATAGGTTCTCAACCTTGGGGAAATAATTCAAAAACTTTACTTCATTTAGCTATTTCACTGGTAAGATTTGGACAAGAAGTTTACTTTGCTGCTTCCACGACATACATTAAGAAACTTCAAAGTTTAGATTGTAGAGCAATAAAATTGGCACTTGGAGTTCCAGTTAGTACAAATACAATTAAAAGCTATAAAGAAGCAGGAATCTTATCATTAAATGACAGAGACAATTATCAATCTCCAAATATGTAATTCGAATTTTATCAGTAAACAATTCAGTGTCAGATGATATCTGCATTGACTCTAAAGAATATCCTAAACGCGCTGAAAAAACTCCTTATCTCCAGCCAATTAAGAATTTTGTAAACACAACAATGACTGCATGTAACATTGATATTTTGAATATTCCGATTCAGCTTTTAATACCTCAAATACCATTTTGGATTCTTGACTATTTACATTCGCATTTTCTTTGGAAGTCCTTTTTTTTAAATACTTTCTTTATATTTTCTTAATATATCATCTCTTTATAAGTTTTTTTTTGTCTATATAATAATAATAATAATAATAATAATAATAATAATAATAATAATAATAATAATAATAATAATAATAATAATACCCTATCCCGTATCTCCAAGGTCGTTAGAGCACCACAGATGATCGTTTAACCAGCGTACTCCATCTATCTCTGTCCTCAGCAACCCTCATGGATTATTATTATTATTATTATTATTATTATTATTATTATTATTATTATTATTATTATTATTATTATTATTATTATTATTATTATTATTATTATTATTATTATAAGGCTTATTAAAGAATAATTCAAAGCGAGCTCACACACACTCAGACACGCACGAGTAATAATCTAAATAAAACATTTTTTTTTAAAAGAAAGTGTGATGTTGAGGTGGGGGAGGATAGTTAGGTAGAACAACTTGAGCGGTTTGGTGTACAGACACAGTTGTTGGCAGATAATGTAATCAGCTTAGCGGAGAGAGGTGAGTTTTAGGACCAGATTTGAAAGAAGAGATGCTAGGTTGGCTTTTGCTGCAGTGAGACATGGGATCTTCTTCAGAGGGATGGACCATTTGAAGAAATGGCTCAAAGGACGACAGACACAAGTTTTGTGCGAGAGATCTGAAGCAGGAGAGGGTCAGAGACTGAGTAAAGCATAGGGGGTAGGGAGGGGGGTGGAAGAATGTCAGAGAGGTATCACGGGGCAGAATTGTTGACAGCTTTGGAATAAATCTGTCTTGTTTCATCGTTGACGTTTGACGTGGATCAGCGTTTTGAAAGAGCACATTCAATTTATAATAATAACGTTGCTGTTGCAGGTCGAGCAGCAGGTAATCTACGCCATGTTCACCGAGAGCGGCAGGCAGCTGGTCCGGCCCACGGTGGGCATCCAGGTGGGATTTCACAACAACTGGTTCCGCATGGGGTTCAGATGCATGCAGCCCATGAACCGCTTTAACCACACCCTGACTCAGGACTCATTGGTATGATAAGTACTGAAGCTGTTGACTGTGTACAGACATCATCAATTAGGAGTCCACAATGGTTGGTATGGCAAAGATTCCCACAATATTGACTCTTATAGCAGTCAGCCGTTTGATGAAAGGGAGACAAACAGTTTGCTTAACACACGTCGTGGTTGTTTCGCCTACAAAAACGGGACTAGAGTCAAATAACAGCATCTCTAATAAAATCCTTATAAGACGCCGTGACTTCCATTGCAGCTCGCTATCATTCTGTCCTGACTGAAATTCGAAATGCGCCATCCATGCCTTAATTAATTAATTGGCAAGTGGAATACCAAGGCTGTGCATACGTTCTTATTCATTGCGGGTGTGTGGGGGAAGGATTATCAGCAGGGGTGGGGTGGAACGTATGTGAGCGAGGGCTGGGGTTGTGCAGGATGTTTGTATGGAGAGGAGGAAGATTAGGTGATCTTACTTTGTAGCACGTACTTTAATTATTTATACCTTGATAATGTGTATACTTGTTAACAAATTGATTGTTAATGCATTACTTGTTATCTATTTAAACGCTTTTATGTCTGTGGTATGTCAGGATTACTTTTATTGTAGTATGATTGTCTTGGTAGTTTGTTTCTTGCATCAGTGTTTGTAACTTCATTTATAAGTTTGATTTTTTACATGTTCTAAAAATAGGCTTTTAATTGTAAAGTGCAGCGAGCCTGATCATAGCTCGCGAAACTGCGCTATATAAATTCACGTTATTAAATCCATCTTATTATTATTATTATTATTATTATTATTATTATTATTATTATTATTATTATTATTATTATTATTATTATTTGTGCCATAATACAGATGTTCAATTCGCTGTGTTCTCAGATGGTCAGTGTATCAGTTGGGCTTGGCGAAAATCCAGTGACCGATTTTCAATGTTTGGTAAAGATTTTGACATTATTGACATTATTTTGAGCCCTGCTCTGGCCGACTCAAAACAATAATATCGTATAATGACCAGACATTGCAATGAAACTGTCGACATTTTCTTTTCTTCTGAGTTTAGAAGGCTGTGAGACGATCATCTATACCTATATCGTCTATACGTCGACAAAGTCTTGGGGGTGGCATATGAGCCACGTATAGTCTATACGTCGACATAGTCTTGTGGTGTCATATGAGCCACGTATCGTCTATACGTCGACATAGTCTTGTGGTGTCATATGAGCCACGTATCGTCTATACGTCGACATAGTCTTGTGGTGTCATATGAGCCACGTATCGTCTATACGTCGACATAGTCTTGTGGTGACATATGAGCCACGTATCGTTTATACGTCGACATAGTCTTGTGGTGACATATGAGCCACGTATCGTCTATACGTCGACATAGTCTTGTGGTGTCATATGAGCCACGTATCGTCTATACGTCGACATAGTCTTGTGGTGACATATGAGCCACGTATCGTTTATACGTCGACATAGTCTTGTGGTGACATATGAGCCACGTATCGTCTATACGTCGACATAGTCTTGTGGTGGCATATGAGCCACGTATCGTCTATACGTCGACATAGTCTTGTGGTGACATATGAGCCACGTATCGTCTATACGTCGACATAGTCTTGTGGTGACATATGAGCCACGTATCGTCTATACGTCGACATAGTCTTGTGGTGACATATGAGCCACGTATCGTCTATACGTCGACATAGTCTTGTGGTGGCATATGAGCCACGTATCGTCTATACGTCGACATAGTCTTGTGGTGACATATGAGCCATGTATCGTCTATACGTCGACATAGTCTTGTGGTGACATATGAGCCACGTATCGTCTATACGTCGACATAGTCTTGTGGTGACATATGAGCCACGTATCGTCTATACGTCGACATAGTCTTGTGGTGACATATGAGCCACGTATCGTCTATACGTCGACATAGTCTTGTGGTGACATATGAGCCACGTATCGTCTATACGTCGACATGGCCTTGTGGTGGCATATGAGCCACGTATCGTCTATACGTCGACATGGTCTTGTGGTGACATATGAGCCACGTATCGTCTATACGTCGACATGGTCTTGTGGTGGCATATGAGCCACGTATCGTCTATACGTCGACATGGCCTTGTGGTGGCATATGAGCCACGTATCGTCTATACGTCGACATAGTCTTGTGGTGGCATATGAGCCACGTATCGTCTATACGTCGACATAGCCTTGTGATGGCATATGAGCCACGTATCGTTTATACGTCGACATAGCCTTGTGATGGCATATGAGCCACGTATCGTCTATACGTCGACATAGTGTTGTGATGCCACGTGTTCTGTGTTCCCCACCTCCCGAGACCATTGAAGACACTCCCTGAGCAGAAACATATGTCTGGTCAGGATGGCTAATAAATACAATTGAGACAGTTATGTTCAAAACCGTAGTGATCACTAGTAAGAGAGTGGCAGTCCTCACAGTTGTGAACGGTGATGTACTGCTGCACAACATCTTCATCTTTACACTACAGTTGTTTTGTCTTAAACCTTATTATTGGGTGACGTGTAAACACCAGTTGTTCTCTTTTCTTTTCGCTTCAAAACATTACAATAAACTAACATTGCTTTTCTGGACAATTAAATAGTTACGACCAGAATTTAATGTCAGGGTGCCTGTACATGTATCAGCGTTAAGGTGCGGTCTGACGTGAAGTGAAACAGAAGCAAAGCGGTAAACAAAGCAAAGCATCTGCTTCTAGAAGCATCTAAAAATAAGTGCGTTTATAATGCTTTGCTTCCCCCGTTGGGGTGCCGGGGGTTTCAGTATAAATAGTATCCCCACTTTCTGGAAATTTAGTGCTCCCACTGTCGCTGTCTTTCTCATTTGCTCTTTCTCATTCCTGCTCTGTTCTATCAATCTGCTATACTATCTTCTTCTTCACTAGACCAGTTATCTACCGTTTTTCTTGAAAACTCTTCCGGGACAAGACTCTTTATTTGGGTATGAGGTCTGTTGGATCAGCTTGGGAATATTGGACACTTTCTGCCAGGTGGTCACTAGGGTTTCCTATGATGTTATTATTTAGCAATATAGGCATTTTATATGTATGTGTTTTGTTGATAATTTATAATGATGTTTGTATTCTATTTTGTTTTTGTAAACGGGGGGGGGGGAGGGGGTGGGTTCGATAAATTAGAGTACAGCCTCAGCGTCCTCTGCGTGGGATATCTTTATTGTAAAGTGACTGGCTGGTGGAGAGCTTTTAGTTTTACCACTAGGGTTGTTTCAGCAGATCTTTTATGCGGATCGGGGGTTGTCCGGTCCAGATTTGGCTCGGAAGAGTCCGCTGGACCTAAAGCAATAATCATGTAATGTAATGTAATGCTTTGCTTTGTAAACCGGTCACACGAGGAGAAGTTTTGCATAAACAGTCTGCGTGGAAGCAATGCGCAATAAGTTGTAAATCAGTTACCTCCCTTTCTGTCAGATTGACCCTCACAGAAGTCCATGAGGCCTTTTTCGGGGTTTGGTTTCTGTAATTTTGACTTCCAACATTCCATAATGCCTCGCGGCTTTGAATTAGATCGATGAGAATAAACGTATCGTCTTGTTTCAGATTTGCTAATGGCCCAGTAGCTTTTGATGCCGCCATGATCGCTGAAATGATAACAACCTCGTTTTCGTACGTCGGCTCTTCTGATTGGCTGGCAATCAAATGCTTCAGCGAAACAACACAAAATTTTAGAGCATGCTCAAACACTGCAAGCATCGGCTTTGCTTCACTTCGGCGCCTTGCTGCTGTTATGCTTTAGGTCTAGTCACACGATAAACAACGTCAAAACTACGATTTTTCGTGTTTTACTGGCTGTTTTGCTTCTGTTTCACTTCCCGTCAGACATTAGTCATGCGACAGTCATATGCATGTGCCTATGAAGATATACTTCTGCTTCTGCTCACAAGTACGAGTATATCTACATGTAAGGTACATAAAGTATTATTTTTAATATTATTATTTGTGAACTAGGCTGTGGTTATCCTTGGTAAAGCATCATTCTATGAAAAGTGCGGAAACTTGTGAGTGTTATGTCATTGTGAAACTGTGAAATTATAGTTAAGTGTTGTGTAGTTTTCTAAATTATTTTGTTCAGATATTCGAAGTATTTACATGTATAAACGGTCTTGAAGGAGAATGTGTTGATATCGCGTCATTGTAAATTAGGGTTGTATAAGAATATTATTATTGTGATCATCGATAAGAAGTTTTGCAGACAGTGGCAAACTTGTGGTCTTTCAGTGTGAGGTTTGATTGGAAGAATATTTCATTTTTAATTATAATAGATCTATGAATGTGCAGGCTGAGGAGTTACGAAAATAAATTGTGCTTGGCTCCTATGAAGTGATATTTATGGAAATGTATGTGTACTTTGTATTGTGTATGCTGCATTGCATGCCATATTATGGGTATCATTGTCTGTCATTTATTGAATGATATCAGAGCATAGTTTTAGTTTATTTGTAATTTTTCAACTGATGGCAAATTGATGTATACATTTCTTTCGTTCATATAGTAACGTTTTCTGATTCTGATTGCGAAATCTGCGGTCGATCATTCATGCCATTACTTTTCTTTGTATACTGGTGGACTTTATGTTAAACAAAAAAAAATTTTTTTTAAGGTAAGCTCAAGTATATAAATAATGTAATTTATTCAGTGTGGAAGCATGATGTTAGGTTTGTTGTGATATTCTGCTCACGTTTTCGAACTCTCAGGGGTTCTTTACAATGGTATAATTATTTTATTTACCACAATAAGGTGCAGTGAATAAGTTATTTTTATAACTTACCTCTGTGTATAAGCCGTCCTTTTTATGTTGTAGTCTCTGTATTATAATACTTTATTAAAACATATACTTAATTATTTTTTAAAATATTTTTTTTAAATTCTAAATTATGTTGTCTTTAATTGAGTGCGCATGAGTTGTTGGTCAGCCAAATGAAATATTTTCTATACATTTATTATGTGGGTGTTTGTGGTGAAAGATATGTGTTACGATTGAGACGCACACGATAGATCCCTCGGATGAGAGTATAAACCGAGGTCTAGTCTGTGTCGCATACATTCCATCATAACGGACTTTAAAGATCCTGATGCTCATGTCCTAGACGGGTGAGTGCCGGTGACAAGAACACACCCAGCATGCACCTAGGTCCTTCTCACCCATCCCTGGCTTCCCAGGATTGTGCTCCGTTGTCTGGGGCGTTATTATGGTGCGCTCAAAGGCTGCAAGTTGGCGCCTCGGGCGGCTCAAGTTAGATCCTGTATCGGCCAGCGCCTTGAGCAGCTCTTGAGCTGGAAAAACGCTATATAAGAACGATTAAATAAAATAATAATAATAATCCGATCATTTTGTTTTGCAAAGCATGCATTGATTTACCTTTGATTTGATTTTGTGCTGTTGCTAGAAGAAGCTTTGTATAATGTATATAATTTTTGTCGGCCGATATTGTTGAGAATTTTCTGGAATTATTTGTTTATTATCGACCGAATTTTCCAGAGTTACGGATAAAAGTTGGTCGAATCATGTAGATTGTAAACATTATGTGACGTAAGACAGTGCATAGTTTCGCTGGCGAGTTTTATTTTGACTGGGTTTATTGCGTCATTCTGGAATGTTCAAAAAAAATTTTGTCGACTGCAGAGAGGCTATATAAGTAATGCACTGTGCTTGTAGGGGTGAATTCTGTAGTGATTTTCGGAAAGCGATCTTGTATGCAGTTGTTGATGTCTGCTGAATAAAGTTGGAAAACTTTATACGACGACTCCTGCCTTGTTGCTGAGTGAACACGCTGCGTTGTCACGAATATAGGGGGGTGTGGGGATGTGGGTTAGCAATTACTCCCCCGCACTGTATCTCCTCCCTTGTAATAGGCCGATGTGCGGTGACGTTCAGGGGAATAATGCTTGGGAGTGCTAAAGAGTGCTAGATAGTTATAAGGACAGACGAGAGGTATACAGAATAAAATAGTGGAGAACTTAAACAAGGGAAGCAGGGTAATATGGTACAATATCAACAATTTATTATATTGATGTAGGTCAAACGTAGTGGGTAGGCTTACAACTGAATCACGAGTACTGGACTAAATAGGTACAGAGTATCTTGGCGTTATTCTGGTTTAGATATATTGAATCAATAGGGGCGAATATGGACTGCTTTCATCATGTGGCACGGGATAGCTGGGTGGCTAAGCGTGGGTAGCCAGATAGCTGCAGAGTTTCTGCAGAGTTGTGGTATGCGCAGAGGACAAACTTAACTGCAGGTTGGTCGGCGGTGGTAGCCTCTGGAGACTGGATGGCGGTTGTGCAATGGCTTGGCTAGGCGAACGCCTGGGTTGACCAGTCTAGGTCACTGGGTCGAGTCGTTGTGCAATAGTTGGCTTGGGTTGTATTGGTCAGCTGGGTGAGTCAGCTTCTTCTTCGCTTCACAGTGGCAGCCAGAGCATATGGGTGGCACGCAGCGAGGTGAGTCACGCAGAGGCCCGTATAAGAACCCGTTCTGCAAATGATTATTTCTCTGCATCAGAGGGGCACCCACACTCTGGATGCCGCGCCGTTCAGCGCGCATGCCAGTCAGATTTGAATTTGGAAGCCCTGGTCAGGAATGACCGGTGCTTTCCAATCGTCCATCTATATCAACAATGGCTACTAGGGGTTGGGAGAATTTAACGGCGGCCGATAAAGTATTGGAGTTTCGGCGCCTAAGAGGGGTTGCTAACATCAGGGGTGGATAGTTACACATTCAGATCGGAGGGGGGGGGGGGGGAAGCAAAAGGGATAAATACAGGGCAATGGCTATTATATGCAATGGGGATTAACTGGGGTACTTTATTCTAAGCAACGGGGCAATCATGGCGTGGGGGATTTATACAGGAATCTAGATAGGGGGATATACATGTATAAATACAAGCATGGCATGGTTATGTACAACAATCAAACTTCAGATAGAGAGTACATAAAGCAAAAGGGTATATCACAAGCTACAAGACATACGAACATGTGGGGAAATCGACGGGTGATGGGAAGCTAATGATATGAGATAAATCACCACTCTTACCTTGACCAGAGAACGGGCGAAAACACAAGGGTATGGCTGAGCTCAGAGGTCGCAATGTGGAAGCAGACGTGTCTCAGCAGGCGATGTGTTGTCTATTGGGCTTGCAGAAGTAGACTGGCGAAACTATATCTTAACTTCTCCAAGGTCCAGTCCCCGGGTCACGTGGGACTATACGGAGGGGTGGGGCGTGGATCGTGTGGTCAGCGGGCAAGTGGGGGGGATTGCCGCGAGCAGGGCCAGAGCTAGAGAGTCCGCCTGTGACAGAGGCCCCCCCAAGGAAAAGGCGAGGTCCTCGGCCTCCACTTAGAAACGGCCGATTAGCTCTGGGGTCTGCTGCAGAGCGGGATGATGGTGGAGGTGGTCCAAGAGCTGCTGGGGCTATACAGCGTTCGGGGTGGTCGGCGGCGGATGCCCACGGCTGGGGTCCGCGGGGGTTGCCGGGTTCCGGCGACGGCTAGTGGGAGGCGGCGGGAGCGAACACTGGGGCGTCGGCCCTCAGTGGGGACTCGGCGGAGTCGGAGGCGGGGTGGCGGCTGAGGAAGTCCGCCCCGTGATTGTCCCTCCCTGGGATGTGCTCCAGCTGGAAGGAATACGCCTGGAGCAACAGAGCCCATCTCATCAGCCGGGCGTTGAGGGATTTCGAAGTCGCTAGGAAGGATAGCGGCTGGTGGTCGACCTGTACGGTGAAGTGGGTGCCGTATAGATAAAGTTGAAACTTTTGCACAGCCCAGACGAGTGCGAGGCACTCCTTCTCGGACGTGGCATAGTTCTGCTCCGCTGGTTTCAGCTTCCTGCTGGCGTAGGCGACGGGGAAGAGCGTAGTAGTGTCCGCGGAGTCCCGTTGTAGAAGTACGGCTCCGAGGCCTACGTCGCTGGCGTCGGTACGCAGGACGAAGGGTTGCGTGTGGTTGGGGGGTCGCAAAACTGGTTGCGACGTCAGCTTCTGCTTCAGTCCTTGGAACGCGGCTTCGCACTGCGGGGTCCATAGAACTCGGTCCGGCGCTGACTTTCTGGTCAGACTCGATAGGGGTGCGGCGATTCCATTGTACCCTGGCACGAATTTCTGGTAAAATCCGCTCAATCCCAGGAAGGATTGGACGTCCTTCTTGGTCTTGGGGCGGGGCGCGTCTCGTAGGCGCTGGATGGTCTTCTCCAGAGGTCGGAGCTGTCCATGGTTGATGGTGTGGCCTAGGAACTCTAGTTCCTGGTAGCCGAATTGGCACTTGGTCGGTCGGGCGGTGAGACCAGCTTCCTCGAGGCGGCGTAGTAACTGGCGTATCACTCGCAGGTGCTCCTCCCAGGTTTCCGTGGCGACCATGAAGGAATGCAGGGACGAGCAGTGGAGGGGGTCCAGTAGCTTCCTCATCATGGTGCTGAAAATGCTCGGCGCGTTGTGAAGGCCAAACGGCAGGACGTTGAATTCGTAATGGCCGTCCATGGTGCTGAATGCCAGGTACTGTCGGGAAGATGGGTGCACCGGGATCTGGTAGAATCCTTTGCTCAAGTCCACTCGGGAGAAGTATCTCGCTGACTGCAGCTTCGCGAACAGGTCCGTTGGGTCGGACATGGGTCCGGGCACGAACTGCGTCACGAGGTTGAGCTGGCGGAAATCGATGCAGAGGCGGTGCTCTCCACTGGGTTTACGTGAGAGTACTCTGCCGGCGCTGTAGGTGGATCGAGATGGAGCGATGACTCCGGCTTGAAGCAGAGCCTCGACCTCCTTCCTCACTACCTGCTGCTGCGATAGCGGGACGGGGTATGGTTTCTGGCGGACGGGCGTGGTGTTCGTCAGAGTTAAGTGAACTTCCTCGAGGTCCGTTCTCCCGGGCACGTCGGTGAGTACCTCTTGGTAGTCGGCGATGATGGACCGTATTTGGCGTTACTGGCTGGCGGGGAGCGATGGGTCGAGAGATACGTCCCGGAAGGATTCCTTCCCATGTAGCGGATATTCGGCGACGCCGGTCTCTGTACCATCCACCTCGACGGCCAGCGCGACCGTAAGCAGCGAGTGTGTATCCGGGGCGACTGCGGGCGGTTCCAGGTATCGCTTGAGTAGGTTGATGTGGTGGGTCCTGGGTTTGCCGTCCACTTCGATGCGGTAGGTTGTTCTGGAGAGTTTCTCCAGCACCTTGTAGGGTCCTTGCCAGGCGATATCGAGCTTGGTTGTGCCGCTGGGGAGTAGTAGCAGGACCTGTTCTCCTACTTGAAGTTCCCGGTCTCGGGCGCGGCGGTTGTGATACCTGGCCTGTCTCTCTCTCGCCTTCTTCAGGTTGGCGGAGGCGGCTTTCCACGTGGCCTTAAGGGTCTCCTGGAGTTTGGTGACATACTTGGTAGCGTCGACCGGTGTTTCGTCGAGCTTGGCGTCTGTCCAGCTGCGTCGCAAGGCAGCTAGGGGTCCAGAGAGGGGTCTCCCAAAGAGCAACGTGGACGGGGTGCAACCGGTTGAGGTGTGTGGTGTTTCTCGGTACGCGAAGAGCGCTGACGTGACGTAGCTGTCCCACGCGGTGGGTTGGTCGTCGGCGATCTTCCGTGTGATGGCGATGAGCGTCCCGTTCAGGCGCTCGACCTGTCCGTTGCTGGCGGGGTGGTAGGGTGGAGTTCGGATGTGACGGATGCGGAGTAGGTGGAAGACTTCCTGCATCAGTCTTCCCGTGAACTGCGACCCGTTGTCGGTCATGATGCTTTCCGGGAATCCGACTCGTGTGAAGATGGCGACGAGCGCGTCGGCGACTCGGGCGGCGTCGATCTTCGGCAGGGGAACGGCCTCACACCACATGGAGCATGCGTCGACTAAGGTGAGCAGGTATTGGTTCCGCTTCTTGGTTCGCGGTAGGGGCCCAACTATGTCGACGGCTACTCGTTGGAAAGGCGTTCCTACGACGACGGTGGGGCTGATGGTTACTGGGACGGTATGATGGCGGGGTGAGAAACGTTGGCACTGGCGGCAAGATTTGACGTACTGTTTTACGTCCTCTGACATCCCGGGCCAGTGGTACTGCGCGCTGATACGCAGGGCGGTTGCTCCTATCCCCATGTGACCACTCAGGGGCATGCTGTGGCCAAGTTCCAGGACTTGGGGGCGAAGGGTCGCGGGTACGACCAGCTGAGAGTGGTCGTCCTTCTGGCGGTACAAGAGTCCGTCTTCGACGTAGAAGTCCCCGGTCTTGGGTGGAGTGCGCGCGGCGGGTAGCTTCCCGAAGCATTTGCGCAGGGTGGCGTCCTCTTCCTGGGCTTTCCGGATTTGCTCCGGCATCTGGTTGGGTATCGGTGGTGGGGTCGCGGCTAGGTTCGTTTGGGCGCGCGTCTGGACGGCGGCCATCGACTCCACAGGCTGGGGCGGCATTCCCAGGAAGACGTAGCGACATCCAAGGATCAGGTCGTAGAGGGGTTGGTCCATCACGGCGGCTTGGATGGGTCACGTGACGTAGCGGCTGGCGACGTTGATCCGGGCGATAGGTAGCGTGGTGCTTGGCTGTGATGCGTCGGCCAGCTTCAGGGTGATCGTTTCGCCGGTCAGATCGCTGTCCCTGATCAGCGAGCGGCGGACGACGGCATCGAAGGTTAGGCCGGTGTCGTAGAGGCAGTGTGCAGGGTGGTCGTTCACGGTTACCTGCTCTGTGACGGCCGGGCGATCGGTGGGAGTGGCGACGGGGGTCACCGGGTTCCCGTCGGGCGTGACTTGGCGCAGGGCCAACACGTTTCCTTGTTTACGACGCTGGTCGCTGAGGCGGCGGAAACACTTTTCCCGTGTGTGGCCTCGGCGCTGGCAGTAGCCGCAGTAGAGCTCTCCGCTCCGCTTCCCAGGCTCTGTTCCGGTGGTTTGGCGTCCTTTAGGCGGGGGTGGTCGATTGTTCGCTGGCGGGACGGGCCGGCGAGGTTGTTGGCGGGTTTCTGGTGGCGAGTGTGCTAGGGGTTCCCGGCGAGGCTGTCGGTCGTCGGGGTGGGCGGTCAGGTAGCGGTCCGCGACTATTATGAGGTCCTCCAAGCGGGCGGCTCCCTGTTCGGCGGCGAAGGTCCGAAGTTCGCCCGACATGGTTCCCTTCAGTTGTTCGGCCAGCATCCGCTCGAGCAGCCCATCGTAGGTCTTGGGCTCCTCGGTCTGCTCGATCCACTTGTCCCTCATAGTGGCTAGCCGGTCGGCAAACTGGGTGAATTTCTCTCCCTTCTCTCTCCGGGAGTTACGGAAGCTCTTCCGGTAGTGTTCGCCGGACAGTTCGAATCCGTGGAGCAGCGCTTTCTTTAGGGCGGGGTAGTCGCCCTCCTCGGCTGTCGGCGTCTTGGCGAGGATCTCGTACGCTTTGCCTTTCAGGCCGTGGCTCAGTTTCCGATACCAGTATTGCGGGTCGAGCTGGTTCTCTCCCGCGACTCGCTCGAAGCGTGCGAGGTACACTTCGATGGATTCGTCGCGCTCGACGAAGGGGTCCAAGGTGAAGCTCATCCCCGGGATCGGCGGGATGACTGAAGATGTTCCGGAGCTGGCGGTAGAGCTGGAGGTGCTGAGGGTGAAATCGTCGCTCGCGGGCGATCCAAGGCCTAGCTCGCGGCGATCGCGCTCGAGCTGGAGCAGCTCTCGGCGCCTCTCGATCTCCCTATCCTTCGCCTTCTCTTCTCGCGCTGCTGCTCTCTCGTCCTCCTCTCTCTTCCGTGCTGCAGCTCTCTCTTCCTCGGCTATCCTCTCCTTCGCCTCCTCTCTCTTCCGTGCGGCGGCTCTCTCCTCTTCGGCGATCCTCTCTTTCTCCTCCTCTCGCTTCCGTGCGGCTGCTCTCTCTTCCTGCTCTCTCTTCGCCTCCCGTTCTTTGGCCCTCTCCTCTCTCTTCAACTTCTCCTCCGCTATGTCCGCTTCCACGTTAGTGAGGACATAATCCTTTAACTCAGTGCCGGCGAGCCCTAAGCTCTCGCCAATACCCTTGTACCTAAGGGCGAGTTCTCCCCGGTCGGCCATGGCAAGAGAAGCGACTTACCGTCAATGGCCTAACTGTGATGAAGGGGCGCTCTCAGAGGGGTACTCTGACAGCAAACAAGGGGCGGGGTCGGATGAGGCTAAGGTGAAATGACACAGGGGCGATTACAGCACAACACGAACACACAGGCAACAGGCAATCAATCAAAACATAGAAAATGAAAGCCAAAAAAAACCTCTTTGTTCCACCACAACTCTGAAGTGCAAGCGGGGGACCTATTGGGCTAGGCTATACACTAACTAGACTAGGGGGCTAGGTCCTATCTCTCGTCGGGCGGGGGTAGGAAGCTAGGGGGTGGACTGGGCAGGGGCTAGAAATCTAAGTCTTTGTCTCGTCGGGGTCGCCAAAATTTATGTCACGAATATAGGGGTGTGTGGGTTGTGGGTTAGCAATTACTCCCCCGCGCTGTATCTCCTCCCTTGTAATAGGCCGATGTGCGGTGACGTTCAGGGGAATAATGCTTGGGAGTGCTAAAGAGTGCTAGATAGTTATAAGGACAGACGAGAGGTATACAGAATAAAATAGTGGAGAACTTAAACAAGGGAAGCAGGGTAGTATGGTACAATATCAACAATTTATTATATTGATGTAGGTCAAACGTAGTGGGTAGGCTTACAACTGAATCACGAGTACTGGACTAAATAGGTACAGAGTATCTTGGCGTTATTCTGGTTTAGATATATTGAGTCAATAGGGGCGAATATGGACTGCTTTCATCATGTGGCACGGGATAGCTGGGTGGCTAAGCGTGGGTAGCCAGATAGCTGCAGAGTTTCTGCAGAGTTGTGGTATGCGCAGAGGACAAACTTAACTGCAGGTTGGTCGGCGGTGGTAGCCTCTGGAGACTGGATGGCGGTTGTGCAATGGCTTGGCTAGGTGAACGCCTGGGTTGACCAGTCTAGGTCACTGGGTCGAGTCGTTGTGCAATTGTTGGCTTGGGTTGTATTGGTCAGCTGGGTGAGTCAGCTTCTTCTTCGCTTCACAGTGGCAGCCAGAGCATATGGGTGGCACGCAGCGAGGTGAGTCACGCAGAGGCCCGTATAAGAACCCGTTCTGCAAATGATTATTTCTCTGCATCAGAGGGGCACCCACACTCTGGATGCTGCGCCGTTCAGCGCGCATGCCAGTCAGATTTGAATTTGGAAGCCCTGGTCAGGAATGACCGGTGCTTTCCAATCGTCCATCTATATCAACAATGGCTACTAGGGGTTGGGAGAATTTATGGCGGCCGATAAAGTATTGGAGTTTCGGCGCCTAAGAGGGGTTGCTAACATCAGGGGTGGATAGTTACACATTCAGATCAGGGGGGAAGCAAAAGGGATAAATACAGGGCAATGGCTATTATATGCAATGGGGATTAACTGGGGTACTTTATTCTAAGCAATGGGGCAATCATGGCGTGGGGGATTTATACAGGAATCTAGATAGGGGGATATACATGTATAAATACAAGCATGGCATGGTTATGTACAACAATCAAACTTCAGATAGAGAGTACATAAAGCAAAAGGGTATATCACAAGCAAATCATCACGACGAACCACAGACACGGACGTAAATATCTACAAGACATACGAACATGTGGGGAAATCGACGGGTGATGGGAAGCTAATGATATGAGATAAATCTCCACTCTTACCTTGACCAGAGAACGGGCGAAAACACAAGGGTATGGCTGAGCTCAGAGGTCGCAACGTGGAAGCAGACGTGTCTCAGCAGGTGATGTGTTGTCTATTGGGCTTGCAGAAGTAGACTGGCGAAACTATATCTTAACTTCTCCAAGGTCCAGTCCCCGGGTCACGTGGGACTATACGGAGGGGCGGGGCGTGGATCGTGTGGTCAGCGGGCAAGTGGGGGGGATTGCCGCGAGCAGGGCCAGAGCTAGAGAGTCCGCCTGTGACATGCGTGTAGAAACGAATTCGATTTACACTTATCAAGATTCAAGCATCTGATCTAAATCCGCTGTTGACAAATACTGTGTGTAACAATTTGGGGGTCAAGCCGAGATCTACGCCATAGCCAAGGGTTCAACTGCGACAACAAGCGAGTCAACGTTTCGGGGGTCAGTCATCGAAGGTAACCGCCAATGAGTTGCGTCGGGAGGGACCAACGTACTTGGGACTACATCCCCGAAGAATTCGGGTTGTCTGCAAGCGCCTGTGGTTGCCGAAGAGTTGCTTCGTGAGCCCACTATATATGATTGTGAAGTGTGGTAACAAAGCCCACTTTATCATGGTGTACTGTGATAGCAAAGCCCACTCTATCATTGTTTAATGTGATAACAATGCGAATTTGAGGATAAACCAGTTTTGGCCAGAAGTAAACAAAAGGTAAGGCTGCTGCGCTCCCTTGTCATCTCCATCTTCTTATATGCTTGCGAAACATGGACCCTCACAGCAGATCTCCAACGTAGAATACAAAGCATGGAGATGAGGTGCTACAGAAGACTTCTGGGCATTTCCTATACCCAGCACATCACCAACGACGAAGTCCGACAGACCATCACACAAGCCATTGGACAACACGATGACCTGCTCACATTGATAAAGAAACGGAAACTCCGATGGTATGGCCACGTCACCAGATCATCAGGCCTTGCAAAGACTATTCTGCAAGGAACAGTGCAAGGAGGTAGAAGAAGAGGGAGACCGAAAAAGAGGTGGGAGGACAACATTCGAGAATGGACTGGTCTGACACTGAGCGAAGCCATCAGGGCTGCTGAGGACAGAGAAAGATGGAGTATGCTGGTTAAACGATCATCTGTGGTGCCCCTACGACCTCCGGGTTACGGGACAGGATAGGATAGGGATAGGATAACAATGAAAGACAAAACCTCAGTTTTCAAGCCAAAGACAAAGCCGGGTCGCCTTGTTCCTAGCGAAGGGTACAAATGGGGAGGTTACTGCACAAAGACAAAAGAACAAGACAAGGCTAATTCCAACTAATGACCGAAACTATTTTCACGTTACGCCTCAACTACCAAGGCCAAAAGGGGAGTAGGTAGTGGGGGAGGTTGGAGAGGGTTAGGGGGAAAGGGAAGTGGTGACTGGGGGCGTGGGCAGAAAAGAAAGACGAGAAGAACCCGTCAAGTTCACTTCTTCTTCTTCTTCTTTTGCTTCTTCAGTATATTGTGGATACTTCGACCGGGCGAAGACGTCACAACTTTGGCGGTTCGGGCGCACGGCATGTCAAGGTTTTATCACAGAATAGATGTTTATGGCGGTTTGGTTTGAAAATGTGTGCACTTTTGATCTGCGGGAGGGAGGGGGGAGGGATATATTTTCATTTGCCTCAGCCCTCCTAGAACTGAAAACGGAGTCGCTGAAGTCTGAACGCCTTTTGCGCTATATCGTAAAATTGACTAAATAGATTTTGAAAAATAAGTTAACTTGCAGGTAGTTTTTTGTTTGTTTGTTTTAAAGTAGCTAATCGTTCCATGTTTTCGTTTTGCTTCTTTTATGATAAAACCGAGACGGAACAGCCTCACAATTTTTGAATAATTATGTTGGTTTGCAGCGAGGTGCGTGTTAATGTCTGGAAATGAGTTTAAATGGCTTGCCATCTTGTTTCCTTTCACTTTCCACCATTACGCTTTCTGCATGACGCCCACTAGCGTAGTGTTTATTGTCGTTGGGAAACGGGTCATTTGGCAAGGAGGAAGTGTTTTCAGTGCAAAGTGGTTTGTCCAGCAAATGGCTTCCTACCCCCAAAACAAACTACCTCCACAACGCGCACGCACACACACACACACACACACACACACACACACACACACACATTCTCTCTCTCTCTCTCTCTCTCTCTCTCTCTCTCTCTCTCTCTCTCTCTCTCTCTCTCTCTCTCTCTCTCTCTCTCTCTCTCTCTCTCCTGGCGCAAACAATATTTGTGGTTAAAGTTAGTCTGAGATCAATATGAAGATTGTGCAAACACTTATTGACTGCAGAATTCCCGCTATGAAATGGCTGTTTACTTGAAGATATTAACATTAGCCAAGTATTGTACTTCTAAGCGTTGTCATAAATAAATGAATGAATGAATAAAGAAAGAAATACTAATATAACAGTGTATTTATTTATTATTTATTTGTTTTTGGAAGGGCTAGGGGCACATTGAACAATCACCCTTACATGTAGTACTAACACCACTGTACAAACTTGTACACTTATGAACCACACTGCAAAAAACATAAACAACAAATTAAAATTAATTACGTAATTAATAAATAAATAATAATAATAATAATAATAATAATAATAATAATAATAATAATAATAATAATAATAATAACAACAACAACAACAACAATAATAATAATAATAATAATAATAATAATAATAATAATAATAATAATAAAGCAATTTCCCACTTCGCTCGGGTACTACTACTACTACTACTACTACTACTACTACTACTACTACTACTACTACTACTACTACTATTAAAAATAATAACGATAACAATAATGTCACGTCCCCCGAGCGGGTTCAGTGACGTCAGCTCATAAAGCGAGTGAAAAGAATAAAACTCAAACAAAATAAACTAACACAAAATGCCAGAGTACAAACACACACTCTTTTATTCAACAATCAACAAGCAAACACAGGACAAATGGGAACTAACCTCCCTCAACCCCTAAACAGACCCCCGTCCCAATGCTAACTAACAATTACCTCCCCTTGCAACAAACCCCAAATAGAACTAAATAACAACAGTTTCTTTACAAAGTGTATACAGAAAATCAAAATCAACAAATCAATTCAAAATGCAAGTCTTCAAACAATAGGCAATGGCGTTGAATCAGAAACTATTAGCTAGGCAAAGCTGTGGCACAGAAGTAATGTCTCAATGTTCTTGTCAAGTAGCTCAGAGAGCTAACAGTCTCTTGCACAATAAGTGGATGATTCTTCTAACTAAATGGATATGTTTTTAGGTGCGTGTAATGTGAGTCTGTGTGTGCATGAATTAGGTATGAAAACCTCCTGGGAATGTGTTGCCTCGATACATAGGCAAAACCTGCAGCAGTGTAAGAAATCACCACAGCGCTACTCTGTTGTAGAGGCAAAGGTACATCCCAGGCTGGCTAGGACCCAGTCAGCGGCAACAACATCAACATCAGTACAGCACAACAGGTAACATCAAAGGCAACAGCGTGGAAATAATGCGTAGAAATAAACACGTAGATGTAATAATCATCATCAGCCCACACCTGTTGACATATACATAGTCTTAACAATATGCCCACCGATCAATAAATACTATATAATATAACATAACACGCCGTCCTCCGTCCGCCATCTTGACCTGTATAGTTATGAATATCATAATAATAATACAAGATACTATACACACATTTCAATAATATAAATCACCCTTTGATGCTAAATAATTCGCATCTTCTTTACACACCAATGTTTATATAAATATACATAATTATCGCAACCACACTACCATCTTACAGTCCTGATTCATTCCGCCCCCCTTCATCACCACCGTCACCCCCAACAATTATAGCACATCACGATTACCTCCCTTCATCCATACTGTAAACATGCTTCCTTCATAATCATCACCCCATCCTTCTTCAGCACACTACATTCTATCGCTCTCTCCATACATACACCCTCATTCTCTCTCTCTCCCTCTCTATATTCCCCATCGTCGCCTTTGACCCACTTCCATAACAACAACAGCAACGACATTTTCCCCATCACATATACAATAAGAAAATCATAAGAAAATCATATAAAATCAACGAAATTCATTACACATCCTAAAATACATCCCCTTCCCCACACTCATTACCACTCATACACGTACGCAGTTCTCGGAGCGCGCCACTAGAGAATTGAATGACAGGGTTTGCTTACCTTACAGGCCTCGGCTTGTGACGCCCTTTACCCCAACACCACAACACGACAACACTGTCACAACACTGTCACAACATTGGCACAACACAATGGATTAGTCTTTTGAGAGTCTCTTTCTCTTGCTCTTGCACGTTATTTCACTGTCCAAATAACATTTATTCTGAGGATGAGGACACCTTAGCTCTGCTACAGACGCTAAGTCTTGGTGGGTGTTCAATCGAGAACCACACGCACCTTAAGTATGGAACTCTACACTCACTGGCGAATGGCAGTTACCATCTTCCTTGGAATTCTAAACATCCTTATCCCGACGAGGGCATAAGACCTTGGGTGGCTATAAAACAATACACACACCCTTCCAACAGTACCCTACACTACGATGACCTCTGTCACAGGGTTGCTGCCTCGTTAGAATTCCTTCCTCACGCAATAGCATCTCAAACCACTCTGCCCTTCAAAATCTGCGCCGGCCACAAGCAAAACAGTCGAGCTCTCGTCAGTATGCACGTTCTTTATTACGCGTACCCCTATTCGAAATTGGCCGACTCCCTGTCTTCTACGAATCGCACGGACTCTACGAAACTGCACTTTCATACGCAAAAGTAAATCGGTCACGCTATTCTATGTACAGCCGATATACGGAGAAGTGTAACTTCGTAAAAAGTGTATCTCTCCCTACCATCTGAAAACTCGTGTCGTCACACAACCCCCCCCCAGTTCTTAACACCTTGAAGAACCTTAACTACGACGCGAATTTCCAATACCCCCTATGCTACCTACTGAGCGTTTCTGCTGAGGAAATCTGCTGGAACGTTGTCCTTCCCAGAAATGTGCTCCACAGACATTGAGAAAGGTTGCAGCTGAAGTGCCCATCTCATCAGTCGGCTGTTGGTGTTCTTCACTTGCTGTAGGTACTGCAGTGGCATATGGTCAGTCTGCACTACGAAAGTACGTCCGTACAGGTATTGACTGAATTTCTGCACACCCCACACCAACGCTAGACACTCCCTCTCAATGGTCGAATAGTTTCTCTCGGGTTTCGACAGTTTCTCGCTTGCACACGCAATAGGCTGTAATCCCTGTCCCCTGTCCTGGCTCAAAATGGCCCCTACTCCGTCCTCCGACGCATCTGTCTGTAGCACAAACGGTAGGGTGAAGTCCGGCAGACAGCACACAGGGTCAGAGCACAGCTTCTCCTTCAGTGTGCAAAATGCAGCTTCGCATGCTTCGGTCCATTGTACCGCCCCTGGCTTGCCTCCCTTGGTCAGATCGTGTAGTGGTGAAGCAATCGCTGAAAAGTTGGGTACGAACCGCCTGTAGTATCCGGCTAAACCCAAAAATGAGCGCACTTGCCGCTTGGTCGTTGGTCGTGGTGCATCTCGGATCCTCTCCATCTTTGACACTTCAGGACGAATTTCTCCCTGTCCAACCACGTGCCCAAGATACTCTACTCTTCGGAAACCCAGGTAACACTTTGACGGTTTGGCGGATAGCTGCACCTCGCGCAACCTAAGGAAAAGACGTGCCAAGCATTCCAGGTGTCTCTGCTTGGTAATGGTGGCTACCAACAAGTCGTCGACGAAATTGTCGATCTCCGACATTCCCAGGGGTGCTAATAACTTCCGCATCATGCGAGAAAAGACTGCTCCCGCCGTCTTCAGCCCAAATGGCATTACGGTCCACTGAAATTGTCCCTCTGGCGTTGTAAATGCCGTCTTCGCTTTATCTCCCTTGTTCATAGGCACTTGCCAGTAACCTTTGGTCAAGTCGATCTTGGTGAGATACTTGGCCCCTGACAGTTTGGAAAACAAGTAGTCGATGTTCGGCAATGGTTCCGCGTCGAATACGACGTGCTTGTTTAACTTTCGGAAATCAACGCAGAAACGCATCGTGCCCTCCTTCTTCTTTACTAATACGATGGGCGAGCTGTATGGCGAACTGGCCCTCTCAATGACGCCCATCGCTAGCATCGCTTCCACTTCCTTCTTGATGGTCTCGTGATGCGAATGGGGAAGTGGGTACTGCCGCGTCCTCACTGGAATGTCGCTGTCCACACGTATTTCGCACACGTCCAGTGTAGTGCGTAGTGGCAAGTCGGTTAGGACATCCTCAAACTGCCACACCAGCTCCTGCAATTCTTCCCGTATTTCTGGGCAGTTGTCGTCCATCTTCACGTCGCGGGGCGTCTCTGATGCTGTCAAGGTGATTACGGGAATATCCCCAAACACCGGCATAGTTTCCTCCTCCTCTACCCCCTCGTCGTCTACAACGATCGTGGCCACCGTCGCTCTGGTATGAAATTTCTTCAGGAGATTGGCGTGGTATAGTTTACTTTTCCCACGCATCCTGATCCGGTAGTCGCACTCTCCCACACGTTCGATCACCTCGTACGGTCCTCGCCATGCTAGCTGCAACTTGTTGTGTTTCTCTGGTAGCAGCAGCAACACTTGATCCCCCGCGTTGAACAAACGCCGTTTCGCCTTCTTATCGAAGTGCCGCTTCTGCTTGGCTGACGCGGTTCTGAGGTTTCCTTGTGCCAACTTACATGTTTCCTCGATGCGATTACGCAAATCCACCACGTACTGGCTACTCAGTTTCACCTCCTCCTCTTGTATTTCCTTGGTCCAGAGGTCTCGCAATACAGCCATCGGTCCCCGCACGGTCTTTCCATATAGGAGCTCGAAGGGAGAGAACCCTGTAGACTCCTGTGCTACTTCTCGGTATGCAAATAGTAGCGCTGGAATGTAGCGGTCCCACGCTGTAGGTTGCTCTGTGGCTAACTTCTTGAGCATGGACACTAGCGTCCCGTTGAATCGCTCAACCAGTCCGTTGCACTGTGGATGATACGGTGTGGTGGCTTCCCGTGGATCGACAGTAGTCTGTTCATCTCCCGCATGACTTCAGACATGAATTGCGTCCCTTGATCTGTCAAAATTTCCCTAGGAACGCCCACCCTCGACCAAATCTCCCACAGCGCTTCTGCCACCCTCTCTGCCTCTATGCCCTTGAGCGGTACAGCCTCGGGATAGCGTGTGGCATAGTCTACTACCACTAGGATGTACATGTTACCCCGATCTGACTTGGGTTTGATGGGTCCCACAATGTCTACCGCCACCCTCTGAAATGGCTCGTCCACCAGCGGAAGTTGCTGTAGTGGTACCTTCCTCACCCGTCCCCTCGGTACTACCTTCTGACATTCTGGACAACTGGCGCAATACCTCCGTACTTCGGCACACATTCCCGGCCAATAGAATGTTCCCCAGATCCGCTCCCTGGTACGTCTCCCTCCCAAATGCCCAGCCATGGGTGGATCATGAGCCAACTGAAGGATCCCCCCTCTCAACTGTTTCGGGACTACCAGTTGCGTGACCTGGCTACCTCTCTTCGTGTGTACCCGGTACAACACCCCCTTCTTCTTGCGAAACTCAGCTGACGCCCTACCTGACGCTATCGCCCCACCACTCTGTGCCAACGTTCTCGCCTTCGCGAGCGTCTCGTCGGTCTCTTGCATCCTGATTAACTCTGGGGTGCTAACAGAGATCTGGGATGGTTCGACCACCGCTAAGGGTACCTCCCTCTTCTTCTCGGCCTTCACCTGCGCCCGAGTCTGCACTGCTGCAGCCATCGCGCATTCACCTCCGAACAAGGAAACAGGACTCTTTTCCCCGCTATCAAACGTTACCCAATTACCCAGGATGATATCGGGCCCGTCCTCGAAAACCACCAGCTCTACTCTTCCCCTGACCAGCGCACAATCCAACTCCACCCAAGCTGTAGGTAGCAGACCCACGTTCGATCGATTCGCCAAGCAAATCTCGACAGTCCGACCCGTCAAATCAGCTGGTTTGACTAACCTGCTCGCGACTGCCCCTATCTCCGCCCCCGTATCTCTCAATACTCGAACGTCCTGCCCGTTCGCCCTACCTTGGCCCCATGGATCATAAGGTTTGATTGCACACACGCTAGCCCGAGGTGCGGTCTCCGTGGAAATAGTCCGTCCCACTGTAACCTGGCCTACTGTCTGAGGTTTGACCTTGCAGTCCCTGACCACATGCTTCTCCGACCCACATCGGTAGCAACGACGTACCCCACTACCCCCTTCTGTCCTCCCTACCTTCTGACCCTGACTTCCCCGGTTGCTAGGTTGCTGAGGAGCCTCCGGTCGTCTGGGAAAACTGCGTCTCTGACTGGGTAGTACGGGTGCCGGTGCTGATGCTGCCCGCTTGGCATCTACCACACGCTGTGCTAACTCTGCTGCGGCATGGCTAGTCTCAGGTAAATTCTCCCTCACGTAAATCTCTAGCTCGGTAGTCATGATGGAGAAAAGTTGCTCACCAATGAAAGTGTCTAGTACCTGCTCTACGTCGGTGATGTCTTTGCCGGCGAGCGAAAACCACTTCTTCACTAACGACCCTAGCCTTACCACTAGCTGAGGAAACGTCTCTGCAGCTTCCTTCTTGGCCTCTCGAAACTGCCTACGATAGTAGTCGGCGTCCTTCCTGAAGCGTTTCAGCAGCGCATTCCTCACACTGTCGAAATCCTGGGCTTGCTCAGGCGTTAGACGAAGGTACGTATCTCGGGCTTCCCCTTGTAACAAAGGCGCTAGCCTAACCGCCCATACCTCCCTCCTCCAACCCTGAATCTCTGCCACCCGTTCGAACATCTGGAGGTAGGCCTCCACATCCTCCCTCTCCTCCAAGGGTTTCAACTTGACTGAGTACGCTGCCCCTCTATCTCTAGCCCTATTCTCCCTCTGATCAGCTCGGTCTTCATCTCTGGCTCTACGTTCCTCCTCTAGCCTCATCTCAAACATCCTCCTTTCCTCTTCCTTAGCCTCTCTCTCTTCTCGCTTCTCATTCTCTATCCTCTGCTCCAACCGACGTCGGTCTTCCCTCTCAGCCTCTAATCTAGCTTCCAATCTAGCTTCTAGACGTCGACGCTCATCTTCTCTTTCTTTCTTTTCTTCCTCCCTAACTAACCTCTCTGCTGCTTCCCTCCTCATTCTCTCCCTCTTCTCTTCCTCCTTCTCCCTCCGTTCTTCTTCCCTCCTCATCTCACTAACCACATAGTGCGCTAACGCTCCATCTCGGAAACCCAGACTTTCCCCAATCTGTCTAAATCTCTCACTATCACCGAGCGCGACCTCGACTTTGCTCTGTGCACCGGGCGATTTGGCATACATCTTAGGCATAGTGGTCTGAGTACTCACTGCGTAAGGTTCCTCCAACAACCCTGTCACAGAGCCGTCATCACGGAAGTCCTGCTCCTCCTGCTCGGCCTCCTCCTTACGAGTCCTAGCGTCGCGGCGCATCGCGGCTCGAGCATCCCGCGTAGCCATGTCAGAAAAGAAGGGAAGAACAGATGTTAGTATACACAAAACAAATAACACTTAACTGATACAAACACCTAACAGAATGAATACGCAACACAACAGTCACAGGAGCCGAGGAATCGTTCACCGTCGTACCCCTGAAGGCGAGCAAGTGAACCCTGCAACCCAATTCCCCGTTAATGCTGCACTCCGAGTGTGTTCCCTAGTGCAATACACCCACACTCCCGCCAACCGCCCGCTGCGTACCCTTTCACACAACAACTCAAGCACACAACATACACCTCTGGCAATACCCTAACAAAAAAAATGAGTTTATCCCACTTCTGACACCAAAGATGTCACGTCCCCCGAGCGGGTTCAGTGACGTCAGCTCATAAAGCGAGTGAAAAGAATAAAACTCAAACAAAATAAACTAACACAAAATGCCAGAGTACAAACGCACACTCTTTTATTCAACAATCAACAAGCAAACACAGGACAAATGGGAACTAACCTCCCCTCAACCCCTAAACAGACCCCCGTCCCAATACTAACTAACAATTACCTCCCCTTGCAACAAACCCCAAATAGAACTAAATAACAACAGTTTCTTTACAAAGTGTATACAGAAAATCAAAATCAACAAATCAATTCAAAATGCAAGTCTTCAAACAATAGGCAATGGCGTTGAATCAGAAACTATTAGCTAGGCAAAGCTGTGGCACAGAAGTAATGTCTCAATGTTCTTGTCAAGTAGCTCAGAGAGCTAACAGTCTCTTGCACAATAAGTGGATGATTCTTCTAACTAAATGGATATGTTTTTAGGTGCGTGTAATGTGAGTCTGTGTGTGCATGAATTAGGTATGAAAACCTCCTGGGAATGTGTTGCCTCGATACATAGGCAAAACCTGCAGCAGTGTAAGAAATCACCACAGCGCTACTCTGTTGTAGAGGCAAAGGTACATCCCAGGCTGGCTAGGACCCAGTCAGCGGCAACAACATCAACATCAGTACAGCACAACAGGTAACATCAAAGGCAACAGCGTGGAAATAATGCGTAGAAATAAACACGTAGATGTAATAATCATCATCAGCCCACACCTGTTGACATATACATAGTCTTAACAATATGCCCACCGATCAATAAATACTATATAATATAACATAACACGCCGTCCTCCGTCCGCCATCTTGACCTGTATAGTTATGAATATCATAATAATAATACAAGATACTATACACACATTTCAATAATATAAATCACCCTTTGATGCTAAATAATTCGCATCTTCTTTACACACCAATGTTTATATAAATATACATAATTATCGCAACCACACTACCATCTTACAGTCCTGATTCATTCCGCCCCCCTTCATCACCACCGTCACCCCCAACAATTATAGCACATCACGATTACCTCCCTTCATCCATACTGTAAACATGCTTCCTTCATAATCATCACCCCATCCTTCTTCAGCACACTACATTCTATCGCTCTCTCCATACATACACCCTCATTCTCTCTCTCTCCCTCTCTATATTCCCCATCGTCGCCTTTGACCCACTTCCATAACAACAACAGCAACGACATTTTCCCCATCACATATACAATAAGAAAATCATAAGAAAATCATATAAAATCAACGAAATTCATTACACATCCTAAAATACATCCCCTTCCCCACACTCATTACCACTCATACACGTACGCAGTTCTCGGAGCGCGCCACTAGAGAATTGAATGACAGGGTTTGCTTACCTTACAGGCCTCGGCTTGTGACGCCCTTTACCCCAACACCACAACACGACAACACTGTCACAACACTGTCACAACATTGGCACAACACAATGGATTAGTCTTTTGAGAGTCTCTTTCTCTTGCTCTTGCACGTTATTTCACTGTCCAAATAACATTTATTCTGAGGATGAGGACACCTTAGCTCTGCTACAGACGCTAAGTCTTGGTGGGTGTTCAATCGAGAACCACACGCACCTTAAGTATGGAACTCTACACTCACTGGCGAATGGCAGTTACCATCTTCCTTGGAATTCTAAACATCCTTATCCCGACGAGGGCATAAGACCTTGGGTGGCTATAAAACAATACACACACCCTTCCAACAGTACCCTACACTACGATGACCTCTGTCACAGGGTTGCTGCCTCGTTAGAATTCCTTCCTCACGCAATAGCATCTCAAACCACTCTGCCCTTCAAAATCTGCGCCGGCCACAAGCAAAACAGTCGAGCTCTCGTCAGTATGCACGTTCTTTATTACGCGTACCCCTATTCGAAATTGGCCGACTCCCTGTCTTCTACGAATCGCACGGACTCTACGAAACTGCACTTTCATACGCAAAAGTAAATCGGTCACGCTATTCTATGTACAGCCGATATACGGAGAAGTGTAACTTCGTAAAAAGTGTATCTCTCCCTACCATCTGAAAACTCGTGTCGTCACAAATAATAATAAAGGCATTTATATGCCGCTTCTAACAATAAAAATGGCTCAAGGCGCAATTATGACCTATTCACAAACATGTGACGAAAAATATTTCTAGTCATTTGATAATGATAAATAGTACTAGTATGCAATATTATGACTTTAGCTAAGTGATTGGATATGATGCATTACTATATAATATGATGTATGGGGGCCATCTAATATAATGCTTTGCTATGTAACATGACGCATAACAGTGTGAAATTGATTGGATGGTCCTTTTTCACACGCCGATATCCCGGCTTTGGCCTCAAACTGTGAAATATGACGCCGCCATTTTGATACGTCATTCACCATTGATTGATGACAACACTGAACTTGTTTTACGTAAGTTCCGGTTTGACAGACGCGAAAGAAAGTGATGACAAATTAATGGCTGTGATTAGCATAAAAACTGCACTACATGTACAAACGCGCGTGAAGTACTCATCGCATTAAACGCACACACACGCGCGCGCGCACAGCCACACACACACACACATACTACCACGCATATTTACACACATTCGCATTTCCGCACGCTCTCTCTCTCTCTCTCTCTCTCTCTCTCTCTCTCTCTCTCTCTCTCTCTCTCTCTCTCTCTCTCTCTCTCTCTCTCTCTCTCTCTCTCTCTCTCTCTCTCTCTCTCTCTCTCTCTCTCTCTCTCTCTCTCTCTTTCTCTCTGAACAATCGCCAAAGTCAGAAACGCTCACACCATCACACCAACCATTAGTCGTGCAACAAAAATAAATAGACAAGCTGCAAAAAGGCCAATCAATGATTCCACAACAAAATCAAATGGGCTAGCTGCTATACAGCCAATCAATGAGTCCACACCAAAACCAAATGGGCTAGCTGCTATAAAGCCAATCAATGAGTCCACACCAAATGGGGGCCGGGTAGCTCAGTTGGTAAGAGCGTCTTGCTAGTAACCGAAAGGTCGCTGGTTCGAATCCCGGATTGGTCAACGTGTGATCATATTATTTTCCCCTTTACCAACAACTGGCCCGCTGGTGTCAGTATAAATCGGTCCAGTAGTCACCTATATGCGAAAGTGTCGTGTGACTATAATCTACAAACAACAACAACAACAACCACACCAAAACAAATGGGCTAGCTGCTATACAGCCAATCAATGAGTCCACACCAAAACCAAATGGGCTAGCTGCTATACAGCCAATCAATGAGTCCACACCAAAACCAAATGGGCTAGCTGCTATAAAGCCAATCAATGAGTCCACACCAAAACAAATGGGCTAGCTGCTATACAGCCAATCAATGAGTCCACACCAAAACCAAATGGGCTATCTGCTATACAGCCAATCAATGAGTCCACACCAAAACCAAATGGGCTAGCTGCTATACAGCCAATCAAAATTTACAAAGCAGCGTCACAGCCAGTAACGAAGCCCAAACAAACCAAGGATCATAAAAGAATCTCCCGATCAGTAACGCAAACTGAGGTCATCGGCAACCGCACCGGCCTGCGTGGCCTTTTCAACAGTTGGACAACAGCTCAAACCTAGGTAAGGCGGGAGGGGGGGGGGAGGGCGGGGGGGGGGGCCAAGTCGGCTGGACAGATCGGGACTGACTAAAGTCCCTACGCTAAGGGGAGCGGGTGTGGAGGACTTAGCCCAGACCATCAGCGGCAACCACCCCCATGTCAAGAAGATAGTTCTTCATGTGGGCGCCAACAATATCGGCAGGAACACCAATGGCAACATTATGCACACATTCAAAGCCCTTTTTGTAAAAGGGAAGATGGTTTTGGGTAAGGCATCTATAGCCCCTACCAGTAATGTACCAAAGCAGTCAGCTCAAAAACAAGTAGAAAACTTGAACCAAGAACTAGCGTTCCATTGCAAGAGTCAGGGCGTGAATTTTTTTGTGCACCCATCTTTCTGCAAGCCATCTTGCAACTGATGGAGTCCATTTATCCAGAAAATGGTTCGGGGTTGTTTTAACGGAGGTTACTGTCCTTCATGAAACTTGCAAATGATGTAGGTCTGCCCATCAAAGTGGTGACAGGCACAGCTTCTGAGCCACAAATAAAAGCGACTCCGCCATCGCAAATCGCAACTAGTTCACAAATACACCCCCACAGAGTCTGTCCCTCATCAATCCCGATACCCACGGGCCAATATGAATTGTAGTCCTATGATGCAATATCGCCTTCCCCGTGCTCCCCGTCATGGCATGCCCCACCTTGTGCTATACACTTGGTGGTACCAGGCTCAACACCCACAATATCCCCAAACGATGTACAGGTCTCCCCCACCATCTGCACAACCTTACACCAACGCTTCCCTTAAGAAAGCGTACTTTGTGTACAATCACACGTGTACAAACCTTAGTACCTTATCATAGTTTGTTCCACTGCTTTTCAGTAGCTGTGGTATAGTTTAGCTAACTTCCAGTAGCAGTGTTCTCAAAGGTGGACAAAAGGTGCGACACAGTGGCTTTCAATTCCATTCGCTTCTGCGTGAGCTAAAAAAAGGCCTACAATTGCATTCATAAAGCCTGGTTCTCCTGACGCGTTTCGATCTTTACGAGGAGGTTTGGCCTTGAATGCTTATACTACACTGAGTGCATTCTCTATGTACTGCATGGGTAGTCACAAAGACGCCCGTTTAGAAGTTCACATTAGGAAGAAGCCAGTCGCAAATTGAAAATACCCCAGTTGCTAGGGCCGACCGAGAGAATGACTTGGAAAGGTTTTCAAATGATTGTAACATTTATAATAAATTCTCTCAAAATCCTATCCTATTCCGTAACTCGTGAGTGGTTGTGGCACCACAGATGATCGTTTAACCTGCGTACACCATCTTTCTCTTCCTCAGAAACCCTCATGGCTTCGCTGACCGTCAAGCCAGTCCATTCTGGAATGCTGTCCTCCCACCTCTTTTTCGGTCTCCCTTTTCTTCTGCCTCTGTCGGACTTCGTCGCTGGTGATGTGCTGGGTGTAGGAAATGCCCAGAAGTCTTCTGTAGCACCTCATCTCCATGCTTTGTATTCTTCCTTGTAGATCTGCTGTGAGGGTCCATGTTTAGCAAGCGTATAGGAAGATGGAGATGACAAGGGAGCGCAGCAGTCTTACCTTGGAATGTAGACTGATGGTCCTATCTTTCCAAATGGGCTCCAACCTTGTCGGGGCAGCAGTTGTTTGTGCTATCTTGGAGAAGACTTCCTGTCGGGACGCATTGTCTGATACAATGGCTCCTAAATATTTGAAGCTATGCACAGTGTTGAGGGACTGGCCTTGGACTTTAATGTCCGCGTTGACGCCATTGGTGTTGTTGGTCATCATTTTGGTCTTCTCTGCACGTATTTCCATTCCAAAGGCCCTGGAATTATTATTGATCATAAACTTAGATGACATAAACATTTAGGTTACGTTTTTGAACTTGCCTCCAAAAAATATGTACCTTTTATGTAAATTAAAACGTTAAAACGTCGGTCCTGATGCGAGAAGAACCTTTTTTCACGTCCATTGCTTTTCACATCTCAATTATGCGCCATCAGTATGGTGCGGTGCAGGAGAAGTGCACATCAATAAACTAAACTCCTTGCACCGTAGAGCAGGGGAGATTATCATTGATGATCCCAGGCTTTCATCGGAAAAACTTAAAGCAGCAAATCTAATGTCCGTATGCCACCAGTTTTCATTCAAAACTGTGACCCTCTTGTTGAAAGTGCAACATGGCCTTACACCACCTTACTTACGCAATCTATTAATTGCTGCGACAGAACGTTACGGGTCCAATAAATGCATCCTGCCTCAAACTCGAATTGACAAATTTAAGAATAGTTTTGCATTCTCAGGATCTATAATCTGGAACTCTATTCCTTTAAACAATAGATTGCATACCACTCTTCTTTCATTAAAACATACAACGTTATCTTAATATGACGTAAACACTGATTTTTGTGTGTGTATGAATTGCTCTTAAAATGTATGTGTAATTTTACCACCTGATTATTTCGTATACATTGGGTTGTTTGTTATGTATTGTGTAATTGCAACACCAATATTGATTGTTACATTGCTTTTTTATACGCTGCATAATATAGTTTTTATAGTTATTTATTTTGTCATGTTATTATTATTATTATTATTATTATTATTATTATTATTATTATTATTATTATTATTATTATTATTATTATTATTATTATTATTATTATTCGCTCTCTCTCTCACACACACACAAACACACGCACACATACACACCCACATCTTGTCTACTTGCATAATATGTGCAACCTTAACCGTTTGTTGCCGTGGTGCCCTATATATATACAAATATGCCTCAGCATTCCCTTGATGCTTGTGTGGTCCTAACGTACACACGCCGTCTACAACTCTTGCCATATGTAGCGACCTCAAAGAGTTAACCTCATCCCTGTGTAAATTCCGACCAATACCACTGCTTATCTTGTATGTTGTGTATGCTAAACCGTAGTAGTAGTAGTAGTAGTAGTAGTAGTAGTAGTAGTAGTAGTAGTAGTAGTAGTAGTAGTAGTAGTAGTAAAGAAGAAGAAGAAGAAGAAGAAGAAGAAGAAGAAGAAGAAGAAGAAGAAGAAGAAGAAGAAGAGAAATATACTAAATTGAAAAAGAAATCTTGCATATAACGAGGTTCCCCAATAAAACTCTCTCCCTGCTTCCTCTCTCTCTCTCTCTCTCTCTCTCTCTCTCTCTCTCTCTCTCTCTCTCTCTCTCTCTCTCTCTCTCTCTCTCTCTCTCTCTCTCTCTCTCTCTCTCTCTCTCTCTCTCTCTCTGTGTCTGTCTCTGTCTCTCCCTTACCCTCCATCTCTCTCTCTCTCTCTCTCTCTCTCTCTCTCTCTCTCTCTCTCTCTCTCTCTCTCTCTCTCTCTCTCTCTCTCTCAATACAATACAATGTAGTAATCTTCGTTGGATATCTGCTGTGAGGGTCCATGTTTCGCAAGCATGGAGATGAGGTGCTACAGAAGACTTCTGGGCATTTCCTATACCCAGCACATCACCAACGACGAAGTCCGACAGATCATCACACAAGCCATTGGACAACACGATGACCTGCTCGCAGTGGTAAAAAAACGTAAACTCCGATGGTATGGCCACTTCACCAGATCATCAGGTCTTGCAAAGACCATCCTGCAAGGCACAGTGCAAGGAGGTAGAAGACGAGGGAGACCGAAAAAGAGGTGGGAGGAACACATTCGAGAATGGACTGGTTTGACACTGAGCGAAACAATCAGGGTTGCTGAGGACAGAGAAAGATGGAGTACGCTGGTTAAACGATCATCTGTGGTGCCCCTACGACCTCCGAGTTATGGGATAGGATAGAATAGGATATGAATCTTATGTGTAGTGTAATAACGTCGATCCTTAAGGCTGTAAACATTCTGTGTCAAATGGTCACGCCAGAAGGTTTGATTGTAGAACCTAATCTTTATAGCTGGCGTGCACGCAACGGTTGATTGGCTGCTCAGTTTCGTTGTCTCTCCTCAGCTCATTATCGTAGAGATAACTCAATTAACGGCCCAAGCATCTTGACCATAGCGTGGTCACGTGAACTTTTATTCGTTTTAAGGGGTGATGGCATGATGGATGATAGGACCACTTTAATTGTGACGCTCGAGGCTGGAAGACTTCGATTCTCACGTTAGAATCTGCAACACTATGTAGAGGCTCAGCTTTTAAAAGACAAAACGAAAGCGTTTTAGCAACATTGTTTGACATTATCAAAGCATACCACCGAGTCTGGCATGCAAGATTAATGTACAAAATAAAATCAATTGGTTTGTCAGGTCGTATGTATAATTACATTGGCACTTTTTAAGGAGATAGAAATATAAAGGTAAATGTGGGGAATTTATATTCGTCTAGCTATAAAACTATGGGAATTCCGCAAGGATCTATAGTTTCGCCGATTTTATTTACTATATTAATTTATGATTTAGAGAAGGTGTTGAGTAAGAAATTATCACTTGTTCAATATGCAGATGACATGGCAATATGAATAAATGCAAATTTTAAAAAGAAAACATCCTGGTACGAAATTAAATATATTACGAAGTTATATCAAAAAGAATTAAATAATATGAGTCATTTTATGAATCAGAATGGTCTTGAATTATGAAAAGAAAAAACACACAAACTTGGTATTATAATTTAATCATAATCAGGATCCTAGACAATTTCCACAATTAAAAATTGAAAATGAAGAACTCAAGTATGTAAATGAGGTAAAAGTTTTAGGCGTTTATCTAACATATAAACTACATTGAAAACGACATATAGAATATAGAATACAGAAGGATGTCAAAAGCTATAATTTATTGAAAATTATTAACAAACAAGCTTGAGGACAAGACGTAAAAACACTGATTCACATAGCCTGTGCTTTAGTTAGATCGAAATTAACATATGGACAGGAGACGTATTTTTAAGCTTCTAAATGCTATCTTAAAAAGTTACAAAGCTTAAACAGTAAAGCAGTAACATTAACACTAAGGGTCCCAATTCATACAAAAACCACAGACGCCTGTAAATTTGCAGGAGTTATTCCCCTTAATGAATGGCGAAAGGTATGATATCACGTGTCAAATACATTGTAAGAGTAAATGCAGTTAACAACAGTACTGACGAATAACTCTTCATACAGTACGATCCGATCTCGATTTTCCTAAACCAACTCAAAAGATGCACTCCTTTCAAACAATAGGAGGTACCTTTACAAAAGATTTGATTCAAGTTGACTTAACGCATATTGAACGTTTAAATACAAATATTATTTCACCAGTGCCTCTCGATGAAGAAGACGTTAATAAAACAATTACCAACCAGCCAATCAGCTTGTACGCTCTGCTATCCGAATCGGTATGTTGAGTAGAAACGACAAAGATGGTTAAGAGACAAGGAATAAAGAACGGTTAGACCTGTAATTCGACTGATGGCGTTTTGATTTTTTTCTCTCTCGTCTCTCTACCTTAGTACTATGTTACAAGTGTATATATATCTATATATCTATATATATATATATATATATATATATATATATATATATATATATATATATATATATATATATATATATATATATATATATATATATATATATATATATATATATATATATATATATATGTGTGTGTGTGTGTGTGTGTGTATATATGTATATACATCGTTTTGATTTTTTCTCTCTCGTCTCTCTACCTTAGTACTATGTTACAAGTGTATATGTGTGTGTGTGTGTATGTGTGTGTGTGTGTGTGTGTGCGTGCGTGTATGCTTTATTCTTTATCATTGTCATTGTTACAATTTGTTGACTTTGTGTGTGTTATTGTATATTTATTGCACACTCTTGGAGCTGTCAAGATTAGGTGTTTCAAAATGTTGTTGTTGTTGTTGTTGTTTTTGTTGTTGTTGTTCTTCTTCTTCTTCTTCTTCTTCTTCTTCTTCTTCTTCTTCTTCTTCTTCTTCTTCTTCTTCTTCTTATTATTATTATTATTATTATTATTATTATTATTATTATTATTATTATTATTATTATTATTATTATTTTATTATTATTATTATTATTATTATTATTATTATTATTATTATTATTATTATTATTATTATTATTATTATTATTATTATTATTATAACGAAGTCCGACAGACCATCACACAAACCATTGGACAACACGATGACATGCTCACAGTGGTAAAGAAACGAAAACTCCGATGACATGGCCACGTCCCCAGAGCATCAGGCTTTGCAAGACCATCCTGCAAGGCACGGTGCAAGGAGGCAGAAGAAGAGGGAGACAGAAAAAGAGGAGAGCATTCGAGAATGGACTGCATGGCTTGACACTGAGCAAAATCATGAGGGTTGCCGAGGACAGAGAAAGATGGAGTACGCTAGTTAAACAATCATCTAGTGCCCCACCGACTTTTGAGTTACCGGATAGATTAGAATAAAATAATAATAATAATAATAATAATAATAATAATAATAATAATAATAATAATAATAATAATAATAATAATAATAATAAAATACAGCCTCTATTTCTCTCTCTCTCTCTCTCTCGCTCTCTCTCTTAGTACAATACAATACACAACAAAACAAAACATTACGAAACAATAGGCCTACATCTTATTTCCATAACAAGAATACCAGCTCCTCTCTCTCTCTCTCTCTCTCTCTCTCTCTCTCTCTCTCTCTCTCTCTCTCTCTCTCTCTCTCTGGGTTAGAGTCGGTAGAATGGTTTGAAGAGAAAACGTAGCTAGTACCTCCCACAGGTCAAAGGTCAGCCAGTGACCCGACCCAGCCCCCGAGCCGCACAGCCTCGTTTGTGCGCAGATAACATCGCTATCGCATAAGGGGCCAGCAAAACGTGTGAAGAGTTATGCCCCCTCGTTCTAGGCATATCGCTTGGCGCAGTTAAAAAAAAAAAAGAGGCGAGAGAGAGAGAGAGAGAGAGAGAGAGAGAGAGAGAGAGAGAGAATCTAGTTGGATTCGCAATCTTTTGAGCGAAAAAAAAAATTGCCTTGCAGGTGCCTTCCTCAATCTTAGGATGGCAATTACAGATACTGTGTAGCACAACCCAATTTACGCTGGTGAACAATTTTTTTTATAAGGGGAAACACTATTGTTGCTTTATTTGCACACGTACGTTGGCAGTAGTTCCAACTCAGAATAAAGAAGGGAGGGGGAGAGAGAAATGAGAGAGAGAGAGAGGATAGGTGTGTGTGTGCGGTGGGGGGGGGGGGGGGGTAGGGAACAAGAGAGAGGACTGTACGAGCTGGAATGGATAGACAAAGAGTGTTAGACAAGAGAACTGTAGAATTGGGACGCGGGGAATCAATGATAAAAGCGACGGCAAAACAATTGAAGCATTACACATTAAAAAGCCCCAATTCGAAGAAACGGAAACTCCGATGGTATGGCCACGTCACCAGATCATCAGGCTTTGCAAAGACCATCCTGCAAGGCACAGCGCAAGGAGGTAGAAGAAGAGGGAGACGGAAAAAGAGGTGGGAGGACAACATTCGAGAATGGACTGGCTTGACATTGAGCGAAGCCATCAGGGTTGCTGAGGACAAAGAAAGATGGAGTATGCTGGTTAAACGAGGTCCAACAACCTCAGAGTTACGGGATAGGATAGGATAGGATAGGAATTCGAAGGATGTGTTTACTCTTGGCAAAAACAGGTTTACCATAACCTTGGTATCATCACATTACACAATGGCACAGTGGGATTTTATTGCTTAAACCAACTGCTTAAGTTTGGACGGTACATTTGGGTTGTGACAGGGATGGATGCCTTATGACCTTTGACCCTATGTGTCAGTGAACCACGAAGCTGAAGAGTGTGACTTTGGTGCCTGGGGTAGGGTAAAACCTAAAACCAAAAAAACATTACGAGCAATTTTTTTAAAGAGTTCCGTCTCTTCCCCGCTTGAGTAGCTGCTATTTTTAGCTCCAGAATGTTGACTGGCTAGCCAACGGCTATTGGTATAATTGGCACAACACCCCACCCCCCCAAAAAAAAACAAAGGCAAAATAAAAAAACAGAATTTATTCATTGACAAAATTACTATACTTTTGAAGGAGGTTTTTTGTTTTGTTATAAGCTTATTGTTTTCAGTGGGGCAGTGGGGCAACACTCACTGTGAATGTTAAAAGGATCTGTGGAGGGTTCGTGGTCAACGCGGGCCCCTTTAAGTGATAACATTTGCAGGCAGTGGTTACAAATGTCAAGGTTGACGGTCTGGAGTGCCCCCAACAGAACATCAACCTGACGCACTGGCTAGCCTCCCCTCTCCACTTTTCCCCACCTCCCCTTCCTACTCCTTCGGATGAGAGTAAAAACCGAGGTCTAGTCTGCGTTTGCACGCATTCCATCGCACAAACTTGAAAGATCCTGACGCTCATGTCATGCCAGCTAAATACATACATCCAGCAGGCCCTACATGCTTTTTCCCCCATCCCCGGTCTCTCGGGAGTGTGCCCAGTTGTGTGGTGAAGTCAGACGATGCGCCTTAGACAGAAAGTTGGTGCCTCGGGTAGCTTGAGTTAGGTTGTGTTAGGGCTAGCGCCTTGAGCAGCTCGTCAACTTGAAAAGCGCTATACAATAGATACTATACAATAGTTAGATATATAGACAGATACATACATAACATACTTACATACATACATATATATGTACATGGATTATGTAATACATAGAAAGACATGTAGCTAGAGAGAGAGAGAGAGAGAGAGAGAGAGAGAGAGAGAGAGAGAGAGAGAGAGGGAGAGAGAGAGAGAGAGAGAGAGAGAGAGAGAGAGAGAGAGAGAGAGAGAGCAGAAAAGGAAATGCAATCTACTACATAAAGATATGTAGATCCAGAGAGAGAGAGAGAGAGAGAGAGAGAGAGAGAGAGAGACAAATGAATACATAGACAGATAGATGTACACGTGACCCATAGAAACTATGACACGTCCAGATGGAACGGGCGCTGCAGCAGCCTGTTGTTGTACAATACAAGGGAATTGGCAGTTGTTGGCGATGGCTGTGGCTGATGGCTTGTGTTAGTCGCTTCCTCTGGTGTCGGGGAGAAAAAGGTCAAATGCTGAATGTTTTCCAGCCCCGGGGGACCCCACACGTTACGGGGTGCTGACTGTTGCTGCATTTCCAAGCATGTTGTGTTAGTGTGTTATTTCAAGTCCGTTAATATTGTTGTATTATCTTCTGGTATCTTTAACATCGGGGTATTCGATCATAATGGGTTTTAAAAAAAAATGTAATGAAGGTTATAGGCCACAGCGATATTTGTTGTTTCATATGCCATAACTTTTGAAAACAATTTGTTTGTTATTGCAAATGATAGTTTTACGATCATGGGCCATTGGTTCAAAACAGGAAATCTTATTACCATTATGGTTATCATGAGTAGTTGCTATATATGTTCCAGCAGATCCTTGTAATCAGAGAATCTTTAAAGTTAAACACATGTGTTAGGGATGGAGGATTGAGAGTATAAACCAAGGTCTAATCTGTGCAGTCACGTATTCCACCGCACGGACTTAAAACTCCTGACGCCTGCCTGGCGGCAGGGATAGCTCAGTGGTCAGAGCGCACGACTTGGGTGAGTGCTTCTTGGGCGACGTGGGTTCGAATCCTGACTTCAGCAAACTATTTTGTGATTGCTGGATATTACAGGCCAGCGCTTTGAGAAGCTCTCTGAGCTTGTAAGTGCGCTATATAAGAGAAATCTCTTTCTTTTTTCTTTTTTTGGGTGAGTGCAAGAAGCATCGATACATGAGCCCAGCACGCACTAATAGATCTCCACCCCTCCCTTGTCCTAGATGGCGCAGTTCTTGCTGCTGCGCATTCGCTGAGAAGGCTGTGCCGAATTTTGCCTGCACGGATGACGAAGAAAATCCAACAATCCAAACAAAAAATCCTTTTTTTTAACCAACTGACGATCTTGCGATCACTTTGCTAATCAAATGGCAGCCAATGTAACTCTCGGAGATTCATTTTTTCAGTTCATTAAACAATTCATGTACCTGGTTTTAACCAAGCCAGAGTCGTCTGAGCTCTTGCATACGAGCCCAACATCAAGAGGGGTGACACATACACAATGCAACACAGTCAGACCCACCCACATCGATTTGATACCATTGCACGAACCCTCACACGCTCAAAACAAATCAATCACACGGAACACAGCAATGTAAACCTACAGCTTTAAAACGGCAAATTTACCATGCACGGCGCTAACACAGCTTTACCTACTAACCCTATGTATTACGTATCACAGTCTTGCGTATCGTATTGCAAAGAGCACAGCTGCATCACGTCAGATAAAACAGGCATTCGGCAAAAGGTCAGCAGTTGACCCGACGACATTTCTTTCGGGGCCATCGCCTCCCATGTGAGCGGGTTTCGGTGCCAGTCGGAGCCGTGTCGATATGTGCTGAGCCCTTCTCGGCTGTCTCCGTGATGATCTGTCAGGTATCGGAACCTGTGTGGAAAATGCCGAACATTGACGAACATAATTTGGAAATCGTCTTGTTTATTTCTGAAAACATAGACAACGTAATCGAATAAAGGTCAAATGTCCGGCATAGACACAGGACTCTGAACTCAGGAGAAAAGAACATTGCATTACTTTCATTTAGCAATCATTACTGTCCTCTGTTGGTTAAGCAATGTGTATGTATGTGTGTGTTTGTGTGTGTGTGTGTGCGTGTGTGGGAGGGGGGGTATGAGGGAGAGAGAGAAAAAAGAGAGAGAGAAGTACAAGAAGAAGAACAAGAAGCACACATTCCTGTGACAAGTGGGCCATGTTTATATAATACGTCACTCGAAGGGAGATTAATCTCTATGACTTTTGACAACTTTTTGCAGTGGCTGCCTAAAGACGCAGATATCGGGTATACTTCTTGACAAACATACTCTACCAAATGTAAACAGGAAGAAAAGAAATAGAAAAGAAAAAATTGTTAATTTAAAATTTTTTAAAAAGGTGAGAAATAGACCATTATTTGAAGCATGCATTTTATTTGTATTTTTTTGTGTTTTTACAAAGCGCTTGTCCATCTCCAGGCACTGGCTGATGCACGATCTTTCTCAAGCTGCCCCAGGCGCCCACTGGCTGCCCATAACTCTCCACACACCTGACCATAATCCAAGGTGGCCGGGGAAGGGGGAGAAGGGACCTAGTGCTTGATGGCACTCACCCGTCTAGGACATGAGCGTCAGGATCTTTAGAGTCCCTGCGAGGGAATACGTGCAAACGCAGACTTGGCCTCGATTTATACTCTCATGTGAAGGTGTGTATGTGGGGGGAGGGGAGAGAAGGGAAGGGGAAGGGAGGAGAGAGTTGGGAGTATTCTATATTTTTAATGATGATAGTTCAACTTAAAATTATTAGATTTGATTATATTATGTTTGTGTGTCCATGAGTGAGGACGACTGGATGGTCTAAAATCAAGCCAGAGAGATGTTAAATATATATTATTGAACTGAATTGAATTCACAACTTTATGTTTGCCGTGAAGAAGGAGAAAGGCGTACAAGAGGACTTAAATGGCGACAGCAGAACGCATTTGTTTGTCTGTAAATGGAGAGAGGAAATAAGTGCACAGAAGACCAAAATGATGACCAACTGCACCAATGGAATCAACACAAACATCAGGATAGCACAACAAACTGCTGCACTGGCAAGGTTGAAATGATTTGGAAATACAGGATCATCAGTCTGCACTCCAAGGTAATGCTGCTGCGCTCCCTTATCATCTCTACCTATACTCTTGTGAAACATGGACCCTCACAGCAGACCTATAATAGTGTTTTAGATCCTAAAAAATATGAGGGTATTTATACCTCCTGAGTCAAAATGTAAAGGGTATTCATAACTCCAGCTGGATTTTCAAATGGTACAACCATTCGCAAGTATTTTGTTGTTTTTTGCTTCATTAATTTGTATGCAAGTTTCTTGACATCATGACATATGATATTGTGACAGTGTCTAGTGTGTTGTGAAGCAAAACAGACTGTTCTTGACTTAATAACATCTTGAAAAATCCAAGATGAAAATATTGTTTCATGTACTACATGGCTACTGTTTAGTGTCCACAACAACAGAGAGAGAGAGAGAGAGAGAGAGAGAGAGAGAGAGAGAGAGAGAGAGAGAGAGAGAGAGAGAGAGAGAGAGAGAGAGAGAGAGAGAGAGAGAGAGAGAGAGATGCTCTCTTTACAAAATTAGTACAAAATTAGTTAATACTTGTGTAACAATTTTAACTGTCTTTTATTGTGTACTGTGTTCATCACTTCACGCTTGTTAATTGCATAAGTTAGGCTGCAACAACTTTAATTTGTCATTTTGAAATCGCAGAAAAGGATGCAACAACAGTTACATTAATCAGCTCCAGACTTATCACATGCTATTCATAGCATGAACTGAATTAAAATACATTCTAAACTCCCATACAGAAGCTCAGCCAGTGTCTTGGTTTCAATAATGCTCACCCTGCCCTCGACAGCAAAGAAAATCGGATTCAAGATAATTATCATATGCCTAATGCAAAAGAGTGGCCAAGAAAACGACTATCACGCTAAATGCTGAAAAAGTGTTCCATTTTCAGCACATTTTGATACGGTTCCTGTCACTGCGGAACACTTGTTCAGCATCATGTAGCGGGTCTGTGTCCAGGTGCCTTAAAACACTCTTGATAGCAGCCATTTTCTTAGCCAATCTTTCGACAGCCAACCTGTTTCTCTGAGTTTTTCACCCGGTTCTATTCACTGAACCCGAGGTAGAGTTTCTTCTCTTGCGGATACGTCATGATCGGTCGTCTGCTACGGAAGCGCATAGGCACTTGAACGTTGCAATTCCTGCTAGTGATCGTCGAATCTCAGAACAGACAATTCCAAAAAATGCGGAAACTCTACGTAAGTAGTACGATGCGCAAGTTGCGATAGACTCCACGACCGTACCTCCGCTGATAGCTTTACGTTTTCAGACCTCTTCCAAGAAAAACCATTACGTGATGAGACCCCCTCTCTGGCACTCCTTTACGTGATTTTGGACGCCAAGAGGTATAATACCTCCAAATGTACGTGATCTAAAATACTGCTATAACGAAGAATACAAAGTATGGAGATGCGGTGCTACAGAAGACTTCTGGGCATTTCCTATACCCAGCACATCACCAACGACGAAGTCCGATAGACCATCGCACAATTGGACAACACAATAACATGCTCACAGTGGTGAAGAAACGAAAACTCCGATGGTATGGCCACGTGACCAGAGCATCAGGCCTTGCAAAGACCTTCCTGCAAGGCACAGAGCAAGGAGACAGAAGAAGTAGGAGTCGGGAAAAGAAGTGGGAGAACAACTTTCGAGAATGGACTGGTTTGACACTGAGCGAAGCCATGAGGACATAGAAAGATGAGTGGTGCCCCATCGACTTTCAAGCTACGGGATAGAATAGAATAGGAAAGGGAGATGGAGATAGAGAAAGGGAGAGAGAGAGAGAGAAAGAGAGAGAGAGAGAGAGAGAGAGAGAGAGAGAGAGAGAGAGAGAGAGGAAGAGAGAGAGATAGAGCGAGAGAGAGAGCGGCTGTTGTTGGCATGAGTGACCAATCATGTCCATGTTAGGGTTTGTCGTTACCGGCCCTTCCCCCATGTTTGAAAAGCCTCAGAACTATCCTACAGCGGTAGGCGTCCTTCATGAAGAACTATGGGCTTCCCTGATGGGAGTACAACCAACGACCAACATTGTTGCGTTAGCTGATCGTGTGACTTACTTTGACCACCTTTCCTCCAACACATTCCCACCCCCCCCCCTCTCTCTCTCTCTTTCTCCTTGGTATCTTCTTCTTTATATTATCTTTCTTGGGATAAACAGCCACAATTAGTGGGCTACTTTGATTCATTATTGATTATAAAACTTAAAAAGAATTAAATAACAAATTAATAAATATCAAATGACGATGGAATGTGATAATGGGTGAGTTTAGAATAGGGTTTTGGGGAGGTGCGGCTGTTGAGCCTTATCTCCCTTTGTACTAGTGACATTTGCGCTGCGGCTGTCGTCAGACTGAGACTGAGCCTGTTTTCAAAGGTTTATTAAGGCCTGAAGGGGCTTTTCAGCCGAGACTAAGACCGAGGCTGAGATTTTATTCGTCTATTAAATTTACATAGAAATTCACCTTTCGGCTGCACAAAATAGTAAACGTAAAATGTAGAATATCTTTAAAAGAACGACATGTACAAACAACAAATAAATAGTGCAACGCGTAAAATATAATAAAACAACTACTATCCCAAACCGCAAACATACTTGGGCTGTACACTCCCTCATACACACATCATCACAAACCAACGCCATCATGCACAAATACCCATCACAGGCGTACAAACACACAGGCATGATCATCACATGCTAAGAAAAAAAAATCACACCACAGGACTGTTTGAAAATTAACACACGCACACACACGCGTACACACACACACATACAAAATATGTGTATATGAGTATATATACATACACACACACATTTCCAGACACACAAAGACCCACAATGCACAGTTTTTACAAAAACGTTCAAAATTAAATTACAAAAGTAAACATTTAATCACAGAAATCTAAACCCTAGCATACACTGGATATACTGTATGCTTGATCACACACACACCCACACACACACCCACACACACACATACACACACACACACACACACACACACACACACATACCATGCATACATTGACAAGGCGAAGGCGTACCCCTCCCTCCCTTTCCCGAGACCCTCCGGTTTTCACCCGGTTGGGTGAACCTTTTTCTCTCAAGAAACCGGATCGAAAAGGTGACGAGAAAACCAGAAATCTGTTTTAAAAGCAGTCCAACTTATATTTATTTTACATTCACAAGGTTAGCAGCGTCCGAAAGGTCATTGTTAAACTCTGTGCAGTGAGTAGCTGACCATTGCAGACTCCTATACATTCCATAAAGTATGCTTAACCTTGGGCAAGTCCGGTACGGGGCAGGCTAGTGTATACAGAGTATTTTATTATTGAAGATCACAGCGGGATTTATATGGAGATGTCGACGCAAACTCGGTTGGTCTTGAAAACTCTTGTTTGTGGAAGGTAGGTCTCTCTCTCTCTCTCTCTCTCTCTCTCTCTCTCTCTCTCTCTCTCTCTCTCTCTCTCTCTCTCTCTCTCTCTCTCTCTCTCTCTCTCTCTCTCTCTCTCTCTCTCTCTCTCTCTTAATTGGCAATTAGCGTACTGTTGCAATCCCTACGTATCCCACATCTTGAAACCTTCACTAGGTTTAAACTACGGAATCCACATTTCCCCCCTCTCTTCCATGGCCATTTTCAGCGACACTTCGCACTGTTTTATGTCTTTCGTCCAATAATCTAAAACCGGTTCCAGATACTGAATTTAATTTCAATCCGTCTTTTATCTGCGAGGAATTTCTACACCTTTTTAATCGCAAAGATTGTCAGGTCTTGAACCAGATCCAGCTTTTTAGCCCATCTGTATCTGTGAAGAGAGAGAGAGAGAGAGAGAGAGAGAGAGAGAGAGAGAGAGAGAGAGGGATGGAGGGAGAAAGAGAGAGGGAAAGAGAGATAGAGAGAAAGAGAGGGAGAGAGAGGGAGAGAGAGAGAGAGAGAGAGAGAGAGAGAGAGGAGAGAGAGAGAGAGAGAGAGAGAGAGAGAGAGAGAGAGAGAGAGAGAGAGAGAGAGAGAGATGTGCTTGCACGTGGTTAAGGTGCGAGCTTTTTGCGCGCACTAGCTAAAGGGAAAACGTCCCATAAAGAGTAGTTTATCTCCCGCCGGTTCCAGGTTTAAATCCTCACCGTTATCTTCACAACCCTCTCGGACAGTTTGGAGAGCTGACCAAACAGCGAAGCCCAGTGATTCACGACAGAAGAAAAATCTGGCTCAGACAATCATCTTGGACCCGCGGAGACATTTACCCGATAGACAAGAGGCTAGAGGTCCAATAAATCCGCCCCGCTGTCCGTGGTCACAGATACCACTAAGAGCTAAGACTACACACTACATGTACTTCTCTTAACGACACAAGATTTCGGCCTGGATTTTGGGCTATAACGTACATTCACCACAAAGTGGGATGAGTTTGAGCCGTCATGAGACGTTTTCTTACTTTTGGAATAAGGTCTTGCCGGGTGCCGGTTTGTAAAAAGAACCGAATGTAAAAAGTAAATGTTTTATGGGGTAGGGTGTACTGAGGCAATTACTGTAGCCTGTTAATGTTTAGTTTTCAGGCAGTAACTATCTCTCTTTATCTCGCTACAGGCCTAGGAGGTGTTTTAAGTTTTGTTTACTTTCTCCCAGGTACTGGCACTTATTTACTGAGGTGGCAATGGTTTCTGTTCTGGCATCAGTCGTTTGTTAAGATAATACGGAACTGGGTTAGTTAAATCCTCTTTCTCTGCTTAGTAGAGATTCTTATATATATCTCTCTTTCTATCTGTGTTTAGTCAAGTATTATTTAATCTTTCTCCTGGGCTTAACTCAGTCTCACTTGATTTACAGCCAAGTGTGTGTGAAGGAAGCTGTATCGAAGTTAAGTTCAGCAAATGTATCTTACAATACCAAACAGCCTGCTTCCTAGAAACAGAATTTAAAGCAGCTGAAGATCTTTGCGATCAATTCGCTAGTGAAATGGAACCAGTGTACATTCTTGGAGGATGGGGAAGCATTGCCCCATTCTGTTAGTTATTTCCTTTTTTTTTTCTTAGTTACTGAAAGTGACCCACGTTGACCACGTCCACTCCACGGATCCTTTAAACATTCAAGTATATGTTGCCCCGCTGAAAAAATAAGTTTAAAAAAAAAGTCTGTTAAAAGTTTAGTTTTAAAAAAAATTGTTTAAGGAAGACATTACGTAGCTTTTGAGCTTTTGTGCGTATTAAAAGCAACGGCCAGTCAACATTCTTGAGCTAAAAATAGCATCTACCACAGCCGGTAAGAAGCACAACCCGTAATAAAAATTGCTCGTAAAGGTTTTGGTCTCAGGTTGATAAAGTAGCTAGACCTTACCCTTCCCCACACACCAAAGACGCGCTCTTCAAGCCGCGTGGTTCACTTTCAAATAGGGACAAAGGTCGCACGGCCATGGTATTGATGTATCGTTAAAACAGGGGAAACCACTCCTTGTCACAACCGAAATGTAAAATTGAAACTTAAGCGGTTGGTTTGAGCAGCGTAAACCCACGTTGTCATTGTTTAATATAAGAACAATGCGAATTTTAGGGTAAACCTGAAATCGCCAAAAGTAACATAAAAATGCCTTCGAATTATAGGACCATTGGAAAAGGAATATTATGAAGCAGCAGATATAATGACTTCTTTATCGCCTGATAGTAGCAGCGCAGCAGCAGTCATGCTAAAGGTACACCTCAGAAGCAAGACGCTAAACTTGGTTACTGATAAGTCATATCGCAGTTTGCAGCCGTATTTGTTTTGCTTGACTGCTTTTTATGACTGCAGTGCTAGCTTTTAACACACACACACACACGCATACACACACACACACACACATGCTTTGGAACTGGGAGGTGCCAGTCACAGCATTTTGCATTTATGACGTTAGACATTGGACTAAAACTTGAACTTAAGAAAGTGGATGAACTTGTGACGTCTTCTATTCTTTCTAGACTTGACTATTTGCAGCTCTCTTCTTTCAGGTCGGCCTGTTTATTCCATTCACAAGACCAGCGCCACCCAGGAGAAGAGGAGAGCGGGGGAGAGTGGAGAGAGAGGGAAGAGTGGGGGAATAAGTTGTTAAAGTACTTGCTGGGGATGATTGTCTTCTTGTAACCGGTGGCCTAATCGCCCATCTGGGACATGAGCGTCAGGGTATTTAAAAGACCGCGCGATGAAGTGTATGCGGGCATAGAATAGATCTCGGTTTATACTCTCATCCGAAACACATCACCGGAAACCCCCATACATATAAGGTGGCTTTATTATTATTGTTATTATTGTGATTGTTATGTTGTTGTTGTTATTATTATTATTATTATTATTATTATTATTATTATTATTATTATTATTATTATTATTATTATTATTATTATTATTATTATTATTATTATTATTATTATTGTTGTTGTTGTTGTTGTTGTTGTTGTTGTTGTTGTTGTTGTTTTTGAATTCCTTAGCGATACCTTATACATGTACCCGCAAAACAGATTGACTTAAGTACTGTATTCTATAAACACGCTACACTGGCTTGCATTGGGTACTGGAGCTATCCTCCAGCACTGCATACAGTAGCAAGTAAATAGTAATGGGTCGTATTCCATGCCACAGCGGTCATCAATGCTTGATGCCATGTGTTAATTCTTGCTATTTACAACCTCCCCATTCAGCTTAGCTGAGACTAAACGAAACCTGCTCCCTCATTCAAGTCTCAGCAGCTTGTTGAGTAGATTTGGAGTTTTTTGCTGAAGTATTATGTAATCGCATCGAAATCGCAAGTTTCTTCCTACCGTGAACACACAAAAAAAGAAAACGGGAAAGTGTTAACAGTTGTACCTCGTTACATCACGAAAGAGGGAGCAGGTCTCTCACCTCGTCTTAGCCAGGCTGTATGCAACCTCACCTATTTGCCGACACCCTTATAAAAATGTCATATAGCGCGAATATTCATGCAGAAGACTCACTACTGCTTTGCGTGAGATGCAGTAGCTCGTTTTCAACATCCGCTAGATAAATAATGATATTTATATAGCGCTTTTTCCTATAAAACTCCGTTCAAAGCGCAAATTAATGGTGTTTCTCACAAGAGTCTACTTTTTGTAATGACTCTTTGTACGGTGTTTTACTTTCACTGTGTCGACCCAGCGGTATGTTCATGAATCCGGTCATCCTGCCCAAAGGGTTCAAAGCAAACACAACGACCGTTTCATTGTTCGCCCGTTCAGTGGCCCAGGACTCCCATTCAAGTAGGCCTGTTAACCATGTTGGACGTTGGTTAACTTGTCAAACAGTCGCGGCACTGGGCTTCACCACAGAGGCATTACACGTTGAACGTGACTTCTCTATAGCTCAGCGGTAGATAGCGTACATATGAATCATAGATAGAAAGGATTGGATCAGACTGCTTCGTTGGCGAAACGAATCCGCCGCTCAAACGTTCCCACCCCCCCCCCCCCAAACAACGTAACAACGAACCTATACTACCTTCATGTAGCCTAAAATACAGTCTTTTAATTGGAATACAATAATATAGACCTATTTTATTACATGCGGAACTTTCACCTATCGTTGGCCTGTATCGTTTCGATCTAAAGGAAGATATGACATGTTCGTCCTTGCAATGCGGTTTGAGAATAGAGATCTATACATAGATGCTGCAACGAAATCACTTTCGCTGGGAGTTTCAGTTGTACTACGTCACACATTTTTGAAGGTCACGTGACTTCCTCTTTCACGCGATACGACTTTCGTTCCAATAAGCGAAGCCACCTTCGTGAAAATCCAAGATTACACGAACACCATTTCGTCATTATATTTAATGTTATCGTGGTCAATGAAGAAAGGGGAGTCAGCAGTGGACAACATACCCGCGGAACTGCTACAAGCAGGAGGAGAAGCGATGATTGATGCCCTCACCATTATCTGTAACAAGATCTGGCAGAGTGGGGAGTGGCCTACACCATGGACCCAGTCGCTTGTCATCACTCTTCTCAAAAAAAAGGTAACCTTCAGAAGTGTGAAAATTACCGCACCGTCAGCCTCATCTGCCATCCCAGCAAGGTCCTCCTGAAAATAATACTCAACAGGTTGAAAACCCAAGCTGAACAAATCATAGCTGAAGAGCAAGCAGAATTCAGGGCAGGGCGAAGTACCACTGAACATATTTTAACCTCAGAATAATCTGTGAGAAATACCTACAGCACCAACAACATCTATATCATGTGTTCATAGACTTCAAGAAGGCGTTTGACCGAGTCTGGCATGCAGCTGTATGGGCAACAATGAAAGTGTACAACATCAGCCCTAAAATTATTGAAGTCATCAAAAGCCTGTATGACAAGGCTACTAGTGCAGTCCTCCATAACAGCGTCATCGGGAACTGGTTCAGAACAACAATCGGTGTGCGTCAAGGATGCCTACTCTTTCCAACACTCTTCAACATCTTCCTAGAACGCATCATGTCAGATGCTCTTGCAGATAACGAAGGCACAGTCAGCATAGGGGGTACTAGAGCCATCTCCAATCTTCGTTTTGCGGATGACATTGATGGATTGGCTGGAGAGGAACAAGAACTTGAACAGCTGGTACAGAGGCTTGACACCACCTCCAGATATGGAATGGAAATAAGTGCAGAGAAGACCAAAATGATGACCAACAACACCAATTGCATCAACACGGACATCAAAGTCCAAGGCCAATCCCTCAACACAGAGCATAGCTTCAAATATTTAGGAGCCATTGTATCAGACAATGGGTCCCGACAGGAAGTCCTCTCCAGGATCACACAAAAACTGCTGCCCTGACAAGGTTGAAGCCCATTTGGAAAGACAGGACCATCAGTCTACATTCCAAAGTAAGACTGCTGCGCTCCCTTGTCATCTCCATCTTCCTATATGCTTGCGAAGCATGGACCCTCACAGCAGATCTACAACGAAGAATACAAAGCATAGAGATGAGGTGCTACAGAAGACTTCTGGGCATTTCCTATACCCAACACATCACCAACGACGAAGTCCGACAGACCATCACACAAGCCATTGGACAACACGATGCCCTGCTCACAGTGGTGAAGAAACGGAAACTCCGATGGTATGGCCACGTCAAAAGATAATCAGGCCTTGCAAAGACCATTCTGCAAGGCCTAGTGCAAAGAGGTAGAAGAAGAGGGAGACCGAAAAAGAGGTGGGATGACAACATTCGAGAATGGACTGGTTTGACACTGAGCGAAGCCATCAGGGCTGCTGAGGACAGAGAAAGATGGAGTATGCTGGTTAAACGATCATCTATGGTGCCCCAACGACCTTCGAGTTACGGGATAGGATAGGATAGGATAGGTCATAACTCGGAGGTCGTAGGGGCACCACCACAGATGATCGTTTAACCAGCGTACTCCATCTTTCCCTGTCCTCAGCAACCCTGATTGTTTCGCTCAGTGTCAAACCAGTCCATTCTCGAATGTTGTCCTCCCATCTCTTTTTCGGTCTCCCTCTTCTTCTACTTCCTTGCACTGTGCCTTTTAGGATGGTCTTTGCAAGACCTGATGAACTGGTGACGTGGCCATACCATCGGAGTTTCCGTTTTTTCACCACTGTGAGCAGGTCATCGTGTTGTCCAATGGCTTTCAACATAGAAACGCTAATCACCGCTTTGCTATCGATGACCCACTTTCACCCTGTGACGCCACCGACATTTTAGAATTTATATTACATAGAACTCTCTCTCTCTCTCTCTCTCTCTCTCTCTCTCTCTCTCTCTCTCTCTCTCTCTCTCTCTCTCTCTCTCTCTTCATTTGGTTAAACATGATACATGTGGGTTTCCAGTCCGGTTTTTAAGTCAACCACAGACTTCCTAATGTAATGGATCGCCAAGGGCCGTGCTAGGGCCATCCTAACACCTCGTTAGCCGTGACCACGTAACGACTCATCCCCGTGAGCAGTCACTTTCACCTGTTCATCACTGTCTTTTGAACCACTGCGTCGCCCGACCTTTGACACTGATGAATATTCAAAGGCGCGTGCGCCGGTCGTTAAAAAACCTGGAACGGGAAAAGGATACACCTACCTTACAAGAAAGCGAGCAAATAGAAAAACTAGAACGGATGTGGCGAGCAAGGTAATCAACATGATGGTTTATAGTTAATTGTTGGTTTCATTGAAGAAACGAAGCCGCTGTTTTGCCGAAGCGTGAAAATTGCGCTGGGGTCTTTGGTTTCGGGGTTTCGTGAATGAACATACTTATTGTCTTCATCAAAGGAATTAGGCAATATTAAGGTAATAAAACACACGCACGCACGCACACACTCACACACATACATACATACATGCACATACTACTGAAGGGAGAGAGATCATAAATTGCGTTTACTTTGTGTTACGTTGAAACGCGAATGGTGCGTATGAAATGCGCCCGATGTTATGTGTGAAGCGCGTGCAATGGTAGGCTTGTGAGTGACGCGCGCGATAGATCTGTTCGTTTTATTTTTGCAACGCATGCAGTAATAGAGTGTATTTATCTTTGATTTGATTTTGCGTTGTTATTAGTAGAGGCTTTGTGTAACGTTAGTGTTTTTAGTTGGTCGATATTGTTTGAGAATTTTCGGGAATCAGTTGTTTACTATCGATCGAAGCGTGTGGATTATTCTGTTGGTTACCATGGAAGCTTCCATTCCAAATGGGGTTGGATGACGTGAGTCACGTGATGATGAAATTAATTTTGATTGGCTGTGGTGTTTTATGTAGGATTATTCTCGTTTGTTCCCGTGTATGTAGAGACTATATAAGCGCCGCATTGTTAAAAAAGTTGGAGTTGTTGTTGATAGTGATTTGGAAAGTAAATTTGAGAGTGGAAAGACGATTGAGCGATTGTATGCAGTTGTTGATGTGTGCTGAATAAAAGTGGAAAACTTCATACGTCGACTCTGTGACTTGTATGCTGTTTGAGCGGGTTGCGTGAATAAACGAATCTGAGTTACACCCTATCAGGAATTCAGCATTGGGGCTGAATCAGATACTGATAGAGAACACCAACATCGAACTGAGTGTAACATTTTGGGGGTCAAGCCGCGATTCACGCCATAGCCAAGGGTTCAATTGCTACAACAAGCGAGTCAACGTTACGAGAGGCAGTCATCGAGGGTAGCCGCCAACGAGTTGCGTCGAGAGGGGCCAACATACTGGGACTACATCACCGATAGGTTCGGGTTGACTGCAAGGGCGTGTAGTCGCTGAAGAGTTGCTTCGTGAGCGAACAACAAATCGGGACTACGTGGCTGCTGTAAGACTACGTCGAGGGACAGTCTCGGAGCTACATCGCCAGTTTTACAGGGAGCGACGAGCGGACGTCGCGTCTACTTCAGCACAGGAGCGTATACATCAACACCAGCGTGGTGCAGCGTCGCATACGACGAGGACAGCGGTGCCTGCGTCAGCGAAGGCGACTAGTGGCAAGCATCAGCGCTACTGCAGAAAGCGTGCTGTTCTAGAACAGTCTAGAAGGGTGCAGCACAGTAAAGAACTTTCCAGAAAGAACTTTCCAGAAAAGAACTTTCCAAAAGCATTAAGATGGCTGACTTCTGGCAGAAAGGGATTGCACTGAATCTCAAAGGCAAACAGCTGACGGAGTACGTCAAATGCCAGGAGAGAATATTGCGTGAAGAAAGAGAAGAACAGCGACGGCGCGAAGAACGAGAATTAGAAGAGCAGCGTCGCCGTGAAGAACGAGAATTAGAAGAGCAGCGTCGCCGTGAAGAAAGAGAATTTGAACTGAAGCGTCTGGAAATTGAACTGCAGCGGCAAGAAAAAGAGGAGCAGCGACGCCGAGAAGAAAGGGAGGACCAGCGTCGGCGTGATGAGATGGACGAGAGACAATTAGAGGCTGAGCGTCAGTACCAGCTAGAGTTGGTGCGTATCCAGAACAATCAGCATGCGCCACAAGTCACCAACGACCATACGGCTCCAAAATTGCCAGCTTTCGTCGACGGGAAGGACCAGATCGACAGCTATCTGGCGAGATTCGAAAGGTTCGCCGAAAGCTCTAACTGGCAACCTCAAGACTGGGCAATTCGACTGAGTGCACTTCTGACGGGGCAAGCTCTCGAAGTTTACACCAGACTGTCGAACGATGACGCCAAAAACTACGATGTCTTGAAAGAGGCCCTATTGCAGTGCTACAACTTTACAGAGAAGGGCTACCGTAAACGCTTCCGTGAATGCCGGCCTAAGTCAGACGAGACGCCAAAGCAGTTTGTGGAGCGCCTGTCGTCATATCTACACAAGTGGGTGGAGTTATCAGGCGAAAGGAAGTCTTACGACAGTCTCCATGACCTGATCGTGAAGGAACAATTTCTCAATGCCTGTCACAAGGACCTAGCGACCCACTTAGAAGAACAAAAGCTGCAGATGCTTAAAGATGTGACTGAGGCTGCTGAAAGATATCTCATCGCTCATGGGAAAACCCTGGGGCCACCCAGCGCGACGAAACATTTTCAGAAGACTACAAACCATGGGAACCAGATCCAAGGGAGCCAGACGAGCCAGAGACAGACGGACTCCACGCCTCCTCCTAGGGAAGAGCATTCAAGAGGCTGTTTCACCTGCAACGCTACAGACCACAGGGCGGCTAATTGTCCTCAAAACAAAAGTAGCGGACAGCGGAGCAGTACGGACAACGCAGCGGCGGGCAACCGGCAGAGGCGGTTCTCCAATCAACGGCAAACCAGTAGATCTGACCATCAGGTGTGCGGCGGGAGCGTCATTCTTCCGAGTGAGACCGAGCGCACAGCTACCCTTGCGGACGTGCAAGAGTGCATGACCGATGGCCAACTTCTCCTTGCCAACGGAAAATCCATCCCCGTCGTCGCCAGCACAGCTGTGACCGTCCAGAACATGCCTGTTTCAAAGGGACGCGTTGGAGATCATGAAGTGACTGTCTTAAGAGACTCTGGCTGCAGTGGGGTCATCGTCAGAGAAGACCTAATCGCTAAAGAACAGTTCACTGGCGATTCTAAATGGACACTCATGGCCGACAGCAAATGTTTGAAAGCGCCAGTTGCGAAGATCCATGTCAACACCCCTTTCTATATAGGCGAAGTCGAAGCGGTTTGCCTGAAGAAGCCGCTGTATGATTTGATGATCGGGAATATCGACGGCGCGAGACGACCCGACGACCCCGATCCAGAGTGGAGTCCTGCCTCAACCCAACGCGTCGAAGTTGTGGAGGAGGATCCATTGCCGTTTCCCGATGGAGACCTTACAGAGCTGCTACGGGACAATGTGGTTACTCAGGCTCAGCCCTGCCGACCAGAAATCGTCGGTGCTGTTACTACCAGGGCCCAGGCCAAGAGAGACAAGACGTCTACGCCACTGAAGGTCGCCGACAACTCCAAAGCTGCCATCGTGGACAGAGATAAGCTGATCCAGCTGCAGGAAGCTGATAGCACTTTAAACAAGTACAGGAACCGCCAAGACCACGTGACCAAGGGCAGTGGCACGGTCTATTTTGAGGTGAAGGCCAAGATCCTGTACCGAATCTTCCAGCACCCGAGGGTCAACGGAGGGAAACCACTACGTCAAGTCTTGGTACCGTTACCCCTAAGGCGCCAGGTGATGGAAGTAGCGCATGACTCAATCATGGGAGGTCACCTAGGTATCAAGAAGACGTCGGATAGAATCCAGGCGGTATTCTACTGGCCAGGACTTCATGCGGACGTCAGCCGTTTCTGCCGATCGTGTGACATTTGCCAGAAGACCATACCTCGAGGAAGGGTCCCGAAAGTGCCTATGCAGAGGATGCCTCTGATCGACCGACCTTTCAAGAGGGTGGCCTTAGACTTAATCGGCGAAATAAGACCTCCGAGTGAAGAAGGTCATCGATGGGTACTGACTTTAGTAGACTATGCGACTCGGTACCCAGAAGCAGTGCCACTGAAGAAAATTGACACTGAAACTGTTGCAGAGGCGCTAGTGGACATGTTCAGCAGACTTGGAGTGCCTGAAGAGATCCTGACAGACCTCGGGACGCAGTTCGTCTCTGACTGCATGAAGGAGGTCAACAGACTGCTGAGCATCCGGCATTTGACTACGACACCCTACCATCCGATGTGCAACGGGCTTGTCGAAAAGTTCAATGCTACGTTGAAGTCCACCCTGAAGAAACTGTGCAGCGAGCAGCCCAGACAATGGCATCGTTACATCAACGCCTTACTTTTCGCCTACAGAGAAGTACCGCAGGAGTCCACCGGCTTTTCCCCGTTCGAGCTGCTGTACGGAAGAACCATCCGAGGGCCGATGCACATCCTAAAAGAACTGTGGACGAAAGAAGTAGACACCCCAGAGGTGAAGAACAGCTACCAGTACGTGTTTGAGCTACGGGAGAAGCTGGAGCAGACTCTCGAGATAGCCAGAGAAAACCTGAAGAAGTCCCAAGACTGTGGAAAGCACTACTACGATCGTAGGGCTGTGAACAGGAAGTTCAAACCTGGCAACAAAGTGCTGGTGCTGCTACCTACTGATCACAATAAGTTGCTGATGCAGTGGAAAGGCCCGTACGAAGTGGAGACCGTGGTGGGGGTCAACGACTACAAGGTGAAGATCGGCCAGCACTCCAAGATATACCACGCCAACCTCCTTAAGCTGTACGTGGAAAGGCCATTGGAGTCTGTACAGGCAGCGACAGCAGCTGAGATCGACGACAGCTTTGACAGCGAGGAACTGTTGGAACTGGGAGACTTCCACAGCAAAGAAGGTATCGATGATGTTAAGCTAGGACCAAGCTTGACGGAAGGTCAGAAGATGGAGCTCAAGGACCTTATGGGCGAGTTTCCCCGTAAGTTCAGCGATGTCCCAGGCTCTACGACTTTGGTCGAACATGAAGTCCACCTCACTTCAAATATTCCCGTTCGATCAAAACCCTTCCCGATCCCTTTCAAGGCCCGTGAATCCTTGAAGGAAGACATCGATGAAATGCTGAAGATGGGCATCATCAGGGAGTCCAGTTCCCCCTACGCGTCCCCTGTCGTGGTCGTGAAGAAAAAGGACGGGAGCAACAGAGTATGCATCGACTACAGGAAGGTTAATAAGATCACCGTCTTCGACCCCGAGCCGATGCCTACCGCAGCAGACCTCTTCCGCCAATTATCGGGGAGTAGAATCTTCTCAAAGATTGACCTCAGCAAGGGTTATTGGCAAGTCCCCGTGCGTCAACAGGACATACCAAAGACTGCTTTTATAACTCCTGATGGGACGTACGAGTGCCTAAGGATGCCCTTTGGCATGGTCAACAGCGGAGCTACCCTGAAGAGAGGGATGAAGAAGATGCTCAAGGGGATGGACAATGTCGTGTGTTACTGGGACGACCTACTAGTCCACACTCGCACCTGGGAAGAGCATCTGCAGACCTTGAGGGAGCTATTTCACCGTCTCACAGAAGCCAACTTGACCGTGAGACCCAGTAAGTGCATTTTGGGGACTGACAACGTAGACTTTATCGGCCATTCGCTGAAAGAAGGACAAAAGGGGCTTCTGCTAGAAAACGTCACCAAGATTCTGAATGCTCCACGTCCCCAAACCAAAAAGCAGGTGCGATCTTTCCTGGGGTTGGCTGGATATTACAGGGAGTTTGTACCAAACTACTCCGCCATCACAGCACCCTTGTCGGACCTGGTGCGGAAAGGCTGTCCAAACCAAGTGCAGTGGGGACCGTCTCAGGAGAAGGCATACCAGACTGTGCGCGACCTCCTTTCGAAGGATCCGGTGCTACGACTGCCCGACACTTCCAAAGAATTCGTCTTAAGAACAGACGCAGCGGACGAAGGCATCGGCGCCATACTGATGCAAGAACACGAAGGGAAACTATTTCCGGTCAGTTACGCCAGCAAGAAGCTGTCCAGGGCTGAGAAAAACTACTCGACCATGGAGAAAGAGTGCCTTGCCATCATATGGGGAATCCGGAAGTTCGAACTGTACCTTCAAGGAGTGAAGTTCGTGTTACAGACTGATCACAAGCCGCTAACTTACTTGAACTCTGCCAAGTTTGTGAACAGTCGAATCATGAGATGGGCTATGTACTTGCAGAACTTTAACATGCGAGTAGAATCTATCAAAGGATCAGACAATGTTGGTGCGGACTTCCTCAGCAGAGTGTGTGAGTAAAGAACGTTGACTGTGTGGATGAACTGTGAACATTGACAATATCCAGATAGACTTGCGGATGGAAGAACATTGACTCTGTGTGAATGAGCTGAGAACATTGACAGTGTTCAGATAGTCTGAAATAAGTTTTAATTTCTGATTTTGTTTGTGTATTACGTTTCAACGTTGTTGAAAGAAATTAGGTAAATTTCTTCTTGAGTGGGGGGTTATGTTACGTTGAAACGCGAATGGTGCGTATGAAATGCGCCCGATGTTATGTGTGAAGCGCGTGCAATGGTAGGCTTGTGAGTGACGCGCGCGATAGATCTGTTCGTTTTATTTTTGCAACGCATGCAGTAATAGAGTGTATTTATCTTTGATTTGATTTTGCGTTGTTATTAGTAGAGGCTTTGTGTAACGTTAGTGTTTTTAGTTGGTCGATATTGTTTGAGAATTTTCGGGAATCAGTTGTTTACTATCGATCGAAGCGTGTGGATTATTCTGTTGGTTACCATGGAAGCTTCCATTCCAAATGGGGTTGGATGACGTGAGTCACGTGATGATGAAATTAATTTTGATTGGCTGTGGTGTTTTATGTAGGATTATTCTCGTTTGTTCCCGTGTATGTAGAGACTATATAAGCGCCGCATTGTTAAAAAAGTTGGAGTTGTTGTTGATAGTGATTTGGAAAGTAAATTTGAGAGTGGAAAGACGATTGAGCGATTGTATGCAGTTGTTGATGTGTGCTGAATAAAAGTGGAAAACTTCATACGTCGACTCTGTGACTTGTATGCTGTTTGAGCGGGTTGCGTGAATAAACGAATCTGAGTTACACCCTATCAGGAATTCAGCATTGGGGCTGAATCAGATACTGATAGAGAACACCAACATCGAACTGAGTGTAAAACTTTGTATATTTCTTAAATTTAGCTGCAGGTGCAACCGTGAATGAAGGTCTACTAGGGCATGTACCCACTTACGTTGTAAGGCGATTTTGCAAAACAATTAGGCCTATAGGTTATTGAAAGATTTCCCCTTTCTTCTCCATCTCGTCCTCCTTCCATGCCTCGTTTATATTTAATACTTGCACATAGGATGTAGGTTTACTTGCACATAGGATGTAGGTTTACTTGCACATAGGATGTAGGTTTACTTGCACATAGGATACAGGTTTACTTGCACATAGGGTGTAGGTTTACTTGCACATAGGATGTAGGTTTACTTGCATATAGGATACAGGCTTACTTGAACTAGGATGTAGGTTTACTTGCACATAGGATGTAGGTTTACTTGCACATACGGTGTAAGTTTACTTGCACATATGATACAGGTTTACTTGAACTAGGATGTAGATTTACTTAAAATAGGATGTAGGTTTACTTGAAAATAGGGTGTAGGTTTACTTGCCCATATGATGTAGGTTTATTTGAACATAGGTTGCAGGTTTACTTGCACATAGGATGCAGGTTTACTTGCACTATGTTACGTTGAGACTCGCGCGGCGGTCCGAATGGCACGCGCGCGATAGATCTGTTCGTTTTATTTTGCAACGCATGCAGTAATAGAGTGTATTTATCCTTGATTTGATTTTGCGTTGTTATTAGAAGAAGATTTGTATAGCGTTGGTAATTTTAGTTGGTCGATATTATTTGAGAATTTTCTAGTATTGGTTGTTTACTATCGATCGAAGCGTATGGATAATTCTAGTGGTAACTATAGAAGCTTCCATTCCAAATAAGGTTGTATGACGTGAGACAGTGATGATGAAATTACTTCGGTTGTGGTGTGTTATGCGGGGGTATTCTCGCCTGTTCTGGAGTATGTAGAGACTATATATTGTACCGCACTGTTTGAGTAGAGAGAGCGGTTGTGTTGGAGTTGAGAAAGTTGTAAAAAGTGGAAAAGTTGATAGTTGAGAATTGTAGAGTGGAAAAAGCGATTGAACGATTGTATGCAGTTGTTGATGTATGCTGAATAAAAGTGAAAAACTTCAAACGACCACTCCTACCTTGTTGATGGTTGAACGGGTTGCGTGGATAAACGAATCGGAGTTACACCTATCAGGATTTCAAGCATCGGGGCTGAATCGACTACTGATAGAGAAAAACCAACATCCAGTGTAACACACTAGGATGCAGGTTTATTTGCACTAGGATACAGGTTTACTTGTACTAGGATGTAGGTTTCAATGAGCGTTCTTTCCCTATTCTTTGCGCTTGTTTTCCGTTTTTTTAAAATATTTTTTCTACAAAATGTTAACTACCGTATAAAGAGGAAGATTAGGTGTGTAAAGTGGCCTTCTATATAGGAGAAGGTGCCGATGGCTCCCTGTCCCAATGATGTCATTGTTATGCATGTAGTGTTTGGTACTAAAACCTTTTTTTCTGCACCCGCTTCTATGAGAAGAAAAATAAAGGTGGCCAGCGACAATTGAACCCAGTTCTTTAGTACGGCAAGCGAGCATTGTGCCCACTGAGCCAACCCTAAGGCCATCAAGGATCAACGAACTGTTCCTGGATATGATTGGAAGAAGAAAGAAGAAGAGGCCTACTATCCACAGCGATACTAGGTCCAAACATTGCACAGAGAGCGAGTCAGCGCCCAAAACTTTGTAGCGCTTTGTGCCTTTTAAATCACATTGCAGTCTACCTTGGAAATTCTTTTAAACCTGACACCCTCAACACGGCGCGTGTTTGCTGGGGTACCTAAGAAACGGGTAGGTACCCGAGGATCGCCAATGGCTGAGAGATGGCCCTTGGGTACCCGGGATAGTGTGAAGGCGAGTGGTTGGCGCCATCCTGATCTACCCGCTGTCAGCCGTTATCTCTTTCAGTCCTGCGCAACTCGGGTACAGCCTAAGAATGTTCAGGGCTAACCTCGTTGGGGACCAAAACGGAAACCTGCTGTCCTTAGGGGTACGGGTGTGGGGGTCATTGGGGGTGTGGAGAGTGGTAGGTGTTCTTCCCTCTCTCACTCTCCATTTTCAGGGTTGTGGTGGGGGTCTTGGAGTAGGGGTAGGGAGTCTGCGTAGTTGCCTGTATTGGGATTATGAGGGGTTTAGCGTGGGATTCTGGCTTGGCGGTGTCGTCTGTGAAATCCTATTGCGACAGTAAACTAGAGATATTCCCGTCTTAAGACTCAGCGCCCGATTATCTTAAAGGTTTTAGACTACTGTTCTCGCTTATTATATTATTCCCTTTGCAAGTTTTCCTGGTTTGCTTGATCACAAGTATAACAGAGCCTGCATTCTAAATATTAAGCACTACAAAACTTATTCTTCAATATCTAAATGTTTGGCACTGTAGAAAAGCATTTTTCCACGATTTTACACAATACAATGTGTTCTTTTACTTAACTTGATCAAATACATTAATATTTCGGTCTGTTAATCTTCGATCTTCTTGCTTTAAATTGAATGCTCGGGTAATTATTATTAACGTCTGGAATGAAATTAAAACAAAACAAAACATTGGTTCAGCTAAAGATACTCTTCAACCAATAAATATAGACACTGTGATTTCTGCATGTTAATTTTATAAGACTCCATAAACCGCAAATGTCTTGACAAGGTATGAATCACCCATTCAGTGGTAATACATAACTGTTACAGTTTTTTTGTTTCCAATTACGCTATATTTTTTAAGTGTAAATATTTCGCGTCCAGCAAAACTCTTCTTCTCTTGTCAGGCTCTTTAAACCAATGACAGATATTTATTCCTGGGTTAGCGGGTCCCACAATAATCTAGTATTGGGCTGAGTTTTAGACGTCCAGCCGGCAAATCCTCTTTTCTTTATGCTCTGGCATTCCTTTGAAGTGAATCACAGAGAGATGTAGCCTTTAATTTTTCACAGATTTTCCAACAGCGGGAAGCCTTTGATAATAATTAAGAGTGTTATAGTTACTTGTAAATTTTACAATATGGGATATATATATATATATATATATATATATATATATATATATAGTCTTATAAATTGTCCCCACATAACCGGTTAACAGTTCTCTGTACGGTTATCTGAGGACACGGAAAGTGAATCCGGGAACATGAGACCGTCCCCAGATCCAAGGTGACTTCCGAAAATGGGTACTGGGGACGCAAAAAAAAACTTTTTTTTAGAGAAAAGGGTTAGGGCAAGGGCTAGGGACACATATACAACTCGAAAAGGGTTAGGGTAAGGGTTAGCGGTCCATCTACAAGTGATTGCATTACATAGTCACTGTGGTCTAATGGTAGTGCTTCGGCTTGCGGATCGGATGGTCCCGGGTTCGAGCCCTGGCCGGTCCATTGTGTTGTGTCCCTGGGAAAGACACTTTACTTCTGTTTTCCTACTCCTTCGGATGAGAGTATAAACCGAGGTCTAGTCTGTGTCGCATACATTCCATCATAACGGACTTTAAAGATCCTGACGCTCATGTCCTAGACGGGTGAGTGCCGGTGACAAGAACACACACAGCATACAACTATGTCCTTCTCCCCCCATCCCTGGCTGCCCAGGATTGTGCTCAATTGTCCGGGCGTCAGACCATGCGCCCAAAGGCTGCGGGTGGGCGTCTCGGGCGGCTTGAGTTAGATCCTGTATCGGCCAGCGCCTTGAGCAGCTCTTGAGCTGCAAAAGCGCTATATTAGAACGATTAAATAAATAACATAAATAGCGTTATATAAGATGATCTCGGAAACAAGGGTTTTCGGGTATATATATATATAAAATCACTAATTTCACTTAATATATCTCCGAATCGGGTAAAAAAAAAAAAAGGGGGTGGGGGTTGGGGGAGGTGAGAGGGGAGGTGTACAAGTTTGGCTTTTTTGGTTGTTTTTTTGGCGGACGATTAATTGAATCTAAGGATTAAGTTTAATTCTTTTTGACAGTTCTTTAACAATGGAAAGTGGATTGCTTGTTTGAGTGGGAGTCCTTTGCTTATCGATAGCATGCACAATGCGGTGTAAAAAAGCAAAACAAACAATACAAAATAAAAACCTCAACACGTTTGGTGGTTTTACCCTGCTGGAAACTGGATTCCAGTTTATTTACCTGCACGGTGGTCTAATGGTAGTGCTTTGGCTTGCGGATCTGAAGGTCCCGGGTTCGAGCCCTGTCCGGGCCATTGTGTTGTGTCTCTGGGAAAGACACTTTACTCCCGTTTCCTACTCCTTCGGATGAGAGTATAAACCGAGGTCTAGTCTGTGTGTCGCATACATTCCATCATAACGGACTTTAAAGGTGCTGACGCTCATGTCCTAGACGGGTGAGTGCCGGTAACAAGAACACACCCAGCATGCACTTGGTCCTTCTCCCCCATCCCTGGCTGGCCAGGATAGTGCTCAGTTGTCCGGGCGTCAGACCATGCGCTTAAAGGCTGCGGGTGGGCGTCTCGGGCGGTTTGAGTTAGATCTTGTATCGGCCAACGCCTAGAGTCTGGTCAAGTACGGTGAAATAAGTGCGCTATAAAAATCCTAAATAATAATAATAATAATAATAATAATAATAATAATAATAATAATAATAATAATAATAATAATAATAATAATAATAATATAACGGTAACTTCAATAATGATGTTGGATGCACATCTTTCCTCCCTCCCTCCCTCCCTCCCCCTCTCTCTCTCTTCCCTTTATTACATCTAGTTGTCTGTCTCTGTCTCTCACTCTCTTTGTCTTCCTCCGGATTCACTATCTTGTTTCTCAGTCTCTGCCTTTGCCTCTGTCTCTCTCTCTCTTTCTCTCTCTCTCTCTCTCTCTCTCTCTCTCTCTCTCTCTCTCTCTCTCTCTCTCTCTCTCTCTCTCTCTCTCTCTTCTTCTTCTTCTTCTTCTTCTTCTTCTCGCTGGCCAATCAGTGTCTTGTTTAGGATTTGAACTGCACCCTGTCTCTGTCTCTCCACCCCCTCTCTCCCTCTCTCTCTCTCTCTCTTCCTCTCTCACTCTCTTTCTGGATGGTCAGTCAGCGTGTTGTTAAGGACATAGGAAGCAGCATGGTGCTGGCGCCATCGCCAGTGTCCAGTCTCAAACTGACCTCTGTAACGCTGGGAGTGGCCCATTTGTGCGTCTGCCGGCCATTTCAGTACTAAGACCTTGTTAACTTCGTCTTCTTCCCTCTTTCCTTCTGCTGCTCACCTCCACCCCCACCTCCCCCTCCTCATTCCTCCCCTCCTCTTTTCTTCTCACTTCTCCATTTCCCTCTTTTCCGTTATACCTCCTGCCCAACTTAACTCCTTCTCTAATGGGTTTCTATTTTTAGGGCTCTTTTGGAATTTCTCCCTCTTTCTCTCTAAATACACCCAGCATGCACTAGGTCCCTTCTCCCCATCTCCAATCGCCTAAGATTGTGCTCATTGGTTTGGGCGTCTGGATCGGCCAGCGCCTTGTGCAGCTTTTAAGATGGAAAAGCGCTCTATACAAACGTTAACATAACACATCACTTTCGAACCCTCTCGTCCCCTCTCGCCCTCTCTCTCTCTTTCTCTCTCTCTCTGTCTCTCTGTCTCTCTCTGTCTCTCTCTCTCTCTCTCTCTCTCTCTCTCTCTCTCTCTCTCTCTCTCTCTCTCTCTCTCTCTTTCTCTCTCTCTCTCCCTCTCTCTCTCTCCTCCCCTTCCCCCTCCCACTTCCCCATATCTTCTTACATACCTCTGTTGTTATTATTATTTATTATTTATTATTGAAGATTTTTTTAAATAGCGCACTTATCTCGCCGTACTTGACCAGACTCTAGGCGCTGGCCGATACAGGATCGAACTCAAACCGCCCGAGACGCCCACCCGCAGCCTTTGGGCGCATGGTCTGACGCCCGGACAACTGAGCACTATCCTGGCCCGCCAGGGATGGGGGAGAAGGACCAAGTGCATGCTGGGTGTGTTCTTGTTACCGGCACTCACCCGTCTAGGACATGAGCGTCAGGACCTTTAAAGTCCGTTATGATGGAATGTATGCGACACACAGACTAGACCTCGGTTTATACTCTCATCCGAAGGAGTAGGAAACGGGAGTAAAGTGCCTTTCCCAGGGACACAACACAATGGCCCGGACAGGGCTCGAACCCGGGACCTTCAGATCCGCAAGCCAAAGCACTACCATTAGACCACCGTGCCTCTCTAAGGATGTTGTTAAGGATGTCTAAGCGTTATATGAAAACGATAACATAACATATAACCTTTTTGACCCTCTCCTCCTAATCTCCTCCCACCCACCCCCCACCCCCCTCCAGCCCTCCATCCCCCATTTTTTTCTTTTTCAAGGATGCTTTGTTCCTTTTTCAGCAGCTTATCTTTTCTTCTGACCTTTCACCCCATCGCATGCCTACCTCTTTTCCTTTTTCTGGCTTGTTAGTTTACCATCGACTCTGCCTTCCTGTTAGGGGCTAGTTAAATTACTTTCATTTCCCATTACATCCTTTTCACCCTCTCTCGGTACCTTTCTTCTCTAATAGGCCTACCCCCTCTTCTTTTTTCTCTTAGAGGGCTTTGTTACTTTTCCTCTTCTTAATAATAATAATAATAATAATGTTCGTCATTTGTAAGGCGCCTTAGCCTAAGGATCAAGGCGCTGGCCGATACAGGATCTAACTCAAACCGCCCGAGACGCCCACCCGCAGCCTTTGGGCGCATGGTCTGACGCCCGGACAACGTCGTCAGTTCTCGGAACTTGAGGAAAGTGGATGTCATCGTGTTTCGGGCCGATGTTTCCCACGCCGTTGCCGCGCTTGCTTCCAAGAGCGACGAAACAGCAGACGCCTACAACCAGCGCCTGGCGCAGGTTCTCGACCGGCATGCCCCTTGTGTCACGCGTCGTGTCTCCGAGAGGAAGTCCGTCCCATGGATGACAGCCGAAGTCATACAGGCCAAACGCGAACGGCGCCGAGCAGAGCGTGTGTGGAGGAAATCGGGGCTGACTGTCCACCGCGAGATTTTCTCCAACCACCGTAAGCGGGTCGCACGCCTTGTCAGTGGCGCCAAGACATCTTTTGTTCAGTTGAGGATCGCCGAGTCAAACAGCTCGCGTGAACTTTTCCGCTTGAGCAACGAACTGATGGGTGTGGCTGCGAGCGGGGCGCTTCCTTCAAACATCCCTCCTGAGAGTCTTCCAGAGAGGTTTGGCGAGTTTTTCGTAGGAAAAATTGAGGACATCCGAAAAAGTCTTGATGCCGTTCCTCATACTGCGGGTGCTGCCAACTTGCCGAGCTTCTCTGGGACTCCTTTCTGTGCATTTCAACCAGTCACCATTGACGAAGTCAAAAAAGTCATTCTCAACATGCCCAAGAAATCCTGCTCTCTCGACCCTCTGCCCTACAAGTTTTTCTTTGAATGTCTTGATGATCTCTTGCCTGTCATCACCTCCATCATGAACTCTTCACTCCAGTCTGGTTCTGTTCCTCCTTCGTTCAAACATGCTCTCATCATTCCTCTTCTGAAAAAAGCTACTCTCGATCCCGAAATACTGAAAAACTACCGACCTGTCTCCAACCTTCCGTTCCTCTCTAAAGTTCTTGAACGAATCGTTCTCTCAACCTGCTTGAGCCGTTTCAATCAGCCTACAAAAAGAGCCACAGCATTGAGACCGCGTTGCTGCTTGTAGTAAACGATCTGCTCATGGCGGCTGACCGAGGCCGGGTGTCCATTTTGACGCTGCTGGATTTATCCGCAGCCTTCGACACTATAGACCATAACATTCTTTGTGCACGTCTCCAGTCGGTGTTTGGCTGCACTGGGACGGCTCTGGCTTGGTTCCGTTCATACCTCTCTGACCGCACTCAATCTGTTCTTGTCAATGGCACTCAGTCTTCTTCTTTTCCTCTGAGGTTTGGAGTTCCACAGGGTTCTGTTCTTGGACCTATCCTCTTCACCATGTACACTCAACCTCTCAGCTCAATCATCAAAACTTTCGATCATCTGTACCATTTCTTTGCTGATGACTCTCAAATTCACAACTCCGCTCCTCCAGCTGACATCCCCAGCCTTGCTGGTGATTTGTCGCGCTGCATCAGCTCTGTCGCAGACTGGATGGCAGAAAACAAGCTGAAGATGAATGATGATAAAACTGAAGTCATCGCCATTGGTACCAACAGCAAGCTCCGCCAGCTCTCGACACACTCTCTGCAAGTCAATGATGACTCTATTCCTTTCTCAACTTCTGCTCGGAATCTGGGTGTACATCTAGATGAGAGTCTGTCCATGGAATCTCACATCAACAATCTCTGCAAATCTCTGAATTTCCATCTTCGTCGTATCAGCAAAATCCGCCAATATCTTTCTGTTGATTCTGCCAACAAGCTTGCTGTCTCCTTCATCCTTTCTAGGCTTGACTATTGCAACTCTCTCTTGGCTGGTCTTCCTAACAACAAACTTCAAAAACTTCAGCGCATTCAGAACCATGCCGCTCGGCTGGTGCTCCAACAATCCCGACGCGCTAGCGCCACTTCCGCTCTGACTGCTCTTCACTGGCTGCCAGTGAAAGCCAGAGTTGACTACAAAGTTGCCTCTATTTGCTATCAGTCTCTTCATGACCAACATTTTCCTGTCTACCTCTCTGAACTTCTCAACCCTTACAAGCCAACCCGCACTCTTCGCTCTCAAGACGCTTCTATTCTGACAGTTCCTCGCTACTCTCTTGGAACATTTGGCAAAAGAGCTTTTTCCGTCTATGCTCCTACCCTGTGGAACAAACTCCCATGCAGCCTTCGCCAATCTCCATCTCTTGACTCTTTCAAAGCCCAAATGAAAACCTATCTCTTCCTCTTACACCTGTAGAACATCCTCCCTTGCGGACACCCTGTTGCGCTGATACCTGAAATGTGTGTGTAGGGGTGTGTGTGTGTGTGTGTGTGTGTGAATGTGTGGGTGAATGCGTGTGTACGTGGATGCATGTGCGTATGCGTGTACGTGTCTTAAAATTGTTTTGCTTTTTTAAATGACATTTGATCCCTCTTAACTTGTTTTCACTGTAAATGAAATTAGAAACTGCTATTATTCTTATTCTTATTCTTATTCTTATTATTATTATTATTATTATTATTATTATTATTATTATTATTATTATTATTATTATTATTATTATTATTGGTGTTGTTACTATTATTATGTGAATCACAAATATGTTTTCTTTTTAAACCAGATTAATGCCATTACACAAGCTTTTATTCTCTTCATCTGGCCTGTCATACGTTGTAACGATGTTTAGTTATTCAACGATTATTCTACTTTTAAAACTGCTGTATTTCACCACCATTTACACTTTACATCTTAGATGAGGCATTGTTGATCTGCCTCTTTTGGTATTAACGTCCCTCTCTTAAATTTTTTCTGTGAAATTATTCATTTATTTTATATAAGTTTATTGATTGATTGACTGATTTTATACTTTTATTTGTTGGTTTGTTACCTTTACTAGGTTTACATGTTGTCTTGTTTTTAAATGCAGAATAGATTTATTATGTGTGTGTATCTGTGTGTGGCTGCGTGTGATCTAGCGCTTTGTGAAGCATTTTATGTTTGAATTGCGCTATACAAAATAAATTATTATTATTATTATTATTAACTGAGCACAATCCTGGGCAGCCAGGGATGGGGGAGAAGGACCAAGTGCATGCTGGGTGTGTTCATGTTACCGGCACTCACCCGTCTAGGACATGAGCGTCAGGATCTTTAAAGTCCGTTATCTCATATCTTCTTCCCTTCTTTCAGCTTCTAAGGGGTCGGTACTTTGATTGCTGTTCCCTTCCCTCCTCTCTCCCTCATTTACCCTCCACCCTTGTCACCACACTCACTTCCCTACCTGTCTCTCTTGGCGTCTTCTTTCAGTTCTTCCGTCTTTTGCACGGATATGCAGGGTGGTTGAAAGTAACTCCCTATTGGACATTGCTGATGACGTGTGTATACAGTACTGCGTTTGCATCAAACAAAACGTAGTGTGATCCTTACAGTGGTGGAATTTACATGCTTATCTCCCGTTTCATCGTACAGTCACGAGAGACATCCATAACGGTTAGTGAAAACTGGTACCGTACCAGCTTACAGAAAGAAAGAGATTTCTCTTATATAGCGCACTTACAAGCTCAGAGAGCTTCTCAAGGCGCTGGCCCGTTATATCCAGCAATCACAAAATAGTTTGCTGAAGTCAGGATTCGAACCCACGTCGCCCAAGACGCACTCACACAAGTCGTGCGCTCTGACCACTGAGCTATCCCTGCCACCAAAATTTCAACAGTTAGGCAGGCGCAAGTAGTCCAAAATGGCGTTGCTCATTATAATTTCAGACAAAAGAGAGCAAAGCCACGTTTTCAAAGTTGAATCTAACGAGTGGGTGGGTTGTAATTAGCCCTTGTGTGTGTGTGTGTGTGTGTGTGTGTGTGTGTGTGTGTGTGTGTGGGTGGGTGGGTGTGTGTGTGTTTGTGTGTGTGTATGTGGAGATGAAGACGGAGATGAAAACTACTGCAAGCCGGCATACGGAACCGACCTGTCAGCAATGAGACTACTACAAGGAATGGTTTGTGCATGCGAGTGATACTTGGGGTTCGCGGCAGGAAGGCCAGGGGAAGCCACGCTGTGGAGTGAGTTGTTTCAGCTGTTTCCTCCATCCCACAAGAGTTTTTGCTCTCTATGTGTGTGTGTGCGCGTGTGTGTGTAGGTGCGTGTGTGTGTTTGTGTGTGTTTGTTTGGGTGTATAAAATATGGTTGGTTGTTTGGATCAGAACTGCAAGAATTTACCAGTTTAGAGTTCTTCCAGACGTTTTATCAAATTTTGTGTGGCTGGCTTTTCAAATTATTACTGGAAGAATTTGTTCAATTTTATATCTTTCTCTCACAGAAGTATTTCGTCCATTGTATTATGAGTTTCATATGGTTGGGTATTTGATTTTGAACCAATTTTTTCCATTTTGTTTTCATTGATTTTAAAGAAGTATTTTCTTTTAATTTGTGCTCTACATCTTGATAGTATAGAACATAATTATATTAACTAGTAACTACCATCATTCACATTATGAGCGCATTCGAATTTTGCTAAGTAACCAAAGTTACTAAAACTAAAAACTCAGTATGACTGGAGTGGAGCAAACTCTCCTTGTCCCAGAATCCTCTGTGTGTAACCTTTAGTGTGGTTTTCCAGTTGTGATTAAATGATGCGAAATTCTATCTGCGGCCTTCCTACCTCGCTACATCTGAGAAAACACTCGGCCGTGCCACAGTTGAACTCAGGCTTAGCAGAAAATTCTCCCGTAGAAATGTAGCATACTGGGTGAAAACTCTTCCAGTGCTATTGCCTTGTATCTTTTAAAGTAATACAGTATCCACTATCTTTAAGGTCCTTGCAATGGAAAGTATGTGTTGCACAGACTAGACCTCGGTTTGCACTCTCGTTGGAAGGAATGGTGGAAGAGTGATTGGGTTGGAAGGGAAGGGTGAGGGTTGTGTGTGTGTGTGTGTGTGTGTGTGTGTGTGTGTGTGTGTGTGTGTGGGTGTGTGTGTGTGTGTGTGTGTGTGAGGAAGGCGGGAAGGATCTCAATATTGTGTCAGTTTCCTAGTTTGTAAGGCTTCTGCATTCCCTTGTCATCTCCATCTTCCTTATACGCTTGCGAAACATGGACCCTCACAGCAGATCTACAACGAAGAATACAAAATATGGAGATGAGGTGCTACAGAAGACTTCTGGCCATGCATTTTCCATACCCAGCACATTACCAATGACTTTGAACTTTGGAACTTTGGAATTTTATTCTTTTATTAGCAAAACCACATATAACTCCAAGCATGAAACAAGGCTCCTAGCCCAGGGGGCATTTTAGCCAAAAGTAGGGGGCAAATAAGGGGAAGGTGGAATTACAGACATTAACAAACAATGAACGGCGCAAAGAAAGACTGCTCCATAGGCATCACAAGACGAAACTCTGAAATGTCAAACACCCGTTTTAAGGCTTACATTGGTTCAATATGGAAAGAAAAGTGTACAGCATTACGAAGGCCGACAGACTGTCACACAAACCATTAGACATCAAGATGACTTGCTCACAGTGGTGAAGAAACGGAAACTCCGATGGTATGGCCACGTCACCAGAGTGTCCTTCAAGGCACGGTGCAAGGATGCAGAAGAAGAGGGAGACAGAAAAAGAGGTGGAAAGACAACATTCGAAAATGGACTGGCTTGACACTGAGCGAAGCCATGAGGTTTACTAAGGACAGAGAAAGATGGATTACGCTGGTTAAACGATCATCTATGGTGCCCCAACGACCTTCGAGTTACGGGATAGGATAGGATAGGATGACTTTGCTCATACATTCGGGTGGATAGGAAGTCTTAGGAGACAAGCAGGTACACGCATTCGTTCCATCGCACGGACTTTAAAGATCCTGACACTCATGTTCTAGACCGGTGAGCGCCAACTACATAAATACACCCAAGCTCTATAGGTCCTTCCTCCGCCATCACCAATCGCCCAAGACTGCGCTCAGTTGACTGAGGCGTCACGAAATACGTCTAAGGCACAGGCGCTTGTATCTGGACACGCGAGCGCCTATGCCTGTGACGCGTCTCCCTTTGGTTATCTCATAACCAAAGGGAGACGCGTCACAGGCATAGGCGCTCGCGTGTCCAGATACAAGCGCCTGAGGTCTAAGGCTGCCAATGGGTGCCTCAGGCGCGGCCTGCTATTTAGATCCTGTGCAGCCAGCGCCTTGAGCGCCTCTTGAACTGGACTAGCGCTATATAAGAACGAGAAATACATTTTAAAAATAATAATGTATCCTATAGGCTTATCACCTCCACCCTCCCCCTCTCCTCCCCTCTCGCCCAGCGAAAGCACTGAATTATTTTAATGGTTACTAGACGGGGCCGGGTAGCTCAGTTGGTAAGAGCGTCTTGCTAGTAACCGAAAGGTCGCTGGTTCGAATCCCGGATTGGTCAACGTGTGATCATATCATTTTCCCCTTTACCAACAACTGGCCCGCTGGTGTCAGTATAAATCGGTCCAGTAGTCACCTATATGCGAAAGTGTCGTGTGACTATAATCTACAAACAACTTGGTTACTACGATGAAGCATGCTATGACGGGCATAAGATCCGCATTTTTACCTGCCTATCAACTCCTCCCCTACCTCCATTCCCCAACCCCATTCTTACCTCAGCTCCCACTCCTGCGGTGTCTTCCAGTCACATTTAATAACATCACAACAATACTTCAGCACGCTCCTTTTCTCTCCCCACCCCTCCCCTCCCGACCGCGATATGAGCAACCGCTACAGATTTTGATCTGTCATCAGCCCTTGTTTATTAAGATTGATATGAAACGTGAAGTGCGAGCAGCGTTCACACCAAACTGAATGTAAAGGAATTCAATTGTTGGACGTGTTGATACTTCCAAGTCTGTGGTGTTATTTGTAGCGTCAGTCTTCAAAGCGCGCGTGGAGAACTTACAATGAACCCCGGCTAAGCCCCCAAAATGTGGAGATTTTTCTATTAGTCACCTTCTGCACGACTCTCGGGTATTTCTGGGTATTTGGGTACCCCCTTTCCCATCCGTTCATTGTCCTTCATCTTTCTTTCTTTTTTTCTCCCTTGTGGCATCTATCCTTATGTTCCTTTTTTCTTCTTGTTTGGCATATCGTCAATGGTAATTGTGGACGTTAAGCTTTAATGTTCATTGTTCTCTCTGTCTCCATCTCTCTCTTTCTCTGATGCATTTACAAGTCCGGTCAACAAATCTTTATTATTACAACGGAGAATTTATACAGCACACTCACTGCATATCATGTCAGCAAAAAAAGAAAATATTTCCAAACAAATCCAAAGATAACCAGCACTAATACTACATTTGTTCTAACATTATACATTACACTTTCAACTATACTTATAACATACACACACACATGCACTCTCTCTCCCTCTCTCTCCCCTTCTCTCTTTCTCTTTCTCTCACTCACACATACACACCAGTCTCTTCTAGCTCTCTCACTAGTACTACTACTACTACTACTACTACTACTACTACTACTACTACTACTACTACTACTGTTGCTGTTTTTATTTTTACATCATACTACTACAACTACAACACACACGCATAACACATTTATTGGAAATCTTATAATACTGGCATACCCAATTCTTCTTTCTTCTGTGACTGGTGTCTTGGTAGATTGTTAAGAACTTTTAGCACAATACAATCCGATTGGAGAGAGAGAGAGAGAGAGAGAGAGAGAGAGAGAGAGAGAGAGAGAGAGAGAGAGAGAGAGAGAGAGAGAGAGAGAGTTTGTGTAGTGATAGAGGAGTCTCCCCTAAAGAGTTGGGACTGGAGTTTATTAAAAACAAATAGGTGTGCTCTAACCACTTAATTCCGCGACACCGTAGACGAGGACCGGACGGTCATAAATCATTTCTTGTCGTCTTCCCGTGTCTTATCACACACTAGAGTTACCTCGCTTGCCAAGATGCGTCACTCTTCACGGCAGGGGAGACAAAGTTTCTGCCACCATTTGTCCTCCTACGCGAATTACTTCCCTTTACACACCGCCATGAGTGCGAGCAAACTCGCGCAGACGCACACCTGACTGAAAACAAACGCAGGTCCCTTCCCATCCTCTCTCCCCACCATTCCCCCGTCGTACAGGATTGTGTTAAGTTGTACGGGGCAGTGACTGGGTGGCAGCGAGTCGAGCAGGGGTGGCAATCCTGCTCTAGGAGGCGATCAGACCCACGGGTGCGTTATCTGCTTCGTCGGATACTTCCACTGTTTCTTGCCAACGGTCGCGGATCGGCGAATGACGTCACGTCGCTCAGATGCTAGCGCTCCATTCCCTGGCAGTCCCGTTTCTATCTTTACTACTGGGCGACGGTGGGTCCCTGTGGAGGGTGGCGTCCTCCGGATAACAGTTGCAATGCATCGCCAGAGTCTCCCTACGTTCTGCCTTCACCTCCTTGTAGGCCCTTCGCTACCACGGCCACATCTCCTCACGCCTCGTCGAGCGGCTTCGACCAACCTCCTACACCTTTTGCGCGCCTGCCACAACACATGCCTTGCGTTGGCACCTCCTGCTGGAACGAATGACATCCTTACTGGAATGAACGACATCCTGCATCAGCCCTGTGGCAACTCATCATGACTTCTTATTCCACTACGGCTTTTATCTCCATCCCCTATATGCGAAAGTGTCCGGGGACGTTAATCTACACAACGAAACGAAACGAACGATCGAGGTCATGGGTAAACATAATATACTGACCAACTCGTGCCACGGCCAAGGTCACTACATCCTGCAATGTCAAGGGTACAGTATTCCTAAGGGAATCTTCCCTAAAGGAAAATAATGATCATAGTGTATGAATCATAATGGTAAATGTTCCGTTAGGGTTAGGGTTAAGGTTAGCTTATCACTTTATAAGGTGTAAGTAAGAATGACCAAAATGAGTTTGGATGCATTACAAAGACATCGGCCAGCTCTCGACACGCTCATGCTGTTCTAAAAATAAAATACGTACCTTTGACTCTGCATCAGTCGGTCTTGAAAAGTATGCCTGCCTCAGATGATTCACCTAAAGCAAGACGTGAGAAACTTGAGTTAGATCCTGTATTAGTCAGCGGCTTGAGCAGCTGTCAAGCTTGAAACGCGCTACACAAATGAAAGAACATAGAAGTTCAACGTCTCCACCCGCCATGGCGATATGGCAGACGGGGATAACTATCCCAGGGAAGAGGGGTAGGCGTCTAAATCAACACTGAACCATCAGAACAATCACTCTGTTATGATGAAGTGAAACAAATTAAAATTGTGTTTCCATTTTCTCGGCATTCAGTCCAGCCAACGTTGCCAGTCCCAATTTCCCTTGATCATCAATCTACTTCTCATTCCACGAGGCTAAGTTGGTATTTTATGCGACAGGCTTCAACCAGGTCTAACCCATGACAACAAAGAACCTCATTTTTTGCATCCTCTTAATGTGACGTCACGTTCCGATCGCAACCGAGACAAGATGTCCTCGACGGAAACTTCTCAAACTTCCGGTTCCTCCGCCGCGAAAGTCACGTGCTGGAATCCGGACGCCCTGATTGGCTATAACTGTGTTGAGGTTGTTTGACTCTTTATCCGTGATTCTGAAAATATCATCCGGGTGTCTAGGTTGCCATGGGTGACTGAAAGAAATTAACAAACAATAATGAAAGAATTTAAATTCAGTCCAAAGTTGTTCGCTTTGTGAAGTATCATCCTGTTTTGTTGTTATTATTTGGGGGGTGGGGGGTGCGGGATGGGGGGTTTGCAAAGAAGACCTGCTAAGGCTTTAGAACGAAGTTACTGATGTGAGTATGGAATTTCTGAAGACGAGATGACAACGACAACCATCACCACCAGCATCAGCAACAACACAACAATGACGACACTTACACCAATTACCCATGTTAAATTAAGAACAGATCCAAAGGAAGAGATAAAGAAAAGGATTAAAAAAAAATAAAACTAGGGTTGAAACGCGATATCTCTTTAGCGTATATAGTAATCAGTCTTATGCCTGTGGCCTATCTTTGGCCATTTCGTCTCTTCTTCATTGGACAAAGCAAACTGCAGGTCGAGCTACGAACTTGTGCATCGTGCCCTATTAATGTTCTTTGGTTCAATAGTGTTGAGTTCAACTTCGGCAAGTGCTGTTAGCCTTGACTACGTATATGCGCGTGCAGTCGAGAATACCGAGGAGGAAGTGGAAAGAGAGGAATTATTTTTAAAAAAAATTGTAGTAATACATATCATAAACTAAAATATATACAAAAAATTAATTCCTCTCTCTGCCCCTTTCTCCTCTCTATTCTCGACTGCACGCGTATATATTAATATTTTGAATGGTATAAAATATTAAAATAAAAAAAATTAAACAAGGCAAAGCGGTACACTCCATTTTCGTCCAAAAGTTAAAAAACCCTTTTTTTTTAAAATAAAATACATTTTACGTCACCACGATTACGTCATTCAATAGGCCATAGTTTTGTTTAGGCTCAAGGCATCTGAACACTATAGTTTAAAAGAACATTTAAAAATACTTTAAAATGTTCCAAAATATATGACGTCACGATGATTACGTCACCCAATTTGCATAAGTTTTGTTTTACTTTGGGGGCATAAGTAAAGTCTAAGTATATACTAAACTTGAACCAAATCCCTCCAGTTGTGGTTGTCCTTTCCATGGTATTATTATTTAGCAATGCAGGCATTTTCTAAGTATGTATTTTAAAAATATTTTATAATGATGTTTATATTCGATTTTGTTTTTATAACATAGGGTTCCATAAATTAGATAAACCTCAGCGTCCCCCGCATGGAATGCCTTTATTGTAAAATAGGTGCATGGTGGAGTGCCTTTAGTGTTACCATTAGAGTTGTTTCAGCAGATCGTTTATACGGATAAAGGGTGAGCCCTCTTTCAATCAAGTTGCAGTCCTAATTCGGCTCTCTGCAGTCCGCTGGACCCTATATACAATGAATAACTAACCTCCAGTAGTTTGGGAGAAAATATGATTAGAGAGCAACAACAACAAATAATGACGTCTCCACGATGACATCACCCGATATGCATATGATTGGTTTGTCTTCTGGTAGGGTTCACCATTTTCTAACTAAAAAAACTAGTTTCAAAGAAATGAGCCATTGGTTTCAGACAAAAGTGAGCAAATGTTATTTTAGGATGCCGGACGGACGGACAACGCCAAAAACGAAAGTTCACCAGCTTACAGCTCGGGAACTAATAACGAAAGAATTTAAATTCAATCAAAAGTTCGCTTTGTGAAGTACCATCCAGTTGTTGTTATTGTTGTTGTTTTTGTTGTTTTTGTTGCTGGTATTGTTGTTGCCGTTGTTGTTGCTGTTATTGTTGTTGCCGTTGTTGTTGTTGCTGTTATTTTTGTTGCCTGTTTTGTTGTTTGTTTTGTTTTGTTTTGCTTTTTTTGCAAAGAAAACCTGTAAAGGCTTTGGAAAGAAGTTACTGATGTATGGAATTTCTGAAGAAGACGATGGCAACGACAACAAAAGGTGCAGAGCAGCAGCAGCCACAATACAAACAATACCAACAACGACGACACGTCCACCTACTACCCACGTAAAATCAAGAACAGATGCAAGCCGAGATACAGAAACAGGAAGAAGAAAGAAAAAGGTTGTAGCAGAAGTAAAAGCGAAGGTGAGGACTACATTTTGTGAAGAGGAGAACTACATTTTGTGAAGAGGAGAAACTACATTTTGTGAAGAGGAGAACTACATTTTGTGAAGAAGAGGAGGACTACATTTTGTGAAGAAGAGGACTACATTTTGTGAAGAAGAGGACTACATTTTGTGAAGAGGAGAACTACATTTTGTTAAGAAGAGGAGGACTACATTTTGTGAAGAAGAGAACTACATTTTGTGAAGAAGAGGAGAACTACATTTTGTGAAGAAGAGAAGAACTACATTTTGTGAAGAAGAGGAGAACTACATTTTGTGAAGAGGAGGACTACATTTTGTGAAGAAGAGGACTACATTTTGTGAAGAAGAGGAGAACTACATTTTGTGAAAGAGAGGACTACATTTTGTGAAAGAGAGGACTATATTTTGTGAAAGAGAGGACTACATTTTGTGAAGAGGAGGACTACATTTTGTGAAGAAGAGGAGAACTACATTTTGTGAAGAAGAGGAGAACTACATTTTGTGAAAGAGAGGACTACATTTTGTGAAAGAGAGGACTATATTTTGTGAAAGAGAGGACTACATTTTGTGAAGAGGAGGACTACATTTTGTGAAGAAGAGGAGAACTACATTTTGTGAAGAAGAGGAGAACTACATTTTGTGAAAGAGAGGACTACATTTTGTGAAAGAGAGGACTATATTTTGTGAAAGAGAGGACTACATTTTGTGAAGAAGAGAACTACATTTTGTGAAAGAGAGAACTACATTTTGTGAAGAAGAGGAGAACTACATTTTGTGAAAGAGAGGACTACATTTTGTGAAGAAGAGGAGAACTACATTTTGTGAAGAAGAGGAGAACTACATTTTGTGAAGAGGAGGACTACATTTTGTGAAGAGGAGAACTACATTTTGTGAAGAGGAGAACTACATTTTGTGAAGAGGAGAACTACATTTTGTGAAAGAGAGGACTATACTTTGTGAAAGAGAGGACTACATTTTGTGAAGAGGAGGACTACATTTTGTGAAGAGGAGGACTACATTTTGTGAAGAAGAGGAGAACTACATTTTGTGAAGAAGAGGACTACAATTTGTGAAGAAGAAGAGGACTACATTTTGTGTAGAAGAGGAGAACTACATTTTGTGAAGGTGAGGACTACATTTTGTGAAGAAGAGGAGAACTACATTTTGTGAAGAAGAGGAGAACTACATTTTGTGAAGAAGAGGAGAACTACATTTTGTGAAGAAGAGGACGGACGGACAACGCCAAAAACGAAAGTTCACCAGCTTACAGCTCTGGAACTAAGAACGAAAGAATTCAATCAAAAGTTCGCTTTGTGAAGTACCATCCAGTTGTTGTTTTTGTCGTTTTTGTTGCTGGTATTGTTGTTGCCGTTGTTGTTGCTGTTATTGGTGTTGCCGTTGTTGTTGTTGCTGTTATTTTTGTTGCCGGTTTTGTTGTTTGGTTTGTTTTGTTTTGCTTTTTTTGCAAAGAAAACCTGTAAAGGCTTTGGAACGAAGTTACTGATGTATGGAATTTCTGAAAAAGACGATTGCAACGACAACAAAAGGTGCAGAGCAGCAGCAGCCACAATACAAACAATACCAACAACGACGACACGTCCACCTACTACCCACGTAAAATCAAGAACAGATGCAAGCCGAGATACAGAAACAGGAAGAAGAAAGAAAAAGGTTGTAGCAGAAGTAAAAGCGAAGGTGAGGACTACATTTTGTGAAGAGGAGAACTACATTTTGTGAAGAGGAGAAACTACATTTTGTGAAGAGGAGAACTACATTTTGTGAAGAAGAGGAGGACTACATTTTGTGAAGAAGAGGACTACATTTTGTGAAGAAGAGGACTACATTTTGTGAAGAGGGGAACTACATTTTGTTAAGAAGAGGAGGACTACATTTTGTGAAGAAGAGAACTACATTTTGTGAAGAAGAGGAGAACTACATTTTGTGAAGAAGAGAAGAACTACATTTTGTGAAGAAGAGGAGAACTACATTTTGTGAAGAGGAGGACTACATTTTGTGAAGAAGAGGACTACATTTTGTGAAGAAGAGGAGAACTACATTTTGTGAAAGAGAGGACTACATTTTGTGAAAGAGAGGACTATATTTTGTGAAAGAGAGGACTACATTTTGTGAAGAGGAGGACTACATTTTGTGAAGAAGAGGAGAACTACATTTTGTGAAGAAGAGGAGAACTACATTTTGTGAAAGAGAGGACTACATTTTGTGAAAGAGAGGACTATATTTTGTGAAAGAGAGGACTACATTTTGTGAAGAGGAGGACTACATTTTGTGAAGAAGAGGAGAACTACATTTTGTGAAGAAGAGGAGAACTACATTTTGTGAAAGAGAGGACTACATTTTGTGAAAGAGAGGACTATATTTTGTGAAAGAGAGGACTACATTTTGTGAAGAAGAGAACTACATTTTGTGAAAGAGAGAACTACATTTTGTGAAGAAGAGGAGAACTACATTTTGTGAAAGAGAGGACTACATTTTGTGAAGAAGAGGAGAACTACATTTTGTGAAGAAGAGGAGAACTACATTTTGTGAAGAGGAGGACTACATTTTGTGAAGAGGAGAACTACATTTTGTGAAGAGGAGAACTACATTTTGTGAAGAGGAGAACTACATTTTGTGAAAGAGAGGACTATATTTTGTGAAAGAGAGGACTACATTTTGTGAAGAGGAGGACTACATTTTGTGAAGAGGAGGACTACATTTTGTGAAGAAGAGGAGAACTACATTTTGTGAAGAAGAGGACTACATTTTGTGAAGAAGAAGAGGACTACATTTTGTGTAGAAGAGGAGAACTACATTTTGTGAAGGTGAGGACTACATTTTGTGAAGAAGAGGAGAACTACATTTTGTGAAGAAGAGGAGAACTACATTTTGTGAAGAAGAGGAGAACTACATTTTGTGAAGGTGAGGAGAACTACATTTTGTGAAGAAGAGGAGAACTACATTTTGTGAAGATGAGGAGAACTACATTTTGTGAAGAAGAGGAGAACTACATTTTGTGAAGAGGAGGACTACATTTTGTGAAGAAGAGGAGGACTACATTTTGTGAAGAAGAGGAGAACTACATTTTGTGAAGAAGAGGAGAACTACATTTTGTGAAGAAGAGGAGAACTACATTTTGTGAAGAAGAGGAGAACTACATTTTGTGAAGAAGAGGAGAACTACATTTTGTGAAGGTGAGGACTACATTTGGTGAAGAGGAGAACTACATTTTGTGAAGAAGAGGAGAACTACATTTTGTGAAGAAGAAAAGAACTACATTTTGTGAAGATGAGGACTACATTTTGTGACGAGGAGAACTACATTTTGTGAAGAAGAGGAGGACTACATTTTGTGAAGAAGAGGAGGACTACATTTTGTGAAGAAGAGAACTACATTTTGTGAAGGTGAGGACTACATTTTGTGAAGAAGAGGAGAACTACATTTTGTGAAGAAGAGGAAGACTACATTTATTTTGTGAAGAGGAGGACTACATTTTGTGAAGAAGAAGAGAACTACATTTTGTGAAGGTGAGGACTACATTTTGTGAAGAAGAGGAGAACTACATTTTGTGAAGAAGAGGAGGACTACATTTTGTGTAGAGGAGGAGAACTACATTTTGTGAAGGTGAGGACTACATTTTGTGAAGAAGAGGAGAACTACATTTTGTGAAGAAGAGGAGAACTACATTTTGTGAAGAAGAGGAGAACTACATTTTGTGAAGGTGAGGAGAACTACATTTTGTGAAGAAGGTGAGGACTACATTTTGTGAAGAAGAGGAGAACTACATTTTGTGAAGAAGAGGAGAACTACATTTTGTGAAGAAGAGGAGAACTACATTTTGTGAAGGTGAGGACTACATTTTGTGAAGAGGAGAACTACATTTTGTGAAGGTGAGGACTACATTTTGTGAAGAGGAGAACTACATTTTGTGAAGAGGAGAACTACATTTTGTGAAGAAGAGGAGAACTACATTTTTTGAAGAAGAGGAGAACTACATTTTGTGAAGAAGAGGAGGACTACATTTTGTGAAGGTGAGGACTACATTTTGTGAAGAGGAGAACTACATTTTGTGAAGAAGAGGAGGACTACATTTTGTGAAGAAGAGGAGAACTACATTTTTTGAAGAGGAGGACTTCATTTTGTGAAAGAGAGGACTACATTTTGTGAAGAAGAGGAGAACTACATTGTGTGAAGAGGAGGACTACATTTTGTGAAAGAGAGGACTACATTTTGTGAAAGAGAGGACTACATTTTGTGAAAGAGAGGACTACATTTTGTGAAGAGGAGGACTATATTTTGTGAAGAAGAGGAGGACTACATTTTGTGAAAGAGAGGACTACATTTTGTGAAAGAGAGGACTACATTTTGTGAAGAGGAGAACTACATTTTGTGAAGAGGAGAACTACATTTTGTGAAGAAGAGGAGAACTACATTTTGTGAAGAAGAGAACTACATTTTGTGAAGAAGAGGACTACATTTTGTGAAGAGGACTACATTTTGTGAAGAAGAGGAGAACTACATTTTGTGAAGAGGAGGACTACATTTTGTGAAGAGGAGGACTACATTTTGTGAAGAAAAAGAGGACTACATTTTGTGAAGAAGAAGAGGACTACATTTTGTGAAGAGGAGAACTACATTTTGTGTAGAAAAGGAGGACTACATTTTGTGAAGAAGAGGAGGACTACATTTTGTGAAGAAGAGGAGAACTACATTTTGTGAAGAGGACTACATTTTGTGAAGAGGAGGACTACATTTTGTGTAGAAGAGGACTACATTTTGTGAAGAGGAGGACTACATTTTGTGAAAGAGAGGACTACATTTTATGAAGAAGAGGAGAGCTACATTGTGTGAAGAGGAGGACTACATTTTGTTAAAGAGAGGACTACATTTTGCGAAAGAGAGGACTACATTTTGTGAAGAGGAGGACTACATTTTGTGAAGAAGAGGACTACATTTTGTGAAGAGGAGGACTACATTTTGTGAAGAAGAGGAGGACTACATTTTGTGAAAAAGAGGAGGACTACATTTTGTGAAGAAGAAGAGGACTACATTTTGTGAAGAAGAGGACTACATTTTGTGTAGAAAAAGAGGACTACATTTTGTGAAGAGGCGGACTACATTTTGTGAAGAAGAGGAGGACTACATTTTGTGAAGAGGAGGACTACATTTTGTGAAGAAGAGGAGGACTACATTTTGTGAAGAAGAGGACTACATTTTGTGAAGAGGAGGACTACATTTTGTGAAGAGGAGGACTACATTTTGTGAAGAGGAGGACTACATTTTGTGAAGAAGAGGAGGACTACATTTTGTGAAGAGGAGGACTACATTTTGTGAAGAGGAGGACTACATTTTGTGAAGAAGAGGAGGACTACATTTTGTGAAAAAGAGGAGGACTACATTTTGTGAAGAAGAAGAGGACTACATTTTGTGAAGAAGAGGACTACATTTTGTGTAGAAAAGGAGGACTACATTTTGTGAAGAGGAGGACTACATTTTGTGAAGAAGAGGAGGACTACATTTTGTGAAGAAGAGGAGAACTACATTTTGTGAAGAGGAGGACTACATTTTGTGAAGAAGAGGAGGACTACATTTTGTGAAGAAGAGGACTACATTTTGTGAAGAGGAGGACTACATTTTGTGAAGAGGAGGACTACATTTTGTGAAGAGGAGGACTACATTTTGTGAAGAAGAGGAGGACTACATTTTGTGAAAAAGAGGAGGACTACATTTTGTGAAGAAGAGGACTACATTTTGTGAAGAGGAGGACTACATTTTGTGAAGAAGAGGACTACGTTTTGTGAAGAAGAGGAGAACTACATTTTGTGAAGAAGAGGACTACATTTTGTGAAAGAGAGGACTACATTTTGTGAAAGAGAGGACTACATTTTGTGAAGAAGAGGACTACATTTTGTGAAGAAGAGGAGAACTACATTTTGTGAAGAAGAGGACTACATTTTGTGAAGAAGAGGAGGACTACATTTTGTGAAGAAGAGGACTACATCTTGTGTAGAAGAGTGTCACGTGGGGTTTATGGGCTCTGCACAATGGAATTATGGACCCTCACGCTTATTCGGTGGGAACTGCTAGTAAGTCACCCTATGAATTACTTTAATAAATTTATTTGTTCAGCTCGTTCTGTGTTAAGGTTGGGGTACAGAAATAGATAGAAAAATGGTAAAAGAATACTGTCACACTAGCTTTCACACGGCTATGAATCATATGTAGACCAGCCACTTGATAACAGTTAAACTCACACATTTATTTCTTCTACTCTATACAAGATTCTCTAAGTACTAATCTAACTTAAAAAGTCTCTTTCAATGCTAATAGTTCGATCGCTGATAGTCTAGGCAGCTGTTATATCTTCCTCGGGCACTTGCTATGATATTTCATGTAGATTTGGACTACTGTGGTCCTGTTTACAGTTTCTGAAGAGTTGGACTACTGTGGTCCTGTTATGATCAGTTTAAGTGCACCTTCGTTTTTGCACTTAACTCATGTGTGGGGTGTTCGAAGTCCTTCTGTGAGGTAGCTTCTGGTACACCTTTGTCGTTGTGTAGTTGGGTTCCCTTGCCACGCTGTGGGGTCTGACAGGGTGTTTTACCGGGTCGCTCGTTCCGACTTGTGCGGTAGAGGTTCCTCAACCAACTAGTCGTTTCTGTGGAGTGGGGTGCACAGGATAGCTCGGGATAGCTCGGGATAGCTCGCCTGCTCGTCTGTAATATAAGAGACGAAATTCTGCACAACCCTGAATAATCGGTTTGTGCAGAGCGTCTCACTGAAAGCCAAGTAGCCCTCAGTGATAGCTCCACATCTCTATACATAAGCGACGAACATTCTGCTACTTCCGGGGTCCACTGGAATCTCACTCTAAATTCCTATACATACATAAATATAAATCGTGTCTAACTATACACATACAGAATTAATAATATTATAAACATTCACGGGTACAGCCACTGGTCTGCAAAACATACATATAAGTTAAACAACAGTGGTTCCGTACGGGATACAACATGGCGGCGCAACCGGTCGTGTTTCGGCTCGTGGTCGGCTCTTCCACGTGGTACGGCAAATTCGGATTAATAATTCACATTTATGCATAGCAAATTCCACAAACATAATTTCAACAATAATATAAATATATCACGATGAAACAGAAGGGTGTTCATTTACCTGTTTGACAAGTTCAGGCCCGTGTTGACTGAATAGAATTCTGAGATTCTAAGTCCTGCTTCCTGGTCTATGAGTGAAGGTAGTTCTCTGCTAGCTAAGGAGATGTTACTTCTTCCTCGTCTCACACACGACTGACCAAGCTGTGCTAGGTTTTGACACAGTCAAAACTGCTCTACCCACTTAGCCTGCTGCTGATTGGTTAAAACGGTCCGATTCAAAGCTCAAGTGCTGACTCACTGCGAAGCGTGGGTCGGGCTCGCGGTGTGTGGCTTGCTGTGTAATTTAATTGCGGCTGAGTAATAGTCTAACTTCTCTACTGTTACAAAGACTACACATGGCTAAATAGTCAACAAGCAGAGTTAAGACTAGCCGGTTCGTGACAAAGAGGAGGACTACATTTTGTGAAGAAGAGGAGAACTACATTTTGTGAAGAAGAGGAGGACTACATTTTGTAAAGAAGAGGAGGACTACATCTTGTGAAGAAGAGGACTACATTTTGTGAAGGAGAGGAGAACTACATTTTGTGAAGAAGAGGACTACATTTTGTGAAAGAGAGGACTACATTTTGTGAAGAAGAGGACTACATTTTGTGAAGAAGAGGAGAACTACATTTTGTGAAGAAGAGGACTACATTTTGTGAAGAAGAGGAGGACTACATTTTGTGAAGAAGAGGACTACATCTTGTGAAGAAGAGGAGAACTACATTTTGTGAAGAAGAGGAGAACTACATTTTGTGAAGAAGAGGAGGACTACATTTTGTAAAGAAGAGGAGGACTACATCTTGTGAAGAAGAGGAGGACTACATTTTGTGAAGAAGAGGAGGACTACATTTTGTGAAGAAGAGGAGGACTACAATTTGTGAAGAAGAGGAGGACTACATTTTGTAAAGAAGAGGAGGACTACATTTTGTGAAGAAGAGGGAAAATTATGAGGAAGGGAAGCTGGACAAAAAAAACTTTCTTAACCCCTCCGCCACGTCCAATTCCCCAGTCACTCTCTATGCCCCAACCAGCCTTCATACCTTCTTCGTGTTTCCCCCTCCTAAACAAAAATCATTATTGAAGAACAGTCCAAACGCTTTCGGATCCTAAAGAGGGCGCGAAGAATCAACAACAATGCTTAAAAAAAAAAGAAAGAAGAAGTCATACTGAGCATCCGAGAAACCCTACAGACAACGTAAAACATAAAATAGTTAAAATCAACATCGACCGCAGCAAGTTCGGATCCTCTGTTACAAGGTAGAATGCAGGTGAGACGTTTTTCCGTCGCCATCTTTCTGTTTTGACAACTCGCTTTTATTTGCGCGTTAGAAGTTTTGTTCATGCCGACCTTGCTAAAAGGGAAAGAGAAAACGAAATCTTTAAAGGAGATTTGTGTTTTTTTTCTGTCGGCGTTAGTTCTGCTTTGACGTTCTAGCATTATTTGCTCATTTGGGGACTTTCCATTTCGACCATCTTGGTCAGAAACAAAAATCGGTGCATGAAAACAAAGGAGGACATGGAAAGAAAAGAAAAGTAGCTGGAGAAAAGACAAAGGGAGGTAAAGAAAGAAGAAGATGAGGAGAAGGAGGAGGAAGAAGATGAAAAAGAAAAAAATGAAAGAAAGATGTAAAGAAAGAAGAAGAGGAGGAGGAGGAGGAAGAAGAAGAAGAAGAAGAAGAAGAAGAAGAAGAAGAAGAAGAAGAAGAAGAAGAAGAAGAAGAAGATGACGACGACGACGACGACGACGAAGAAGAAGAAGAAGAAGAAGAAGAAGGAGGAGGAGGAGAAGAAGACACATGTTATTCATTCATTTTGTTTTCATATAAAATCTATCGTATTGAATTGTAGCCAATGATACCAATATTGCATGTTTGTGTTAACAACACTGACACTCTAGCAGATTTAACAACAGAATATGACAATATAGTGAATTTGAGCTGAAGAAGTTCAGGGTCCATCAGCCATACTAGCATGTCAAAGAAACCCAATTCATATTCCTAATTTCTACTTTTCATTTCTTTGGCTCCAACAAGGGCAGGGAAAAAAAAATACTAACCGAGTCCGGCAATGATGGAAAATGACAGGCAAATCAGAAATACAGTCACGCAACCCAGCCTTTGGCGTCACTTCCGCACACGCATGCGCTAGCGTTTCACTTCCTCACGCACATGCGCTGGCTTTCACTTCCGTATAGGGGGCAATATCCAATCAAGAGATGGCGTGTAAGGGCCTATCATATTTCTGTGTAGCGGGGCATTTGCAATATTCGTGCCGTCAGAGATTGCAAATCACTGTGTGGCTAAATAGGGCCAAAGTATGGAATTATGGCAGCAGTTTTGTAGTATAAAGGGTTCCCTGGGCACCAATGTTTCATTTGATTCGGAATGTCTTGTGGTGTTGCATTACCCTCTATTAATATCCTAAATCAAAGTATTGATGTCATGGGATGAATGGTCTCCAGCGTGACACTCAGCGCCGGTACGGAGCGAGTGTGCCTCTCGGCCCGATCTTGTTTGTACTTCTTTACATTCTATTCCGTTTGTACTGGTTCTCATCATCATCATCATCATCATCATCATCATCATCATCATCATCACCACCACCACCACCACCATCATCATTGATTTATTTATTGTTTTGTTATAGCGCTTTACCAGCTCAAGAGCTGCTTAAGGCGCTGGCTGATACTGGATCGACCTCAAGCCGCCCCAAACGCCAAATTGCTGCTTTAGGCGCATCGACCGCCGTCCCAGACAACTGAGCCCAATCCTGGTCGAACGGGGATAGAGAGAGGGGAAGGACCTAGTGCTCCTTGGGCGTGTTGATGCAACTATCAATCACGCGTCTAAGACACGAGCGTCATTGATCTTTAAAAGCCCGTCCGATTGAATACCCGTGTTCGTAGACTGCAAAGCCCTCCTGCTCTTTCTCATTCCTGCTCTGTTCTATCAATTTGCTATACTATCTTCCTCTTCGCTAGACCAGTCACCTACCTTTTTTCTTGAAAACTCTTCCAGGACAAGACTCCGTATTTGTGTATGAGGTCTGTTGGACCAGCTTGGGAATATTGGACGCTTTCTGCCAGGTGGTCACTAGGGTTTCCTATGATGTTATTATTTAGCAATGTAGGCATTTTATATGTATGTGTTTTGTTGATAATTTATAATGAGGTTTGTATTCTATTTAGATTTTGTAAACGGGGGTTCGATAAATTAGAGTGCAGCCTCAGCGTACCCTGCGTGGGATGTCTTTATTGTAAAGTGACTTGCTGGTGGAGAGCTTTCAGTGTTACCACTAGGGTTGTTTCGGTAGATCTTTATGCGGATCGGGGGTTGTCCGGTCCTGATTTGGCTCGAAAGAGTCCGCTGGACCTAAAGCAATAATAATATAATGTAATGTAATGTCATGCCTAGCCCTCTGTCTACGCTCAATCTCATCAACAATATGGTCGAAATCACAGAGCCCCCATTTTTCATCATAATTCTCCAAAACTAATAAGAGTGGTGTATAAGTTTGCGTTGCAGTGTTTGATCGGTTCTATTTTCAGTCCGTCTATCCCGTTTCGTCCTCGTCGTATCGAGTGAGGAAACCGGAGTACCCGAAGAAAAAAAAAACCAACCTCGGTGACCTGATAGGCTCATACCTAAGTTAAACAGTTTGCTCCCTTGGGAGGTTCGAACTCTCGCCACGAAACCAACGACAAGCTTGAAAATGGTGGGTTGGATAATAAGTGGCGTGTGTAGAGTAGGCATGAGCTTGGCGTTTGTCTGGATGATGTGTGGAAAGAGAGCGGGTGAGTGGGGTGGAATTTGGGAGAGGAGCGGTTGACGGAAAGTGTGAGGCGAAGAGAGAGAGAGAGAGAGAGAGAGAGAGAGAGAGAGAGAGAGAGAGAGAGAGAGAGAATCAGAATCTTGATTGTCCTAATAAAAACAGCAGGAAATGCGTGTGCGGTGTATACATCAGCACAACAGCACCAAAACAATGACATTAAAAGACATAAAAGACACCCCTGGAAATAAAAACAAAAATTAAAAACGTACTATAAATAACAGAGAAGCACTTATACACAAAACATAATATTTAGACAAGTTAATCTTAACACATTGCACCGGCTGTTTTTAATTATATGCAAATAAACAAGTTCATCAGTAGTTCTCAGTAGTAGCGGTTGCTGTTGTTGTTGCAGCTGCTGCTGAAAATGATGATAATGATGATGGCGACGATGGTCATAATGATGCTGCAAATGATGATGTTGATGATGATGATGATGACGATGATGGTGATGATGATGATGATGAGAATGATGATTGATATGGTAATAATGTTACAATTAACAATAATGGCAACTGCTACTGATGATGATGATGATGATGATGATGATGATGATGATGATGATGATGATGATGATGATGACGAGGACGACGAGGACGACGAAGATAACAAGGATGAAAGAGCATTTTATTCTTCTCTTGATCAATATCCTAACACACATGACAGTGAAATAAACTAGGGTCATGTTTTAGGTTTAACATTTCAATTTAAATCAGAAAATGGCAGCATCAGGAACACAAATCTGTATACATAGAGAGAAAGAGAGAGAGAGAGAAAGAGAGAGAGAGATATAGAGAGAGAGAGTGAGAGAGAGAGAGAGAGAGAGAGAGAGAGAGCTTTCCTTCCTCTTCTCTTCTCTTCCCAACTTCCCTCTTTCTCCCTCTAACAGCATCGAGGCTAAGCAGAACAAATACTGAAGCGGGACTCCAACCCAGTCACTGTTTGTTCCCAGAGCTAGGGTTCTGTTTTCTTTTCTTCTCTCCTTCTGCTGTTCTCTTTCCCTTCTATTCTTGTTTTCTGTCCCTCGCTCCCTCCCTCTCTGTCTGTCTGTCTGTCTGTCTCTCTCTCCCCCCCCCCTCTCTCTCTCTCTCTCTCCCTCTCTCTCTCTCTCTCTCTCTCTCTCTCTCTCTCTCTCTCTCTCTCTCTCTCTCTCTCTCTCTCTGTTATTTCTCCTTCGCTTCTTCTATTTTTGTTTTGTCTCTCTTTGTGGCGTTTCTCTTTTTTTCTCTTCGTTTTCCTCGCTGCACCTAATCCGTCTTTTCTTCTTTATAAATTAATTCTTTGTCATTATTTCCACGTGGACATTCTTTGGGTTTGGTGCTCATTCTGCCCGTCCGTCTTCTTCTTCTTCTTTGGGACTCATTTTGGATGTTGTCTATGCTTGTTTATTCATTGTTCATTTTTTCTCTACCCTCAACGTGACTGGTTTTTAAAAAATTATTCTTTCCTCGTATTTCAACGTTGCGCTCTTTCAGTTTCTCCACTTGGTTTGGAAATTGTATGCTTCTTGTGTGATGTTGGATTTTGGAGACCTGTTTTCTTTTCTGGTCAGTGAGCAATAACAACGACAGTTGGAGTGTTTGTGTTGTAGTAGTGGTGATGGTGGGGGTGGGGGTGGAGCGGATGGTGGGTTTGTTTTGTTTGGAAGTAAATTCCAAACGGATTGAAGAAAATGAAAATGGACCATGGTTAAAGATAAAGACTACAAACATAATTTTGATAATTTTCTTTTTTGATCTAATGGTAACCTCATTTGCTAGCATGGGTATGTCACCAACGGGTTTAATGCATTGGTTTCTTCAAGCGAGGCGAACTGACGAGAAGGCAAAATAAAAATCAATTTTCATTTTTGAAATTTAGATTGCTTGCATCCAATGCTATTATTGAAGGTAGGGACAAAACCGGAGTACCCGGACAAAACCTTCGGTGTCCTGAAAAGTGTGGTCCATATAAGTCACTTAGGACCGCCCCGTGCAGGGTTCTGGACCCCCAACCTTCGGCATAGGAAAGCAACACCTTATCAACTGTGTTACCAGGCCAACCCCCACACCCTTCACTCTATCCATTAATATCGCAAGTAGACACAGCGACGTGTCAGTCATCAACATCTGATACATCACTATGGCTAAGAGAGGAAGGTTTCTTTTCTTAGTGTTGGCCTAGGTCAACATCGGGTGCTCTCCCCTTACAATAACTGTATCATTTTTGTTTTCTGCCGAGTTCTGTCCCTTTTAGTCCGCCCCTCCATCCCTCACCCCCCCCCCCACCCACCCCCCCCCCCCCCAGTTCAGTTCAGCCAGTACATACGTAGGGACGCTAGCATAAGACATACTACAAACACACACACACACACACACACACACACACACATACACACATATTTGCAATACATCACAACTGGGTTTATTTAAGAATTTAGGAATCGGAAAGTGTTTTTTTGACGGAAAGAATGCAAACTTCTTCTAAAAATGTAAGAATCTAATGAAAAATTGGCTCTTTCCGTCTCAAAAGTTGACCTAGTTCCTTCAAAATTTCTCCGAAAACTGACTGTATTTTCTCCGTCCCGGATAGAGCACTCCCTTGTACTTAAAACACTCTCATGCACTACAACTGCACTCCCATGCACTAAAAAAGCACTCCCGCGTGTCGTGTCTACAGAAACTATCAATTTAGTGAGGTCACTTTCATAATAAACATATTGGAATGACGTATGTTACCGTCACTTCCGGAATCAGTTGAGCGAGCAATAAAATAGCAAGAAGCTGCCAACTCAAGTGTGTGAAGACTTGAATATATATACAAACACATACACGACAATGGCGACGAGTCTAAACCATCTACTAGGCCGCCCACCAGCTTTTGAAGCGACAGGCGATGCTCATACCCTGAGTGTGAGGTGGACATCGTGGATCGAAGAGTTCGAGGCGTACGCGGACAGCGTCGGTCTGTTCGTTGACGAAAATGCCGATAACGCTGTCAAACAGCAGCGAAGAGCTTTGTTGTTGTACACAGCGGGCAGAGAGGTGAGAGAGATTTTTTCTAACCTACCAGACAAAGGCACAACGGTTGAGTATGACAGGGCAGTAGCAGCTCTCAACAAACACTTCAAAATAAAGCCGAACAAGACATTCCAAAGACATAAATTCCGTAAGCTGATACAGCAAGTAAATGAAACCATTGCTCAGTTCGTTAGCAGACTAAGGATCAATGCTGATGGCTGTGAATTTGACAACGTGGATGACCAGATCAAAGATCAAGTAGTCGAGGCCGCAAGATCCGATGTACTCCGTCGAAAACTGCTTGAAAAAGGCGACGAACTGACTCTGGCAATGACTTTGAAAATAGCAGCAACGTTTGAAGCTGTTGAAGAGCAGACGCGTCAAATGAAACAGTGTCATCTTTCTTCCGACAACAGCAACAACTCCGTAGCCAAAATCAACACAAAAGCTGGCAAGGGGGAATGCTACAGATGTGGTGGCACAGATCACTTCGGAAGTAACCCCAAATGCCCGGCTAGAGGACATACCTGCCGAGGTTGTGGAGGGCCAAACCACTTCGAGAAGAAATGTCGCACAGGGAAGAGGAAAGAAGACAAACCAGAATCTGCACCAGGCAGACAACTGAAAGGAAGAAAGCGCCGCGTAAAACAGATTGAAGCAGAAGATTCTGATAAATCTGAAAGTGATGAAGAACACAACAGCGTCTTCATGGCTCGATCTAAAAGCATCAAAGATGACAAAATCACTGTTGAAGTAGGTGGTGTGCCAGTGGACATGATCATTGACTCTGGCAGTGACATAAACATTATTAGTGAGAAATTGTGGTCACAAATAAAAGTGAAAAACGCCAAGGTCACAGAGAAAAAGTGCAAGTCAAAGTTATATCCCTACACATCTGACACACCACTGAAAACTATAGCATGCTTTGATACAGAAGTCCGAATCGGAAAAAACCAAGTGCAGGCAGAATTTGTCGTCATCAAAGAAAAGGGTGAACCGCTTCTGAGCCGACAGACAGCTACTGAACTCGGAGTCCTTCAAATTGGTCTGAACATCAAGAATGTGTCGGTGTCAGAATACGAAGACATCACCAGCGAGTTCAAACCTTTGTTCAATGGATTTGGGAAACTGAAAGATCGTCAAGTAAAACTCACGGTCGATCCGAAAGTCAAACCCGTTGCTCAACCAATTAGAAGAACGCCATTTGGCCTGAGATCCAAGGTCAAAGCCAAAATCCAGGAACTAATAGACATGGACATCATTGAGCCAGTGGAAAATCCCACTCCCTGGGTCAGTCCTGTTGTTATTGTTCCAAAGGCGAACAACGATATCCGCATGTGTGTGGATATGAGGCGTGTCAATGAGGCCGTAATGAGGGAACGCCACCCGATTCCTACAATCGAAGAACTGCTACAAGACATGGCCGAAAGCAGAATCTTCACGAAGTTAGATCTGAGAATGGGTTATCACCAGCTCGAGTTACACCCCGACTCCCGAGACATCACCACATTTGTGACACACTGTGGGTTATTCAGATACAAAAGACTGGTGATGGGAATCAATGCTGCATCAGAAATTTACCAGCATGAGATTCAGCAAGTCGTACAAGGCATTCCTGGAGTAGCAAACCTGTCCGATGACATTATCATTCATGCGCCGAACCAGGAAGAGCACGACGAACGACTGAAACAGACATTACAGAGACTTCAAAATGCGGGTCTTACTCTGAACGCCGATAAATGCCAGTTCCGCCGGACCGAGATTGAGTTTCTGGGTCACAAACTGTCAGCTAAAGGGATCGACCCAACCAAAGACAAAGTTGAAGCTGTTACCAATGCCCGAGAGCCGCAGAATGTCAGTGAAGTCAGAAGTTTTCTGGGACTCGTGAATTACTGCTCCAGATTCATTCCAAACTTCGCCACGTTGACAGAACCCCTGCGCAAACTGACCAGGAAGAAACAGCAATTTCACTTCGGGCCAAAACAAAAAGAAGCATTCGAAGCCTTGAAGAAAGCTCTGGGGAGTGCCAAGACACTTGGATACTACGACCCGAAAGCACACACACAAATCGTCACTGACGCTTCTCCAGTAGGCATTGCGGGTATTCTGATACAGAAACAAGCTGATGGACCCAGAGTGATCAGCTACGCACACCGCAGCCTTACTAATGTTGAAAGACGGTACTCGCAGACGGAGAAAGAAGCTCTTGCGATCGTCTGGGCATGTGAGAAATTTCATGCATACATTTATGGTCTGAACTTTGACCTCCTGACAGATCATAAACCACTCCAAACCATCTACGGACCACGTTCCAAACCCAGTGCTCGAATAGAAAGATGGGTACTGAGACTGCAGGCTTACAAGTTTCGAGTCGTCTACATCCCAGGAAAGGCAAACATTGCCGATAGTCTGTCCAGACTGTTAGCAAACACATCTCCAAATCCTTCGTCCGACTTAGCCGATGAAGCAGAAGAACACATCCGCTTCATAACAGCAAGCGCCACACCGAATGCAGTGACAACAGAAGAGCTTGAGGCTACTGCAGGTGAAGATGAAGAACTAGAGATGGTACGACAGTGTATAGACAGTGGCCACTGGGAAAACTGCAATAAGCTGTATGCTGCAGTGAGTCCTGAACTATGTGTAGTGGGAAACCTAGTGCTCAGAGGATCCAGAATCGTGATTCCAACCAAGCTGAGACCACGTGTTCTTTCACTTGCGCATGAAGGTCATCTTGGTATTGTAGGAACAAAACAGAACCTGAGAACGAAAGTATGGTGGCCAGGAATGGAGAAAGAGGCTGAGAAGTTTTGCAAAACCTGTTATGGATGTCAGTTGGTCAGCCGTCCCAGCCCACCAGAACCAATCAGGAGCACCAAACTACCATCAGGGCCCTGGGAAGACATTGCACTCGACTTTCTCGGACCTCTACCATCAGGTCACTCTGTGTTGGTGTTACGTTGAAACGAACGAAAGTGTGTCTAAAGCGCGCACGATAGATCTAATCGTTTCGTTTTGCAAAGTATTCAATAATAGAGTTTATTTACCTTTGATTTGAGTTTGCATTGTTGTTAGGAAAGGCTTTGTATAACGTTGATAATTTGCGAAGTTTCTGGATCTGCGTGTTTACTCTTGATAGAAATTTCCGGATGGATATCGAAGGTCGTGAATGTTCCCGGAAGTAGAGAAAATGTGTAATGACGTAAGCCAGTGATGACGATCTTTAGTTCGATTGGTGGCAGTACGTCATTTCTACCATGTACCATATTGTTCCAGAAAAGAGAGAGGTTATTTAATCGTGTGCCGAGTCGCTGTTGAGAGTAAAGTTGTTGATAGTGATTTGGAAAGTTGCTGTGAAAGTTGTTGAGTTGAATTGAAAATTGTATGCAGTTGTTGATGTGTGCTGAATAAAAGTGGAAAACTTCATACGTCGACTTTGTGAATTGTATGCTGTTTGGACGGGCTGTGTGAATAAACGAATCTGAGTTACACAACTATCAGGAATTCAAGCATCGGGGCTGAATCAGATACTGATAGAAAACACCATCATCGAACTGAGTGTAACATTTTGGGGGTCAAGCCGCGATTCACGCCATAGCCAAGGGTTCAACTGCTACAACTCGAGTCAACGTTACGAGAGGCAGTCATCGAGGGTAGCCGCCAACGAGTTGCGTCGAGAGGGGCCAACATACTGGGACTACATCCGATAGATTCGGGTTGACTGCAAGGGCGTGTAGTCGCTGAAGAGTTGCTTCGTGAGCGAACAACAGATCGGGACTACGTGGCTACCGTAAGACTACGTCGAGGGACAGTCTCGGAGCTACATCGCCAGTGTTACAGCGAGCGTCGAGCGGACGTCGCGTATACTTCAGCACAGGAGCGTATACATCAACACCAGCGTGGTGCAGCGTCGCATACGACGAGGACAGCGGGGCCTGCGTCAGCGAAAGCGACTAGTGACAAGCATCAGCGCTACTGCAGAAAGCGTGCTGTTCTAGAACAGTCTAGAAAGGTACAGCATAGTCAAGAACTTTCCAGAAAAAAAAAGAACTCTACAGTCAAGAACTTTCTAGAAAAAGAACTTTCCAGAAAAAGAACTTTCTAGAAAAAGAACTTTCCAGAAAAGAACTTTCCAGAAGCATCAAGATGGCTGACTTCTGGCAGAAAGGGGTTGAACTAAATCTAAAAGGCAAACAGCTGACGGAGTACGTCAAGTCTCAGGAGAGAATACAAGAAAGAGAAGAACAACGTCAGCGTGAAGAAAGAGAAGATGAGCGACGGCGTGAAGAAAGAGAAATAGAGGAGCAGCGTCGCCGAGAAGAAAGAGAAGAGCGGCGTCAAGAAAGAGAGATGGAAGAGAGACGATTAGAAGCTGAGCGTCAACACCAGCTAGAGTTGGCGCGTATCCAGAACAATCAGCATGCGCCACAAGCCACCAACGACCATACGGCTCCAAAATTGCCAGCTTTCGTCGACGGGAAGGACCAGATCGACACCTATCTGGCGAGATTCGAAAGGTTCGCCGAAAGCTCCAATTGGCAACCTCGAGACTGGGCGATTCGACTAAGTGCACTTCTGACAGGGCAAGCGCTCGAAGTTTACACCAGACTGTCGAACGATGACGCCAAAAACTATGACGTCTTGAAAGAGGCCCTACTGCAGTGCTACAACTTTACAGAGAAGGGCTACCGTAAACGCTTCCGTGAATGCAGGCCTAAGTCAGACGAGACGCCAAAGCAGTTTGTGGAGCGCCTGTCGTCATATCTACACAAGTGGGTGGAGTTATCAGGCGAAATGAAGTCTTACGACAGTCTCCATGACCTGATTGTGAAAGAACAATTTCTCAATGCCTGTCACAAGGACCTAGCGACCTACTTAGAAGAACAAAAGTTGCAGACGCTAAAAGACGTTGCTGAGGCTGCTGAAAGATATCTCATCGCTCATGAGAAAACGTTGGGGCCACCCAGCGCGACGAAACACTTTCAGAAGACGGCAAGACATGGGAACCAGATCCAGGGGAGCCAGACGAGCCAGAGACACACTGACTCCACGCCTCCTCCCAGGGAAGGGCATTCAAGAGGCTGTTTTACCTGCAACGCTACAGACCACAGGGCGGCTAATTGTCCTCAAAACAAAAGTAGCGGACAGCGGAGCAGTACGGACAATTCAGCGGCGGGCAACCGGCAGAGGCGGTTCTCCAATCAACGGCAAACCAGTAGATCTGACCATCAAGTGTGCGGCGGGAGCGTCATTCTTCCGAGTGAGACCGAGCGCACAGCTATCCCTGCGGACGTGCAAGAGTGCATGACCGATGGCCAACTACTTCTTGCCAACGGAAAATCCATCCCCGTCGTCGCCAGCGCAGCTGTGACCGTCCAGAACATGCCTGTTTCTAAGGGACGCGTCGGAAATCATGAAGTGACTGTTTTAAGAGACTCTTGCTGCAGTGGGGTCATCGTCAGAGAAGACCTAATCGCTAAAGAACAGTTCACTGGCGATTCAAAATGGACACTTATGGCCGACAGCAAATGTGTGAGAGCGCCAGTTGCGAAGGTTCATGTCAACACCCCTTTCTACGTAGGCGAAGTCGAAGCGGTTTGCCTGAAGAAGCCGCTATACGATTTGATGATCGGGAATATCGACGGCGCGAGGCGACCCGACGACCCCGATTCAGAATGGAGTCCTGCCTCAACCCAACATGTCGAAGTTGCGGAGGAGGATCCATTGCCGTTTCCCGATGGAGACCTTACAGAGCTGCTACGGGACAATGTGGTTACTCCGGCTCAGCCCTGCCGACCAGAGATCGTCAGTGCTGTTACTACCAGGGCCCAGGCCAAGAGAGACAAGATGTCTACGCCACTGAAGGTCGCCGACAACTCCAAAGCTGCCATCGTGGACAGAGATAAGCTGATCCAGCTCCAGGAAGCTGATAGCACTTTAAACAAGTACAGGAACCGCCAAGACCACGTGACCAAGGGCAATGGCACGGTCTATTTTGAGGTGAAGGCCAAGATCCTGTACAGAATCTTCCAGCACCCGAGGGTCAACGGAGGTAAACCACTACGTCAAGTACTGGTACCATTACCCTTAAGGCGCCAGGTGATGGAAGTAGCGCATGACTCAATTATGGGAGGTCACCTAGGCATCAGGAAGACGTCAGACAGAATCCAGGCGGTGTTCTACTGGCCAGGGCTTCATGCGGACGTCAGCCGTTTCTGCCGATCATGTGACATTTGCCAGAAGACCATACCTCGAGGAAGGGTCCCGAAAGTGCCTATGCAGAGGATGCCTCTGATCGACCGACCTTTCAAGAGGGTGGCCTTAGACTTAATCGGCGAAATAAGACCTCCGAGTGAAGAAGGTCATCGGTGGGTACTGACTTTAGTGGACTATGCGACTCGGTACCCAGAAGCAGTGCCTCTGAAGAAGATTGACACTGAAACTGTCGCAGAGGCGCTAGTGGACATGTTCAGTAGACTTGGAGTGCCTGAAGAGATCCTGACAGACCTCGGGACGCAGTTCGTCTCCGACTGCATGAAGGAGGTGAACAGACTGCTGAGCATCCGGCATTTGACTACGACACCCTACCATCCGATGTGCAACGGGCTTGTCGAAAAGTTCAATGCTACGCTGAAGTCCACCCTGAAGAAACTGTGCAGCGAGCAGCCCAGACAATGGCATCGTTACATCAACGCCTTACTGTTCGCCTACAGAGAAGTGCCGCAGGAGTCCACCGGCTTTTCTCCGTTCGAGCTGCTGTACGGAAGAACCATCCGAGGGCCGATGCACATCCTAAAAGAACTGTGGACGAAAGAAGTAGACACCCCAGAGGTGAAGAACAGCTACCAGTACGTGTTTGAGCTACGGGAGAAGCTGGAGCAGACTCTCGAGATAGCCAGAGAAAACCTGAAGAAGTCCCAAGACTGTGGAAAGCACTACTACGATCGTAGGGCTGTGAACAGGAAGTTTAAACCTGGCAACAAAGTGCTGGTGCTGCTACCTACTGATCACAATAAGTTGCTGATGCAGTGGAAAGGCCCGTACGAAGTGGAGACCGTGGTGGGGATCAACGACTACAAGGTGAAGGTCGGCCAGCACTCCAAGATATACCACGCCAACCTCCTTAAGCTGTACGTGGAAAGGCCATCAGAGACTGTGCACGCAGCCACAGCAGCCGTGACCGACGACAGCTTTGACAGCGAGGAACTGTTGGAACTGGGAGACTTCCACAGCAAAGAAGGCATCAATGATGTTAAGCTAGGACCGAGCTTGACGGAAGGTCAAAAGTTGGAGCTCAATGACCTTATGGGCGAGTTTCCCCATAACTTCAATGATGTCCCAGGCTCTACGACTTTAGTCGAACATGAAGTCCACACCCAGACCTGGAAGGAGCATCTGCAGACCTTGAGGGAGCTGTTCCACCGTCCCGCAGAAGCCAACCTGACCGTGAGACCCAGCGAATGCATTCTGGGAGATGACAACGTCGACTGCGACGGACATCCGACGGAAGAAGGAGACAACGGAGGACGCACTGATTCCAGGGAAGCCCACGTGATCATCGTCTTTGACCCTGGGCCAATGACAACCGCAACTGACGAGGGCGTCGATTCCTTGCGAACGAAAGAATATTGACTGTGTGGACGAACTAAGAATATTGGTAATGACAGACTTGAAAATGAAAAACGTTGACTGGGTAAATGATCTGTGAACATTGACAGTATCCAGAAAGACTTGCAGATGAGAAACTTTGAATCTGTGTGAATGAACTGAAAACATTGACAGTGTTCGGACAGACTGAAATAAGTTTTAATTCTGAACTTTGTTTGTGCATTACGTTTCAACGTTGTTGAAAGAAATTAGGTAAATTTCTTCTTGAGTGGGGGGTTATGTTACGTTGAAACGAACGAAAGTGTGTCTAAAGCGCGCACGATAGATCTAATCGTTTCGTTTTGCAAAGTATTCAATAATAGAGTTTATTTACCTTTGATTTGAGTTTGCATTGTTGTTAGGAAAGGCTTTGTATAACGTTGATAATTTGCGAAGTTTCTGGATCTGCGTGTTTACTCTTGATAGAAATTTCCGGATGGATATCGAAGGTCGTGAATGTTCCCGGAAGTAGAGAAAATGTGTAATGACGTAAGCCAGTGATGACGATCTTTAGTTCGATTGGTGGCAGTACGTCATTTCTACCATGTACCATATTGTTCCAGAAAAGAGAGAGGTTATTTAATCGTGTGCCGAGTCGCTGTTGAGAGTAAAGTTGTTGATAGTGATTTGGAAAGTTGCTGTGAAAGTTGTTGAGTTGAATTGAAAATTGTATGCAGTTGTTGATGTGTGCTGAATAAAAGTGGAAAACTTCATACGTCGACTTTGTGAATTGTATGCTGTTTGGACGGGCTGTGTGAATAAACGAATCTGAGTTACACAACTATCAGGAATTCAAGCATCGGGGCTGAATCAGATACTGATAGAAAACACCATCATCGAACTGAGTGTAACAGTTGGTCGCGATCGACTATTACAGCAGGTATTACGAAATAGCCATCATGAAATCGACAACGGCAGAAAAGACGATAGAATCACTGAAAATTATCTTCGCCAGACATGGCTACCCTGTGACTGTCCACACTGACAATGGACCACAATTCATATCGCAAGTTTTTGCCGACTACATGCGCAGTATCGGAACTAAACACTTGAAAGTGACACCGAAATGGCCACAGGCGAATGGTGAGGTCGAGAGACAAAATCAGTCACTGCTGAAGCGCATGAAGATAGCCCAGGCTGAAGGCAAAGATTGGAAGGAGCAGATCCTGGCATACCTCATGGCCTACCGAGCCAGTCCTCATCCCACGACAGGAAAAAGCCCTACCGAGCTTCTCTTTGGTCGGAAGATCCGCACCAAGATGCCACAGCTGATTGCCGACACCATTGACCTCGAAGTTCGAGATCGTGACGCAGAGCAGAAAGGCTTGTCACAGCTGTATGCAGACCATAGGCGAGGCGCCGCCCAGTCTGATATCGTTCCTGGTGACAAGGTGCTGCTGAAAAGAGACAAATATCAAGGGAAACTTGATACGTCATTCTTGCCACAACCGTTCGAAATCATCGAGAAAACAGGCAGCAAGGTCACTGTACAGGCACCAGACGGGGCAACATACTCTGTAACCTGTCACATGTGAAGAAGTTCCTTGAGCGCGATGAGGCATCCAGTCCTTGCGAAGAAAACAGCACGCCGAACAACCCAGTTTCAAGCGGCGAAGTGGATGTCGGAAACCCCATTGTACACCAACCAACCCCACAACCATCCTGTACCTTTCAACCGCCTCGAGAAACGAACCCTAACCCTCTATCACAACCGCGAGCACAAGAAAGAGGTTCCATCAACCAACCACCAGCATTAACCCTGAGAAGATCGGAGAGAAAGAAAAGGATGCCAACGAAATTTGAAGACTATGTAATCGGTTATGTGAAATGACACTGACGAGCAATTCAAATCAACCCGACATTGTGACTTTAATTTCGTTTCCTTTATAGGTGTTTACAGCGACGTTTTAGTTATTGATTTGATTAAACCAGGAGTACTGGTTGACTTTAAATTGTTTAATTGTATTGAAAAAAAAGAGAAAAAAAAAGATATGGCAAATATGAAAATAGAACATTGGAATATTGAAAAACATTTGCCAAAATCAGAAGAAAAAAAAAAGACTGACTTATTTAGGAAAACGTCTGGTTAATTTATCGTTTAGTTATGTTACCTAGTTAAAGTGTTTATAAAGTTTATTTCTTTTCTAGTTAAAAACAGTGTTTTTTTCAGATTCCGAAGTAATCTCAAAGAAAGATGGAAATCTATTTTATATTATTCTGATGTCCAAGGGATAAGTTAAAATCGGATTTTATTTCTAAGTAAAGGAGGGATGTCGTGTCTACAGAAACTATCAATTTAGTGAGGTCACTTTCATAATAAACATGTTGGAATGACGTATGTTACCGTCACTTCCGGAATCAGTTGAGCGAGCAATAAAATAGCAAGAAGCTGCCAACTCAAGTGTGTGAAGACTTGAATATATATACAAACACATACACGACACCGCGCACTTAGAAAAAAGTGGGGTCTTGGAAAAAAGTGGGTTCCAAGCAAATAAACCCATTTGTTACTTGTTACTAAGAAAGACAAGGTCTGCTACCCATTTGTGCGTTTATTCAAGTGCACACACACACACACCTACACACACACACACACACATACCGTACGCATGCAAGGGCGCACGAACGCACTCACACACACATACACACATTCTCTCTCTCTTTCTTTGTTTTACGGCTCTCTCTATCCCCATTCCTCTGTCTATCACTCTCTCTCTCAAACACGACCAGTCATATATTCAGTGCTAAACAAACGAAACAAGACCAATTAGACCTGAATTAGACTGAACACGTGTGCCTTGCTCCCTCCCCCCTCTCCTCTCATTCTACCCTCCAACAAACAAACAAACAAACAAACAAACAAACAATGTGATAGAGGTTTTAAACAAATCGAGAAAAAATGAACGTTCGGACAAAACGTCTTTGAAGTTCAAAAAAGAGGATTCTCGTCATTTTATTATTCAATTGAATTCAACAAACCTTTATCACCAACTACCCATCATATATGAAATGAACAAAGTAACACAGTGGTGAAAAAAATATATTAATTGTGTGTATTGATAACAAAAGACACTCCCAACCTTTTTTTTTGTTAAAGGATGACAGGAGAACAACTACTGTTTATTTAAATGTCAGCCGATATTATATCAAAACATATAATAAGGTTTTGACACAGCAATTGTAGTGTATAGTTGAAGATTTTCTGCTTTCTGCAGCAGCAGGGAAAAAGAGTTTTGACGGGGTAGAGGAACCCATAGCAACCCTAGTAACGGTGGCAGGTACACTCCAACTTGCCATCGTCATGTGCAATGTTGACACACGTGCTTCGCACCAACAGCGCATACTGGCTAGGACAGAAGGAAAGAACTCTGAGGGGGACGTGGCTAGGACAGAAGGAAAGAACTCTGAGGGGGACGAGGTAAGGAGCATAAGAGAGAGAGAGAGAGAGAGAGAGAGAGAGAGAGAGAGAGAGAGAGAGAGAGAGGGAGAGAGAGGAGAGAGAGCCGCTACACCACACTCCACACACACTCCACACACACACACACACACACACACACATACTTGTATTCATGTCAAAATGGGGTCCTTTGACGTACTTCGCGCCTCTTAGGCGGCGAATTAGGTCAACTTTCTTCGAAAAACGGCTACTTTTAGCAATTTTCCTCGCCTCTTAGAGACGAAGTAGGTCAAGTTTGTTCAAAAACACAGCTAGGATAAGGAACTTTCCTCGACGATTAGGGTAAGGCAGTGCCTCGACGATTAGGGTAAGGCAGTGCCTCGAAAAGGGTTAGGGTCAGGGCTAGTTGCAGCGCTGCAACTAGCCCTGACCCTAACCCTTTTCGAGGCACTGCCTTACCCTAATCGTCGAGGCACTGCCTTACCCTAATCGTCGAGGCAGTGCCTTACCCTAATCGTCGAGGAAAGTTCCTTATCCTACCCGTCTGGAAGATGCACTACAACTACACCAGGTCAAGTGTACTTGTAGTGCATGTGCACTACAACTACACTTGACCTGGTGTAGTTGTAGTGCACATGCACTACAACTACACTTGGCCAAGTGAACTTTAAGTGCACATGCACTACAACTGCACTTCGCGAAGTGAACTTTAAGTGCACATGCACTACAACTGCACTTCCATGCACTACAACTGCACTTGCATGCACTTAAAGAGCACTTCAGCGCATTTCAATGGAAAACAAAATGGGTTTACAAATTGGTACCCCATTTTTTTTTGTGAACCCATTGTATACTAAGTGTGCAAGGTTTATAAACCCAAAACGCCATGAATACAGCCCCACACACACCCACAACACCACATAACATAACACACACTCTCTCTCTCTCTCTGGAGCTTTGGCTTGCGGATCTGATAGTCCCGGGTTCGAGCCCAGGCCAGGGCATTGTGTTGTGTCCTTGGGAAAGACACTTTACTCCCGTTTCCTACTTCTTCGGATGAGAATATAATTAACCGAGGTATAGTCTGTGTGTCCCATACATTCCATCATAACGGACTTTAAAGATCCTGACGCTCAGATTTTTTTTAGATTTAGATTTTAATGCTTTATTGTCCCTTTTTATCGGGAAATTCTGGGCCGCCTCCCCTGTGGAAGGCGTAATCGCAGCCTGTGGCGCGCCCAAACCCAAGCTACCTAACATTAGTTGTGATTTTTGAAATTTAGAAAATCTTTAAATTTTTGAAATTTTGCTGGGGGAGCAAACCGGAGTACCCGGAGAAAACCCCCGAGACGTTGCCCGAGTCGAAAGTAAATAATATTCGGAGAAACATAACGCCCCGATGCAGGATCGAACCCACACCTGTCAGGCGCCATTGGTTTCTGGCCTGTGGACAAGGCAAGTTAGTCCCGCCTTAGCCCACTTGGCCACAACCCTCGCTCATGTCCTAGACGGATGAGTACCGGTGACAAGAACACACCCAGCATGCACCTAGGTCCTTCTCCCCATCTCTGGCGTCCCAGGATTGTGCTCAGTTGTCTGGAGCGTTATTACGATGCGCCCAAAGGCTGCAAGATGGCGCCTCGGGCGGCTTGAGTTAGATCCTGTATCGGCCCGGGCCTTGAGCAGCTCTTGATCTGGAAAAGCGCTATATAAGAACGATTAAATAATCTCTCTCTCTCACCCCTTGGGGTCATGAACAATCTTGCCACTGTAGATTGTTCTAACCTATACAAGGAAAAGTGAAAGCCCCAGTTGAAAACCTGTCTTTCCTTAATAGGCATGACCGATTCACCGCGGCAACAGCACCCCCATTGGAGTGCCGGGGGTTTCAGTATAAATAGTACCCCCACTTTCTGGAAATTTAGTGCTTTAAATTCCCACTGTCGCTGTCTTTCTCATTTGCTCTTTCTCATTCCTGCTCTGTCCTATCAATCTGCAATACTATCTTCTTCTTCGCTAGATCAGTGACCTACCTTTTTTCTTGAAAACTCTTCCTGGACAAGACTCCTTGTTTGTGTATGGGGTCTGTTGGATCAGCTTGGGAATGTTGGACGCTTTCTGCCGGGTGGTCACTACGGCTTCCTATGATGTTTTTATTTAGCAATATAGGCATTTTATATGTATGTGTTTTGTTGATAATTTATAATGATGTTTGTATTCTATTTTGTTTTTGTAACCGGGGGTTTGATTAGTTGGGGTAAAGCCTCAGCCGTCCCCTGCGTGGGATGTCTTTATTGTAAAGTGACTGGCCGGTGGAGGGCATTTAATTTTCCCACTAGGGTTGTTTCAGCAGATCTTTTATGCGGATCGGGGGTTGTCCGGTCATGATTTGGCTCGGAAGAGTCCGCTGGACCTAAAGCAACAATCAATCAATCAATCAATCCCTCTCTCTCTCTCTCTCTCTCTCTCTCTCTCTCTCTCTCTCTCTCTCTCTCATATCAAATATAGCTATCATTATGTTCGAAATCACACACGAGGAAGCACATATTGACTGTTTTTTGTTGTTGTTGTTTTTTTAAATAAAAATTAATCCAATGGGATGACCATAGACGTTATAACTATAAACGACCTTTCCCTAACATTGATTATTTTTTAAAGCCGATCTTTTAATGGAGCTGCTGTATGGAACTCTCTCCATCTGGATTGTAAACATTGCGACACATTATTTTCTTTTAAATATAAATATGTAAGCATCTGCTACATTAATTACACATGTGACGTATTTTAATATGATAACACAGCCTTTCATGTCATTATTATTATTTTTTTTTTTTGTAATCCTAATTATTAGTAGTAGTATTAGTATTATTTAATTTTTTATTTTTATTTTTTTTAAACTTAAGGATGAAGGGTGGGTGTTTAACATTGTTGATGGTGTGTGTGTGTGTGCGTGCGCGCGTTTGTGTATGTGTGTATGTATGTATGTGAGTTATATAATTTCCAATTTAATGTTAAAGGTTCTTTGTTATGTTAATTTGTTAAGAGACAGATTGGAAGATTGGACACAAACATAACAGATTGGAAAATTAGGCGTTATAGTTAGTCTAAAATCTTTCTCCCTAATTTTAAAAAAAGTTTGAAAAGTTTCCTGAAAATTTCAAACTCTCTCTCTTTCTCTCTATCTCTCTCTCATACACACACACACACACACAAACACACGCACACATACCCACCTACCCCCCCTCCCACACACACATACTTTAGCACCTCCTCCCCCCATCCCCAGTCGCCCAGGAATTTGCTCAGTTGTCTGAGGAGTGAGACGATGCGACATACGCAGCTAGTGGGCGCCTCGGGTGTCTTGAAGTTTGACCATGTAACTGCCAGCGCCTTCAGCTGCTCTAGAACTGAGAGAAGCGCGACATAAGAACACTATATAAAAACAAGACTGGTGCATGCCTAAACGTCTTCGCTGATTCAAATACTTGACGGGGAATGTGCCTCCGAACACCAAAGTTATGGTTCAATTTTCCACAAATTGGCGTGGTGGTCCCTTGAAGGTTCTGATACTCGGTGTTTCACTGGCATGAAGAAGAAAAGAAATTTGGAGGCGCGTGACTCGTCCATTGAAGTTGGTGTTTGCCGTGACTGCCAAAACAAACCTGGGTATCTGTTTCACTAACAGTGTCGTCTGCCCTCTGTACGTGGATCAACTGTAGTTGCCCTCATGCTTCAGCAGGTAAAAATGCTGTTTTGGTGGTGATGAAGACGATAACGACGACGATGACGATGTTGTTGTTTATCACAACCGCTTCCTGAACACACCAGTGTGTGTTAACCACAGAAAAACATTACATTACATGATTATTGCTTTAGGTCCAGTATAGCCGAATCAGGACCACAAAATCAAGACCACAACTTCGCTGAAAGAGGACTCGCCCCTGATCTGCATAAAAGATCCGCCGAAACAACCCTAGTGGTAACACTGAATGCACTCCATCAGCCGGTCACTTTATAATAAAGACATCCCACGCAGGGGACGCTGAGGCTATACTCTAATTTATCGAACCCCCGTTTACAAAAACAAAATAGAATATAAAAATCAATATAAAATATCAACAAAACACATACATATAAAATACTTACATTGCCAAATAATAACATCATAGGAAGCCCCACTGACCTGGCAGAAAGCGTCCAATATTTCCAAGTTTTGTCCTGGAAGAGCTTTCAAGAAAAAAGGTAGGTGACTGGTCTAGCGAAGAATAAGATAGTATTAGTAGATTGATAGAACAGAGTAAGAATGAGAAAGAACAAAGAAGAAAGACAGCGACAGTGGGAATTTAAAGCACTAAATTTCCAGAAAGTGAGGATACTATTCATACTGAAACCCCCGGCAGCCTCACGGGGGGACACGAGAAACAACCACCCCAAGTAATCTAACATATGAAACACGAGAGGAAACAATTAGGACATTTTTATTCACACAAAACAACGTAATCTGTACATTTAACCCACCTGTATACCCACAATCACATTTAGCAATAATGAAAAACAAAACTAGTAAACAAAAAATAATAAGAAATTATTGAGATAATAGTTTTATTTATATACAAAGGCTTAATAATATTTCAAACAGGAATAATAATATTTCTCGGTGGCTACAAATTATACAAGAGACTTAACAATACAAAATGCCACTTCAACTAAGTATATATAATTTCTAGAAAAAAAAAAGTTGTCTTATTTTATCTTATCTATCTACACATGTGGCTTAGTTTATACAACCGGCAACTGACATTCTTTACAGTTCAAGTTTTGAGCTATTTTATGAGGGAACAATAAACCACTTTTCCTTTACTGACTTCTAAGTTAAGAATCCCGCTGGATGGCAGTCATCGACCAGTGTGGTTCCCCCAGGTGCTCAGATCAGTTGAAACGCCAGGTTGTTCATAGGCTCCCGGTGGTTCCGGTCAAAGCCCAGCCACGTCACACTCCAAAGTGGAGATGCCAATACCAGTACAGCCACGTCACACTCCAAAGTGGAGATGCCAATACCAGTACACTGAAACATACACAACAAGAGATTCTTGCAGTATTAATCAACCAACATAGGCAAAATACCCACATACTCTTCTGCATCCGAGTGCACGTTATAACCCTTCTCCGTTTTATCCATTATCACGCTCATTCATAAATTACCTCCCTTTATCATAATTAAAAATAATTGAACTTCCCAATTATTTCCCTTCATTGGAAACAATTTAATTGTTATTTATTAAGTACCTCCCTTTTCCAACCACTGAAAACAACTGATCAAATTCCATTTATAAATTAATAATAATAATAATAATAATAATAATAATAATAATAATAATAATAATAATAATAATAATAATAATACAGTACATTTGTATCGCGCGGTACCTCGCAAACGGTAACGAATGCGAGCTCGCCGCGCTTGACAACACACGTGCAATCACACACACACACACACACACACACACACACACATACTCCACACACACACACAGAACAGGTATACACTTATCAAATGGTTAAATAATTACAGTAAAAACATGGCCATGCAAAGCAAAAGATAATATGAGATAATATAAAATAATATAATATAAATTATATATTTTTCTTAATTATTGACAAAATCGTTTTCATTTACATTTTGCAATGCTATCAAAGAATCCAAACCTATCATGCATGAATGACTTCTCTTCACAACGTTGACAAATAATTAGCAAATATAAATTATTTCCTTTCACATGAAAGCATACTTCTTTCACTACAATTTCCTTTCATTCCAAAATAGAAAATATAGACTATACCCGTTTATACAAAAATGCTTGCACCCGAGTAAAATGGCCACTGAGAGATTGCCTACAGGTACCTACGCTACCGGTGCTTTCCTCGGACACGACGAACCAACACAACAAAGAGACGACACAGGTCCGAGTTGATCACAGATGTATGCATGACGCTCTCCTCTTCCAACAGGACATCAGCCCCAGGGCGACTGGCACTGCGTCGCAAGACCGTCACAGCAGGACGACACACTGCTTGAGACAGGCGGCAAATAGTACAAAACCATGGCACGCACAATCCTCCATTGAAAAGCACTGCTGGCACTAGAGTACAGTATTTCTCTTTCCAAAATTTATCTATGCGACTTCCCCATTTAGCTACCTACAGCAGTTTTATTTGCTTCCCACACTCAAATTTCGTGCGCATATAGCTCGCTGCAAAAACTTGCACGGCACTGAAAATACACGCCTGCCCTCATACCCATATAGCGGCAGTCTTGATCAGTTTAGGGTGAGGAAGCAAAACTAACAAAACAATGCACGTGTTGAAATTACATTATGTTACCACACGAGTTTTGACGCACGTCAAGATAATGCTATGTCGGAGGGTATATGGTATATAGTTTCATTTCTCTGAGAGTGCGATGTGCGAAGTTTGAATCAGCATTTGTATTGCATAGTGTAAGTTATGAAATTAGGTTTTTCACGTGTTTTACCTGTAGCTCTCTAGCGGAAAATAGCTGAACGGAATTCTGTGCCTTGTACTGTGGACGGGAAGTGCTGAAAAGAGGTTTAGAGTCAAGCTGGTAGCGCTTACCATCAAACGGCTATTTTGGATAAAGTGTGACAACCACTATCATAGGATAGAAGTAGAGTCCCTTTATAAGGGTTGTGTTTTTGTGTTAGAACCACCCGAGGTCTTGCTCCTTCGTAAGGGCAAGAATGACCAGAGTACTGTCAATATTGCTATAGAGAAGTACTTTTATAGCAGTAGTAGGAGGAATATGACTGCCACCATTTCTTTGTGATAGGTGTAGGGTCTTTTCCTAAGGGTGTGTGCTCTTTTCTTAGGGACCACCCAAGTTCCAGCTACCTCGACGGTGCTGGGATGACCTGGGATAGTTTAGCCCACTGAACGAACCATCTACTCTCTACAGACAGTATTGTGTTGTGTTGTACTGTGGTATGGTGTTGTGCATGGGATAGTTTAGCCCACTGAACGAACCATCTACTCTCTACAGACAGTATTGTGTTGTGTTGTACTGTGGTATGGTGTTGTGCATGGGATAGTTTAGCCCACTGAACGAACCATCTACTCTCTACAGACAGTATTGTGTTGTGTTGTACTGTGGTATGGTGTTGTGCATGTCTGTAACTTCACAGGCCGAGGAGCTGAAGATTGGACCTGCTACTACTATTGTACTTCCACATTCTGTTCCTACGTGTTTCTCCGCCCACCTCTACGTGCTTCTACTGCTGCTGTTGGGTATTGGATGCTGTGGCTCTATCCGCTGGTGTCTTTGGTGCCGGGCTGAGACAGTGCGAGACCTTTGCCGCCTGGGCGCTACAAGACCCTTGCCACTGGGAAGACTACTGCCTGGTTCCTCCACTTAGGAATCGTGCACAATCACAAGCATACATACAACTTTACACGCACATAAACATATATATAAACCTGTGACTATTTACTCTTCTTCTTCTTCTTCTTCCTCTTCTTCTTATTATTATCATTATCGTACAATTTTGTGTCCATACTTAGATGTAGACTCATATCAGGAGCAAACACAAAATTCCTACCGCACGGAGCATGCTAAAGCGGCATTTTAGGTCCCAATCATCATCATCATCATCATCATCATCATCATCATCATCATCATCATCATCATCATCATCATCATCATCATCATCATCATCATTATCGTCATCATAAACATCCAATGTGAGTTCGTCTGTCTGATTTCCTTTTTTTCCTTCTGGATACAGTATCTGATACGCTGTCAATTCCTACACAATCCGCGGGACGACCCTCTTTGGTCTCACTGGCCACGAGGGTTCACGTACTTTAAGTGTTCAAAGCATGTTGGCGCTGGTGGCGATGGTGCTGTTGGTGGCATAATCAATTCATTTACAAGACAATACATCTTTAATGTCCAACGTTTGCATTATTCGTACATAAAAGTGGAAATGTCTGTTGACACATTTAGGCGGTATTAGATAATTAAAATTAAACTTTTCAAACACTTTAACTATTTAAAAACAAAATGTCAAAATCTATAAAAGTCTACTAACAGGAGATTTAGCAATATAATAGTGCTATTAATGGTGTTGTTAAATTGTCTTTTTCAGGTACGGTTTCGTCTGGATTGTCAATCAATCTTTAATTTAACGTCTCTTCACACATTTAGGTGATATTAGACATTGAAAATGTCAATATTAAAACACTTTAACTATTTCAAAACATAATTTCAAAACAGTCTATAACAGTCTACCAACAGGAGATTTAGCAATAACTTTCACAACGTCTGTAACATTTGAATAACACATTTTGGTGATAGTAGACATTGAAAATGCAACTTTTAAAACACGTTAACTATTTCAAAACATAATTTCAAAACAAACAGTCTATAAGAGTCTACCAACAGGAGATTTAGCAATAACTTTCACAATGTCTGTAACATTTGGATGATACAGAACCATGTCTACAGAATGTCCATATTTAGTTATGCTATGTCCATTTACTTTGAATATGTCTGTTAAAACTGAGCATTCAAAGAGAAGGTGATGTACTGATAGACTTGTATTACATATACACTGAACATCAGCTGAGTATTTAGTGTTCCATGCGTTCATTCTTAATTTATATATTAATTTAGAAAGTGGTCTTGAACAATTCAGTATAGATATATTTTTAATGTTATTATCATGATAAACTGCCTTTTCTAGTAAGGAAAACATTTCATGATTACACATATTCAAATTTGTTATAATTATAGAATCTGACGACCTTTGTGCTCCCTCCTTAGCTAATCTGTCACATACCTCATTCCAATGAATTCCGCAATGTGATGGTATCCAACAGAAATCAATATTTATTCCTCTAGAAATCACACAATGTATCATATGTTTAATTTCATATATAATCTCCCTTCTATCTTTACAGTTCCACTGTTTTAATGCATACAGAACTGCTTTTGAATCAACACATACTAATATACCAAATAATTCTAAAGGTGACGACATAATGAACTTTAAAGCCATTAAAATAGCATAAAGCTCAGCTGTAAATATAGAAAATCCCCTTCCTAAATAATATGACCTTCTGATATTTATTTCAGGAATAATATATGCTGATCCACTATCCAAAGAATCTAGAACTGATCCATCAGTAAAAATCTGCATATGGTTTTTGTAATTACTTTCAATATGCTTTTTTACCTCAGTAACTAATAAATTAGGATTATCCTCTTTCTTAGTTTGGCTATAGTCAATATCAATATGTGCACATAAATGCTCCCATGGTGGAATCAATGGTGTTAATGGAAGAACTGAAACTGATGTGATACCAATGTCACACTTATCAAAAAGGTCTTTTGTATAGTTTCTAATTGGCTGCAAGTACTTCATAGTTTTTGTTCTTTTGGGATAATCTTGTTGAGCGTCAATATATATTTCATCATACACCGAATTTGGAACAGATAAACATCTTAACACATATTTGGAAGTAGCCAGTTGACGTTGTTGATTTAGTGATAATATTCCAGCTTCTTGGTATATTCGTAGAGTGTTAGCATGAACTGGAACTCCTAATGCAATTTTAATAGCCCTACTGTCAATACTTTGTAATTTATTTAATAATGAATTATTTGCTGAAAAATATGCTTCCTGACCATAAATAAGCTTTGATCGAACTAGTGATATAGCTAAATGTAATAGGGATTTAGTGTTTTGACCCCATATTTGCATATTAATAATTTTCAATAAATTCAAGGTTTTTCTTGCTTTCGTTATTAAATGCTCAATATGTAACTTCCAGTTCAACTTTGGTGTTAGGTAAACTCCGAGAAATTTTACCTGCTGCTTGTAAGCAAGAACTTCACAATTTAATTTCAAAACAGGTAATAATTTAGGATTATTTCCATTATTGAAGAGCATCAAATACGTTTTATCAGTAGACAGTTCCAGACCATTATTTTTCAAAAATTTAGAAAGAATATTTAGTTCTTCTTGGAAAAGTTTCTGTACATACATTACTACTCTCTTTTTAGTATGCTTTCTGAGAGACGTATTAATCCACATAGCAATGTCATCCGCATACTGAACTACATTTGCTGATTTAGAAATAAATGTGGGAAGATCATGAATGAGGATTGAAAACAATAAAGGGGCAAGAATAGACCCCTGAGGTATTCCCATATCGATGTTATAAAAAGATGAATAAGCATTCCCCACTCTTGTGCATATAGATCTGCCACTTAAATAATTGTGTATGTAATGATACATATGACCACTTATTCCAATATGTTTTAATTTATAAAGCAGTCTAGCATGCCAAACACTGTCATACGCCTTTTTGATATCAAAGAAAGCAGCAAGAATACTTTTTCTATGAGCAAATTGTTTCTTAACATGACTGGTTAATTTAACAAGATGATCAGTTGTACACCGACCCTTTCTAAATCCTGCTTGATTTGTAGGGATTATTTGATTTTTTTCACAAAATTGACTTAACCTGTTTAAAATTATTTTTTCTAATAATTTTCCAACTTGAGACGTCAATGCAATTGGTCTATAACTATTTACTGACGCACGAGACTTACCTTGCTTATGTACTGGAATAACTACAGACTTCTTCCAGATAGTAGGGAGAATTCCACTTTGCCAACATCTTTGGCATAATGAATGTAGCAATTTTTTCCATGTAGCTGGCAAGTGATTCAGTAATTGATAAGAGATACCATCTAGACCAACAGCAGTTTTGTTTAATGAAAAAGATTGTAAAGTTTCTAAAAACTCTGCATAATTAATAGGAGCATTTAAATAATGCAAATTATCTGGTATAGGATCTTCATATTCTGCTTTGATTTCTTCTTTTTTCTAAACATTTGTATATGTAAATCAAGACTATTGGACGATGAATTTACTGAGAAATGTTTTGCAAATGCTTCTGCTTTATCCTCAGATGAGGGGAAAATATTGTCTTGCAATTTAATAGGATAAGACTGTAGATTAAATCCATTTTTCATCTCTTTAACTTTTCTCCAAACCTTATACATATCTTTTGACTCGGTTATTTCTGACATGCAGAATTCTGACCAATACTGTTTCTTAGCACTGGCAATAATTCTGTTGCAATATATTTTAGCATGTTTCATGATTGTAAAATTGTCAAATGTTTTATTCCTAATCCAATTTTTATATGTGACCTTTTTATTGTTAACAGCTTTTTCACATTCATTGTTCCACCACACATTTCCGGAATGAGATATTCGCTTCTTTTGTTTGCATCTTGGAATACTTTTTTCTGCTGCCTGCAATACAGAATCTCTAAATTTTGAGTAAAAAATTTCTATATCCTCATCATGAACGTTATTAATATCAGTATTTTCTAGGCATGTTTTAAAGAAGTCCCAATTTGCATATTTATATTTGAATTTAGGTATCTTATCTTCTTTTTGTCTTTGTTCTGTTTCTTGTTCATTCAAAGTGATAATAATTGGAAGATGATCACTCCCTAAACAATCGTCAAGAGGGCACCAAACAGAATTTAAGGCAATATCTGGAGTGGCAAGGGAAAGATCAATAGATGTAGACCTGTGGTAAGGAACGTCAGGAATTCTAGTAAACTGACCGTCATTTAATAAACACAATTTAGAATCTAATAAATTATCAACAAAACGATTACTTGTTGTAATTTGACATCCCGGTTCCCACCAAGGAGAATGAGCGTTGAAGTCCCCCAAAATAATCCACTTCTCATCTGACTTACCTATAGTTTTTACCCAGTCAGAGTTGTCTTCCTTTGGACCATCTGGCATATAAACGGATATTATATTAAAAATGGTGTGCTTATTTATTTTGATCATTGCAACACTTCCAAAAGTATTTTTTATTGTTTTTGGTATTGGTGATGGAATTGAACAATATTCTAAATCACATCTTATGTACAGGGCTGTTTGAACCTTTTGTGTGTCGTTACTAGTTTGGAATAAGGGAGGAAAGTAATAATTTTTTAGTTTTGGTAATTTGTTATTATTGAGATTTAGTGACTGTAAGGCTAATACAGCATAATTTTCCTGTGAGATATGTTGTTGAAAAGACAGTAAATTTGTGCCTAGAGATCGACTATTCCACTGAAATAATTTTACATTTTGTTCATTCATTTTACAGTTTAAATTGTATATTTATACATTTATATATATTTGTATATATAAGTAGTTAGTATTCTGGTAACCCAATGTCCCTAATACCATTTGACGGGGAAAACTGGCCGGGCTGCTGGATGCCACCTGCCTCTGACATCATAGTAGCCGAGGCAGTCACTTGTCTGGTAACGCCGGGCAAATCTCTTGGGGCTAGGTTTTCTCCACAGCATGCTATGGATAAAACGTCCAATGTTACCAGCCAAAATGCTTGACCCTTTTCTGTTTGGATGAAGGTGGTCCCTCATGGTATAACCAGGCATGTTGTCATGGGACACAAAGGTGATGTTGGGTTCATCCATAAGTGAAGAGAAAGTTAGTGCGTTAAAAACATCTCTCTTCGCACGCAGTTCCTTATCTTTCACTGCCGCTATTTTGCTGACAACGATCTGCACTCCAGGATTCCGAGAAGCCATGGTCTTGATCACTTCAACAAAATCTCTGCTTACAGATTTGGGGTCCTTGTTCTTAATGTCGTTTACTCCAACATGCACAACAACTGCTTTCACATTTTTTCTCTGCGTTGTTTGTTCATCAATCTGTTCAAAAGAACAAAGGATGTCACCAACGGTTGATGCTTGGCATTTCACAGCTTCAAAACCATAGGACTGACCCAGTCTAGAAGCTTGAACTCCATTTAGAACTGAATCATGCAGAATAACAACAGTGTCCTCAAACTCTTGTTTACTTCCGCCTTTGTTTCTTCCGCATTCCTGTTTTGTCTGTGTATTGACGTCATTGTTCAGTTTGACGTCATGTTTGTTCTTTCCATGTTCTTTCTGCTGTTGCGTGTATTTTTTGCCGTCTTTAGTTGTTGTGGTGTTTTTCTTCTGCTGCGCAGTCTTCAGTGACCGATCAGAATCTGGTGCGGGTGTAGATCTGACTGCCGCAGCATAGGAAGTGGTAGACAACCTAGTTGACGGTCGCGTCGTCTGCTCGCTTTCTATATTTATTCGGTCCGCAAGTCCGATTCGCTCTTCGCGCAGTTGTTTTATAATATCGGCCTGCTCTAAAATCATCAACCGCAGCGCGTTGATCTCTTCTCGGAGACTCCGTACGCAAAATTTAAGGTCACACACGATCGCTGCTTGATTATCTTTCTCTGGATCAGTGCTGACCTCAACATCCGCGGTCTTCTTCACCGAAATCGGTTCTTCACTTCTGGCATCTTCTTCTCCCTCTGTCTCCTCATCCACAATTTCCACATTCCTCTTTCTTCTTGTTGTTCGTCGTCTCGTCATTTTGTCTGTGCTATTTTAGGGTGTCGGGTACACCAGAAACAACTTTCCACTACTGCCGAGAATCATCCGTTGTTTCCATGTTGAAAACCGGAAGTCTGGATTGTATATATGCATGAATTTAGAGATTAACTGCAGGTACAGACAGCAGGTTAGCGGCTGCTATGTGGTTGTTGTGGATTTGTTGATGATGATGGTTTGGTGGTGGTGGTGGTGGTGTTAGTGGTGGAGGAGTTGGCGGTGTCTATTTCACTAACCACGTCAACGGCTTTGTGTGATCATTGAGGTTTAACGTCTACACCCATCACTGGACATGCGACTAACGGGGATAACCCCTTTCAGGGGAAGAAGAGTAGGGACCTAGTAAAACAACACTGAATCACCAGAGCAATCATACGGCTAATCATAGAGCGCTGGCCGCTGGTATTAATGGCCTTTAGAGCCAGCGGGTTCGAGCCTGCAAAGTGAAGATGAGTGAAGAGATTTTATTGACCATTAAAAGTCCCATCACTGTGTCATATGGGAGCCAAACAATTTGTTTTAAGAATTCCTGTACAGGATTCCTTTGCTGTTGCTTCTGTTCGCCAATGTATATTATTATGTGTGCTTTAATAATAATAATAATAATAATAACAACAACAACAACAACAACTAATAATAATAATAATAATAATAATAATAATAATAATAATAATAATAATAATAATAACAACAACAACTAATAATAATAACAATAATAATAATAATAATAATAATAATAACAAATAATAATAATAATAATAATAATAATAATAATAATAATAATAATAATAATAATAATAATAATAATAATAATAACAACAACAACAGCAATAATAATAGATGCAATATGCGCGCATTTTCCTAAAATCACTCAATCAGGCTCAAAGAGCGGCGATCAGTACCAACACACACGCTCACATGTTAAAGACCCTGCCACATACAAAACCTACATTTATCACTCCAAAATATGGTGTACAAGCAGGAAGATTGCTATTAAGAGAGGGAATGGAAATGGAAGTCTATTTTAAAATGCTTGATTGACTGCATCCAATACCATTATTGAAGGGAGTGGGGAAAAATACCGGAACAGAAGGGAAAACCTTCGGTGATTCAAAACGTCTGGTTCCTAACCAACATAAGTTCGTTCCCTTGCGAGGTTAGAACCCCGCGACCTCTGGCATAGAAAACCCGCGCCTAATTAACACAGCAATTTCGTAACGTTTATTATGAACGGTATTGACTATTTAGAGTGCAGAAGGAAACCAACAGATATTTATTGATTGTCAGCTTCATGATAGTAAAGTCGGAATTCGCCAACAACATCAATCATGGTCAGTGGCACCAGCCTCGACTGGCCCTACGTTGTTTGATGATTGTGTGTATCCTCCACACTGGCTTACAGTTAAACGCAGGATAGATTTTACAGCACCAGCGGTCAAGTAGAGCCGCTGTGTGATTAGTTTTGAATCCTGTATTTCTTTGTAGCCAATTTTCTTTCTTTTAGATTAGAGTTCCCGGACACTAGTGCATATAGGGGACTGTAATTAAGATAGGGCGGGAGGAAGGGGGCCCGATGGGGGCTAGGAAATAAAATAAGATTAAAAACCTACAACAACCTTCAAAGTCACATGTAAGTAAGAAAATCCAGGGTTAAAAAAGAGACGGGGATAAAAATATTGGGCGGAAAGAGAGAGAAAAAGGAAGGCACCCACACACGACGACCTGTTGGCATTAAAATGGTTAGAACAGTATAACTAATAGCCTATAATTAAAACCACAGGGTGGTAAATGCTAATGTTAAAACATATACAGGCATAAGATTTAAAATATAGTTAAGTTAAATGGTTAAAAATTTAATATGGATAAAAAAAATAGTAATATTTTAACATATGTAGCAAACTAGTTTCCCAAGGTACTTATAAGTGGCGTTGCCTCGTGGCGCAGTGGATTAGTCGCCGGTGTCCAATGCCAAAGGTCGCGGGTTCGATTTCCGCAAGGGGCGAAAGTATGTGACCTAGGTACGAGACTATTGAGGTCACCGAGGGTTTTCTCCGGTTACTCTGATTTCCTCCTTCCCTTTAATAATAGTAAGCCTATTGGGTGCAGTCAATATAAAAAATGTAAACAAATAAAAATTCGATTTCTTGTCCGTCTTCTAATAGCGATTTCCCTGCCTTTACAACACATGTTTGAGTGATAGATGTGTGTTGTGCGTGTAAGAGTGGGTGAAACACGTGGGCCTGTATGTTGGTACAGATCGCCGTGCTTTGAGCCTGATTGGTGCTTTGTGGAAAAGCGCGTATATAGCATCCTGTCTTCTTCTTCTTTTTCTTCTTCTTCTTCTTCGCCTGGAAAAGAAACTTGTATGGCCACTCTAATGTACCAAGTGCAACCCGCATCTTAAATTTAAGCAAACTGTAATACCCCCAGTTACCTACATTTTTCTTCTGTGTACTGTGATGATGTAATACAATATGATGTGAGTTGTGCAATGAAGTAAGCTATTTATTATGCGTATGATTGTCTTAATTAATGTTTTATATAACAAAAACTGTTAATACTTCTGTTAGTTTTTAATCTTTCCGTCTTAGTCTTTGTGCTACTAAAGACAAATTTCCATGTTATTGTATTTTTACTGTGGACAATAAAGATTCGTCTTCTTCTTCGTCTTCTTCTTTTTCTTCTTCTTCTTCTTCTTCTTCTTCTTCTTCTTCTTCTTCTTCTTCTTCTTCTTCTTCTTCTTCTTCTTCTTCTTCTTCTTCTTCATATTATTATTATCATTATCGTACAATGGTTTGTCCATACTTAGCCTAGATATAGACTCATACCAGGAGCAAACACAAAAATCCCACCGCACGGAGCATGCTACAGCGGCATCTTAGGTCCCAATCATCATCATCATCATCATCATCATCATCATCATCATCATCATCATCATCATCTCATCATCATCATCATCATCATCATCATCATCATCATCATCATCATCATCATCTCCATCTCACCATCTTCATTATCCTCATCATCATCGTCGTCATTATCATCATCGTCATCATAAACATCCAATGTGAGTTCGACTGTCTGAAGTCCTTTTCCCCCCTTCTGGATACAGTATCTGATAGGCTGTCAATTCCTACACAATCCGCGGGACGACCCTCTTTGGTCTCACTGGCCACGAGGGTTCACGTACTTTAAGTGTTCAAAGCATGTTGACGATGTCCAGCCTTGTCCTGCCAGTGTCCAGCTCAGGTCACCGCCGTGACACGATAACGATGACCTGTCAGCTCTAAACACCGGGCTAAGCAGCGGGTCCACATTAAACAAAAAATGTGTGACCCTGGCTTCTGGCGCCGCTAAGATAGACACCGCGTTTTTTGCAGTGTAAAACTTGTAGTACGCACATTGAATATCAGTTATTTTCATATCCAGTTAATGGTTATTTTCCAATGCTTTGTAAATACAATTATTGTTTAGTTAAGTTCAGGCCCTGCAGCAATCTTGATGTGTTACATTCGGATTGGTTTACAAAGGTCCCCAAATCAAAGGCTTTGTTAACTATTGGCAAAAACGGGATTACCCTAACACCGGCCTTGTTTTTACATTAAACGATGATAAAGCGGACTTTCGTTGCTCAAATCAACCGCAGAAGTTTGTCGTGGTCCAGGTGTGCTTGGCTGCTTGAGTGTCTGTTGTGTTGTGGTGTCTTTTTGTGGTGATCATAGTAATTGTTCCATGGCGGTTTTTTTAAGTAAATTGCTCGTTTCTGTTTCTGTGTGAAATGCACGTATACTGTTAGAGATAGACAATTTTATTGTGCTTTGTATTTTATTGTGTGTGTGTGTGTGTGTGTGTGTATGTATGGGGGTGTGTGTATGTATGTGTGTGTGCGTGGGAGACATAGAGTGAGTGGGTGTGTTTGACTATGTTTTAATACTGTGGTGATAGAGATAGACAATTTTTATTGTGCTTTGTATTTTATTGTGTGTGTGTATGTATGTGTGTGTGGGAGACATAGGGTGAGTGGGTGTGTTTGACTATGTTTTAATACTGTGATGATAGAGATAGACAATTTTATTGTGCTTTGTATTTTATTGTGTGTGTGGTTGTGTGCAAGTATGTGTGTGTGTATGTGTGTGTGCGTGGGAGTTATAGAGTGAGTGGGTGTGTTTGACTATATTTTAATACTGTGGTGTTTGGTTTTGTGTTTGATGCTTTTATATTTTTATGTTCTTAGAGTATTTATTTATGACTGGTTGTAACTGCGCTTTGAGCTTCTCCTGAGGGAAAGGCGTAGAATTTTAAATGAAATAATTTTTTTAAAATTATTTCCCCTGTTTTTAACGGTGCAGCTCTGTGACCTTTGACCCTATTTGTGAGTGAACCTCACAGCTGTAAGTGTGCGTCTTTGGAGTCTGGGGTAGGATAGGGTCTATTTTATCAACCTGAAAAGGAAACACCTTACGAGCAATTTGTTTTCACGGGTTCTTTCTTTTACCGGCTTTGACAGTTGCTATTTTTAGCTCCAGAATGTTGGCTTGCCCTTGCTATTAATAACCACAAAATACTTCGGTATTCGTTTAAAAAAATAACTACACTTTCAAAAGAGTTATTGTTAGTTGTAAGATTGTTTTGGTCAGTAGGGCAACACTCACTGTGAATGTTAAGAGGATCTGTGGAGGACGCGTGGCCAAAGAGGGTCATTTTAAACCAGTGTTTTATTTATTGAAAACACATATGACAGTGTTTTAGTCATTGAAAACACATAACAAACAGTGTTTTATTTATTGAAAACACATATGACAAACAGCGTTTTATTTATTGAGAACACATATGACAAACAGTGTTTTATTTATTGAAAACACATAATTATGACAAACAAACAAGGTTTTACAGGGAGTGCAACAAGAAAAATCACGTAATTATGTAAGCCTATATAAGCCGACCCTGTTCAGACACAATTCTACGTAATAATTAGATGACAGGGGCAACAACCAGCCACAACCAGCCCAGCAGCGAAAACGAGAGAAAACGTCTAGTGAATAAACAAATAAAATGTATCCCAGGTAACAGTTACGGTAGAAACGATTGATAAACAGAGCAATCAACTATTTAACTAGAAGACAGATACATTTAGTTGTAAATAAATTGATTTAAAAAGGGGAATTGTTCTTATATAGCGCACTTATAAGCTCGGAAAGCTTCTCAAGGCTCTGGCCCCTAATATTCAGCTTGCACGCATACGTTTGCTGAAGACAGGATTCGAACCCATGTCGCCCAAGACGCACGTGCTACACGAGAAGTGCGATTTGAGCGCTGAGCTATCCTTGCCGCCATTATTTGATCATTTGGAACAGATAAATGGAGAAATAGACGGGGGGAGGGGAGGGAAAACAATGGTGAGAGAGAGGGAGAGAGAGAGAGAGGGAGAGAGACATTTTGACATTTGACATTTTATTGAATAAACAACATGTTCATTTCAAATTGGGAAAGTTGGGAGTGGATGCATCGAAAGATCAGGTCTCAAAATATTATTTTATAAATACATACGCAACATCGCCAAAAGAAAAAACGACCAACTGGGACAAGAAAGTTGCTAATTAACTTAGATATAGAGTCATTGATTGATCACACGCACAGTCTTTCAATCTCTATTGTTGGATGTTTAACATCATCTTATCATTTTCTTTTCATGGCAAGTGTTCCACCGACTAGAATTCATATCGAGTTTAAACGTCCCACGTAGGCCTATGTGTGTAACATTAACAAAATATAACGTGAACGCAAACTGCGCTCTTGTCATCATTCTCTTCTTTAACGGTACATAGTAGTTCGTATATCTACATTGTAATTATCACGACATGCGCATGTATTGTCAGTTAAAAACGATCCGAATGACTCTTTACAGACAAAAGACTTGGCGTTAGGTACGATCACTTTGCTTTTATGTTCATTTCAAACATTCGCTTCTTCATTCTTTATGGAATAGTAACATTTTTTTTTTTTTTTTAACGTAGAAAACTACAAAATAGCAAACATAATGTAATCAAAATCTGGATTGTTCAGAGTAAGGAGAATGTTATGTAAAGCTAATTAACATACAAGCATTCAAACTATTTTTAAGCACTATTCAATCCTCTTTCGTTCCTTCTTCTGTAAACTTTATACAATTAACGAGACAATTCAATTATGGATAATTCATCGCCCGCCGACATCACCACTGATGCATCGTGGTTGCCTTCTTGGATCAGCGTTTTCAGTATTTGGACATCGTCTCTGAGTTCATCATAGGCATTACATTCAAATAAAATATGAATCTCATCTTCGGGACGCTCCTCGCACACAGGACAGAAGAACTGTTGAGATGGAGAGAGAGAGACTCAGAGAGAGAGAGAGAGAGAGAGAGAGAGAGAGAGAGAGATCCAGGACGCGAACTTGTTTTTTCCAACCTAGTTCCAGTCATTCGCCGAAAAAGGCAATTACCGAAGTCAAACGAAGCTCTCCGAGTCGAGCGAAGCTATCCGATGTTATACGAACGAATGCTGACAGGACTACGTGAAACCACAGGCTTATCGTAGGCCTCAATTACATACTATACTACGCACGTATGTAGGGGCCCCACGAGTTTACAAAGACGAAAGAAAAGACTTCAGAGCCTGTGGTGAAACATCCGTGCATAAAAATAGCCGCTGTTGCTTCTAGATCTCATTCTGTTTCGATCTGCACAGCTTCAAGCTTAAGTCAAGTCGAGATTCGCATTTTGAAGCAGTTATTATTATTATTATTATTTTATTATGAGTAATATACTGACACAATTAGTAATAAAGAGTAAAAGTAATACTTAACACATAATGCACACATACAACGATTTCACATCTATATCAACAGTAAAACCATGACAAAACTTCAAAGCGCTATGGATACGTTGATGTCCCTTCAGCACAACAAGGCAAAGCAAGTTTATAATGGTCTAAAAAACAGTGACATTTTTATTGCAAGCACCAAAGCAATTATTTATTTAACTAATATTATTCTTTTTTCACCGATACAGTAAATTTGTTATATGTATTTCAATAATATGACTGTATTTTAATGAGAAACACGTATTTTAAAAAAATGTTGCGTGGCAGGCGGAAATTTCCATAAATCATCTGAAAACTTTGGTACATCTATAAAAAAAAAACAAATAACCAGTAACATCATCTGAATATTTTGGGTTACACCCAACTTCAGCAAAAACAAACAAAACGTCACTGACCATATTTACACCATTGAGCAAGCACAGCAGCACACTATTATTTTCTTCTGTTTTTTTTTTTTTAAAGTAGGAATAATAATAATAATAATAATAATAATAATAATAATAATAATAATAATAATAATAATAATAACAAACAAAACAAATAAATAAATTAAAGATTTAACTAAATAACTATACTACTACTACTACTACTACTACTACTACTACTACTACTACTACTACTACTACTACTACTACCAGGGGCGGATCAGAGTAAATGCCCGGAGGGGGGCACTGCCATTTTTTTTTAAATTTTTTATCCGGTATACAGATTCGTGCTTGCACTCAAACACAGTAAAAGAAGGGTTGACATGAATGTGGTTTGTGTGTGTGTGTGTGTGTGTGTGTGTGTGAGAGAGAGAGAGAGAGAGAGAGAGAGAGAGAGATCAACACGTGCGTGTTTCGTGTGAAATTAGAAATTAGTTGTGAGAAAAAAAAAAGGTTTACACATTGGCCCACAGCTAGAACACTTACTTTCTCAGGCGTTCAGCATGTTGCGAGGTTGAAGAGCCATGATGGTGCGGTATCTTCCCGCAAACCGTTCTACGACATCGTCAATGTCTACTGTGATGTGTCAGTGATCCCTCATTAGAGCGAGCCCGTTGAGCCTGGTCTCACCCATCGATGATCTCAGATAGGATTTCAGCGTCCTGAGCCGCTGATAGTTCTTTCACATTCAGCTGTTGTGATCGGAAGAGTGCACAAAAGGGTCAGTAGCACGTGAATGTTCGGGAAAAAATCCACATTGCATGCTCTGGGAGTCTTGGCCACAGTATCAGGAACGGCCCCTGCATCAGCGCTCTCCCACTTGTGCATCCATCGGATGTACTCAGTGTCCAGCTCATGAAAACTTGGCAGATCTGCTTGCCATAGACTGGCAAGTCGCTCGATACCCTCGGGTACCTTCCGAAAACCTGCCACTGGCCCGTTCCTGCCTTGCACGATGCACGAGGGTACAAGACCAAGCCCGTCAACAGCAATTTCAGAGTCGGTGGTGAAGCGAGAGTCCAGCTCGGCGATGAGGTGATCCAAAAACGGGATACCTATGGACCTGCGGAAGTAATCTTCAGTTGTCTCTGCTGGCGGGTTACTCCGACATGTCTGTCGTTCTGCACCCCTTGGTCTGCGCAGATCAGAGTCGGCTGTTGCTGCCATCCGACTTGCTTCCTGAAACCAGCTGCTGAAGGTTGCAATTACGTCATCCCTGAATCCCTCAACTGTTGTCTTCACTGCGCTTATTTCTCCGTACGCAGCCACGACATCATTTGCTTTTTGCTGAAGTTTCAAAGTCAGTGGACGGAGAACTTGCAGGCATTTTCTGGTGACGACAAAAGCAACCAGAAAGTCACCCGACTGGAAAGCGTGCAAAAACCCTCCAGCTTTGGTGAGCGTTTCACTGTCCCAATCTGTGTTCTCTTGCACCATATAGCCAAGGCAGTCATAGACCACAGGGAAGAGTTCGGCGAAAGTTTCAAAGGCAGAGTGCCTCTCGACCCACCGTGTTTTACACAGGTCGACCAGTTTTCTCCTCTTGCTTTCTGCTTGGGCTGACTCCACCACATGTTCAAACTTTCTCTGTCATTTTGGAGAAAGAGAGAAGAACAGGGACACTTCTTTCAGGACTCCAAACATGTTCTTCACTTCTAGAATTCTGCAGGCATGAACAACACAAAGGTTCAAGCAATCAATGAGATGCGCAATGGAAGTACAGAGCCTGCTTGTTAAGTTTTGAATGTGTGCCTGGACCCCCTTGAACTTGCCTGACATAGTGTCATCACGTGACCACATCGCCCACGTGCACCGAGGGTCAATGAGAGGACAAACAGGTGGATGGAATGGGAGGGGGAGGGGCCACTGTTTTTTTTTTGTTTTTTTTTTATTTTTTTTTTTTGACGCGAACACTTTGTGACGCAATCAAATAGTATAATCAACGCAGCCGCTCACGTGCACCGAGGGTCAATGAGAGGACCTAAAGGTGGGGGAGGGTGGCACTTTTTCCTTTGTGACGCAATCTTACGCTTTGTGACCCACTCATGTGCCCGAGGGCCAATGAGGACCCTGAACAGGTGGATGGACTAGTGGGGAAGGGGGGCACGCTTTTTTTCTTTCCACCTTTTAAAATTTTTGTATTATTATTATTTGTGTGTGTGTGTGTGTGTGTTTTCCCATTTTCTTTCTCTTTTTTTCTTTTCTTTTCTTTTCTTTTTTTTTTCTTCTTTTTTTTTGGTCGCCCTTAGGGGGGGGGGGGGCACGTGCCCACTGTGCCCCCCCGCCTCGTCCGCCCCTGTTACTACTACTACTACTACGACTACTAGCGAAGTTGTGGTCTTGATTTTGTGGTCCTTATTCGGCTATTTGCAGTCTGCTGGACCCTGTAAGCAATGAATAACTAACTATTAATTTAACTCTGATCTCGAGATTTTTAAAAAGAATCGCTTAGCCTACTCGTCCTTCTCCGGAAATTTAAAGATTCAAATATTATAAAGTATAGGCCTAAATATTATTAATTAGAATAGATATAGTTTATACATTTATTTACGTATAAAACAAACAATACAGGTCTAATAATTATATTCAGCTAGTGAGCTTCTTCGCTGAGTGAAGACCGACTTATAATATATAATGTAGATTAAGCCTATGTATACTGTATAACAGTGTCTACTTGGTTCTAGGCAGGAAATGGGGAATGCTTTTATTAGCCTACTGCTGAGAACTAACAAAATGCAAATCAAGGAACGCAACTATTAAATATGGTCGATAATAACAAAGTGTACCGTTGCGAAATGCTAATCTGTGTAAATCGAACAGAATTAGAAGCAACAGCGATCATTTTTACTGTCAACTAGTCGTAGTCATGCAAGCATCATTTCGTAACACATCGGAGAGCTTCGTTCGACTTCGGTGATTGCCTTTTTGGGCGAGTGACTGGAACTAGGTTGGAAAAAACAAGTTTGCATCCGCGACACTTATTGCGTTGAAGCGGAGAGTGGCACTTAGTGAAAACGTCTTAACTGTTTGATAAACTCTTGAGTGATACCGAAGAGTGATAATAATAATAATAACAGGCAATTTATACAGCGCTTTCCAAAATCACAAAGCGCTTTACACAAACAAATGTAAACACAACATGCGTACATTGGTCAATAACACGCAACCACATATACATCTCAACACCAAAAATAACTAACAACACTCACTCATGGCGCCTAAGAAAAGGCCTCTCTAAAAATATGCTTCTTCAAGTTCGTTTTAAAAGACGCTAGTGAAGGACTGTGACGGACGGACCGAGGTAGCGAGTTCCAGGTCTGAACGGAGAAGAAACTGAAAGCTCTACCACCGTGTCTCACCCTGTGGTATTCTGGTACACGGAACATCCTTTCATCTGCAGAGGAGCGGAGAGACCGAGAAGGAACATAGACAGTCAAAAGTTCGGAAAGATATTATACTTAAGAAAGTTACTTAAGATACTGAAGAAAAGTTGGCTTTCTAGTAGAGAAAAGGTTTGGTTGTCAGTACAGTAAGTTGGAAAAAGTTATTTCGTCTTGGATTATTTGTTGTTATGGTTGGGAGGAGAGATGAGGCGGACTGGGGTATTAGCAGAGTATGATAAATGCAGCTCAGTTCATGTATTGTCTATCCTATCCTATTTTATCCTATCCTATCCCGTAATTCGGAGGTCGTTGGGGCACCACAGATGATCGTTTAACCAGCGTACCCCATTTTTCTCTGTCCTCAGCAACCTTGATGTATTGTCTAACACAAAAGTATTTCTTTTTTTGAATGTTTTCGGAGATTCAAGAAAATAATATAAAGCTTAGTAAATCCGAAATCCAAAGACAAAATCTCCCCCTAAACAATCTGGATGTCAGTGTTCTAAGGTCGTGACATTCAGGGTCTGACAGCCAGACAAGAGTATTTGACACGATGATTTGTCTATCGCCACTTACACGTGTGCGACAGCTTAACTCGTGTTATTATAATATGACACATCGCGTAGTGTCCAATACTGCGCCCCCATGAACTGCGGCAAGAAAGGTTAAAGTTTGCACTGAAAATCTAGAACGAGCAGAGTATGCTGTGGGATGAATGCAGATACATTACAGACCACAGCGGTTTCCCTGTGTGAGAACCATAGAACTGCATTATTTAACAATTTTGGAAGATTTTGTAAACTTTGAGCTACTCAGGATCGTACTTGCACATTATTTGATAATACTATTCACTGCAGTTTCATCGGATTGGTTTTTGTTGTTCAACATTTTGGAAGTGCTTGGATCATACGTCCTTATGCCTAGATTGGTGGTAGTTGTTGTCAGCATGAGTTCTGTCGTTCACTTTGCTTTGCATACGCTCGCCACTAGCCACTAGCCACTACTACCTCCTCGCCCATCACAACGCAGCCCAAGTGTGAATAGTGAAAGCCATCCATGACTTCACAGTTTTTTTAGGTGCAATTTTATTCCCAAGCCAGGTCAGTACACAAGGGTTTCTCACAGCGAGATTATCAAAAACGAAAACTTGTCTCAAAGGAATACGCTGCTTTTATGAGCAACGAAAGCAGAGCCGCCTGTTGAAATATGCAACATTGAACACAACACAACATTTTGGGAGACAATTCACTAAACACTCTTGAATTTTGCATTATGTTAAATCAACGCATGTCTAATAAAAGCAATTTAATTTTTTTTTAATTTATAATTATTTTAAAAATAGGATTAACCGTAACAATTTCCAAAATTTTCTCCGCACGCATAAGGTACAGTTTAGTGTGGTTGAAAAGTTACTCCCTATTTCAAATTGCTGACTGCTTTTGTAAATGGCACTGCATTTGCATTAAACAACATGTATAATAACTCTTATAGTGGTCAAACGTTAACAACTTAGCTCCGATTATATCTCACCCTCTATATAACACAGTCTATCTAACTCCTTCTTTCCTTGTAGTTTATTGATGCGAGTTTCAAAAAGCCTGGATTTGACTTTATTTATTTATTTATTTATTTATTTATGCCTTACCGAAGAACAAGAAGTCTTGGATAGATGGACAGAGTACTGCTCTGGCCTTTACAACCACACACCAAACGGAGACCCATCAGTTCTAGCATGTCCCGAAAACAGAGAAGAAGAAGAAACACTCCCCAATTCTCCGAGAAAAAGTTGAGGCAGCAGTGCAATCGCTGAAGAAGGGGACGTCAGCGGGAGTGGACAACATACCCGCGGAATTGCTTCAAGCTGGAGGAGAAGCGATGATTGAGGCCCTCACCATTATCTGTAACAAGATCTGGCAGAGTGGGGAGTGGCCTACGCCATGGACTCAGTCGCTTGTCATCACTCTTCCCAAAAAAGGTTCCATTCAGGAGTGTGAAAATTACCGCACCATCAGCCTCATCAGCCATCCCAGCAAGGTCCTCCTGAAAATAATACTCAAAAGGTTGAAACCCCAAGCTGAACAAATCATAGCTGAAGAACAAGCCTGATTCAGGGCAGGGCGAAGTACCAATGAACAGATTTTCAACCTCAGAATAATGTGCGAGAAATACCTACAGCACCAACAACCTCTATATGATGTGTTCGTAGACTTCAGAAAGGCGTTTGACCGAGTCTGGCAAGCATCTTTGTGGACAACCGTGAGAGTGTACAACCCTAAAATTATTGAAGTCATTAAAATCCTGTGTGACAAGGCTACCAGTACAGTCCTCAATAACAGCGCCATCGGAAACTGGTTCAGAACAACAATCGGTGTGCGTCAAGGATGCCTACTCTCTCAAACACTCTTCAACATCTTCCTGGAGCTCATCATGTCAGATGCCCTTGCAGATCACGAAGGCACAGTCAGCATAAGGGGTAGAGCAATCTCCAACCTTCGTTTTGCGGATGACATTGATGGATTGGCTGGAGAGGAACAAGAACTTAAACAGCTGGTACAGAAAGCTTGACACCACCTCCAGAGCCTATGGAATGAAAATAAGTGCAGAGAAGACCAAAATGATGACCAACAACACCAATGGCATCAATATAGACATCAATGTCCAAAGTCAATCCCTCAACAGAGTGCACAGCTTGAAATATTTAGGAGCCATTGTATCAGACAATGGGTCTCGCCAGGAAATTTTCTCTAGGATCGCACAAACAACTGCTGCCCTGGCAAGGTTGAAGCCTATTTAGAAAGACAACACCATCAGTCTACATTCCAAGGTAAGGTTGCTGCGCTCCCTTGTCATCTCCATCTTCCTATATGCTTGCGAAACACTGACCCTCACAGCAGAGCTACAACGAAGAAGTTAAAGCATGGAGATGAGGTGCTAAGGAAGACGTCTGGGCATTTCCTATACCCAGCACATCACCAACGACGAAGTCCGACAGACCATCACAAAAGCCATGGGACAAGACGATGACCTGCTCACAGTGGTGAAGAAACGAACCCTCCGATATTATGGCCAGGTCACCAGATCATCAGGCCTTGCAAAGACCATCCTGCAAGGCACAGTGCAAGGAGGAAGAAGAAGAGGGAGAGGTGGGAGGACAACATTCGAGAATGGACTGGCTTGACACTGAGCGAAACCATCACGGTTGCTGAGGACATAGAAAGGTGGAGTACGCTGGTTAAACGATCATCTGTGATACCCCAACGACCTCAGAGTTACGGTTATTTTATATATTATATATATTATATTATATTATATTATATTATATTATATTATATTATATTATATTATATTATATTTATTTATTTATTTATTTCGTGTTATCAGAATAAGAGTTAGAATCTTGTTTGTTTCCATAAAAATACCAGGAATCTTTCATCTTTTGTCTCAAACCCCCAAATTTCGCAAATGTAAAAAACAAAGTTCACATCAAACGATATCCTCATCCTTCTTACCATTTTTGCACCGGAAAATAACAGTGAATTATAGCAAACAATTTTGATTGTGGGTTTGTGATGTGGATCCTGGTGCTTCCACATAAAGTGCACGTGTTCGAACTTGATGACCGCAGGTTAAGAACGCTGTATGAAAATTTGTTTGCAGGCAGCAATAATTATTATGATAATGGTTGGTTTTGAAGTGAGGGTCCTCCACTTGAGACGAAGCTGGGTAGAGCAGTAGTGGTGAGGTTCAAAGGGTGTGTGGGTGTGTGAGCGGGGGGTGGAGAGGTGAAGAGAGAAAGAGAGAGAGAGAGAGAGAGAGAGAGAGAGAGAGAGAGAGAGAGAATTCGTAGGGATTAAGATTTTATTGAAATAAAATTAAAAAAATAATAATAATAATAATGCAGGATGCTATATACGCGCCTTTCCCCAAATCAATCAGGCTCAAAGCGCGGCGATCTATACCAACATACACGCTCACCTGTCTCATCCACCCTCACACACACCAAATACACACCAATCACTCAAACAAGTGGTGTAAAGGCAGGGAGATCGCTATTGGAAGACGGAAGGAAACTCGATTTTTTTATTTTTGAAGTGTGTATATTCACTGCGTCCTGTACCATTATTGAAGGGAGAGAGGAAACCGGAGTGCCCGGAGAAAACCCTCGGTGACCTCAATAGTCTCGTATCTAAGTCACATACGTTCGCCCTTTGCGGGAATCGAACCCGCGACCTTCGGCATAGGAAACCGGCGGCTTATTCACTGCGCCACGAGGCCACTGATTAGGAAGGGTAATCTTCAATTCTGAGAGAGAGAGAGAGAGAGAGAGAGAGAGAGAGAGAGAGAGAGAGAGAGAGAGAGAGGTAGACAAAGAGAGGTAGAGAGAGAGAAGTGTGGAGGAGATGAAGACTTAAGGAGAGGGGACGAGGGTAGGGGAGAAGCAAACTTACTTAAATATTGTACATGTGCCAAATTGAGTTATAATCCTACTGTAGAGTTTGGAGTTTACAACACAAACATACAACGACAACAAAATGATTTTGTATGAAATTCCGTGATTCTTAGACGTGGTGACCGCAGAAGAGAGAGGGGCATATAATTATGTGGCTACGAAAATACCCGAAGACAAGATAACAAACGGAGATATAACGCAGCAAGCTATTAAAAATATTCTCACTACCTGTAATTCGCTTTAAAAAAAAAAAAGCTTTCTTCACGAGTTCAAAACCTAAGGAGACATAGAATCCAACATCATAGGTGTTATTGTGTGTGTTTTTTTAAACAATCATTTCGCCAGTGAACACAGGAAATATGTAAACTAAGAGCGGGAAAAGTAATTGTCAGTGTTTGTGGCAGGAAAGAGGAAGCTGACTATGGATAAGTTGATAAAGAGACTGTAAAGAGGAAGCTGACTGTGGTGGATAAGTTGATAAAGAGACTGTAAAGAGGAAGCTGACTGTGGTGGATAAGTTGATAAAGAGACTGTAAAGAGGAAGCTGACTGTGGTGGATAAGTTGATAAAGAGACTGTAAAGAGGAAGCTGACTGTGGTGGATAAGTTGATAAAGAGACTGTAAAGAGGAAGCTGACTGTGGTGGATAAGTTGATAAAGAGACAGGAAAGAGGAAGCTGACTGTGGTGGATAAGTTGATAAAGAGACAGGAAAGAGGAAGCTGACTGTGGTGGATAAGTTGATAAAGAGACAGGAAAGAGGAAGCTGACTGTGGTGGATAAGTTGATAAAGAGACTGGAAAGAGGAAGCTGACTGTGGATAAGTTGATAAAGAGACTGGAAAGAGGAAGCTGACTGTGGTGGATAAGTTGATAAAGAGACTGGAAAAAGGAAGCTGACTGTGGATAAGTTGATAAAGAGACTGGAAAGAGGAAGCTGACTGTGGATAAGTTGATAAAGAGACTGGAAAGAGGAAGCTGACTGTGGTGGATAAGTTGATAAAGAGACTGGAAAGATGAAGCTGACTGTGGATAAGTTGATAAAGAGACTGGAAAGAGGAAGCTGACTGTGGTGGATAATTTGATAAAGAGACTGGAAAGAGAACAGTGAGGGTGGGTGGAGGGAGGAGGGCGAGAAAGAGGGGGGGGGGCCAGTGGAAAGGAATCAAACATGGAGGAACAGCGAAGGGTTCCCAGCCCCACGGCATGACGGTTGATCGATGATCCCCAGTGGCCGCACAGGTGTGCTTCATACAGGTGAGAATGAAATGTTCTCTGCGCAGCGTGAAAGAAAGGAACAGGGTCACTGTGTGCAGGATGGTCAACGTTTTTCTTCATATGCCAATAGACCTGTGCAGAGAGAGAGAGAGAGAGAGAGAGGCAAACATATGTTTTCTTTGTACTTGCCAGAGAAGAAGAAGAAGAAGAAGAAGAAGAAGAAGAATCACTTAGGTAGAATGGTGCGACATGCACCTTACAACAAGAAACCCTTACAGATACCCTGTATAAATCTCAGAGAGGTGCCGTCTCTTCAGGTCTTTCATCCTCTGGGTCCGCTGCCCCTTGCCGTCCGGTGCAGACTGTCATTCGGACCAGCAGGAAGAAGGGCCTGAGTAAGTGACCTTGACGGCCGGACACTGTCCATTTCTTGTTGTACCGGACTGACCACTGCTGCCTAAGGGTCGACGCACCCGAAACATCAGGTTGAGTGATGTATATGCATGCTCCCCGCCCATCTCTATCCTCTTCTCCACCCGCACCTTCTTATTTATTCTTTCTTTCATCTCAACCCCATCCCACAGCTCTAGTTCAGTTTAAATTCTTCTTCTTCTTCTTCTTCTTCTTCTTCTTCTTCTTCTTCTTCTTCTTCTTCTTCTTCTTCTTCTTCTTCTTCTTCTTCTTCTTCTTCTTCTTCTTCTTCTTTTTCTTCTTCTTCTTCTTCTTCTTCTTCTTCTTCTTCTTCTTCTTCTTCTTCTTCTTCTTCTTCTTCCTTTCTTTCGTTTTTTTTTGCGCCATCCTCCTCCGCTTTCTTAACTTCTATCTCTTCTTTCTTCTTCTTCTTCTCATCTTCCTCGTTGACATCAACATCATCATCATCATCATCATCGTCGTCGTCGTCGTCGTCGTTTTCGTTTCCTTACACTCTCCTTATGCGCCAACACTTCTCTTCTTCCAACAAAAATGGAACTTTCTGAACCACCTTCAAACTTCTTTATCTCGAAAATTGAAGCTATTCGCAAATCTCTTGATGACACACCTTGTCAACCATGTTCCGATCCGCCTTTCACCAGCACGCCACTCTTCTCCTTTCAAACTGTCTCAGAAGCTGAAGTGGCTGAAATTCTCAGCACCATGTCGTTTAAAACATGCGAGCTTGATCCCATCCCTACCTCACTTTTCAAAAATTGTATCAGATTGTATCACTGACCTCTTCCCAGCCATCACCAAAATAGTCAACTCTTCCTTGCAATCTGGTTCTGTTCCCTCCTATTTAAAGTCCTATTTAAAATCACTGACCTCTTCCCAGCCATCACCAAAATAGTCAACTCTTCCTTGCAATCTGGTTCTGTTCCCTCCTATTTAAAGTCCTATTTAAAATCACTGACCTCTTCCCAGCCATCACCAAAATAGTCAACTCTTCCTTGCAATCTGGTTCTGTTCCCTCCTATTTAAAGTCCTATTTAAAATCCCTGACCTCTTCCCAGCCATCACCAAAATAGTCAACTCTTCCTTGCAATCTGGTTCTGTTCCCTCCTATTTAAAGTCCTATTTAAAATCCCTGACCTCTTCCCAGCCATCACCAAAATAGTCAACTCTTCCTTGCAATCTGGTTCTGTTCCCTCCTATTTAAAGTCTGCCATAGTGCGGCCACTACTAAAGAAATTAAACCTTGATCCAGAAGACTTGAAAAACTACCGCCCTGTTTCTAATCTCCCTTTCCTACCCAATCTTCTGGAGGTTTTCCTCAAACAGCTCATCATCTTTTATCCAACGTTCTGTTTATTTCAGTCTGCCTACCGTCCTGCCCACTCTACTGAATCAGCTTTTCTTCACATCGTGAACGACGTCCTCTCTGCCACTGACTCTGGTAACATCTCTTTGTTGAACCTTCTCGATCTCTCAGCCGCATTTGACACTAGCGGTCATACCATAATCCTTCACCGCATTGAGAACTCTTTTGCTGTCTGCATCGACAACTTTCTGAAACGTCCAGACTTGTCTTCGGTGTTCCTCAGGGGGCAGTTCTAGGCCCTGTTCTATTCACCCTTTATCCTATCCTATCCTATCCTATCCCGTAACTCTGAGGTCGTTGGGGCACCACAGATGATTGTTTAACCAGCATACTCCATCTTTCTCTGTCCTCATCAACCCTGATGGCTTCGCTCAAAGTCAAGCCATTCTCGAATGTTGTCCTCCCACCTCTATTTCGGTCTCCCTCTTCTTCTGCCTCCTTGCACTGTGCCTTGCAGAATGGTCTTTGCATGGCCTGATGATCTGGTGACGTGGCCATACCATCGGAATTTCCGTTTCTTCACCACTGTGAGCAGGTCATCGTGTTGTCCAATGGTTTGTGTGATGGTCTGTCGGACTTCGTCGTTGGTGATGTACTGGGTATAGGAAATGTACGTGAACGTATACGTGTACGAAATTGAGGCAAATACATCTGCCCCCGACTTGACTTTGAAATAGCGAAACAGGTTATTCAGATGCCTTTTTTCTATGAACTAACATCCCGTCCTGCAAATAAGATATTTATCGGTGATCGTTTTATGGGGTTCCGATGTATTTTATTATTATTATTATTATTATTATTATTATTATTATTATTATTATTATTATTATTATTATTATTATTATTATTATTATTATTATTATTATTATTATTATTATTATTATTTACCCTTCTTATAAGTCGCTTTTCCAGCTCAAGAGCTGCTCAAGGCGTGGCCGAAACAGGATCTAACTCAAGCCGCCCTAAGCAAACCACTTGCTGCCTAGGGCGCACAGTCTGACGCTCAGACGACTGAGCACTATCCTAGGCGACTGAGCACTATCCTAGGCGACTGAGCACTATCCTAGGCGACTGAGCACTATCCTAGACCACTGAGCACTATCCTAGACCACTGAGCACTATCCTAGACCACTGAGCACTATCCTAGACCACTGAGCACTATGCTAGACCACTGAGCACTATCCTAGACCACTGAGCACTATCCTAGACCACTGAGCACTATCCTAGACCACTGAGCACTATCCTAGGCGACTGAGCACTATCCTAGGCGACTGAGCACTATCCTAGGCGACTGAGCACTATCCTAGGCGACTGAGAAATTATCCTAGGCGACTGAGCACTATCCTAGGCGACTGAGCACTATCCTAGGCGACTGAGAAATTATCCTAGACCACTGAGCACTATCCTAGGCGACTGAGCACTATCCTAGGCGACTGAGCACTATCCTAGACCACTGAGCACTATCCTAGGCGACTGAGAAATTATCCTAGGCGACTGAGCACTATCCTAGGCGACTGAGCACTATCCTAGGCGACTGAGAAATTATCCTAGACCACTGAGCACTATCCTAGGCGACTGAGCACTATCCTAGGCGACTGAGCACTATCCTAGACCACTGAGCACTATCCTAGGCGACTGAGCACTATCCTAGGCGACTGAGCACTATCCTAGACCACTGAGCACTATCCTAGACCACTGAGCACTATCCTAGGCGACTGAGCACTATCCTAGGCGACTGAGCACTATCCTAGACCACTGAGCACTATCCTAGACCACTGAGCACTATCCTAGGCGACTGAGCACTATCCTAGGCGACTGAGAAATTATCCTAGACCACTGAGCACTATCCTAGGCGACTGAGCACTATCCTAGGCGACTGAGCACTATCCTAGACCACTGAGCACTATCCTAGGCGACTGAGCACTATCCTAGGCCACTGAGAACTATCCTAGGCCACTGAGCACTATCCTAGGCCACTGAGAACTATCCTAGGCCACTGAGAACTATCCTAGGCCACTGAGAACTATACTAGGCCACTGAGAACTATACTAGACCACTGAGAACTATACTAGGCCACTGAGAACTATCCTAGGCCACTGAGAACTATACTAGGCCACTGAGCACTATCCTAGGCCACTGAGAACTATACTAGGCCACTGAGCACTATCCTAGGCCACTGAGAACTATACTAGGCCACTGAGAACTATCCTAGGCCACTGAGCACTATACTAGGCCACTGAGAACTATACTAGGCCACTGAGAACTATACTAGACCACTGAGAACTATACTAGGCCACTGAGAACTATACTAGGCCACTGAGAACTATACTAGACCACTGAGAACTATACTAGGCCACTGAGAACTATCCTAGGCCACTGAGAACTATCCTAGGCCACTGAGCACTATACTAGGCCACTGAGCACTATACTAGGCCACTGAGAACTATCCTAGGCCACTGAGAACTATACTAGACCACTGAGAACTATACTAGGCCACTGAGAACTATACTAGACCACTGAGAACTATACTAGGCCACTGAGAACTATACTAGACCACTGAGAACTATACTAGACCACTGAGCACTATACTAGACCACTGAGCACTATACTAGACCACTGAGCACTATACTAGGCCACTGAGAACTATCCTAGGCCACTGAGAACTATACTAGGCCACTGAGCACTATCCTAGGCCACTGAGAACTATACTAGACCACTGAGCACTATACTAGACCACTGAGCACTATACTAGACCACTGAGCACTATCCTAGGCGACTGAGCACTATCCTAGGCCACTGAGCACTATCCTAGACCACTGAGCACTATCCTAGGCCACTGAGCACTATCCTAGGCGACTGAGCACTATCCTAGACCACTGAGCACTATCCTAGGCGACTGAGCACTATCCTAGGCCACTGAGCACTATCCTAGGCGACTGAGCACTATCCTAGGCCACTGAGCACTATCCTAGACCACTGAGCACTATCCTAGGCCACTGAGCACTATCCTAGGCGACTGAGCACTATCCTAGGCGACTGAGCACTATCCTAGGCCACTGAGCACTATCCTAGACCACTGAGCACTATCCTAGGCCACTGAGCACTATCCTAGACCACTGAGCACTATCCTAGGCCACTGAGCACTATCCTAGGCGACTGAGCACTATCCTAGACCACTGAGCACTATCCTAGACCACTGGGGATGGGGGAGATGGGAAAACTATACACTGAAACAACCGTCAGACCAATAGCAACAATAAGATGGCCAATGCTCACAGCCAATGTCTATGTCCGGGCCACCGGGAATCAAACCCTCAACCTTGGAAAAACGAGCTGGCCGCTCTACTCACTGAGCTATCCCGAGTTTTGGACGGGCAGCCGATGACCACGGTTATAGTTCAGTTTATTCTGATTTAATTTTGATTAAAACATATTAATGGGTTTGGATGAAATCCAAAATAAAATCGCAACTGAAAGAGTAACTTGAAGTGAGCTTTGTTACTGTTAATAGAGTTTGCATCAAGAAAGAATCGAATACGAATCAAATCCTATCATATCCTATCCTATCCTATCCCGTAGCTCGGAGGTCGTAGGGGCACCACAGATGGTCGTTTAACCAGCGTACTCCATCTTTCTCTGTCCTCAGCAACCCTGATTGTTTCGCTCAGTATCAAACCAGTCCATTCTCGAATGTTGTCCTCCCACCTTTTTTTCGGTCTCCATCTTCTTCTACCTCCTTGCACTGTGCCTTGCAGGATGGTCTTTGCAAGACCTGATGATCTGGTGACGTGGCCATACCATCGGAGTTTACGTTTCTTCACCACTGTGAGCAGGTCATCGTGTTGTCCAATGGCTTGTGTGATGGTCTGTCGGACTTCGTCGTTGGTGATGTGCTGGGTATAGGAAATGCCCAGAAGTCTTCTGTAGCACCTCATCTCCTTGCTTTGTATTCTTCGTTGGAGATCTGCTGTGAGGGTCCATGTTTCGCAAGCATATAGGAAGATGGAGATGACAAGGGAGCGCAGCAGCCTTACCTTGGAATGTAGACTGATGGTCCTGTCTTTCCAAATGCTTTTAGAAATAATATTTTTTACCACATCAAGTATCATTTCCATCTACCTTCATGCTTTCCTAAATCCATCGCTAAAGATTAACACCGACCTTGCAAATGTACCTCCAGCATTTGATGGTTTTCGCTCAGTTACTACTACTACTACTACTACTACTACTACTACTACTACTACTACTACTACTACTACTAATTTAAAACATTGTAACGCTCAGTTCGACCGGTCGTCCGCATGCCTTGATCCAATTCAGGCATCGATCCAGATAATAATTATACTATCCAGGCTTGTGACGGTGGGTCTATTGTTGCTGGGCTCTGCACAATGGAATGCTATTACCCACTCGTCTTTCCTCTGCGGGAACCGGCTAGTTAGGTCGCCCTATGACTAATCTTAATACATTTATTTATTTGGTCCAGTCTGTGTGAGGATATGGTTACAGAAATAGGGAGAAACATGCAAAGATTCACTGACACACTAACTCTCGCACGGCTATTAAACATAGGTAGTCCAGCCACTTGTTAACAGTGAATATCACATATTTATTTCCTCTACTCTATATCTAATTCTAAACACTATATTAACTTAAATGTTCAAAACGTAATACAGCTATGATTAATTTAACAGTCCAAGATTTCACTTCGAGTAGCTCGCTCTTTGATGGGTCTATTCTGCTACTGTTCTATATACTTGTTACTGTCTCATCATTGGGCTATGTGTTCTGGTTGGCCTAATGTTGGTTTTCAGGAGAGAGGACTATCGCCCAGTCCTTATAGACCAATGTGTGTGCACGTTTTTGTGAGCACTTAACTTGGTCGTTGAGGTGCGTTGCTGTTGTCGCCTGGTCTCGTACTGTCGTCATCAATATCTTCATGCTGAAAAATAAAATGAAACAAAACAAATTATCCTCGGGTAACGCATGGACTAGTTCAAAGGGCTTCTCAAGGCGCTAGATCATGGACCATAGCTCTCTCTGTGCTTAGAGTCTCGCATTCAGAGAGCTCAAGATCCTGCAGCTATTCCCGTGTAGTACGGTAGGGATATCTGGGAGGCTGGGAGATGATGGGAAGATGATCGCCTTAATCCTGCTTGTCTCCGCTTGGCTTTAGCAGACGTTCCTCCTGCTTCAGTAATAAGCATGTCGGCTCGCTCGGGGCTGTGGTTGTGTCTTGTGGAACGCCACAACATGCATCAACTTGCTTGCGCCATTGAAGTCTCCAAACCACCACTGATAATAATAATAATAATAATAATAATAATAATAATAATAATAATAATAATAATAAGAAGAAGAAGAAGAAGAAGAAGAAGAAGAAGAAGAAGAAGAAGAAGAAGAAGAAGAAGAAGAAGAAGAAGAAGCAGAAGAAGAAGAAGAAGAACAAGAACAAGAAGAATGAGGATTATGATGACGATGATGATGGTGATGATGATGATGACGACGACGACGACGACTATGATGATGATGCCCATTTCTTAGACATAAACAGTTCAAAGCGCTCCCTCCCCTATTCGCACCCCAATTAATTAAACATTACAAGTAGACAAAACTTCGATGAAGTATTCCATGTTCACGTACCCCGTTTCAACAGCTGTGAAGAAGTTGAGCATGTACACTCCCCGCCTCTCCTCCCACAGAGAAATGTTTAAACAAGGGAGAAAGTCAAAGTTGGACCCTGATGTAGCTGTGGGTTGTAAACAAAAGTGAGGACCACTAGTGACCGACATTTGGACAAGGGAAATAATTATGTCAATGCCATTCTAAAGTAACCAGCAGATTAAAATTAAAGGAACCCAATTTGACCACGCCCTTTCGACACATTCTGCTAACATTCACAGTGAGCGTTGCCCGACTAAGAAAAACAACCTCTTTGGAACGTATATTGATTTTTAAAAAGTAATAATGATAATATCTACCAACGCCGCTAAAAGGCACAAATTACGACAAAGATGTTCCGTTTTAGGCTGGTTCAATAGACACTGGTACAATAGACACTGGTACAATAGACACTGGTACAATAGACACTGGTACAATAGACACTGGTACAGTAGACACTGGTACAATAGACACTGGTACAATAGACACTGGTACAGTAGACACTGGTACAATAGACACTGGTACAATAGACACTGGTACAATAGACACTGGTACAATAGACACTGGTACAATAGACACTGGTACAATAGACACTGGTACAATAGTCACTGGTACAATAGACACTGGTACAATAGACACTGGTACAATAGTCACTGGTACAATAGACACTGGTACAATAGTCACTGGTACAATAGACACTGGTACAATAGACACTGGTACAATAGACACTGGTACAATAGACACTGGTACAATAGACACTGGTACAGTAGACACTGGTACAATAGACACTGGTACAATAGACACTGGTACAGTAGACACTGGTACAGTAGACACTGGTACAATAGACACTGGTACAATAGACACTGGTACAATAGACACTGGTACAGTAGACACTGGTACAGTAGACACTGGTACAGTAGACACTGGTACAGTAGACACTGGTACAATAGACACTGGTACAATAGACACTGGTACAGTAGACACTGGTACAATAGACACTGGTACAATAGACACTGGTACAATAGACACTGGTACAGTAGACACTGGTACAATAGACACTGGTACAATAGACACTGGTACAGTAGACACTGGTACAGTAGACACTGGTACAATAGACACTGGTACAATAGACACTGGTACAGTAGACACTGGTACAATAGACACTGGTACAGTAGACACTGGTACAATAGACACTGGTACAATAGTCACTGGTACAATAGACACTGGTACAATAGCCACTGGTACAATAGACACTGGTACAATAGACACTGGTACAATAGTCACTGGTGCAATAGACACTGGTACAATAGTCACTGGTACAATAGACACTGGTACAATAGACACTGGTACAATAGTCACTGGTACAATAGTCACTGGTACAATAGTCACTGGTACAATAGACACTGGTACAATAGACACTGGTACAATAGTCACTGGTGCAATAGACACTGGTACAATAGTCACTGGTACAATAGACACTGGTACAATAGTCACTGGTACAATAGACACTGGTACAATAGTCACTGGTACAATAGACACTGGTACAATAGACACTGGTACAATAGTCACTGGTGCAATAGACACTGGTACAATAGTCACTGGTACAATAGACACTGGTACAATAGACACTGGTACAATAGACACTGGTACAATAGACACTGGTACAATAGTCACTGGTACAATAGACACTGGTACAATAGACACTACCCTACCCCACACACCAAAGGCACAATCTAGAAGCCGCGTGGTTCATTCAGAAATAGGGTCAAAGTTCACACGACTATGGTACAGTTAAAGCAGGGGAAATCATTCCCTGTCAGGACCGAAATGGAAAACTTCAAATGTCAGCGGTTGCCTTGAGCAACGAAAGCCTACGTCCTATCTTATTCTATCATGTCCCGTAACCCGGAGGTCGTTGGGGCACCACAGATGATCGTTTAACCAGCATACTCCATCTTTCTCTGTCCTCAGCAGCCCTGATGGCTTCGCTCAGTGTCAAACCAGTCCATTCTTGAATGTTGTCCTCCCACCTCTTTTTCGGTCTCCCTCTTCTTCTACCTCCTTGCACTGTGCCTTGCAGAATGGTTTTTGTAAGGCCTGATCATCTGGTGACATGGCCATACCATCGGAGTTTCCGTTTCTTCACCACTGTGAGCAGGCCATCGTGTTGTCCAAAGCCCACATAATCACTATTTAGTGTAAAGCCCACATAATCACTATTTAGTGTAAAGCCCACTTAATCACTATTTAATGTAAAGCCCACTTAATCACTATTTAATGTAAAGCCCACTTAATCACTATTTAATGTAAAGCCCACTTAATCACTATTTAATGTAATAATAATGCGAAAATTTGGGGTAAATCCGTTTCTTCCAAAAGTAAACAAAGTCTTGGAATTGCGGCTCTTCTAGGCTACAGTTGAGAGATTTCAAAGCCGGATCGCTGGCCCCTGGACGGTCATCCTTTCTGTAGAGCATCTGCCACCGTAACAAGAAAATGGTAGACCACTGGACTAAACTACTGCCCCTCATCCTATCGAGACAAGATGGGCTTTTCCTCCAATCCCTTCGTGTTTTGAACAATGGAGATTAGATCTCAGTGTATTCTTCAACCATTGAGATTTGATGTCAGTTTAAATACTTGAACAATATGCTATCCATCTATGGCTAGTTTTAATCCATGCGACAGATTACTTTTGTAACTGTTATGTTCTCTTTTTTTCCTTCTTTTTGGCACGTTATTGTCCCTTTTAATCGGGAAATTCTGGGCCGCCTCCCCTCCCCTCCCCCCTTGAGGAAGGCGTATCCGCAGCCTGGTGCACGCCCAAACCCAACCTATCTAAAATCAGTGGTGTTTCTAAAGTTTCGCTGGGTGAGCAAACCGGAGTACCCGCAGAAAACCTCCGAGACGGGTCACAAGTCGAAAGGAAATAATATTCGGAGAAATATAACGCACCCAGGGGGATCGACCTCACATCAGTCAGGCATCATTGGTTTCTAGCCTGTAGACAGGGCAAGTTATTCCCACCTTACATGTAGACCACGCGGCCACAACGCTCACTGATTTCATGGAGACGAAATCTACCGTCTCTACTGAGCTTTGTCCGAGTGGTGGTTTTCACGTGTGCTGTCTTGGTCAAGCTGACCACAGGAAAACGATGTCATTTATGATGGCGACAGTGACCTATCAGGCTGGCTACTGATGCCACATGATGAGCACATAGCTGTCTGATAGGATAATCCAACATTAGCATCAAAGTTGGCGTGATAATGATTTAACGGGTAACCGTTTCCGCCTCAAACTTTATTATTCCCCGTTTTAACTTCATACTTTCAATCTACCTTGTGGCAAATTTGTACAGCATTTGTTTTTAATTGTCAGACTTATCTGCAATAGTCCGCAATCACAACCAGCCAATTGTCAGACTTATCTGCAATAGTCTGCAATCACAACCAGACAAATGGCTTGCCATCTTGGTATTATTATTATTATTATTATTATTATTATTATTATTATTATTATTATTATTATTATTATTATTATTATTATTATTATTATTATTATTATTATTATTATTATTATTATTTTGTTATATTATAGACAATAGCGTTGTATTTGGTTGTGTTGTTTTACGTTGTTACAGCAACATTCATGCATGTTTCCTATCCTATCCCGTAACTCAAAGATCTTTGGGGCACCACAGATGATCGTTTGTTTAACCAGCGTACTCCATCTTTCTCTGTTCTTAGCAACCCTCATGGCTTCGTTCAGTATCAAACCTGAATAAAGCCACGAGGGTTGCTGAAAACAGAGAAAGATGGAGTAAGCATACGTTTGTTTCACTCTCTTAATAATAATAATAACAACAACAACAATCATCATCATCATTTTTAATAAAAGAATGCTATATATCCGCTGTTTTTCCCCAGATCACCAGACTAAAAGCGCCGCGATCTGTACCAACATACACGCTCAGATGCTTCACATACTCCTACAGACACAATAAACACACATTCATCACTCAGTACGTGTGGTGTCAAGGCATGGACATAGCTATTAGGAGACCCAAAAAAATGGAAACCAAATTTTATTTTGAAATGTTTTAGACTGCATCCAACACTAGTTTTTAAATTAACGGGAGGAATGAAACATCATAACAGGATGGTAACCCTGTGTTGAGGAAGAGAAGAAGAAAACTAAGCAGGGCGTTTATTAAGCAATGGCATGCAGAGAGGGTGGAGAGTGGAGGAGGGAGGGGAAGGTGGAGGGAGGAGAGAGAGGTGCAAGACGTTTCGTGGGTGGCATGCTGAGAGAGTGGGGCTGGGGGGCAGTAAAACACACTGAGGCGTCAAAGGATGTACGATAGGGGAGCGCGCCACAGTGTCTGAGGGGCGTCATGGCTTTGTGGACGGTGATCGGGGCTCGTGTTTCAAAGGTAGCGCGTTCGAGTCCCGCTAGTTTCAATGCTCAAGCTATTAAACAACGCATATCTCCTCCTTCTTTTTCTTCTTCTGCGTGGATACTGTGGATATATTCCGGCTGTTGAAAGAAAACCTCCACAGCTTACAGGCCTACTCAGTTTAGTTAATAATAATAATTGTTACTATTTAGGCGCTATGCCCCAAATCGACTAGACTCCAAATAGACTCGAAGCGCGGCGATCTGTACCAACATACACGATTACTTGTTCCACACGCACTCACACACACACACACACCCACACACACCCGCACACACACACACCCAATAAACACACGTCTATCAAACAAACGTGTAGCGTAAAGTCATAGTTGTGTTAGTTTAGTTTCTTGTCAAGGGCATCAGCCGAGGTAGCAAGTTAAATCTTGCATCGGCAGCGGATAAACTGGAAACGCGTTATATGATTATCACCGTCATCATTTTCGTCGCCGTCATCGCATCGTCAGCATCAACGTTAAGGCTATTGCGGTCATTGTTATTTTATCGTAAGTTGTTATTATTCAAAGTAATGTCCTATCCTATCCTATCCTATCCCATAACTCGGAGGTCGTAGGGGCCCCACAGATGATCGTTTAACCAGCGTACTCCGTCTTTCTCTGTCCTCAGCAACCTTCATGACCTCGCTCAGTCCATTCTCGAATTTTGTCCTCCCACCTCTTTTTCGGTCTTCCTCTTCTTCTGCCTCCTTGCACCGTGCCTTGCTGGATGGTCTTTGCAAGTCTGATGCTCTGGTGACGTAGCCATACCATCGGAATTTCTGTTTCTTCAACACTGTGAGCATTTTATCGTGTTTTCCAATGGCTTGTGTGATGGTCTGTCGGACTTCGTCGTTGGTGAAGTGCTGAGGATAGGAAATGCCCAGAAGTCTTCTGTAGCACCTCATCTCCATGCTTTGTATGCTTCGTTGAAGGTCTGCTGTGAGGGTCAATGTTTCGCAATCGAATAAGTAAAGAAGATGGAGATGACAAGGGAGCGCAACAGCCTTACCTTGGAGTGTAGACTGATGGTACTGTCTTTCCAAAATGGCTTCAACCTTGTCAGGGAAGCAGTTGTTTGTGCGATCCTGGAGAGGACTTCCTGTCCGGACCCATTGTCTGATACAATGGCTCCTAAATATTTGAAGCTATGCACCGTGTTGAGGGATTGACCTTGGACTTTGATGTCCTTGTTGATGCCATTGGTGTACTGTTGTTGGTCATCATTTGGGTCTTCTCTGCACTTATTTCTATTCCAAAGGGTTCTGGAAGTGGTGTCAAGCCTCTTTACTAACTGTTGAAGTTCTTTTTCCTCTCCAGCCAATTCATCAATGTCATCCGTAAAACGGAGGTTAGAGATTGCTCTACCCCCTATGCGGACTGTGCCTTTGTAATCTGCAAGGGCATCTGACATGATGCGTTCCAGGAAGATGTTGAAGAGTGTTAGAGATAGCATACATCCTTGACGCACGCCGATTGTTGTTTTGAACAGGTTCCCGATGGCGTTGTTGTAGAGGACTGCACTGGTAGCCTTGTCATGCATACAGATTATTTATTATTTCAATAATGTTAGGGCTAATGTTGTACACTCTCATGGTTGCCCACAGAGCTGCATGCAAACGCTTTCTTGAAGTCTAAAAATACGTGATATAGATGTTGTTGGTGCTGTAGGTATTTCTCGCAGATTATTCTGAGGTTGAAAATCTGTTCAGTGGTACTTCGCCCAGCCCTGAATCAGGCTTGTTCTTCAGCTATGATTTGTTCAGCTTGGGGTCTCAACCTGTTGAGTATTATTTTCAGGAGGACTTTGCTGAGATGGCTGATGAGATTGATGGTGCGGTAATTTTCACACTCCTGAAACCTTTAACTTTAGGAGGCCCATAGTCTTAGGCCACTTTTAATATAAGAAGATGTTGGAGACAAAGCTAAAGGAGAGAAAACATAAGCTTGCCTCTAGACTTAAAGGCTCTCTGTACAAGCATATCGCTAAAATATATATAATATAAAGCCTATTTCTGAGATACCATGCACCGCCGTAACAACCAATGTTGATGTTACACAAACATAACCAAGGTCACCAGATAGTTTCAAGACATTGGACATAATACTATAAACACTGATAGACTTAATTGTTTTACTTGTTTTTGTTTTTCTTCTACGAACATCATCACCGTATTTCCACCACCATTCTTACTAGTTGTCAAAACAAACCGTGGCGGAGACTCACCTTGAAAGAACTATCGTTTTTCAATACCTAAAGCTGAATCACAGCACTTATTACCCTTGTTTAAAAAAAAAAACAAGGTAATTCCTCCCCCCCCCCTTCTTCCCCCTTCCCACCCCATCTCCTAGCACCCTCACCCTCGAAACCATCCTCAACTTAACCTCTTCTCATTTCGTGCGGACTTTCTCTACCCTCCCTCCCCGCCACCCAAAACCGCGCATGGCCAATGCTTGGTATCAAAGCGATCCCGGTCGCCCCAACGACGGCTTTCATAGTCAATGAGGCATAGTCCCCATAGGCGCCATTACTAACCTACCACTAGCTTCGTCCCATATTACGTGCCGTCTGTTCACCCCCCTGACAAATTTCTCCTCAAAATTTCTGCCGCACCGAGCGTGCTATAGTCTAGATTTGGACTTGGATTTTATTTGTCTTCTTCAGGCCGCAAAATGGGGGCTTCCAGAGGCTTCAGAATCTGTAGCAGCCAGCGCCTTGAGCTGCTCTTGAGCTGGAAAAGCGCTACATAGGAACAAGATGAGTAAGTAGATAATACTATTTTGTCGCATCGAACATCGAATTGTTTTTCCAGCGAAAGAGCGGCGGCTGCAGTACATCGCTCTTGTAGTCTGTGCTAAATGTATAATTATGTGTAGGCTTATGTACACGAACTTCAACGTTTTGCCCAGCTAACATTTCACCGTACTTGAGTGTGTAATAGTGGATAGTGGGGCCATGGATGGAGTTCTTTAAAGTGCAGCTGTTGCGACACCAGAACAGAAGTGGAGTACCGTCTCAGAATAATTACAGAAACCCGATTCATGTGAATGCAAAACATAATGATGATGATGCTGATGATGCTGCTGATGATGATGATGATGATGATGATGATGATGCTGCTGCTGATGATGATGATGATACTACTACTACTACTACTACTACTACTACTACTACTACTACTACTACTACTACTACTACTACTACTATTATTCATATGGGATGCCATCACGCTCTTTTTCTTTAATCGAACTGAAAGCGCTGCGATCTGAAAACATCGCTATTTGTTCGAACTGGTTTTATAGTTATTTGGGTCCGGTGACTTTAAATTATTGTTAGTCTGGTTTTTTTGTGAGAAGATATTGGTAATTGTTTTACGAAAGATACATTTTGATTGGTTGAGCTGGTCACATGACAGTTCACTAATATACATTCAAAAATCTATTCATGTTTTTCTTTACTATACTAAAGATAGTTGGTCTGAGTCCGTATTCAGAAAAGGCAATACCCGCAGGTAATTTACCATGAGGAGGGGTAAAATCTTTCCTTCCACTGGTTTGGACTTGTCTGGTATTCAGAGAAGTTGAAATTGCTCTGCCATTCGGCCAAACGGCCGATAATTTTACCGACGCTACCCTCCTCCAGTAACTCGTACCCTTGCCGAGGTAAAAATGGCGAATGCAATTGTTTTCGCATTGATTTTGCATCGGAACAACGTCTTTCGGGACAGATGAAATCCTCTAAAATACTTGATGATGTAGAACATTACAGGAAATTTACATTTCGAAGATCAACGTCGTGGGAATTGTGGATGAAGTAGGAGAGGAGTTGCAACATGCGAACCGGCATCGTCACTTCTTCCTTCACTGCAACTGTGTTTAAGCACTAGGTTTCCTGTTCTATTTATTCTGGGGGCAGAAGAAGAAGAAGAAGACGGAGGAAGAAGAACGAAGAGGAGAGAAGAAGAACGAAGAGGAGAGAAGAAGACTGAGGAGAGGCGGACGAGGAGCAGAGAAGGGATGCTGAGGAGAAGGAGAAGGAGATTGAGGACATTGAGGACATTGAGGAGCAGAGAAAGAATATGGCGTAGGCAGAGAAGAGGGACTAGAGATGGAACATAACTACAGCGTGACTATTTATACTCCATCTGGTTAAACGATCATCTGTGGTGCCCCTACGACCTCTGAGTTATGGGATGGGATAGGATAGGATAGGATAGGACTATTTATAACTTTCCTGTCTCTCTCAGGCGGTGGTAACTGGGAGTTGTGTGTATTTGTGAGTGGTGTATAGTTTCCAACGGATTTATTCTGCCAAATGACGTGGGCAGAAGAAAATTGTATTTATTCTTGATTATTATTGAATGTTGTTGACTCTGCATTTTGTGCTATTGCATTGATTTATTTTTATCGTTTAATAGAGGGGTGTGACAGCTTAGTTTATTGTTACGAATTAGTGAAGTTGAAAGCCGGAAGAAACCGCAGATCACGCATACAGGCACGCCAATTCTGAAATACACCTTTTCCTTACACTATTACAGTAGCCGGTGTGACATCGTCAAAGTTCCTAGTATCTTATTTGGGCTGGGAGCGACTGGGAGCATTCTGCTTGGTCGACGCATTACAAAATTCGACGCATGCGCACAGTGCTATCGTAGTCGTAGTAAAATTAGGGTTAGGGTTTGGGTTAGAGCTAGGGTTAGGGTTTAGGGTTAGAGTTAGGGTTACGACGGCTAAGAACGTCGTGAAAAAGCCGGCCTGACTTGACTTGGCGCATGCGCAAATGCGCCCGGCTAAAGTAAGACAGCCGAAACTTTGACGATTTTACACCGGAATAGAAACCAGTTTTTATTGTTCAAATGTTAGATTGCCTCCAATATATTATTAATGTCGCAATGAAAAACAAATACAGTCCTGAGAGGCACCGAGACTATCACTTTTTTGTATTGAACCCGATTCCAAAGTACTGTCAAGTCCAAGACCGCCTTGCTTACACCAGAAAGCAATTAATAATAGCAGATTCACTGGTACGAAAATGGTATGAAAAGGTGACAGATGCTAAATAAAAAAAATGTTATTATGCAAGCTAAGTGACAAATTAATTACCGATGGCAAAATGACGGACAATTTGATAGGGACGTGGCCAAAAGTCATTCATTCTACACACATTTACCGCAACTACAAAAACACACACAAAAAATCCTTTGTATAGTAGGACAAGAACGATAACTCATCTTTCTTACGATTTACAGAGTTACCTCAATGAGCGTCATAAGAGAACAGCAGGGGGAGTGTTATCGTCTTACATAATGGAGAGAGAGAGAGAGAGAGAGAGAGAGAGAGAGAGAGAGAGAGAGAGAGAGAGAGAGAGAGAGAGAGAGAGAGAGTGATGGGAAAAAATACGCGACAGGTTGATTTTTTCTTTTGGAATGGGAGAGTAGTGGAATAATAGGGTGGTGGAATGAGAGAGGGGAGGGGGAGGGAGGTGGGAGCTGAAGAGATAGAAGGAGCGGAGGAAAAACAGGAGAACTGTGTTGGAATCTGGATTCAGTTTTTTTTTAAGTTTTTTTCTTGCTGGGTGAAGGGGGACTAGGGGGGTGACTGAGATAGTGGTACGTAAGAGTGACGATGATGTGATGGAGAGGATGGGTGTGGATGAATATGGAGTTAGGGTGAGAGGATTTGGTGATAGGTGAGATCTTAACAAGAGGGGCGGGGGAAAGAGAGAGTGAGGAAGAGAGAGGGAGGGAGAGAGGGGGAGGGAGAGAGAGAAGGAGGGAGAGAGAGGGAGAGAGAGAGAGGGGGAGAGAGGAGGAGGGCGCGAAAAAGGGAGGGGGAGCGGGCAAAGAGGAGCGGGGGAATTAGTTGTTATTTTTAAAAGCAGGAGTAAGATAGTTCCAAGCTCCTAAATTTTGTTTTCCAACTTCTTCTAAAATCACATCAAATTGGCGAATCTGCAGAATACAAAGCATGGAGATGAGGTGCTACAAAAGACTTCTGGGCATTTCTATGATGATGATCATTGTTGTCAGGGTGGCGACGTGGTGATCGTCCTTAACGCTGATGCAATAGGACGTTAAGCATCGTTTTCCTCCTCCTATACCCAGCACATCACCAACGACGAAGTCCGACAGACCATCACACAAGCCATTGGACAACACGATGACCTGCTCACAGTGGTGAAAAAACGGGAACTCCGATGTTATAGCCACGTCACCAGATCATCAGGTCTTGCAAAGACCATCCTGCAAGGCACAGTGCAAGGAGGTATAGTAGAAGAAGAGGGAGACCGAAAAAAGAGGTGGGAGGAAAACATTCGAGAATGGACTGGTTTGACACTGAGTGAAACAATCAGGGTTGCTGAGGACAGGGAAAGATGGAGTACGCTGGTTAAACGATCATCTGTGGTGTCCCTACGACCTCCGAGTTACGGGATAGGATAGGATAGTGTAGGATAGGATACAAACAAAGAAACAGACCACGTTATTACGTATATAAAAGAACAGAGAAAATATTATAATATTTTAAAGCTCGATCACTGCCTGTAGTCAAAAGCCAGTTGCATAATTGTGGTGACGCTGGGTCAAAAAGTCGACGAAGCTTCTCAATTTGTGAACACGGGTCTTTATGCTGTCACAAAGACAAATTTGTGGTCGGGTCATTTCAGGACAAACCAATACGTCATCGCGCTTCTCGTCTATGTGACTTCATTGTTTGTGGACGGGTAGGAGGAAGCCTTGTTTACCGGCGCCCCCATGTATTCCTTCTGCAGCCTGCTCTTGCGTTGATGTAGAAAGCATTCAACTATCTTTCTGAAGTGCTGTACACTGTACAAAGTTCAGTCCTAGAGCCAATGAGCGTCGTTTGGAAGGGAGATAATTGTGTCAAACTGGTCAGCATAGCTGTACTTACGTCCCTTCCCTCTTGTTTACACACTAGGGTGGAATTTTGACAGGACGTATCTTCATGTTGAAATGCGGCTCATTATCACAAAGATAGATCGCATGCATTATCGGCGTTTCCCCCGTCTCCCTGTTCAAGACAAGTTAGTGTAACAGCTACATTTTGAGAACAAATTGTGCGAAGGGCCAACACACACATTTATGACGAGTGTTTTGAGCAATGCGGTGGTACAATACCTCAGTCGGTAGAACACTCGCACGGCATGCAGGAGACTTGGGTTCGATTCTCGAAGGTGAGCAAGTGTTTTTTTCTTCTTTCCACCAGGATCTGACTCTCTGTCATGACTTTTTCACCCAGTGTCCGCTTCAAGGCACGTCTAGAAACACATTTAGTTCAAAGGTTAAATAACCATGCACCCACATACATCTCAGTAGTCTGTGACAGACAGTGCGCTGTTGGAACGAGCAAGTTGGCATCTTGGTAGAGGCTGGGGGAGACAGAAAGAGAGGGGAGGGAGGGCGAGTCTTGGGTCTTGGGTTTGATTTTACTTCAGGCAGTGTGTTAAGAAAGTCTTTGTTCTTTGCGCTGTATCGATATATCAAGAACAATATATAAAAATTATCAATTAGAAAACATCTCATTGTAATTATAATATCACAGCTCTGAGAAGTGAGGTAGTTCTAACAAATTAAGAACGACGAATTAAATATAAAACCTCATGTCTCTGCTACCACATCATCTCTGGAACTGCTCCTAGCTATCTTTCTGAACTTTTGACTGTCTATGTTCCTTCTCGGTCTCTCCGCTCCTCTGCAGATGAAAGGATGTTCCGTGTACCAGAATACCACAGGGTGAGACACGGTGGTAGAGCTTTCAGTTTCTTCTCCGTTCAGACCTGGAACTCGCTACCTCGGTCCGTCCGTCACAGTCCTTCACTAGCGTCTTTTAAAACGAACTTGAAGACGCATCTTTTTAGAGAGGCCTTTTCTTAGGCGCCATGAGTGAGTGTTGTTAGTTATTTTTGGTGTTGAGATGTATATGTGGTTGCGTTTTATTGACCAATGTACGCATGTTGTGTTTACATTTGTTTGTGTAAAGCGCTTTGTGATTTTGGAAAGCGCTGTATAAATTGCCTGTTATTAGTATTATTATTATTATTATTATTAAATTAACATGAAAGCAGCTTCATTACACAGAGAGAGAAAAGAAAAAAAAAAGAGAGAGAGAGAGAGAGAGAGAGAGAGAGAGAGAGAGAGAGAGAGAGAGAGAGAGAGAGAATTGTGTGTGTTGTGAGAATATATACAGGGGTAGCTGGGGGGCTACATATACCTTCAAAATGCCAAGGCCAGTCACCCTTGCCGACCGGGCTGGGGTCGGGTATCGCCTCGTTCCGGCTAGAGTTACCAGCCTTACCCCATGTCTGTCTGGCTGTTGGTGACTGCGACAGCACAGGACAATGCCGAAGGATCAGGGGACAATAGCGAGAAGGGCTTATAGGACAATCGGGTGGATTACGGGCCACAAATTGCATGACGCGATGCACAGCGAAGCCTCTGTTAGCCCTTTAGTAAGCTGTAGCAGTGTAACAGCGTTTTAGTCTTGTCGTCTTCTTCTGCTTCCTTCGGCTTGATACGCATCCTGGTTCTTGTTTCTTGTGGCCACTGACGTACCCTGTGTCGTTATGTTATCATCCTGGGGGCAGTTTAATGAACAGAAATAAGGAGTGAATAGCAGACGTCCTATCCTATCCTATCCTATCCTATCCTATCCTATCCTATCCTATCCCATAACTCCAAGGTCGCTGGGCACCACAGATGATCGTTTAACCAGCGTACTCCATCTTTCTCTGTCCTCAGCAAACCTCATGGCATCGCTCAGTCTCAAGCCAGTCCATTCCCGAATGTTGTCCTCTCACCTCTTTTTCTGCCTCACTCTTCTTCTGCCTCCTTGCACCGTGCCGTGCAGAATGGTCTTTGCAAGGCCTGATGATCTGGTGACGTGACCATACCATAGGAGTTTCCGTTGCTTCACCACTGTGAGCATGTCATCGTGTTGCCCAATGGCTTGTGTGATGGTCTGTCGGACTTCGTCGTTGGTGATGTGCTGGGTATACCTCATCTCCATGCATGCTTTGTATTCTTCGTTGTAGATCTGCTATGAGGGTCCATGTTTCGCAAGCGTAAAGGAAGATAGCAGACGTACACCTTTAGAACTGTATATGACTTTATTTATTTTAGTTATTTAATCACTTTTTATATAGCGCTTTACCAACTCCAGAGCCGCTCAAAGCGCTGGCCGATACAGGATCTAACTCAAATCGCCCGAGACGCCCACCCGCAGCCTTTTGACTTACAGGTGTAAATCTAATATTCGTTCTTAAAACCGACCACTGAATTGTTCTTCGCGCGACCCACATTGGAAAAAAGAAAATCATAGTGTTCTTTTATTGAACACTTACCAGAAAAAGGGAACAGATCGACTTCTTTATTATTATTATTATTATTATTATTATTATTATTATTATTATTATTATTATTATTATTATTATTATTATTATTATTACAACGCGCATAATGCATCGATAACAATATTTTAAGTGGACTAAAGCGCCAGGATGAAATCATGACTTGCTACCAAGCTTTATTTCTCAAACTGCCAACCCCGCCTCATCACACCCATCCACCCGTATCTCCCTGTATCATCAAACCCACCCGTATATCTCGAGCTGACTTCGCTAGCAAAATGACTGTTAACAGTCAACTCAGTGCTACAAAAGCGCAGACTGCATATCATTGTATGCGTGCTTCGTGAATTTCATCTATAGGACTAGTGAAACCTACTTCCTAACAAACTCCGTTTCCGGTGTCTGAGCGCACGATGTAAAATCTTGAGGCACCTTCGCATTAGCATGAAATTGTACAGCAAGCCTGGGTAAAACTGCAAGGGTTGATGGGAATCTCACTTCACTATCGGTATTTCACAAATTACTTATTAAAAAAGTTTGGCGAAGACGTTAGATGTATAAGTACGTAGTTGACCGCAGTTTGCACTGGCCATGATTTTTGTTCATAGCACTTTCCACCAGTCATCTAAAGGCTGCTCAAGGCCAGGCCACATTTGTGTTACGCTTATGAATTCCTCATTTATTTCCTTGCGTACTAGCTAACGAAAAATTTCATAAGGATAGCGCTTGTTTGATTTCTTCTGCAAAACTATATAAGCCGGAATTACGAGGACCAATCAGAAGCTAGAGTGTAATGTCAAGACTTTGGAACTTTGTCCTTTTATTAGCAAAACCACATATAACTCCAAGCATGAAACAAGGCTCATAGCCCAGGGAGCATTTTAGCCAAAAGTAGGGGGGGGGGGGGGGGGAAAGGAGGATGGGGAATTACAGACATTAACAAACAATGAACGGCGCAAAAAAGACTGCTCCATAGACAAAACTCTGAAATTTCAAACACCCGTTTTAAGGTTTACATTGGTTCAATATGGAAAGAAAAGTGTACAGCATCGCATGGTTCACAAAAGAAGACAAAGGGGAATGCACAATATATAAATAGTGACATAACTCCAACAAAGCAGCTAAATTTAACAATCTGCTCTTTGATTCAGTATTCATCAGCTGGTTAAATTAAAAAAAAAATTGAATGAATCCAACAGTTTTTTGTGTTTTTTTAAAAAGTATTTTCCAAAAATGTTTTCTATCAGCAAGGAATTGTTACATGTAAATAAATACGAGGTTAGATGTCAAACTAAACTCCTCCCACACGCATGATTACACGCAAAAAAAGGTTGTCTACTACACACGACTTGGCGAGCTAAGGAAGTTGAATTCACTTGTTGCGTGTCGATCTTGGTAAAGTTGTTTCATACTATAGTCAAATCGTGAAAGTGTGCCTCACATCGTCATGAAAAAGTGCAGTGTAGTGAAATGACAGCTATACACGTCTATAAATTCGAAGCGGTCCGTGATAAACATGGCGCCATTGCTTCCGACCCAATGCATAAGCTGTAAAACGTAAGCCAAATGTGGCCATTAAACTCATAAGGTGTGGCTGGCCACCCGTCAAAATTCCGGTTGGTGGAATATCTCATAACCCAATGCATAAACCGTAAAACCTAAACCAAATGTGGCCACTGCATCAACGACATACACACATTGCGGGCCTAAATAAAGAAATAACAAATCAACTCGTTTCCAACACACAAATCCGCCTATGGACAAAGGTGCCGCTCCAAGTAAAGGCCCCAGACTTTCTCACTTATTTATTGATTGTATATATGTCATCTAGCGCTTTTCTCCATCTCAAGAGCTGCTCAAGGCGTGCGCCGATACAGCGGCCCACTTGCTGCATTTGGGCGCATGGTCAAACGCCACTGACACACTCAGCACAATCCTGAGCGATCGGGGATGGAGGAGAAAGGACCTAGTGCAGGCTGGGTGTATTTTATCTAAGCTGGCACTCACCCGTCTAGGACGTGAGCGTCAGGATCTTTAAAGTCCGTGGGATGGAATGCGCGCGTTCCGGATCCCCCACTGAAAAGCCGAAAACCTTTGCCTGTAGTTTCCTAGCCGTAGCGGACGGATAGCAAGTCGTTCTCCTCAGTGTGCAATGCAGAACGCATTTCGGAGGTAAGGGTACCCCCGTGGGGTCGGGGTTAGGGTGAGCGCGGTAAAGTCAGACGTTGCCTTATTGGCAGGCAGGGGTCGGGTTGCAGTGGGCGAGTCGTTAACGACATGTCGTGCGGTGAAACGCTCGCCCGGGAGATGTCTTGTAGCCCCCTACAGGCACTCTTTATGCGGCCAGCAAGGACTACTAAATCATTTAGTAGTCCTTGGCGGCAAGCTAGCTAACTCATTCCTTTCCTCTCTGGATCTACACCTTCTTCTTCTTCTTCTTCTTCTTCTTCTTCTTCTTCTTCTTCTTCTTCTTCTTCTTCTTCTTCTTCTTCTTCTTCTTCTTCTTCTGGCTTTTGTTCTTATTCTTCTTGTTATTTATTTATTTATTTATTTATTATTTAATCGTTCTTATATAGAGCTTTTTCAGCTCAAGAGCTGCTCAAGGCGCTGGCCGATACAGGATCTAACTCAAGCCGCTGAAGGCGCCAACTTGCAGCCTTTGGGCGCACCGTAATAACGCCCGAGACAACTGAGCACATTCCTGGGCAGCCAGGGATGGGGGAGAAGGACCTAGGTGCATGCTGGGTGTGTTCTTGTCACCGGCACTCACCCGTCTAGGACATGAGCGTCAGGATCTTTAAAGTCCGTTATGATGGAATGTATGCGACATAGACTAGACCTCGGTTTATACTCTCATCCGAAGGAGTAACATTTCTTCTTCTTCTTCTTCTTCTTCTTCTTCTTCTTCTTCTTCTTCTTCTTCCTTCCCTCCCCCCCCCCCTCCCGTAGGGGTGCCGGGGGTTACAATATAAAATAGTATCCCCACTTTCTGGATCTTTGGTGCTTTAAATTCCCACTGTCACTGTCTTTCTCCTTTGTTCGTTTTCATTCCTACTCTGTTCTATCAATCTACTATACTATCTTCTTCTTCGCTAGACCAGTCACCTACCTTTTTTCTGTAAAACTCTTCCGGGACAAAACTCTTCATTTGTGTGTGAGGTCTGTTGGATCAGCTTGGAAATATTGGATGCTTTCTGCCAAGTGGTCACTGGGACTTCCTAATATGTTATTATTTGGCAATGTAGGCATTTTATATGTATGTGTTTTGTTGATGATGTTTGTATTCTATTTTGTTTTTGTAAACAGGGGTTCGATAAATTAGAGTACAGCCTCAGCGTCCCCTGCATGAGATGTCTTTATTGTAAAGTGACCGGCTGGTAGATTGCCTTCAGTGCTACCACTAGGGTTGTTTCGGCAGATCTTTTATGCGGATCAGATGTGAGTCCTCTTTTACTTCTCTGGTCCTGATTTGGCTCGAAAGAGTCTGCTGGGCCTAAAGCAATAACCATGTAATGTAATGTAATGTAATGTAATGTAATGTAATGTAATGTAATGTCCTCCTCCTCCTTCTCCACCTTCTCTCTTTCTATCTCTCTTTCTATCTCTCTCTCTGTCTCTCTCTGTCTCTCTCTCTGTCTGTCTCTCTCTGTCTCTCTTTCTCTCTCTCTCCGTCTCTCTCTGTCTCTGTCTATCTCTGTCTCTCTGTCTCTCTCTCTTTGTCTCTCTTTGTCTCTCTCTGTCTCTCTGTCTCTGTCTCTCTCTCTGTCTCCCTCTCTCTGTCTCTCTCTGTCTCTATGTCTCTCTCTCTCTCTCTCTCTCTCTCTCTCTCTCTCTCTCTCTCTCTATTACTTTCTCTCTAAGCCTTCAGACTTTTACTTCTATTTTACTATAATCGAAATCAATTAAAGAGAACCACTTTGACTACAGGTCCGTTTAACATTGGCCGTGGGTGTTGCCACACTGACCCCCCCCCCCCCCCACACACACACACACACACAAAATTAGCTTGTAACAAGGAACTACTCTTCATAGAGTACAGTGATTGGTTACATCAATTAATTACGTAGTTGCTTCCCTAGAGAGAGAGATTTTTTCCAGTGAGCCACGTAGCGTTGACCGCATGGACATTTTTATTTTTGCTCATTTACTATTTTGTGCAAAGTTTGCGCTCAATGCATGCCAAAGGCAGTTATTTACCGCTTTTATGTATAATGTAAAACTTGGACCAAACATGTATTGAGTTGTACTGTATTAATAAAGAACCACTAATCACCTTTGTAAAGATAAAAATATCGTCTAGTATCGTAGCGTTAAACAGGGTAAACCACTCCCTCGTTCATAACATAACTCAAACTTCAGCAGATGTTTTAAGGAACGAAGGCCTACTTTTATAGTTGTTTAAAATATAATAACAATACCATTTTTAGCCTGCATTGTTTAACCTCCCCCGATGGTCCAGAGTTAAAAAAAACTTACCCACACCTCCATCACAACTGTCACAGTGTTACGTTTTGAGACGCCCCCCGCGATAGACCCGATCGTTTTGTTTTGCAAAGCATGCAGTAACACAGTGTGTTTACCTTTGATTTTAATTTGTGTTGTAGTTAGAAGAAGCTTTGTATAATGTTGATAATTTTCGTTGGTCGATATTATTGAAGAATTTTCTAGGGTTGCTTGTTTACTATCGATCGAAGTGTGTAGATAAATCTACGAGATGCTTCTAGCCTAAAGAAAGTTGTATGACGTAAGACAGTGTATAGTTCTGATGACGAATTTTAATTTGATTGGCTGTAATTGCGTCACGCTGGAATGTTCCAACGTTCTCTAGAGTATAAAGAGACTATATTAGTACCGTACTGTTTCAGAGTTAAGAGTTGATAAAGAGTTTAAAAAGTGAAAAGTAATCTTGTATGCAGTTGTGGATGTACGCAGAATAAAGTTTGAAAACTTCATACGACGACTCATGCCTTGTTGCTGATGGAACAGGTTGAGTGGATAAACGAATCTGAGTTACAATTATCAAGATTCAAGCATCGGGGCTGAATCAGCTACTGATAAAACAACAACAACAACAACACTGTAACACATAGTTTTGCTTATAATCCATTAAAATTTAATGACTTTGTTAATGGATACTTCTACGTATATTGACCAAATTTTGCATGTTTATGTTTTTCTGCCTTAGCCGAGGCTCATCGTCGGACGCCCCTAGACAACTAGACCCAGGCTTTGGCTTGCGAGCATTCTATCGCATAACCAATGAACATCAACAATCAGTATATTACCAATGAACATCAGCATCAATATATTACCAGTGAACATCAGCAATCAATATATTAGCAATGAACATCAACAATCAATAACAGCACGCGCTAAATTGAACTTCAGCGGGACATACGCAAATTCCTTATTTGAGGCCATTGTATTTTATGGTAGGGTTTGGTATGATATCGTGCCGTATTGTATTGTATTGTATTGTGTTGTATTGTATTGTGTTGTATTGCATTGCATCGTATCGTATCGTATCGAATTGTTGAACAGCTTCTAATATTTAGGAGCCATTGTATCAGACAATGGGTCCCAACAGGAATTCCTCTCCAGGATAGCACAAATATCTGCTGCCATCACAAGATTGAAGCCCATTTGGAAAGAAAGGACCATCAGTCTACACTCCAAGATAAGGTTGCTGCGCTCCCTTGTCATCTCCATCTTCCTATACTTTTTGCGAAATATGGACCCTCACAGCAGATCTACAACCAAGAATACAAAGCATGGAGGTGAGGTGCTACAGAAGACTCCTAAGCATTTCCTATACCCAGCACATCACCAGCGACCAAGTCCGACAGACCATCACACAAGCCATTGGACAACACGATGACCTGCTCACAGTGGTGAAAAAACGGAAACTCCGATGGTATGGTCACATCACCAGAGCTTCAGGTCTTGCAAAGATCATCCTGCAAGGCACAGTGCAAGGAGGCAGAAGAAGAGAGGCAAAAAGAGGTGGGAAAACAACATTGGAGAATGGACTGGCTTGACACTGAGTGAAACCATGATGACTGCTGAGGACAGAGAAATATGAAGTACGCTGTTTAATCGATAATCTGTGGTGCCCCAACGACTTTCGCGTTACGGGATAGGATAGGATAGGTATTGTATCTTTTTATATTGTTTTGTATTGTATTGACAAAACGCTGCAGTGCAAGCACCAGGAAATGTTGGGCTATATATGTTCAAGGAAATACAGATGCATCGCAGGTGGTCGCTATGTCGGATAGCCAGAGGGCGAAAGATGAAAGGAAAGATCTGCGATGATCGGTTTAGATAAAGAAGACGTTGCTGTTATAATGTCTGTCTGTCCGTCTCTCTTTCTCTGTGTACTGTCTCCCTATCTCTGTCTGTCTCTCGGTGTGCCTGTCTCCCTCTCTCTGTCTGTCTCTCCGTGTGTCTGTCTCTCTCTGTCTTTCTCTTTCTCGTTGTCGCTGTCCCTCTTTCTATCTGGCTCTTTCTGTTCCCCTCTCTCCTTCTCTCCGTGTCTCACTCCCCCTCTCTATTCTTCTGTCTGTCTGGTCCGTCTGTCTGTCTGGTCCGTCCGTCTGTCTGTCTGATCTGTTTGTCTCTCTCCAGCTTGATTCCCTAAGCTCTGGCCCACTTTGAAATGAGAAGTTCGATGACCGTTAAAAAAAATACTTTAGAACACATTTTTTTAAAACCAATAAACAGAACAATAATAATGCGAATTTTATGGTGAGCTGGTTTTCGCGAGAACTATATACATCCTTGGATCTGGGCCACTTTAAGTAACGCCTAAACGCTTTGTCATTGTTTCCTCTCTCTCCTGCAGGTGGCTTTCCTTTGATCTCCTGTTCTCGTAAACTTCTGACGTTCTTCTTTACGCATCATTGTCTTTCCACACAGGGAGAAAGACGAAGAGAAAGGGAAAGGATGGTGTGCGTGTGTGTATGTGTGTGTGCGTGTGTGTGTGTGCGTGTGTGTGTGTGCGTGTGTGTGTGTGTGTGTGTTGGATTGGATACAGAAGAAGACGGCGACTGAGACTAAATTGACCGAGGTCTAGTCTTTGGTCTAGTCTGTGCACGGATACATCTCCATCTCATGGACTTTAAAGATCCTAACGCTCATATCTTAGACGCGGGGGAACCAGATTGAAAACAATAACAACAACAACAACAACAACAACAAGCATTTGCCAGCACTATATCCTAATCCCCTTCTTCTTCGGTCGAGCTGCACTGCGACCGCCGCACTTTAGCTGATAACAAACAAAAAAATCGAATTTTGGTCCGCGTGTGTGACCAATATAATCCAAATCCCCCTCCTCCTCTTCTCTCTCTCTCCCTCTCTGTCCCTCTTCACCTTTCACCCCCACCCCCACCCCCCTCCACCCATCCTCGAAAATTAAGAAAACGAACCAAAGAGCGCAAAATAGAGAGAAGAAGATAGACATATATTACAATACAAACGAAAACAGCAGTAGCAACCCCAACAACAACACACAACTTCATCGTCACTATCACTGGGCTCCCTATTTTCTTCGTTTTCTTCCGTATCTTTCCTCTCTTCTTTCAGAAACACTTCGCACACCTACACTGTAATATTTCTTCTATTTCTTCTTCTTTCGTCTCCATCCCTTTGAATCTCTGCCTATTTCCCCGCTATCCCTGCTCTTGTGTATTCTCGTGTGGGACGTGTAACGTGTCCGTCTATTAAAACCTGTGTTCCGACCCCCAATAGGGCGGGGGGCCAGCAGTAAACTTCAGCAAAAGAAATCTAATAGTACCGGAGATCCAGCTCACCTTCTGAGGGTTCCAATCTTCTCTCATTCTAAATTGTGTCCTTTTTGAACATCCTATTCTATCCTATCCTATCCTGTTCCGTAACCCGGAGGTCGTAGGGGCACCACAGATGATCGTTTAACCAGCATACTCCATCTTTCTCTGTCCTCAGCAGCCCTGATGGCTTCGCTCAGTGTCAAACCAGTCCATTCTCGAATGTTGTCCTCCCACCCCTTTCTCGGTCTCCCTCTTCTTCTACCTCCTTGCACTGTGCCTTGCAGAATAGTCTTTACAAGACCTGATGATCTGGTGACGTGGCCATACCATCGGAGTTTCCATTTCTTCACCACTGTGAGCAGGTCATCGTGTTGTCCAATGGCTTGTGTGATGGTCTGTCGGACTTCGTCGTTGGTGATGTGTTGGGTATAGGAAATACCCAGAAGTCTTCTGTAGCACCTCATCTCCATGCTTTGTATTCTTCGTTGGAGATCTGCTGTGAGGGTCCATGCTTCGCAAGCATATAGGAAGATGGAGATGACAAGGGAGCGCAGCAGTCTTACTTTGGAATGTAGACTGATGGTCCTGTCTTTCCAAATGGGCTTCAACCTTGTCAGGGCAGCAGTTGTTTGTGCGATCCTGGAGAGGACTTCCTGTGGGGACCCATTGTCTGATACAATGGCTCCTAAATATTTGAAGCTATGCACTGTGTTAAGGGATTGGCCTTGGACTTTGATGTCCGTGTTGATGCCATTGGTGTTGTTGGTCATCATTTTGGTCTTCTCTGCACTTATTTCCATTCCATAAGCTCTGGAGGTGGTGTCAAGCCTCTGTACCAGCTGTTCAAGTTCTTGTTCCTCTCCGTATGAACATACGGTAAATAATAATAATAATAATAATAATAATAATAATAATAATAATAATAATAATAATAATAATAATAATAATAATAATGATAATAATAATAATAATAATAATAATAATAATAATAATAATAATAATAATAATAATAATAATAATAATAATAATAAGGGTATTTATATGGCGCTTTTTCCTAAAGACGTCAGTCCAGAGCGCAGTTCTCAGTCATTTATACTTAAAGTTAACACCGAAATACATACGAAAAGAAGTGAAACAAAAACAAGACAGTAATAAACTATACAAAGACATCATACAACATGAAAAAGAATATTTACAAGTAAAATGTAAACGACGAGGGAGGGAGGGGAAGGAGGAGAGCAGCTAAGGAGTGAGGGGGTTGGGGGCGTGCGGTGTGACGGCCGTAGTCTGAATCCCAAAAGAAGGAAAGAAAGAAAAAAGAAAGAGATTTCTCTTATATAGCGCACTTACAAGCTCAAAGAGCTTCTCAAGGCGCTGGCCCGTAATATCCAGCAATCACAAAATAGTCTGCTGAAGTTAGGATTCGAACCCACGTCGCCCAAGACGCACTCACACAAGTCGTGCGCTTTGACCACTGAGCTATCCCTGCCGTCATAGACCAAACACACCTGTTTTCCTAAGCCTTGGTTACTTTATCTTGTGGCCCATGGCCGTAGTGGTAGAGCGTTCGCCTGGCACACCGATGACCCGGGTTCGAATCCCATGAGGGGCAAAATAAAAGTGGCCAATTTTCGCTGTCCATTTTAGCAGTATGATTGCTCTGGTGGTTCAGTGTTGATTTAGGTATTTACCCCTCTTTCCCTGGGATGGTTATCCCCGTTCGCCGTATCTGCAACGGTGGGTGTAGACGTTAAACCTCAACGGTGGGTGTAGACGTTAAACCTCACTGGTGGGTGTAGACGTTACACCTCAATGGTGGGCGTAGACGTTAAACTTCAATGGTGGGTGTAGACGTTGAACCTCAATAGTGGGTGTAGACGTTAAACCTCAATGGTAGGTGTAGACGTTAAACCTCAATGGTGAGTGTAGAGGTTAAACCTCAATGGTGGGTGTAGACGTTACACCTCAATGGTGGGTGTAGACATTAAATCTAAATGGTGGGTGTAGAGGTTAAATCTAAATGATGGGTGTAGACGTTAAATCTAAATGGTGGGTGTAGACGTTACACCTCAATGGTGGATGTAGACGTTAAACCTCAATGGTGGATGTAGACGTTAAACCTCAATGGTGGGTGTAGACGTTAAACTTCAATGTTCATTAATTTCTTACATAACACATGAAGGGAGCACAGAGGATCAAATCAATTAGCTGAGCACGACCTTAGCAGGCGAAACATTGTGCTCAGGAGTCTGAGGCGTTAAAGCTGCAAGTTGGCGCATTGAGTTCGACACTAATGTAACTGTGGGATATAGACAAAGGACGAAGGGACATCACTACATCTAAGTCGACCAGTATTGACTGACATTTGGAAGGGAGATAGTTCTGTCAAAGATCACCCCTAAGGTAGCTAGGAAGTAAGTCAACCATTAGCTGAGAGTGGAACCTTCAATGGATGAAGACCGAAACTGGGAGAGACTGCTAGCCACTGCCCTTTGTTGTTGTTGTTGTTTGTAGATTATAGTCACACGACACTTTCGCATATAGGTGACTACTGGACCGATTTATACTGACACAGCGGGCCAGTTGTTGGTAAAGAGGAAAATAATATGATCACACGTTGACCAATCCGGGATTCGAACCAGCGACCTTTCGGTTACTAGCAAGACGCTCTTACCAACTGAGCTACCCGGCCCCTTTGGGACCGGATTTTCTTTTGTGAGGGACAGTGTTGGAGTTAGGTTATGGCACAACACGTGGAAGACTAAGAGACACTAGGGTTGAATCAACAGAACCACCACAGCCCGAGCAAGAACTATCCTATCCTATCCTATCCTATCCTATCCCGTAACTCGAAGGTCGTTGGAGCACCACAGATGATCGTTCAACCAGCGTACTCCATCTTTCTCTGTGCTAAGCAACCCTCATGGCTTTGCTCAGTGTCAAGCCAGTCCATTCTCCAATGTTGTCCTCCCACCTCTTTTTTTGTCTCCCTCTTCTTCTGCCTCTTTGCACCGTGCCTTGCAGTATGGTCTTTGCCAGGCCTGATGCTCTGGTGACGTGGCCTTACCATCGGAGTTTCCTAGCAATATACAGCGAAATGGGGTTAAAGACGAAATTGCAGACTGGTACAATAACGCTTTACGGAGGGCAAAAACGTATTACTTCCGGCAGGCATGTGCAGTTGTGTTTAGCAAAAAACAACACCTGGAACTGGGCGAAGAAAAGCGTGAAGGTTACAGATAGGAATACTTGGTGTGTATCTTTCGCCTGCATTACAAAGGCCTTAGATGGTTCACTTCCGGCACACGTGCAGTGGTGCAATAATTATCATGACATACAGCTACGCTAAGCAGTGCATGAAGGAGCATGTAGCCACAGGTGCACGTCATTTCCGGCTTACGAGTCCCGACATGCAGCTGTGCTTAGAAAATGAAAGATATACTTAGAAGGAAAAACGTTATTACATGTGATGGTAGACATCAGTTTAAGAAACACAACGGAGATTTCTCAGTATAACTTTGCTTATAACACATTTAAAAAATATTTGGTAAAAGTGCGAGATCCATAAAAAGCCAATGCGTAGCTTTCTGTAAACACGCGCAACAACATTTTGGAACACATGAGTGCACATTGACTGATGCAAATAAATGCACGAGAAGGAGACTAGTGCGCATCTTTTGCTTTAAAACGCAACTTCCGGAAGACCCAGGCAGTGCGCTTAGCACAATATCCGGCACCTGCGATGCATGAATGGGTAAATAGCTACGTTTTTGCCATAACAACTCACTGCCAGCAAACCCCACGCATCTGTCGTAAAAGGCACCAAATCCAATGCTTGAAGGGGAGAGGCACATCGTTTGGCTTCTCTCCCATCGTCCCCTCTCCCCATAACTTCCGGCAAACCCAGGCAGCTGTGCTTAGTAGAAGACCTGACATTTGCAAATGCATGGGTGTTAAAAAAAAAAAAAAGCAACTTGGTGCGCATTTGTTTTTATAAGAAATCTCTCAACTTCCGGTTAACCCAAACATCTGAGCTTAACACATTTACTATGCATGAATAGGTCAGATAACAATACAAACAACATCAACAACAATAACAACGGCAAAATAATAATAATAATAATAATAATAATAATAATAATAATAATAATAATAATAATAATAATAATAATAATAATAATAATAATAATAATAAACTTTTTGAAAGCGCCATTCCCCGTAAAAACCAGTTCAAAGCGCATTTGTGGAGGTCTGAATGGTAAGAAAGCATAATTGTTTGTTTGCTGTTATTGTTTTTTAAAGCCGTAGCGACCTTTTAGGGTTTCTCTTTATTTTGGGGTCACTTCGTATCCCATTTCCCACTCCCTCAATCCCATTCAGGCGCACTGAGCATGTCTGCCGACTTGGAGGATCACGCTATACAAGACATCAACGTCATAAAAACTCATTTCCGGCAGTCCCAGGCAGCTGTACGTAGCAGAATACACGACATCTGCGAAGCATGAATGGAGGTGAGATAGCGAACTGTTGCGTTATTTTCAGCTGTAAAGCCTTCCGGTGTGCGAGGTTTGGCGTGAGAGGGCGCGAGTCGTGGGTGGTGGAGCGCGTTGAACAGCACACGTAGCTCAGAGAATGGGAAAACAGTCAGACCAAAGCGTCCCCTATATTTTACACGAATTTTTTTCATCCTCTTTTTTTTTATAGAGCTCTTTTTCCAGCTCACCAGCTGCTCAAGGCGCTGGCCGATACAGGATCTAACTCAAGACTTCTGTTGTACCCCCACTGGCTGTCATCGTCCCAAGCCACATACAGTTGAGCTCAATCATGGGAGACCAGAATGTGGAATACAGGATCTAGTGCTTGCTGAGTTATTTATTGTAGCTGCTACTGGCATAAGCATCAGGATCTTTACGGTTCGAGCGATGGAATGCGTGCATGCGCAGACGAGCCCTCGGTTTCTACTCTCATCCGAAGAAGTAAGTGGCGCTTACCTGTACTGTGTATCAGAGTCATGTTATTGTTATCGGCATTTCAGATTGTGATCCAGGTTCGAACCGCTCAACATTCCATGGTTCTACTGTCTCGCTGTCGATTCGCTTACATCACTGAGTCAGTTGCGCATCCTGTTGTACAATTCCGTTGTACAATACTATGTTGACAGCTCGCTCCAATTACGAACCCCTCTCCCAAGGTACTTACATAACACACCTCTTGAAGAAGAAGAAGAAGAAGAAGAAGAAGAAGAAGAAGAAGAAGAACAACAACAACAACAACAACAACAATAACAACAACAACAACAACAACAACAAAGAAGAAGAAGAAGAAAAAAAAGAAGAGCAAGAAAAAGAGCAGGAACAAGGAGAAAACAAAACAAAAGAAAAAAATGAAAAGAGGAAGAGTAGGAACAACAACAACAACGACAACAACAAGAAAGAAGGAGGAGAAGAAGGAGGGGAAGAAGAAGAAAAACAACAACAAAGGCAACAAAAAAGAAGAAGAGCAAGAAAAATAGCAGGAACAAGAAGAAAACAAAACACAAGAAAGAAAAAAAAATGAAAAGAGGAAGAGTAAGAAGAAGTAGTAGTAGTAGTCGAACAACAACAGCGACAAAAACTATAAAGAAGGAGGAGGAGGGGGAGGAGGAGGAGAAGAAGGAGAAGAAGAAGAAGAAGAAGAAGAAGAAGAAGAAGAAGAAGAAGAAGAAGAAGAAGAAGAAGAAGAAGAAGAAGGAGGAGGAGGAGGAGAAGACGAAGAAGAAGAAGAAGAAGAAGAAGAAGAAGAAGAAGAAGAAGAAGAAGAAGAAGAAGAAGAAGAAGAAGAAGAAGAAAGAAAAAAAGAACAAGAAGAAAACAAAACAAAACAAAGAAAAAGAGGAAGAGTAACAAGAAGAAGAAGCAGAAGAAGAAAGAAGAAGAAGAAGGCAACAGGAAGAAGAAGAAGGCAGCCACAGGAACATATAAAGGCAGCATGCATGGGGCCACGCACTAGGTAAGGGTATCATAAATTTGGCCAGGCTGGGTTGAGAAGGGACAAGTAAACGCGGCAAAGGAATAGAATTTAAGACAGAACACATTAAATTAATGAATTCGTCCAGGGGCCCCAGGTGTGGCGATGCCATTAATGACATACCAGCTCCAGCTGTAAGGAGTTTGGCAAGCTTCAACTCGACCAGCTCCTTCCTTCGCAGACGTGAAGTATTTACTAAGTGTACATGTTCTTTTTTTTTGGGAGATGTACTGATGTTCTGTGTACGCTTTGTAAAGCAAGTACATTTGTACTGGGAAGATATTTTTGGTTTAGAATTTATAAAGAGCTTGTGATGTTATTTTCGAAGGCGTACCTAAATATAAATATTTTAACTATGGAAAGTATATTTGCTGTGGGAAGATATTGTTTGTGTATGATTTAGTCAACATGTTATAACATTTGAGTTTGTTAGATTCCCTTTTCTTGTTTACCCACAATTTAATAAATAATTCTTGTTGTTTTCGTGTACTAACATATTTTAGACTTTTTATGCTAAAAGTAATTTGATTCTGCCATATGAGAACTAATCCTAAGCTTGATAGTATCTTTTGAATAAATGACATCCACTTATGTTCACATACGGATAGTCATAGCTGTTGAATAAATGATGACATCCTCTTATTTTCAGATACTTTTATAGTCATAGCGTTTGTGCATACAGTTTTTAATAATGAATGATCTTTAGATTCAACAATAATTATATATCCAGTATACCACGGATTTGGAAATTATTGAAATACTGATCGGAAATCTTCCTAGTTCAGCAAGCACTGGGGTTTCATTGTGGTTTTTTACACCTAAAATTCTTCTGCAGAAATGTATATGTAGGTGTGTTTTTTTTAAATAAAGCTTATGACTCCTTGTCTACTTTCCATTTTGTTGAGTAAGGCATCCAAATTTGGGAGCTATATGTTGCAACTCGTGCAACAACAGAGTACAAAGGTTGTAGAATAATTTCAACTCTGACTTATAATCGATCTGTGCAGAGCGCGTGTTGCTGTTTTTTTTTTTTAAAGCTGTTTGTGAAGGTGTAGTTGTGCAAAAGTGAATTTTCAGGTCCTTTGAATCATGATTCCCGGATATTTATAGCTGTCCGTAGTTTATGCAATATGTTCCTCACATACGAAGTATTGTTTTCATTAATGGCTCCGCCTTGCTAAATATTATAATATATATAATATATATAATAGATTGTAGAACTATGTTTGACAATGAATTGTCTTTCAGAAAGTTAGGATTCTTTCCCATCCCCGTTGCCTGCTAGCCAAATGGTGGATACTTTATTTTCGCATAAAGATATTTTTGTTAGAAACTTCATTCAGGGGTCTTCTCATGCTTTGGAAAAGTCAGTCACTTGAATTCAGCAAGCCCGGCTGATACACTGACGAGCTGAGTTTGTCTGCAAAGGTAACTGAGCAGGTAAGTTTGTCTGCTAAGGTAAGTGTACAGATAAGTTTGTCTGCAAAGGTAAGTAGATAGATAAGTTTGTCTGCAAAGATAGGTAGAGAGATAAGTTTGTCTGCAAAGATAAATGTACAGATAAATTTGTCTGCAAATGTAGGCTAAGTATAAAGATAGGTTTGTCTGCAAAGGTAAGTGTGCAGATAAGTTTGTCTGCAAAGTGTAGGCTAAGTGTAAAGATAGGTTTGTCTGCAAAGGTAAGTGTGCAGATAAGTTTGTCTGCAAAGGTCAGTGCACAGATAAGTTTGTCTGCAAAGATAAATGTACACATAAGTTTGCCTGCAGAGGTAAGTGTACAGATAAGTTTGTCTGCAAAGGTAAGTAGATAGATAAGTTTATCTGCAAAGGTAGGTGTACAGATAAGTTTGTCTGCGAAGGTAAGTGTACAGGTAAGTTTGTCTGCAAAGGTAAGTGTACAGGTAAGTTTGTCTGCAAAGGTAAGTGTGCAGGTACGTTTGAACAAAACAGGTAAGTTGTGTGTGTGTGTATGTGAGAGAGAGAGAGAGAGAGAGAGAGAGAGAGAGAGAGAGAGAGAGAGAGAGAGAGAGAGAGAGAGAGAGAGCTGTGGCATCAGCAGGCAAAAGGTAGAAGCAAAACGCAAAGCGACAGAAAGGTGATGTTTCTCACACCTGTTCACGTAGCATCCAGGTCAGACCTGCCAACGCTGACACAAAGAATAACAGCATACGCATGCTGCTATATCCCACCTACCCATCCATCCATCTCCGCCACCCCATCCCCCACCCCCACCCCCACACTCTGTACACACAGTCCCGCACCCCCACTCTCCGGTCCTATCCTATCCTTGTTTCCTTGGTCCTAGACCGCATCTTTCTACCATTCATCCCACCCTCAAATGATCTTCTTCTTCTTCTTCTTCTTCTTCTTCTTCTTCTTCTTCTTCTTCTTCTTCTTCTTCTTCTTCTTCTTCTTCGTTCGTCGTCGTCATCATAATCATCATCGTCATAATCATCAACATCATCATGATCTCCTTCTCCTTCTTGTTTATGACGTTATAAAGATTTATTGAGTTCAATTCTCGTTGTAGTTATTTTTTCTTTTCCTTCTTCCCCCTTTGCTTTACTTCCTTCGCTTTCTCTTTTAATTCTCCTCTCTCTCTCTCTCTCTCTCTCTCTCTCTCTCTCTCTCTCTCTCTCTCTCTCTCTCTCTTTCTCTCTCCCCTCCTCCCCCCTTTTTTCCTCTTTGTTCTTCAGACGCCCTGGAGCTGACTGGTTTCACACATACTGCTAGTTTCGCCGACTTTTAGCTTAAAGATATACAAGGTGTGACGGTTACAAGGACGAAGTTGGAAGACAGTGAAAAGCGTAGCCAGGTGAAGTAGTAAAAACAACAGCCATCATAATGCGCGTCGACAGAAACCTTTACTTTTGTAACCGTCCTAACCTATCCTGTCCCGTAACTCGAAGGTCGTAGGTGCCCCTAGTTTACTTATGATTTTTCTAGCACGAATTTTATTTATTTATTTGTTATTTGTGTATTTATTTCTTTACTTATTTATTTGTTTATTTCTTTTAAGTGCCGGTTCTAGTCAAAAGAGAGAAGAGATGGGCTTTCCTTAAGTTGACCTAACAGAAAACGCCTACCTCTCCTACCACCTAAAGGTAACTGGAAAACCTTTGCCGGCTTTAATTTTTACCTACAGGCCTATGGGGTAAACACCAGTTCACCAGCTCTTCTTGCCGCACGTGAAGCGCAGTGGTCTGAGATGGAAAACCTTTTGTTCTTGAACGGTTGTGATATGATGCGCTAAAGCGGCTTGACCAAAGGACATCAGCCGGCCTTGGGAGAAAAGTCCTTCAATGGGCTAACCTGTTGACAGGTGAAAGGTTTGCAGTACTTGCGTCATGGGCGAAGCAGGTTCGATCTTGACTTTAACAAAGAATTGTTTTAGACCTGCTGGATCTCTGTAGCCTCACTGTTAAAGGCCCCTTTTCGAAGGTGTGGATTACAGTTGGCGAAAAGCTGTTTACTCTAACATTCGCATCGTTATTACGTTAAACAATGATAAAGTGGACTTTCTTCCATTGCTCGAACCAACTATCCTATCCTACCCTATCCCGTAACTCGAAGGTCGTTGGGGAACCACAGATGATCGTTTAACCAGCGTACAACATCTTTCTCTGTCCTCAGCAACCCTTATGGCTTCCTCAGTATCAAACCAGTCCATTCTCGAATGTTGTCATCCCACCTCTTTTTCTGTCTCCCTCTTCTCCTGCCTCCTTGCTCCGTGCCTTGCAAAGACCATACCATCGGAGTTTCCGTTTCTTCACCACTGTGAGCAGGTCATCGTGTTGTCCAATGGCTTGTGTGATGGTCTGTCGGACTTCACCGTTGGTAATGTGCTGGATATACGAAATGCCCAGAAGTCTTCTGTAGCACCTCATCTCCATGCTTTGTATGTTTCATTGTAGATATGCTGAGAGGGTCCATGTTTCACAAGCGTATAGGAAGATGGAGATGACAAGGGAGCGCAGCAGCCTTACCTTGGAATGTAGACTGATGGTTTTGTCTTTCCAAATGGGCTTCAACCTTGTCAGGGCAGCAGTTGTTTGTGCGATCCTGGAGAGGACATCCTGTCGCGACCCATAGTCTGATACAATGGTTTCTAAATATTTGAAGCTATGCACTGTGTTGAGGGATTGGCCTTGGACTTTGATGTGCATATTGATGCCATTGGTGTTGTTAGTCATCATTTTGGTCTTGTCTCCACTTATTTCCATTACATAGGCTCTGAATGTGGTGTCAAGCCTCTGTACCCGCTGTTCAAGTTCTTGTTCCTCTCCAGCCAATCCATCAATGTCATTCGCAAAACGAAGATTGCTCTACCACTTATGCTGACTGGGCCTTCGTGATCTGCAAGGGCATCTGACATGATGCGCTCTAGGAAGGTGTTGGAGAGTGTTGGAGAGAGTAGGCATCCCTGACGCATGTCGATTGTTGTCCTAAACCAGTTTCCGATGGCGCTGTTGTGGAGGACTGCACTGGTAGCCTTGTCATACAGGCTTTTCATGACTTCAATAATTTTAGGGCTGATGTTGTACACTCTCATGGTTGCCCACAGAGCTGCATGACAGACTCGGTCAAACGCTTTCTTGAAGTCTACAAAAACATGATATAGATGATGTTGGTGCTGTGGGTATTTCTCGCACCAATTGTTAAAGTCTGATTATTACATTTGTGCTCTGACTGGGAGTGATTAGCTAGCCGTGTGACCTTTGAACCTACTTCTGAACGAACCACGCGGATTAAAGAGTGCCCCTTTGTTGTCTTGGGCATGGTATGGTCTATTTTTATTTGGTGTCTTGGGCATGGTATGGTCTATTTTTATTTGATGTCTTGGGCATGGTATGGTCTATTTTTATTTGATGTCTTGGGCATGGTATGGTCTATTTTTATTTGATGTCTTGGGCATGGTATGGTCTATTTTTATTTGATGTCTTGGGCATGGTATGGTCCATTTTTATTTGATGTCTTGGGCATGGTATGGTCTATTTTTATTTGATGTCTTGGGCATGGTATGGTCTATTTTTATTTGATGTCTTGGGCATGGTATGGTCCATTTTTATTTGATGTCTTGGGCATGGTATGGTCTATTTTTATTTGATGTCTTGGGCATGGTATGGTCTATTTTTATCAACATAAAACTAAAAACATGGTAGATGCTAATTTTAGTTCACGACTGGTTGCAAGCGGTTTGCTGTTCATAAGCACACACACTGCGGAATTTGTTGATTTTAAAAAGAACCCTATACTTTCGAAAGATTTAATTTTTGTTGTTAGATTTCTTTTCAGTGGGGGCGACTCTCACTGCGAATAATAAAAGTATCTGTCGAAGGGGCCTGTACCATTATTGAAGGGAGGGAGGAAACCGGAGTGCCCGGAGAAAACCCTCGGTGACCTCAATAGTCTCGTACCTAAGTCACATACGTTCGCCCCTTGCGGGAATCGAACCCGCGACCTTCGGCATAGAAAACCGGCGACTTATCCACTGCGCCACGAGGCACAAAACACAAATATTACAGTTGTCTCCCCTAAGTATTTGGTTCCAGTCTACGCTGATGGCAAATACTGTTGTTGTTTTTGTTGTTGTTGTTGTTTTTGTTGTTGTTGTTGTTGTGGTTCTGTAAATTAATGCGCGTAGTCCTTTTATACGAAGCCACCGAACCAGGAAAGATCTCCGTGTGATTGTCTGAGTGTGTTGAATTTGACTTAGATCGAGCATCGCGAATGACTGGCCTGGGGGTTATTTATTGCAAAGTAGCACAGTGCTGTTGACAGCTGATAGGTCAACCTTTCAGCCAACAAAATTATAAGAATCAGGTTTTGGGAGACACTATCTCAAAGACTTTAATGGAGAAGAAGGGGAGGTGTGCATAGGCGTCCGGGTAAGGGTGGGAAGAAGGGAGCGAGGAGATGAGGAGCAGGACCAATGCATTGTTTCTTGTCTCCCTTTCCAAAAATCGTGAACGGCAAAAAGCATTACTTCCCTTTGCGTGGGCTATTTCGATGCGATTCGAAAATAACAAATCGTTGTCATAGTAGTTTCGTAGTTTGTTTTAAAACCTTCTTTAATATAATAATAATAATAATAATAATAATAATAATAATAATAATAATAATAATAATAATAATAATAATAATAATAAGGTGAAGAAGAAGAACAAGAAGAATTTCAACATCGACATTTCAACAACAACACGGGACGCCATCATAACCATGAACAAGACAGTCATTTTCTCCAATGCATTTCGCACTCAGCTGCCGCACTAGAATTACGGGTTCAGACAACATTGCCTAATCGTTTAAAGAGCAGAAGAAACAGAGGGGAAAAAAAACTTGGGAGAAAACGATCTTGAACAAACACTCGAAGCTGTGTGTTTAACATTGGAGTAGCACACTATCACGGCGCAAACACCGAATACAGGTCCTTGAGAGTGTGCAGATAATGATCCCTTGGGAAGCCTGTATTCTGCAGACTGAAAATTTCGGTACATTTGGGCCCAAAAGGCTTCTCTGTAGCTATAATTACATTGTTTACTACTAATATTATTTAAAATAGACCTCGCCTATATTTTACAAGCCGATTTAACCGTAGTCCGATGCGATAGACTTACCTGCCAGTGAAAGTATTTTTTTTACAGTCATGACGGCCGACAACGGTCTTTATAAAGATGTTTAGGAGACCCGAATGTGAGTGCGTATGGTGAAACGCGATGTGGATATGTCAAACAGCTTGAGGCTTGGGACTAATGGGGTTTTCCCCGTTGGTGACGTAGAAATGGACTACAAGGTGGATTGAATACATGCTGTCTCCCAGTGTGCCATTTCATTTAGTCACAAGATCTGTTATGGGTATGGAGTATGCTGGTTAAGCGATCATCTGTGGTGCCCCTACGACCTTTGGGTTATGGGACAGGATAGGATAGGATAGGATAGGACAAGATCTGTTAGCTCGCACAGGCAGCTATGTCAAAAAGACAATGGATCATTCATTTATATTAAGACTAAAGTGACTTTCAGTGGGAGGCGCAAGGGAGGGAGGATCCCAGTTTGTGACGAAGGACTGGATTCAAGGCTTTTCTGGGAGCGTTTTCTATCGCACTCGGCCATCTACGGAAACATTACATGATTATTGCTTTAGGTCCAGCGGACTCTTCCGAGCCAAATCAGGACCAGCTCTCTGCGGAAACAATACACTTTGGTTGAGGCTTATGCTGGCCCGCGTGCGGTTGTAATGAAAAAGGGGGGAAGGTGTTTAGACCTTTGTTTAGGGGTATATACTGCAACCACCCATAAACAAAGGTCTAATGGGTATACACTGCAACCACCCATAAACAAAGGTCTAATGGGTATACACTGCAACCACCTATAAACAAAGGTCTAATGGGTATACACTGCAACCACCCATAAACAAAGGTCTAATGGGTATACACTGCAACCACCCATAAACAAAGGTCTAATGGGTATACACTGCAACCACCCATAAACAAAGGTCTAATGGGTATACACGGCAACCACCCATAAACAAAGGTTTAATGGGTATACACTGCAACCACCCATAAACAAAGGTCTAATGGGTATACACGGCAACCACGTGTCGGATAGCGCACTGGTTGGAGCACTCGCTACTGTGTCGCAAGTTAAGCACCGTCCAGTGCGGTTAGCACTTGGATGGGTGACCGCAAAACGTGAAGCGACAAATAACAACGCCCCCAGTTGACTCAACTGTGACTGAATACCTACTCTCTTAAGGGTGGGGAAGGTAAAGCAGCGAGGGAGAGAGATGGGCATCACCCTCATTACGCTGGCCCAAGATAAGTGTGATCTCCAACATCACGCTCCCTTACGGCTACAAGGCTATGGGACTACCTTTACCTTTACCTTACTGCAACCACAACAGGTGTTTCTGTCGTGTTAGAACCCTGTTAGACATTTCTGTCGACACAATACATGTGCAGTGGCACAAACAAACTTGCAAGTACTGGGAAGTTATACGCTATTTTATGATTGACAACATGTATGCTTGTAGATTGTTTTGTTTATGCTTGTAGATTGTTTTGTTTATGCTTGTTTGCCAACGTCAACACTGCTCTTTCCGTTTGCTTACTTCGGTTGCATTTCTTTGGCCACCATTCGACGACAACAACTACTGCTACACCGATGATAACGATGGCAACGGCGGCGAGGACGACGACGACGACGCTGATGCTGATGATGATAATAACCATGACGCTTTTGGTGACGATGACTTCCTCTTTAACGTCGCTGACGACCCCGATAATGCTGCTGTTGCTGCTGCTGCTGCTATTGCTGAAGATGATAAAGATTACGATGATGATGATGATGATGATGATGATGATGATGATGATGATGATGATGATGATGTCTTCTTCTCGACGACGAAGACACAGCTATTGCTGCTGCTGCTGCTGCTGCTGCTGCTGCTGCTGATGATGATGATGATGATGATGATATTCACTTCTATTGTGCAGGAATCCGAATCAACAGGAAAGTTACTGGCTTCGAAAAGGAGAGGCACGGCGTAATGGACTCCCAGTTTATCAGTGTTGGGTTGCAATAGTAGGTCTGCTGGCCATCTTCAATATTGGGCTGCAATAGTAGGCCTGCTTGCCATTTTCAATATTGGGGCTGCAATAGTAGGTCTGCTTGCCATCTTCAATATTGGGCTGCAATAGTAGGCCTGCTTGCCATCTTCAATATTGGGCTGCAATAGTAGGTCTGCTGGCCATCTTCAATATTGAGCTGCAATAGTAGGCCTGCTTGCCATCTTCAATATTGAGCTGCAATAGTAGGCCTGCTTGCCATCTTCAATCATGGGCTGCAATAGTAGGCCTGCTTGCCATCTTCAATATTGAGCTGCAATAGTAGGCCTGCTTGCCATCTTCAATCATGGGCTGCAATAGTAGGTCTGCTGGCCATCTTCAATATTGGGCTGCAATAGTAGGCCTGCTTGCCATCTTCAATACTGGGCTGCAATAGTAGGCCTGCTTGCCATCTTCAATATTGAGCTGCAATAGTAGGCCTGCTGGCCATCTTCAATATTGGGCTGCAATAGTAGGCCTGCTTGCCATCTTCAATCATGGGCTGCAATAGTAGGCCTGCTTGCCATCTTCAATATTGAGCTGCAATAGTAAGCCTGCTTGCCATCTTCAATCATGGGCTGCAATAGTAGGTCTGCTGGCCATCTTCAATATTGGGCTGCAATAGTAGGCCTGCTTGCCATCTTCAATATTGAGCTGCAATAGTAGGCCTGCTGGCCATCTTCAATATTGAGCTGCAATAGTAGGCCTGCTTGCCATCTTCAATATTGAGCTGCAATAGTAGGCCTGCTTGCCATCTTCAATCATGGGCTGCAATAGTAGGCCTGCTTGCCATCTTCAATATTGAGCTGCAATAGTAGGCCTGCTGGCCATCTTCAATATTGGGCTGCAATAGTAGGCCTGCTGGCCATCTTCAATATTGAGCTGCAATAGTAGGTCTGCTTGCCATCTTCAATATTGGGTTGCAATAGTAGGTCTGCTTGCCATCTTCAATATTGGGCTGCAATAGTAGGTCTACTTGCCATCTTCAATATTGGGCTGCAATAGTGGGCCTGCTTGCCATCTTCAATATTGGGTTGCAATAGTAGGTCTGCTTGCCATCTTCAATATTGGGTTGCAATAGTAGGTCTGCTTGCCATCTTCAATATTGGGTTGCAATAGTAGGTCTGCTTGCCATCTTCAGTATTGGGCTACAATAGTAGGTCTGCTTGCCATCTTCAATATTGAGCTGCAATAGTAGGCCTGCTTGCCATCTTCAATATTGGGCTGCAATAGTAGGTCTGCTTGCCATCTTCAATATTGGGCTGCAATAGTAGGCCTGCTTGTCATCTTCAGTATTGGGCTACAATAGTAGGTCTGCTTGCCATCTTCAATATTGGGTTGCAATAGTAGGTCTGCTGGCTATCTTCAATATTGGGCTGCAATAGTAGGTCTGCTTGCCATCTTCAATATTGGGCTGCAATAGTAGGTCTACTTGCCATCTTCAATATTGGGCTGCAATAGTGGGCCTGCTTGCCATCTTCAATATTTGTCATGAACTGGCTAGTTTTAACTCTGCTTATTACTATTTAGCCATGTGTAGTATTTGTAACCGTAGAGAGTCAGTAGGTTACACAGCAGCAATTAAAGGCCACACACAGCGAGCTAGCCACACACACAACGCAGTGAGTCAGCACTTGAGCTTTGAATCTGCCCGTTTTTAACCAATGGGAGCTCAGCCAAGCGGGTAGAGCAGTTCTGATGTGTTAAAACCTAAGACAGTTTGAATCAGTCGTGTGTGAGACGAGGTAGAGTCAACATCTCCACAGTAGAGAAATCTCATCACTCATAGACCAGGAAGCAGGACTTAGAATCTTAGAATTCTATCAAGTCATCACGGGCCTGAACTTGTCAAACAGGTAAATGAACACCCTTCTGTTTCATCGTGATATATTTATATTATTGTTGAAATTATGTTTGTGGAATTTGCTATGCATAAATGTGAACTATTAATCCGAATTTGCCGTACCACGTGGAAGAGCCTACCACGAGGCGAAACACGACCGGTTGCGCCGCCATGTTGTATCCCGTACGGAACCACTGTTGTTTAACTTATATGTATGTTTGCAGACCAGTGGCTGTACCACTGAATGTTTATATTATTATTAATTCCGTATGTGTATAGTTAGACACGATTGATATTTATGTATGTATAGGAATTTAGAGTGAGATTCCAGTGGACCCCGGAAGTAGCAGAATGTTCGTCGCTTATGTATAGAGATGTGGAGCTATCACTGAGGGCTACTTTGGCTTTCAGTGAGACGCTCTGCACAAACCGATTATTCAGGGTTGTGCAGAATTTCGTCTCTTATATTACAGACGAGCAGGCGAGCTATCCCGAGCTATCCCGAGCTATCCTGTGCACCCCACTCCACCGAAACGACTAGTTGGTTGAGGAACCTCTACCGCACAAGTCGGAAAGAGCTACCTTGAAAAACACCCTGTCAAACCCCACAGCGTGGCAAGGGAACCCAACTACACAACGACAAAGGTGTACCAGAAGCTACCTCACAGAAGGACTTCGACCGCACCATCAGAAAGTTAAGTGTAATCGACGAAGGTGCACTTAAACTCTTCAGAAACTGTAAAACGGACCACAGTAGTCCAACTCTTCAGAAACTGTAAAACGGACCACAGTAGTCCAAATCTACATGAGATATAATAGCAAGTGCCCGAGGAAGATATAACAGCTGCCTAGACTATCAGCGATCGAACTATTAGCATTGACTGAGACTTTTTAAGTTAGATTAGTACTTAGAGAATCTTGTATAGAGTAGAAGAAATAAATGTGTGATTTTAACTGTTATCAAGTGGCTGGACTACATATGATTCATAGCCGTGTGAAAGCTAGTGTGACAGTAATCTTTTACCATTTTTCTATCTATTTCTGTACCCCAACCTTAACACAGAACGAGCTAAACAAATAAATTTATTAAAGTAATTCATAGGGTGACGTACTAGCAGTTCCCACCGAATACACGTGAGGGTCCATAATTCCATTGTGCAGAGCCCATAAACCCCACGTGACACTTTAATTGGCGAGCCTAGCTAGGATCTGTGTATAATAGGAATTGGGTATAACCGGACCTAAGTACAATAAAATTAGATAACAGTAGTAGTAGTAGAATAACTTAGAATACTTGTAACAAGGACTGATCAGTTCTGGTGCACTATTCTTTAGTTAAAAACTTTTTTGCTTCAAATATTTTTGTGCCTGTATGTTGCATTGTTCTTTTGCAGGTTTTGCTTAAATAACTGTTGTATGCCATTTGACTCTTGTTTTATTCTATTATTGATTACGAATTTTATGGTCTTTGCATTGTTGTTATTGACTTGCAATATTGCTAGTGTTTTGGTATTCCACGTGATTCAGAGGGTGTTCATATACACTTTTGACAATGTCGGACCCAGTGGCCTTGAGATTGCGCTTCAAGGAATTAGGGGAAGCTTTACACTTATCAGGGGGAGACCTAATTGCGTATATCAATGCAGAGGTAGAGAAGCAGGAGGCTAAGGCAGAGAGAGCAGCAGAGAAAGAGGCAAAGAAATTAGAAGCTGAACAAAAGAAACTAGCATTAGAAGCAGAGCAAAAGAAAGCAGAGTTGGAAGCAGCAAGAGAGCAAAAGAAATTAGAATTAGAAGCAGAGCAGAAGAAACTAGAATTAGAAGTAGAACAGAAGAAGGCAGCATTAGCAGCAGAGAGAGAAGCAGAAGTTAGGAGATGGGAGTATGAGCGGGCAGAAAAAGAAAAAGAAAGGGCAGAAAAGGAAAAAGACAGACAGCATGAGTTAGAGCTGAGGAGATTAGGATCAGGAGCTTCAAGTTCTTCCTCAACCCCTCCCCACTCAGATCAGCTAGAGGTAGCATCCAACCCTGTACAAGGAATGTCATTTCCACTGGGAACATTCAATGAGAGAGAAGAAGGTCTAGATCTCTATCTGACTAGGTTTGAGCGTCTAGCAACAGAGTATAAACTAGATCCCACTCATTGGTCTTTTAAGCTTAGTCAAGGGCTCAGAGGAAAGGCTTATGACATCTACAGTAAGCTACCGACTGACAGAGTGACTGACTATCACAAAGTAAAAGAGGCACTGCTACTGGGATTCGAACTGACAGGAGAATGCTACCGGCAAAAGTTCCGCACCAATCGGAGAGTGAAAGGAGAGAGCTATGCGCAATTCGCGGATCGGTTGTCCACAACGCTGGATAAGTGGATTAGCCAGTCAGCCACGGCTAAGACGTATGATGGACTGACAGAACTGTTAGTATGGGAACAGCTACGGGAAACCATGACCCCCGAGCTGAGAACCTTCTCAGTAGAGCAGGGCGCGGAAAGACTGGAAGATCTGGTCAAGGTCGCAGATAGGTACGTGGCCGCACACGGAGAAGCCAAGAGCTTCAGGCGAGACCTAAAGCCTAACGGGAAAGAGGCACAGAAACGAAGCCCTAACCGGGAAGAGCGCACCGCGAATAAGCCGAATAACCCCAGACCTGGGCAAAATAAAGGACCCAACTGTGACGAGGCGTGCAATTGCAACTCTGAGCCCGGCCGCGAGCCGTCCAGCACCGCGCTCAGCCAGCCATCATCTCTCCCTACCCAGCCATCTTTAGCCGGCTCGCTCGCCCAGTCTTTAAGCCCCGCCCCCCGGGACACTTCCTTAAAGCCTGGCACAAGCCCTGACATAGCGTCAGACCCCAGCCTTCCTGCCTTGAAGTACCAGCTGTCCGAAAACACGTCAACATCACCGAGTGACCTCTGAGTTTCGACAGTACCCTTGTGCTTCCACCCGTCTAAGTTAAGGTAAGAGAGGGAACTTACTCTTTGTCATATAGCAGACCCATCACCCGTCGTTCGCCCATCATGTTCATGCGTCCTGTCAATATGTATGTTCATGTTTATAATTTTGCCTTGATGCGTCGCTATGACTTGTATTTCTCCCTTGCACATACTTTCTACCTTGTATATGACCCATGACATGTTTGGATTTATGCTTGTATGCTCCGCTTGGCCCCTGTGTAAATATCCCATGCCATACTGTCCCTCCATATAGATTAAAGTCCACAGTACAGCCCAGACCTACACCCCATTTGCCCTGTACCCTCCATTTGCTTTCCGCTTGCCCCAATGTATAAATATTTGCCATGTTGTCAACCCCATCCTATGCGCCGAATGTATCTCTTACTAGCGGCTGCCAATAAACTCCACTTTGGCCCAGTAAAGCTAGATGCATTGTTTGACTGTTGGTATTTGCACTGGCTCACCCCATGACCGGTCAAGCCAATTTGAATTCTGAGACGGGCTATCATAACCACAGGCCCTGAATCCGCACTATCCCTATCCCCAGCTGATACAGCGTCTGTATACATTGCAGACGGGTTCCTGTACCGGGCATATCACCCCGGCTTTGTATCAACTCCCAGTCACTGACCCGCCGCAGGCCCCTGTCAACGCAGGAGGTCAATGAGAAGCGAGACTTGGGACTTCACCATTTTCCAGCCGGCTAGCCACGTAAGCCGAATTCGATACCTGTGCCACAACAACAAGACGAGCACTCGTGGTCCATGAGTCATCATCGCGTGACCACTGACCTGCATCTTTCGCCCACACCCTGCTACTAACGCCAACAAGCCATCCAGAGTATCCTGGACAAATCTCCGCACTACAGTACATAGCTAAGTGCCTAAGCCTACGAGAATCCCCCCTCGCCAGATTACCAGAGTGACTTTTGAAACCATACAGATACACTCTCGCCCGGTGATGAGATCAGTCAACGATAGCTCTAGTATCCCAAATATTGACTATCCAGAAAACCTCCAGACTACTCCTTACTAAAAGACGCTACGCCTATGACTCACGCTAGAAGCATCTGACCCAGACTCTCCAATTTAAATTAAATAAAGTAGATAGTTATAGAAACCGCAACTACCCGGATTGGCCTTTGAATGTGAATTTCTTGACTATTGTAACTTTATTTTCGTTCTCGTCTTTTTCCCTGTCTGATTATTAAGTTGGCCCAGCATTAATCTCCTGAATGTCGCCGCACCATTAACCTATTCAAAGGAGGTAATAACGCGCTAGAGATTAATAGCTTAACCCCCATCCCCCAACCCCTCTCTTCGTGACATTAACTTTGGCGACCCCGACGAGACTAAAGACTTAGGTTTCCTCTCCCAACCCGACGAGACTAAAGACTTAGGTTTCCTCTCCCAACCCGACGAGACTAAAGACTTAGGTTTTCCCCCTCCAACCCAACGAGACAAAAGACTTAGGTTCCCATCCCAACTGGACTAGACTTAGGACTTAGCGTAATTTCCACCCCAGCCCAGTATAGATAGGACCCAGCCCTCTAAGCCTAGTAGTAGATAGCATAGCCCCTTAGTTCCCTTACTGGTTTTCCCGAGTGGCGATTTCTCAGAAGGCTTTTTTCTTGCATTCATTTTTGTATTTTTGATTGATTGCATTTTGTCTTTGTGGTTGTGTTGTATTCGCCCCTTTGCAGATTCATTGTAGCTCATCCAGCCCACCCCCTTGTTTTCCGTCAGTGTACCCCTTGTGTGCGCCCCTCATTCCGGTTAGGACCTTTTTCAGGGTAAGTTACCTCCCTTACCATGGCCGACCGGGGAGAGCTTGCTCTTAAGTACAAGAGTATTGGCGAGAGCTTAGGGCTCGCCGGCACCGAACTCAAAGACTACGTCTTGGCTAACGTAGATGCTGACGTGGCAGAGGAAAAGTTGAAGAGGGAGGAGAGGGCCAAAGAGCGAGAGGCGAAGAAAGAGGAGGAGAAAGAGCGCATCGCCGCGGAGGAACGGGCCGCCGCCCGGAAGCTTGCAGAGGAGGAGAAAGCCGCCGAGCGGAGGAGAGAGGAGGCGAAGGAGAAGCTTGCAGAGGAGGAGAGAGCCGCCGAGCGGAGAAGAGAGGAGGCGAAAGAGAGGATAGCGGAGGAGGAGAGAGCCGCCGCAAGGAGGAAGGAGGAGGACGAGAGGGTAGCGGCACTGGAAGAGAAAAGGAAGGATAAGGAGCTCGAACGGCGCCAAGCACTCCTCCAACTTGAGCGCGACCGCCGCGATTTGGGTATCGCATCGCCCGCTAGCGAAGACTACTCGCTACTCGCCCCCAGCTTCGCCACCAGCACCGGGATACCCGCACCCCCCCCCCCCCCCCCCCGCCGATTCCGGGGATGAACTTCCCCCTGGACCCATTCGTCGAACGGGACGAATCGATTGAAGTCTATCTCGGCCGATTCGAACGAGTCGCGAGAGAAAACGGTCTTGACCCCCAGTTCTGGTATCGCAAGCTCAGTCATGGCCTTAAGGGGAAGGCCTATGAGATTCTGGCCAAGACACCGACTTCCGAGGAGGGAGACTATCCCGCCCTCAAGAGAGCCCTACTGCATGGTTTTGAGCTCTCAGGTGAGCACTACCGCAAGAATTTCCGGAACTTCCGGAGAGAGAAAGGGGAGAAGTTCACGCAGTTTGCCGACCGTCTAGCTACGCTACGGGACAAATGGATTGAGCAAACTGACGAACCCAGGACATACGATGGATTGCTAGAGTTGATGCTCGCCGAACAACTCCGAGGGACCATGCCAGCGGAACTTCGGACCTTCGCCGCCGAACAGGGCGCCGCTCGCCTTGAAGATCTGATCATCGTCGCGGACCGCTATCTCACCGCCCATCCCGACGACAGACAGCCTCGCCGTGATCCCCCCGCACCCTCGTCGCCAGATACCCGCCACCAGCCTCGCCGGCCAGTCCCGCCAGCGAACCACCGTCCACAACCGCCCAAAGGACGCCCGAACCCCGGAGCAGAGCCAGGGAAGCGGAGCACAGAGCTCTACTGCGGCTACTGCCAGCGCCGAGGACATACCCGGGAGAAATGTTTTCGACGCATCAGCGACCAGCGTCGCAAACAAGGTACCGTACTAGCCCTACGCCAAGTTACCCCCGACGGGAAACCGGTAACCCCCGTCGTCACTCCCGCCGATCGACCGGCCGTCACTGAGCAAGTGACCGTCAACAATCGCCCAGCCCACTGTCTATACGACACTGGTCTCACCTTCGACGCCGTCGTCCGCCGCTCGTTCATCAGGGAACAAGACCTGACCGGCGAGACTATCACCCTGAAGTTGGCCGACGCGTCCCAACCCAGCACCACGCTCCCTATAGCCCGGATCCAAGTCACCAGCCGATACGTAACGGGGACCATTCAAGCTGCCGTGATGGACCAGCCCCTGTACGACCTGATTTTAGGATGCCGATACGTGTTCTTGGGGATGCCGCCCCAGCCTGTGGAGTCGATGGCCGCCGTCCAGGCGCGCGCCCAGGCGAAAACAGCCGCGACACCACCCCCGATACCCAACCAGATGCCGGAACAGATCCGGAAGGCCCAAGAAAGCGACGTCACCCTCCGCAAGTGCTACGGAAAACTTCCCGCCGCACGCACTCCACCCAAGTCCGGGGACTTTTTCGTCGAAGACGGACTCCTCTTCCGTCAGAAGGACGACCATTCTCAACTCGTCGTGCCTGCGACACTTCGCCCCCAAGTCCTGGAACTTGGCCATAGCATGCCCCTCAGCGGACATATGGGTATAGGAGCGACCACACTACGCATCAGCGCTCAGTACCACTGGCCCGGGATGACCGAAGACGTGAAGCGCTACGTCAAGTCCTGTAGCCAGTGCCAACGATACTCGCCCCGCCATCACACCGTCCCGGTCACTATCAGCCCCACAGTCGTTGTCGGAACACCCTTCCAACGAGTGGCAGTCGACATCGTAGGACCCCTCCCGCGGACCAAGAAGCGGAACCAGTACCTACTAACCCTGGTCGACGCCTGCTCGATGTGGTGCGAAGCCGTTCCTCTACCGAAGATCGACGCCGCCCGAGTCGCCGACGCGCTCGTCACCATATTCACTCGAGTCGGATTCCCGGACAACATCTTGACCGACAACGGGTCCCAGTTCACCGGGAAACTCATGCAAGAGGTGTTCCAACTACTCCGCATCCGCCATATCCGGACTCCACCCTACCACCCCGCTAGCAACGGACAGGTCGAGCGCCTAAACGGGACTCTTATCTCGATAATCCGCAAGATCGCCGACGAACAGCCGGAAGCGTGGGACACATACGTCGCGTCAGCGCTCTTCGCGTATCGAGAAACCCCGCACACCTCCACCGGATATACGCCTTCCACGCTGCTTTTTGGAAGACCCCTTTCCGGACCTCTAGCCGCCTTGCGACGTAGCTGGACCGACGCCAAACTGGACGAGGCACCGGTCGACGCAACGAAATACGTCACGAAGCTCCAAGAAACCCTCAAGGCCACCTGGAAAGCCGCCTCCGCCAACCTGAAGAAGGCGAGAGAAAGACAAGCCCGCTATCACAACCGCCGCGCCCGGGACCGAGAGCTACAGGTAGGAGACCAAGTCCTACTGCTCCTCCCCAGCGGCACAAACAAGCTAGACATAGCTTGGCAAGGACCCTACCCGGTGCTTGAGAAGCTCTCACGTACCACCTATCGCATCGAGGTAGGCGGAAAGCCCAGGACCCACCACATCAATCTGCTCAAGCGGTACCTGGAGCAACCTGCACCCGCCCCACACTCCCACTCGCTACTCACGGTCGCGCTGGCCGTCGAAGTGGATGGCACAGAGACCGGCGTCGCCGAATTTCCGCTAAAAGGGAAGGAATCCTTCCGGGACGTCTCTCTGGACCCCTCACTCCCCGCCGGCCAGCAACGCCAACTACGCGCCATCGTAGCGGAATACTGGGAAGTCCTCACCGACATTCCTGGGAGGACGGACCTGGAAGAAGTTCGACTGACCCTGACGGACCCCACTCCCGTCCGCCAGAAACCGTACCCCGTCCCACTTTCCCAGCAGCAAGTAGTCAGAACGGAAGTAGAGGCTCTGCTACAAGCCGGAGTCATCGCTCCCTCCCGTTCCCCCTACAGCGCAGGAATAGTTCTATCACGGAAGCCCAGCGGAGAACATCGCCTCTGTATCGACTTCCGGCAGTTGAACCTTGTAACCCAGTTCGTGCCCGGACCCCTATCCGACCCCACCGACTTGTTTGCAAAGCTACAATCCGCCCGATACTTCTCCCGAGTGGATCTGAGCAAAGGCTTTTATCAGATTCCCGTGCACCCTTCATCCCGCCAGTACCTAGCCTTCAGCACGATGGACGGCCACTATGAATTCAATGTTCTGCCGTTTGGTCTGCACAATGCCCCCAGTATTTTCAGCACGATGATGCGGTAGCTGTTGGACCCCCTCCACTGTCCGTTCATACACTCATTTATGGACGACGTACTCGTCGCAACGGAGACATGGGAGGAGCACCTGCGAGTGGTGCGCCAACTCTTACGCCGCCTCAAAGAAGCTGGCCTCACTGCCCGGCCGACCAAATGCCAGTTCGGCTATCAGGAGCTGGAATTTCTTGGCCACCCCATCAGCCGTGGACAGCTCCGGCCCCTGGAAAAGACCGTCCAGCGCCTTCGAGACGCGCCACGCCCCAAGACCAAGAAAGATGTTCAGTCCTTCCTGGGACTGAGTGGCTTCTATCAGAAATTTGTACCCGGCTACAACGGGATCGCCGCGCCACTATCCAGTCTAACCCGGAAAACCGCACCGGACCGAGTCCTCTGGACCCCGCAATGTGAAGCTGCCTTCCAGGAGCTCAAGGACAAGCTGACGTCCCAGCCGGTCCTGCGACTCCCCAACCACGGACAGCCCTTCGTCCTGCGCACAGACGCCAGCGACGTAGGCCTCGGAGCCGTTCTACTTCAACGGGACTCCGCGGACGCCCCGACGCTCTTCCCCGTCGCGTACGCCAGCCGGAAACTCAAGCCGGCCGAGCAGAATTACGCCACGTCGGAGAAGGAGTGTCTCGCCCTCGTCTGGGCAGTCCAGAAGTTCCAACTGTATCTCTACGGTTCGCACTTTACCGTCCAAGTGGATCATCAGCCGCTTTCCTTCTTGGCGACATCCAAATCGCTCAACGCCCGGCTGATGAGATGGGCTCTGCTGCTCCAAGCGTACTCTTTCCAGCTGGAGCACATCCCAGGAAAAGACAACCACGGCGCAGACTTCCTCAGCCGTCACCCCGCAACCGACTCCAGCGAGTCGCCCCTGAGGGCCGACGCCCCAGCCTTCATTCCCGCCGCCGCCCTCTAACCGTAGCCGAAACCCGGCAGCTCCGCGGACCCCAGCCTTGGGCATCCGCCATTGACTACCCGGAACCCCGCATCGCCCCGCATCACCCGGATCATCGCCAACCATCGTCTCACCCGGCAGCCGACCTCAGAGCTGATTGGCCGCGTCTTCGTCGAGTCCTACGTCCTCGCCTTTTTCCTTGGGGGGGCCTCTGTGACGAGGCGTGCAATTGCAACTCTGAGCCCGGCCGCGAGCCGTCCAGCACCGCGCTCAGCCAGCCATCATCTCTCCCTACCCAGCCATCTTTAGCCGGCTCGCTCGCCCAGTCTTTAAGCCCCGCCCCCCGGGACACTTCCTTAAAGCCTGGCACAAGCCCTGACATAGCGTCAGACCCCAGCCTTCCTGCCTTGAAGTACCAGCTGTCCGAAAACACGTCAACATCACCGAGTGACCTCTGAGTTTCGACAGTACCCTTGTGCTTCCACCCGTCTAAGTTAAGGTAAGAGAGGGAACTTACTCTTTGTCATATAGCAGACCCATCACCCGTCGTTCGCCCATCATGTTCATGCGTCCTGTCAATATGTATGTTCATGTTTATAATTTTGCCTTGATGCGTCGCTATGACTTGTATTTCTCCCTTGCACATACTTTCTACCTTGTATATGACCCATGACATGTTTGGATTTATGCTTGTATGCTCCGCTTGGCCCCTGTGTAAATATCCCATGCCATACTGTCCCTCCATATAGATTAAAGTCCACAGTACAGCCCAGACCTACACCCCATTTGCCCTGTACCCTCCATTTGCTTTCCGCTTGCCCCAATGTATAAATATTTGCCATGTTGTCAACCCCATCCTATGCGCCGAATGTATCTCTTACTAGCGGCTGCCAATAAACTCCACTTTGGCCCAGTAAAGCTAGATGCATTGTTTGACTGTTGGTATTTGCACTGGCTCACCCCATGACCGGTCAAGCCAATTTGAATTCTGAGACGGGCTATCATAACCACAGGCCCTGAATCCGCACTATCCCTATCCCCAGCTGATACAGCGTCTGTATACATTGCAGACGGGTTCCTGTACCGGGCATATCACCCCGGCTTTGTATCAACTCCCAGTCACTGACCCGCCGCAGGCCCCTGTCAACGCAGGAGGTCAATGAGAAGCGAGACTTGGGACTTCACCATTTTCCAGCCGGCTAGCCACGTAAGCCGAATTCGATACCTGTGCCACAACAACAAGACGAGCACTCGTGGTCCATGAGTCATCATCGCGTGACCACTGACCTGCATCTTTCGCCCACACCCTGCTACTAACGCCAACAAGCCATCCAGAGTATCCTGGACAAATCTCCGCACTACAGTACATAGCTAAGTGCCTAAGCCTACGAGAATCCCCCCTCGCCAGATTACCAGAGTGACTTTTGAAACCATACAGATACACTCTCGCCCGGTGATGAGATCAGTCAACGATAGCTCTAGTATCCCAAATATTGACTATCCAGAAAACCTCCAGACTACTCCTTACTAAAAGACGCTACGCCTATGACTCACGCTAGAAGCATCTGACCCAGACTCTCCAATTTAAATTAAATAAAGTAGATAGTTATAGAAACCGCAACTACCCGGATTGGCCTTTGAATGTGAATTTCTTGACTATTGTAACTTTATTTTCGTTCTCGTCTTTTTCCCTGTCTGATTATTAAGTTGGCCCAGCATTAATCTCCTGAATGTCGCCGCACCATTAACCTATTCAAAGGAGGTAATAACGCGCTAGAGATTAATAGCTTAACCCCCATCCCCCAACCCCTCTCTTCGTGACACCAACACGGAATTCGGGAAAAGAGGTCCTGCAGAACAGAGACGGTATTGTTCGTTCTGCAACAGAAACAATCACTCCACCGCAGAATGTTTCAAGTTGGCCGCACAACGTAGGGAAGAGCGCGAAAGCCGGCCAGCGCACAGAGTTCTAACTCAAAGCAGCGGTAACAAGCCACACACTATCGGAGATCACCCATCGGTGACAGACACGGTCAAGGTCAACGGAAAAGAAGCGAACTGTCTGTATGACACAGGTCTATCATACGACGCGATAGTTAGCGAATCTCTTGTATCGCGCGCGGACTTGACGGACAAGACAGTCGAACTACAAGGAGCAGACTTGACGAAACCGACGACTACTTGCCCAATAGCTTGGATAGAAGTAGAGAGTAGGTACGTCACAGGACGAATCCAAGCAGCTGTTTTACAGAAACCCCTGTATGATCTAGTGCTAGGTTGTAGGTATGTGTTCTTAGGCACGCCCCCTAAAACTGTAGAGATAGCTGCAGTGCAAACCAGGGCCCAAGCTAAAACCCAACCACCCCAGCCCGAGTTCGCTCCACAGCAGCTCAATGCCTATGTGAATAGCACTCTTAGGTTATCCCACATTTTGCTGGCTGCGGGCTATTTATAGCTTGCCTACACCCTCCCTTTCAGTGAAAGGATAGGAAAGAGGAGCACTGGCAAAGCTATTTATAGCTAGCCTGGCTGAACTAGCTTCAAAACCTAAAAGCTTTGGTTGAGTCGGTGTGGCTCCGAATCCAGGACTCGAAGAGATCAAAACAGCACAGAAAGAAGACACCTCGATAGCGAAGTGCTTCCAGAAGCTACCCAAGGCGCACACACCCCCGCACAAGGGAGACTTCTACATGGAAGAGGGAGTTCTTCATCGACAAGGAGATGGAGATCACACCCAACTAGTACTGCCAGCCACCCTTCGAGCCCAAGTACTAGAACTAGGCCACAGTATGCCACTCAGCGGACACATGGGAATTGGAGCCACAGTGCAGAGAATCAGCGCACACTACTATTGGCCAGGAATCACGGAGGATGTCAAGCGCTACGTGAAATCTTGCCACCAATGTCAACGATATTCCCCGCGACATCACACCGTACCAGTTACCTTAGGACCATCAGTAGTAGTCGGAGTGCCATTCCAGCAAGTCTCAGTAGACATAGTAGGACCACTGCCCATGACCAAGAAGCGGAACAGATTTCTACTCACACTCGTCGACGCATGTACGATGTGGTGCGAAGCAGTCCCGTTGCCAGCGATCGACACCAAGAAGATCGCAGATGCACTCATCGCCATCTTTACCAGAGTCGGATTCCCGGACAGCATTAGAACGGACAACGGATCTCAGTTCACCGGCCGCCTGATGCAAGACGTGTTCGAGTTGATACAAGTTCATCACATTCGCACACCACCATACCACCCCGCCAGCAACGGACAAGTAGAAAGACTGAATGGAACCCTTCTCACCATACTCAGGAAAGTCGCCGACGACAATCCAGAAGCGTGGGACACCTACGTGAATGCGGCACTGTTCGCATATAGAGAAACGCCCCATGCAGCCACAGGCTACACCCCGTCAACATTGCTATTCGGCAGACCTCTAGCAGGACCGCTAGAAGCCCTACGCAGAAGTTGGACGGAAGCCAAGATAGACGACACACCAAGAGGTGCCACCAAGTACGTCGCAGACCTGCAGGAAACCCTCAAAGCAACGTGGAAGAAAGCTGGTGAAGCACTGAAGAAGGCAAGAGCCCGTCAGGCGAAGTACTACAACCGCCACGCGAAGGACAGAGAACTGCAAGTCGGCGATCAAGTGCTACTCTTACTTCCAAGTGGAACCAACAAGCTGGACATCGCTTGGAGAGGACCGTACCGGGTGACTGCCAAGAAATCCAAGACAGTCTACCAAGTAGAGGTGAACGGGAGAGTCCGATACCACCACATCAATCTCCTCAAGAAATACACGGACCGACCAGCGACCCCCAGCACTCACAACTGGTTAGCCATCGCCATCGCGGAAGAAGGAGAAAGCATGGAGACCAATGCAGTAGAGTATCCCCTGCACTCCAAAGAAACCTACAAAGACGTGATACTCAACGGAGACCTAGCCGCTAAACAGCAACAGCAAGTACTACAGGTCATTCGACAACATCAGACTGTGCTCACAGACCGACCAGGGAGGACAGACCTCGTCGAAGTAACCTTAACGGTGACCGACCCACCACCCGTCCGCCAGAAGCTCTACCCGATGCCACTGTCTCAGCAGCGAGCCATCAAGGAAGAGATAGACACCTTACTGGCAGCCGGAATCATCTCAGAGTCTACTTCACCCTACAGCGCAGGCACGGTATTGTTGCGAAAACCCAACGGAGAGCATCGACTGTGCATCGACTTCAGACTGTTGAATGCCGTAACGCAGTTCCAGCCAGAGCCACTCCCAGACCAGACAGACCTATTTGCCAAGCTACAGCGCGCTAAGTACTTCTCACGCATCGACCTCAGCAAAGGATACTATCAGATACCAGTACAACCACAAGTCCGAAAGTACCTAGCTTTCAGCACTATGGAAGGACACTTCGAATTCAACGTGCTTCCATTCGGACTCCATAACGCACCCAGCATCTTCAGCGCCATGATGCGAAAACTCCTGGCACCCCTGAGCAGCGAGCACCTACACTCGTTTATGGACGACATCCTCATCGCTACGCCTACGTGGGAGGAACATGTCACGCTCCTACAACAACTACTCGCCCGCCTCAGAGACACGGGATTGACGGCAAGACCCACCAAATGTCAGATTGGATTCACAGAACTAGAATTTCTGGGACACACCATCAGTCAAGGAAGCCTGCGACCGGTAGAAAAGACAGTGAACCGCCTACTCGACGCTCCTAGGCCCAAGACAAAGAAGGAAGTGCAGTCATTTCTAGGACTCTGCGGCTTCTACCAGAAATTCATCCCCAACTACAACAGCATTGCCGTGCCACTGACAAATGGAACCCGGAAAATCGCCCCGGACAAAGTAGTATGGACAGCCGAATGCGAGACAGCATTCCAAACACTCAAGGACAGAATGACATCGGCGCCAGTACTCCACCTACCCGATTTGACTCAGCCATTCGTTCTTCGCACCGACGCAAGCGACTTAGGCCTCGGAGCAGTACTGCTACAGCGCGACCCCAAGAATGCAGAGACGCTATTCCCTGTCGCCTACGCCAGCAGGAAATTGAGACCCGCCGAGACCCACTACGCCACGTCGGAGAAAGAATGTCTTGGACTAGTCTGGGCCATACAGAAGTTTCAACTCTACCTGTATGGGACCCACTTCACAGTTCAGGTGGACCACCAACCACTATCGTTCCTGGCAGCCTCCAAGTCTTTGAACTCTCGCCTGATGAGATGGGCACTCACCCTTCAGGCATACTCATTCCAAATCGAGTACATCCCCGGCAAAGAGAACCACGGAGCCGACTACCTCAGTCGCCATCTCGTGGAGGACACAGCAGCTGTCGCCCACCCATCACAACTAAGGGCCACAGCACCAGAATTCGTCCCCGCCCAGTAATACCCTGTCACTAGTGTCCATAGCTACCTGGCTCAGCATTGCAGCTCAGGTAGAGCAACTTAATTAGTTTGTAAATAGGACCCTAGGATAGTGCAGTGTTAAACTAGGCTCTGTAGTAGAAAAAGGTCGAATCCAGTAGTCATCGCCTTTTTTCAGTTGAGGGAGCCTGTCATGAACTGGCTAGTTTTAACTCTGCTTATTACTATTTAGCCATGTGTAGTATTTGTAACCGTAGAGAGTCAGTAGGTTACACAGCAGCAATTAAAGGCCACACACAGCGAGCTAGCCACACACACAACGCAGTGAGTCAGCACTTGAGCTTTGAATTTGCCCGTTTTTAACCAATGGGAGCTCAGCCAAGCGGGTAGAGCAGTTCTGATGTGTTAAAACCTAAGACAGTTTGAATCAGTCGTGTGTGAGACGAGGTAGAGTCAACATCTCCACAGTAGAGAAATCTCATCACTCATAGACCAGGAAGCAGGACTTAGAATCTTAGAATTCTATCAAGTCATCACGGGCCTGAACTTGTCAAACAGGTAAATGAACACCCTTCTGTTTCATCGTGATATATTTATATTATTGTTGAAATTATGTTTGTGGAATTTGCTATGCATAAATGTGAACTATTAATCCGAATTTGCCGTACCACGTGGAAGAGCCTACCACGAGGCGAAACACGACCGGTTGCGCCGCCATGTTGTATCCCGTACGGAACCACTGTTGTTTAACTTATATGTATGTTTGCAGACCAGTGGCTGTACCACTGAATGTTTATATTATTATTAATTCCGTATGTGTATACTTAGACACGATTGATATTTATGTATGTATAGGAATTTAGAGTGAGATTCCAGTGGACCCCGGAAGTAGCAGAATGTTCGTCGCTTATGTATAGAGATGTGGAGCTATCACTGAGGGCTACTTTGGCTTTCAGTGAGACGCTCTGCACAAACCGATTATTCAGGGTTGTGCAGAATTTCGTCTCTTATATTACAGACGAGCAGGCGAGCTATCCCGAGCTATCCCGAGCTATCCTGTGCACCCCACTCCACCGAAACGACTAGTTGGTTGAGGAACCTCTACCGCACAAGTCGGAAAGAGCTACCTTGAAAAACACCCTGTCAGACCCCACAGCGTGGCAAGGGAACCCAACTACACAACGACAAAGGTGTACCAGAAGCTACCTCACAGAAGGACTTCGACCGCACCATCAGAAAGTTAAGTGTAATTGACGAAGGTGCACTTAAACTCTTCAGAAACTGTAAAACGGACCACAGTAGTCCAACTCTTCAGAAACTGTAAAACGGACCACAGTAGTCCAAATCTACATGAGATATAATAGCAAGTGCCCGAGGAAGATATAACAGCTGCCTAGACTATCAGCGATCGAACTATTAGCATTGACTGAGACTTTTTAAGTTAGATTAGTACTTAGAGAATCTTGTATAGAGTAGAAGAAATAAATGTGTGATTTTAACTGTTATCAAGTGGCTGGACTACATATGATTCATAGCCGTGTGAAAGCTAGTGTGACAGTAATCTTTTACCATTTTTCTATCTATTTCTGTACCCCAACCTTAACACAGAACGAGCTAAACAAATAAATTTATTAAAGTAATTCATAGGGTGACGTACTAGCAGTTCCCACCGAATACACGTGAGGGTCCATAATTCCATTGTGCAGAGCCCATAAACCCCACGTGACAATATTGGGTTGCAATAGTAGGCCTGCTTGTCATCTTCAGTATTGGGCTACAATAGTAGGTCTGCTTGCCATCTTCAATATTGGGTTGCAATAGTAGGTCTGCTTGCCATCTTCAGTATTGGGCTACAATAGTAGGTCTGCTTGCCATCTTCAATATTGGGTTGCAATAGTAGGTCTGCTTGCCATCTTCAGTATTGGGCTACAATAGTAGGTCTGCTTGCCATCTTCAATATTGGGCTGCAATAGTAGGTCTGCTTGCCATCTTCAATATTGGGCTGCAATAGTAGGTCTGCTGGCCATCTTCAATATTGGGCTGCAATAGTAGGCCTGCTTGCCATCTTCAATATTGGGCTGCAATAGTAGGCCTGCTTGCCATCTTCAATATTGGGCTGCAATAGTAGGTCTGCTGGCCATCTTCAATATTGGGCTGCAATAGTAGGCCTGCTTGCCATCTTCAATATTGGGCTGCAATAGTAGGTCTGCTTGCCATCTTCAATCATGGGCTGCAATAGTAGGTCTGCTTGCCATCTTCAATATTGGGCTGCAATAGTAGGTCTGCTGGCCATCTTCAATATTGGGCTGCAATAGTAGGTCTGCTTGCCATCTTCAATATTGGGCTGCAATAGTAGGTCTGCTTGCCATCTTCAATATTGGGCTGCAATAGTAGGTCTGCTGGCCATCTTCAATATTGGGTTGCAATAGTAGGTCTGCTGGCCATCTTCAATCATGGGCTGCAATAGTAGGTCTGCTTGCCATCTTCAATCATGGGCTGCAATAGTAGGCCTGCTTGCCATCTTCAATATTGGGCTGCAATAGTAGGTCTGCTTGCCATCTTCAATCATGGGCTGCAATAGTAGGTCTGCTGGCCATCTTCAATATTGGGTTGCAATAGTAGGTCTGCTGGCCATCTTCAATCATGGGCTGCAATAGTAGGTCTGCTTGCCATCTTCAATCATGGGCTGCAATAGTAGGCCTGCTTGCCATCTTCAATATTGGGCTGCAATAGTAGGTCTGCTTGCCATCTTCAATCATGGGCTGCAATAGTAGGTCTGCTGGCCATCTTCAATATTGGGTTGCAATAGTAGGTCTGCTGGCCATCTTCAATCATGGGCTGCAATAGTAGGTCTGCTGGCCATCTTCAATATTGGGTTGCAATAGTAGGTCTGCTGGCCATCTTCAATCATGGGCTGCAATAGTAGGTCTGCTGGCCATCTTCAATCATGGGCTGCAATAGTAGGTCTGCTGGCCATCTTCAATATTGGGCTGCAATAGTAGGCCTGCTTGCCATCTTCAATCATGGGCTGCAATAGTAGGTCTGCTTGCCATCTTCAATATTGGGCTGCAATAGTAGGTCTGCTTGCCATCTTCAATCATGGGCTGCAATAGTAGGCCTGCTTGCCATCTTCAATATTGGGCTGCAATAGTAGGTCTGCTGGCCATCTTCAATATTGGGCTGCAATAGTAGGTCTGCTTGCCATCTTCAATATTGGGCTGCAATAGTAGGTCTGCTTGCCATCTTCAATCATGGGCTGCAATAGTAGGTCTGCTTGCCATCTTCAATCATGGGCTGCAATAGTAGGCCTGCTTGCCATCTTCAATCATGGGCTGCAATAGTAGGCCTGCTTGCCATCTTCAATCTTGGGCTGCAATAGTAGGCCTGCTTGCCATCTTCAATCATGGGCTGCAATAGTAGGTCTGCTTGCCATCTTCAATCTTGGGCTGCAATAGTAGGCCTGCTTGCCATCTTCAGTGTTCTGTGACAATGACGGGAAACGAACTAGCGACATGTTACCACAAACACGACCTTCCACCCGGCACATCTCTTCAGGCCTCGTTTATCACCACGCCTCCTTCCCCAACCCCTCCTCCTCCTCCTTCCCCAACCCCATCCCCTCACCTGGTTCTGATAAAGTGCTGACGTCACATGTATTATAATTATTGATGAGTTAATAGTATAATGGATTAGTTCCTTGAGTGAGCGCAAAGGACCACCGTGACGTGTGCTAACGTCAACTGTAGTATGGATTAGTTAACAGTATAATAGATTACTTCCTTGAGTGGACGAAAGCGACCTCCGTTACATAATGCATCCGGACACAAAGACCAGTAAACAATGGTGAGAACGTCTACAGAAGACATGGACATACGCGACTTCATACAGATCGTGAATGAGTTGGATGACGGGAAAACGCATTTCAAGAAGAGTCGTAAAACCGACATATTATGAGGTAAAGACAACAGCTTCTGGTAACCTTTCGGCCGCAGGGGAGAGAAGCCTTTGGGACCTCCCTGCTCCCCCCCCCCCTTTTTTTTTTTTATAAATCAGGGCCAGATTGTTGAGGACGGTACCCTAATGAAAAAAGATTATTTGTCTACATTGGCTTTTACCAGCTTTAGCTGAGGTAGTGAATGTTAAGCGTACCATACAGACAGTGCATGGTTCCAAACCCGTTGACGGGCTGTAATGCCGAAGTAAAAATGACTTGACCCTCAGACACATTTGGGTTTGGTGGTGTACTCATGAAGGCAAAAACAAATCAAGTATGAAATGTCAGGCCATAACATTGCAGCCTACAGAGGCAGTGGTTCAAACCCCGTTGACGGACTGCAGTAGCCTACAAAACCCAAAAACAAAACAGACAAAACAAAACCAACCACCCACGCCCACCCCCCAAAAAAAAGAAAAAAAAAAGAAACAAGACCATGCGCCCCTATTTTTTAAAATGAGAATACAAACCGAGGTCGGGTCCGTGCACGCGCGCATTCCATGGCACGGTCCTAGACTGGTGAGTGGCAGCTACACAGATGCACTCAGCAAACACTTGGTCTTTTCTTCCCTCTGCCCCCGGTCGCCCGGGAGTGTGCTCGGTGGTCTGGGCGTCAGACCATGCGCCCAAAGGCTGCAAGTGGGCACCTCGGCGGCTTGAGTTACATCCTGTATCGGCCAGCGCCTTGAGCGGCCCTTGAGCTTAAAATACGCTATACAAAAAAAAAATCCCCGATTTTTTTTAACATTACCTTGTTTAACTGCCGTCAATCGAAAAGTGAGGGGGGAAACTGTTCACCGCACCCCCTCGTCTAGCAATTAATCTGACATTAACCCATAAGGCTTGGCTGAGATTAGACGAGGCCTTCCCCCTCTCTCGCGCCCCAGCTGCGCTTTATGGCATCAAGCACTGCAGAGTCCATAGCGGTGGCTAACTTCGTTTAATGTTTGGAGATCTAACGTGCATGCTGGGTGTCAAGGGAAGTAAGCTAAATCATGTCACTTTCTGCTTTAGATGACAGTGTCGTAGAGGGCATGTCGGAAGTGGAGGATGTGAAGAGAACATTGTCAGCTCAATTTATCAGTCCCAGTGTGTCATAACTTCTGTGGCGTGATGTTCTTTGGTCTGATGTCCCTGTTTTATTTATTGATGTCGTCCTATATTTACATTCCGCCGTGTATCAGTACAAGTTATGTTAATCTGATGAATAAAAATGGACACAAAAAAATCCGCCGTGTAATGACAAAACAGCCCAGAGAATTTATTTTGACAAACTCAAAATTTTGCGTATAGGTATCAAATTGGCTTTTCTCGGCAATTCAGACCGCAAACCTTAAAATTTGTAACACCTGCTTGCAATTTTATCGCTTAACGTTCAAGTTGTTAGTTAGTCATTGTTTATAGGGTCCAGCGTATTGCAAAGAGCCGAATCAGAACCAAAACTTGGTTGAAAGAGGACTTCTCCCCCACCCCTCACCCTCGACCGGTATAGAAGATCTTCTGAAACAACCCTAGTCACCTACATTTTTTCTTGAAAACTCTTCCGGGACAAAACTCCTCATTTCTGTGTGGGGTCTGTTGGATCAGCTTGGGAATATTGGATGCTTTCTGCCAAATGGTCACTGGGGCTTCCAATGATGTTATTATTTGGCAATGTAGGCATTTTATATGTATGTGTTTGGTTGATATTGTATAATGATGTTTGTATTCTATTTTGTTTTTGTAAACGGGGGTTCGATAAATTAGAGTATAGCCTCAGCGTCCCCTGCGTGGGATGTCTTCATTGTAAAGTGATTGGCTGGTAGATTATCTTCACTACCCACTAGGGTTGTTTCGGCAGATCTTTTATGCGGATCAGGGGCGAGTCCTCTTTCACTTCTCTGGTCCTGATTTGGTTCGGAAGAGTCCGCTGGACCTAAAGCAATAACCATGCTTAACCGGTTTCGGTCTTATCTCTCAGAAAGAAAACGAGCTGTTATCGTAAATGGTATTAAATTTACCGCACAACCGCTTGATTTTGGCGTTCCTCAAGGCTCTGTGTTTGGCCCTGTTCTGTTCATTCTGTACACCTCTCCTCTCTCACGTCTCATTAACTCACATTCTGTCCGCCACGAATTACCCGTGGGGGTGCCTGGGGTTTCAGTATAAATAGTATCCCCACTTTCTGGAAATTTAGTGCTTTAAATTCCCACTGTCGCTGTCTTTTTCCTTTGTTCTTTCTCACTCCTACTCTGTTCTATCAATCTCCTATACTATCTTCTTCTTCGCTAGACCAGTCACCTACCTTTTTCCTTGAAAACTCTTCTTGGACAAAACTCCTCATTTGTGTGTGAGGTTGGATCAGCTTGGAAATATTGGACGCTTTCTGCCAGGTGGTCACTGGGGCTTCCTAAGTTCCTATGATGTAATTATTTGGCAATGTAGGCATTTTGTATGTATGTGTTTTGATATTTTATAATGATGTTTATATTCTATTTTGTTTTTGTAAACGGGGGTTCGATAAATTAGAGTATAGCCTCAGCGTTCCCTGCGTGGGATGTCTTTATTGTAAAGTGACCGGCTGGTGGAGTGCCTTCAGTGTTACCACTAGGGTTTCGGCAGATCTTTTATGCGGATCAGGGGCGAGTCCTCTTTCAGCGAAGTTGTGGTCTTGATTTTGTGGTCCTGATTTGGCTATACTGGTCCTGATTTGGCTCGGAAGAGTCCGCTGGACCTAAAGCAATAATCATGTAATGTAATGTAACGCCACGAAATGTATGCAGATGATACCCAACTTAATCACTCTGACTCTCCTTCTAACTACAATCATTTAGTTCGGACCCTTCAAGATTGTGTCACTGAGGTAAAATCGTGGATGTCAAACAAAACTGAGGCTCCGTGTTTCTCCGTCATCTGCAGACCCCTCTTCTCTTTTCTCAACTATCACTAGTAGTTTCTCTTGGTCAACGTCTCAATCTGGCTGGACAAGAGTTAGCTGATTTTGTACGTCACACTTTGGCCGACCAGGCAAAAGCTGCTACAGAAGAGAGGCTAGCCAGGGAGCAAAGGGAGCGTGAAGAGCGTCTTACCCAACGGGAGTGGTCACTGAAAGAGCAAACTACCAAACAAGAGAGAGACTTAGAGTATAAATTGGAATCTATGAGACTATCTCATGCAGAGAAGATGGCGAAACTGCAGAATGCCAGTCATCAACCAGTGGCATCGACGAGTCGCATAGTTGTCGAAAACGCTTCTATTCCAGAGTTTGATGAGTCTAAAGATGATCTCGACGACTACTTGCGACGGTTCGAGCGTCTTGCCCGTGCACACGAATGGCCTGAAACTACGTAGTCAGTGAAATTGAGTACAGCACTTAAGGGTAAAGCTTTGCAACTCTACAACTCAGTAGACGAGGATACCGCACTCAACTACCCGAAGTTGAAGAAAGCACTGTTGGAAAGATTTCAGCTTACAGCTAATGTCTACCGTCAGCGATTGCGTAGAGCAAAGGTGAGAGAAGGCGAAACGTACACACAGTTTATTGCCCGTTTACGGCAAGCGACAGAAGTATGCGGATCTAATGGAGTTGATGCTTCTGGAGCAGTTTATGGGAAGTCTTCCCGCTGAAACGGCGTCGTTTGTTCTGGAACACGAACCCGACACTTTGGCAAGCGCTGCACACTTCGCTCAAGTACACAAGGAGGCACACCCACAGCGGCACCGTAAACAATCGCCGAGGAACGGATCTTCCAGGGCTAACACTCAACCTCGGGAGAATGCCAAGCCAGCGAAGGAAGAGGAAAGAGGTTCGGATCAAGCACGATCAGCTGGGCAGGCAACTACAGCTCGTGTAACCTGTCACTACTGTCACCGCACAGGACACTTCAAGAAGGACTGTCCCAAGCGAGCAGCAGCCCAGCAAGGTACGCATGTAATTGTTTCAGGTGCGCAAGCGAACACAGAGGAGGATGGAATACCTGAACTGTGTGTTCCATGTTCGCAGAAACATTTCAACCCAAAATGCAAGGTTAGCATCGACGGACATCAAGCCGAAGGGCTACGCGATACAGGAGCCGATGTGATGGTGGTCAGAGCATCGTTCGTGCCGCCATGTGCTTACACCGGTCGTAAAGTGCCAATCACTCTAGCTGAAACAAGTTTGTGCAAGGATTTACCGATAGCTCGCATTACGGTGAATACTCCTTGGATTGAGGCTGAGATTGAAGCTGTCGTTATGCAGAATCCGCCCGCAGATCTCATCATTGGCAACAAAGTTTTGTTGGCTGATAGAACTTTGGTGAGCATTCCAGTCTACCGCACGCCCAAGCAAGTAGCGGTACTTACCAGGCAACAAACAGAGCGCCAGCAGCGTCCACTTCCGCCGCTTCCAGCAGTAGATACCGGATCGGGAAATATCAAGCCGAAGGACTTGATTGCTCTACAGATGCAGGATCAGTCTCTTGCTAGTCTGAGAACCGCCGCCGAGTCAGGACAAGAGAAGAAAGCTGGTAAACAAGGGTTCGCGTCTTACCTATGGACGAAAGGAATTCTCTACAGGAAATTCCGGACGCAACAAGACCAGTATCAGCAAGTTGTTCTTCCAAAGAGCCTACGGAGAGGGGTGATGTCAGTGGCACACGATTCAGCGTTCGGGGGTCATCTGGCAACCACGAGGACACTAGATCGCATATGGCGCCAATTCTATTGGGGAGGCATAGTTGGAGATGTGCGCCGTTTCTGCTCATCTTGTGATCAGTGTCAGAAGATGTCGCCGAGAGGCAGGGTCAAGAAGGTTCCTTTGGTACCAATGCCGCTAATCGACGAACCATTCCGACGCGTCGCGGTTGACATCATCGGTCCTATCAAGCCCGCTTCCGACAATGGCAACAGGTACATATTGACTATGGTGGACTACGCTACTCGCTATCCAGAGGCGATGCCATTGAAATCCATCGAAGCTACCCGTGTAGCCGAGGCATTGTTAGAGCTGTGGTCAAGACTGGGCATTCCAGCGGAAATCCTAACAGATCGCGGAACCCAATTCACAAGCGAGATCATGCGAGAGGTCAGTCGTCTCTTGGGCATCCGTCAAATGTGTACCACACCGTATCATGCCCAGTGCAATGGTTTGGTGGAAAGATTCAACGGCACACTCAAGTCCATGTTACGCAAGTTGTGCCAGGAAAAACCAAGTGTTTGGGATCGCTATTTGCCAGCGGTACTGTTCGCGTACAGAGAGTCACCTCAAGAGAGCACAGGTTTTGCACCGTTCGAATTGCTGTACGGACGTCGAGTTCGGGGTCCTATGGCTATTCTTCGTCAGAGTTGGACAGATGAGCAGGCACCTGAAGAAGTCCAAACCACTGCAACGTACATTGTGGAACTTAGAAACAGGATCAAAGAAACCTGCGAACTTGCCCAGCAAAATCTCAAGAAGTCTTCGGAAAGATATGCGAAAGAGTTCGACAAGAAGGCCGCACCACGTACATTCAAGTCTGGAGACAAGGTGCTTCTGCTACTTCCGCAGCAGCATAACAAACTGCAGCTGCAGTGGCAAGGTCCATACAAGGTCATTGAACGCGTCGGGGACTGGCGAGGTTCACCTGACTACAAGATTCAAGTCAAGGGGAAAATCCGGATGTGCCACGCGAATCTCTTGCGACGATACGTCGAACGAGAGGAAGAAGTCAGCGCCGAGGAGGAGGAAGAAGAAAATAACTCGTCGGAGGAGCAGAGGGTTGACAACGTCGCGGTCGTCATCGACGAGACAGAGGTTGAGCTTGAGTCAGAGCAGGTACCTACGTGCATCTTGACAGCAAAGGAGAGCCATGCAGATGTCAACATAAATCCTAGCTTGGAACCAGACAAAAAGGAAGAGCTAACGCAGCTCGCTCGCGAAAGCCAGCGTATCTTGACAGATTTACCTCTCAAAACTGAGTTGGAGGAGATCTCATTCAACCTTACGCAGCAAGAACCAATCAGAACCAAACAGTACCCACTTCCTCATGCTACAGTCCAAATTGTTAAAGAAGAAGTGGAAAAGATGCTCAAGCTTGGAGTCATCGAGTCGGCAAGTTCGCCATACAATTCTCCAGTGGTGCTAGTGAAGAAGAAGGACGGTGCAGTACGATTTTGCGTCGACTACCGCCGCGTCAATCGCATTACTGCATTCGATGGTGAACCCATGCCGGACATAGACATGCTGTTCGGTAAATTGGCCAGAGCACAGTATTTCTCCAAGATCGACCTGGCGAAGGGTTATTGGCAAATCCCGGTGCGAGAAGAGGATCGACCTATCACCGCTTTTTCCACTCCTACCGGTCAGTATCAATGGACAGTCATGCCTTTCGGACTTCAAAACGCAGGCGCCGTTTTTACGAGGATGATGAGAAAACTCCTCGATCCTTTGAACTGCGAGGAGGTTTCCAACTTCATTGATGACGTACTTGTCGCTACTCAAGCGTGGGCGCGCCACATTGAGGTACTCAGAAGAGTTCTGAAACGTTTGGACGAAGCAAATTTGTCAGCACGCCCTACCAAATGCTTCTGGGGTTTCCAAGAGTTGTCATTTCTAGGACACGTCGTGGGACGCGGTTGTCTCCGTCCAGAGGAAGATAAACTCGCGAAGATACGGGACGCACCACGGCCGCACACCAAGAAGGACGTCAGAGCGTTCATCGGGTTGGCCAGTTACTACAGGCGTTTCATTCCGGACTTCGCTGCCATCGCACTTCCTCTGACCAACGCTACCAAGAAGAAACAGCCCAACGTTGTCACTTGGACTGAGGAATCAGAACAGGCATTCCAGACGTTGAAGCAACGCCTAACCAGTCAGCCCATCATTCGGTTGCCAGATTTGGAAAAGGAATTCGTCTTACGTACAGATGCGTCCCAACAAGGACTGGGTGCAGTACTATTGCAACAGGATGACGAGATTTTGATGCCTGTGGCATACGCTAGCCGCAAGTTGACCTCAGCAGAGCAGAACTACTCAACGGTGGAACAAGAATGTCTTGCTGTAGTCTGGGCGATCAAGAAGTTCGAGCAGTACCTATACGGTGTACACTTCACTCTTCAGACAGATCACCACCCGCTGCAATTTCTGAGGCAATCCAAACCAGCAAACGGACGTCTTGCCCGTTGGGCAATGTTGTTACAGCCTTACGAGTTCACTGTTCAAGCCATCGCAGGCAAGGACAACGTGGGAGCCGACTACCTGAGTCGAACCTTCAACTAGGAAGCAAGGGGAAGGATACAGAACAGTTTTGAATGAAACTCCCATGTTTCATCTTGTGTTGGAGGGTATTGTCACATGTAAAATGACAATGTAATATATAATGTAAAAAGTCTGGGGAATAAATTACACTGATAATAAACACGTGTTTGTTTGCTTTGAGTTGCACTAATGTATAATTCTGCTAGGATAGTAACTGTAGAGTATGGCCTAGCATGGCTACTTGCAGATGTTAGTTTTATCCGTGTAATTCGTGCAGAATGCAAGTTTTGAAGAAAGGTGAGCGATAGGTTTTGCAAGCGCAGTAAGAATCGTCACTTCTTTGCCGTCTTCTAGAGTAGAAGCACGTTGTAATACGTTTGTGGTTTTCGCTTGGTTAGCGAATATCTGTTTGTGAAAACTGGTGTTTTATAACTTCGTTATTTAGGCATAAATAACGGTGCGCTGTTGAAAGTGATAAATATATTATTTCTGTGGCAGAAATATAATAACAGCGTGTGCAGTTTTCAGTTGTCAAAGCAAAGTGTTTTGTGAGGCTGTGGACATATTGCAGGGTCATGTCAGTGACAAGTGACAGTTGTGTCAGGATAGAATAAAACAGAATAAAAGCAGGTCTAGTCTTGTGGAATTATAGTAGGCCTGGATTATCTGTGATACATGCATTCATTGGATACTCTTTTATAAAACAACATAATCTTTTGAGATTTTCTCTTCTCTCGGATCCCGCGCCTGGGGAGTTTTCCCGGATCCATAGCCAGGGGAAGAGAGGACCATTCAACCCACCAACCACACCACCACACAACCACGCCACCATCCTTTCAGCCAACCAACCACCTACCAGTCCACTGCCGCCGCCAACACCGACGCAGTTCACCACCATCATCAGCAGCATCATCACCAACAGGGGCTACCACTGCACTTCTTAGCTGAGCTAAGTAGCATTGCTGAAGCCATCGGTATTTCCGATACCCCACCAGATGATGAGAACTGTTAATCTGATTAAACTCTAAAGGATTTTGGGGATAACAAACCAGACTGTTATTTTAAGAATATTTCGGGTTTTTTGTACAGATTATTTGAAACATTTTCGGCAGTTTTGTAAATCGTGGTCCAGTAGTGTAAATAATAACAAAAAGGGAAATTTTACTCCGTTGTTTCGAGTTTCTTTATTCTTTCAATACTACCTTTTATCTATACTTAACTTGTTCTTGGAACGAGACGTAGGAGGGTCTTCTCACAAAACTCTTCACGTGACAAAAGGATGTTCCGTGTACCAGAATACCACAGGGTGAGACAAGGTGGTCGAGCCTTCAGTTTCTTCTCCGTTCAGACCTGGAACTCGCTACCTCGGTCCGTCCGTCACAGTCCTTCACTAGCGTCTTTTAAATTCAACTTGACGCATCTTTTTAGAGAGTCCTTTTCTTAGGCGCCCTGAGTGAGTGTTTTGGGTGTTGGGATGTGTGTGTGGTTGCGTGTTATTGACCAGTGTACGTATGTTGTGTTTACATTTGTTTGTGTAAAGTGCTTTGTGATTTTGGAAAGAGCTTTATAAATTGCCTGTTATTATTATTATGATTATGATGATGATGATAATGATAATAATAATAATAATAATAATAATAATAATAATAATAATAATAATATTATTATTATTATTATTATTATTATTATTATTATTATTATTATTATTATTATTATATGTATGTATGAATAAGATCCATGGCGTGGACGTGTATCCACGCCTATGTGGAAGAAGGTATATAGGTTTAGTGGAAAGAGAACGTTTGATCAAATAGGATAAGATGAAGTGAGATGGGAGAATGGGTTCTACAGGGTGTGGAGTGTGAAGAGCGTGGAGGTGGGGGGGGGGGATGCGTTTGTGTCAAAGAGTTGTCTGGTCATGTTTTTCATGTGGGCCAAACTGGTAAAAAGTGATGACGGATGATGGAAGATGTGTCGAGGCAAGGCGTGGAATCTGACACCTGAACTCTGTTCCGTCACTCCGCAATTGATGCGTGTACGTGTGTGTATGAGGGAACTGAGTTTAGGAAGAGGGGGGGGGGTGTAGTTGACACTTTACTACAGTCGCAATTCCGCTCCGTTAACCGGCAATCCGTACGTTAGTGTGCACGTTAATGAGTGTGTTTGTGTGTGTGTATGTGTGTGTGTGTGTGTGTGTGTGAGCGCGCGCGAGACAGGGACACCTTAGGCTTACTATAGCGAGACAGGGACACCTTAGGCGTACTACAGCGAGACATGGACACCTTAGGCTTACTATAGCGAGACGGGGACACCATAGGCTTACTATAGCGAGACAGGGACACCTTAGGCTTACTATAGCGAGACAGGGACACCTTAGACTTAATATAGCGAGACAGGGACACCTTAGGCTTAATATAGCAAGACAGGGACACCTTTGGCTTAATATAGCGAGATAGTGACACCTTAGGCTTAATACAGCGAGATAGTGACACCTTAGGCTTAATACAGCGAGATAGTGACACCTTAGGCTTAATACAGCGAGATAGTGACACCTTAGGCTTAATATAGCGAGACAGGGACCCCTTAGGCTTACTACAGCGAGATAGTGACACCTTAGGCTTACTACAGCGAGATAGTGACACCTTAGGCTTAATATAGCAAGACAGGGACACCTTAGGCTTAATATAGCGAGATAGTGACACCTTAGGCTTACTACAGCGAGATAGTGACACCTTAGGCTTAATATAGCAAGACAGGGACACCTTAGGCTTAATATAGCAAGACAGGGACACCTTAGGCTTAATATAGCGAGACAGGGACCCCTTAGGCTTACTACAGCGAGATAGTGACACCTTAGGCTTACTACAGCGAGATAGTGACACCTTAGGCTTAATATAGCAAGACAGGGACACCTTAGGCTTAATACAGCGAGATAGTGACACCTTAGGCTTAATATAGCAAGACAGGGACACCTTAGGCTTACTACAGCGAGATAGTGACACCTTAGGCTTAATATAGCAAGACAGGGACACCTTAGGCTTAATATAGCAAGACAGGGACACCTTAGGCTTAATATAGCGAGACAGGGACCCCTTAGGCTTACTACAGCGAGACATGCAGGGACACCATAGTCTTAATATAGCGAGATAGGGACCCCTTAGGCTTAATATAGCGAGACAGGGACACCTTAGGCTTAATATAGCGAGACAGGGACACCTTAGGCTTACTATAGCGAGACAGGGGCACCTTAGGCTTAATATAGCGAGATAGGGACACCTTAGGCTTAATATAGCGAGACAGGGACACCTTAGGCTTACCATAGCGAGACAGGGACACCTTAGGCTTACTACAACGAGACAGGGACACCTTAGGCTTACTATAGTGAGACAGGGACACCTTAGGCTTACTATAGTGAGACAGGGACACCTTAGGCTTACTACAGCGAGACAGGGACACCTTAGGCTTACTATAGCGAGACAGGGACACCTTAGGCTTACTACAGCGAGACAGGGACACCTTAGGCTTACTACAGCGAGACAGGGACACCTTAGGCTTACTACAGCGAGACAGGGACACCTTAGGCTTACTGTAGTGAGACAAGGGCACCTCAGGCTTACTGTAGCGAGGCAGGGGCACTTCAGGCTTACTACTGCGAGACACACCGACAAGTGTGTTGACACCTTAGGCTTACTATAGCGAGACAGGGACACCTTAGGCTTACTACAGCGAGACAGGGACACCTTAGGCTTACTACAGCGAGACAGGGACACCTTAGGCTTACTACAGCGAGACAGGGACACCTTAGGCTTAATATAGCGAGATAGGGACATCTTAGGCTTACTATAGCGAGATAGGGACACCTTAGGCTTACTATAGCGAGACAGGGACACCTTAGGCTTACTACAGCGAGATAGGGACACTTTAGACTTAATATAGCGAGACAGGGACACCTTAGGCTTACTATAGCGAGACAGGGACACTTTAGACTTAATATAGCGAGACAGGGACACCTTAGGCTTATTATAGCGAGATAGGGACACTTTAGACTTAATATAGCGAGACAGGGACACCCTAGGCTTAATATAGCGAGACAGGGACACTTTAGACTTAATATAGCGAGACAGGAACACTTTAGGCTTAATATAGCGAGACAGGGACACCTTAGGCTTACTACAGCGAGATAGGGACACTTTAGGCTTAATATAGCGAGACAGGGACACCTTAGGCTTAATATAGCGAGACAGGGACACCTTAGGCTTACTACACACAGGCGGCGGAAGCTGCTCAGGATTGGGGGGGCACACACACATTTTATTCACTGATATCAGGGCCGGACCTGGGAAAAGTCGAGGGGTGGGGGTTGGGGTGGGGGTTACATATTCAGCGAAGGCGCGAAGCGCCGAGACTTCTAGTGGGGTCCGGGGGCATTCTCCCCAGGAAATTTTTTTTTTTCAAGGGCGCAATCTGGTGCAATCTGAACTTTAAAAAAGCCATCTGTGATGGTCTGGGACTTTGAGCTTTTAGAACAATTGAACTGACAAACTCTGGGGTACAAAAATTATCCTCTGCCCCTCCCTTAAAAAACAAAACAAAAAAATCCACACACACACACAAACATTTATTTATCAGCAGAGATGTTTTGTATACTATTATTATTCACAACTTTTTGTTGTTTACCTTGTAGTTTATGAACATCACGTCCTTCTTTCACTTAATTCAGTCTTGCTGCACTAGGTTCCTCGGCATTAGTACCATTTGTGAATTGTATCTTCTGGCAAAACAATTCACTGCCTCTTTGAAGTCAATATCAACATCCCTGTGCACTTTCAGTAAAGCAAGTCCATTGAGTCTCTGTTGCCCCATTGTAGAGCGCAGGTAGTTTTTCAGGTTGCGCAACTGACTGTTTGAACGCTCACACTCGGCAGTAGTGACAGGCAGGGTGCAAAGGTTCTTTAGTATGATGAACAGGTTGGGATAAAAATCCCTGTCACAATGTTTCAGTGCTTCTGATGCCGTGGATGGGATGATAGCTGTCGCATTCTCAGTAGCACTTCACCATTTGCAAACCCACCGTTGGTATTCTGCATCAATGGTAGCGTTGTCTGGTAGGTCAGACTCCCACAACATTGCCAGTGTCTTCACTTCTTCTGGAACCTGCATGAAGCCATCCTGGTTGTCTATTAAAGTGCTTGGCACCAGACAGAGACCATCAACTGCTAGGCCAGCATTTTTGAACCTCGAGTCCAATTCGGTTGACAAGAAAGGAATGGCAATGCTAATCTTGAAATATTCTTCTGGAGTGGCCGCAGGTTGGTTGTCACGGAGAGTCTGTCGGGATGCTTGACGAGGAACAATAACACCAGTTGTCAAAGCATTTGCCATTTTGCTGACTTCACCAAACCAGGCAACGAACGCTGTGTCGACATCTCTTCTAATAGAAGACATGCAGTTACTGACCTCTTTGATTTCCCTGTAGGCATCGACAACATCTTTTGTCCTTTTCTGCAGCTTCACTGGCAAGGGTTTCCATTTCAACGATGTTTTTGGACGATTCAGCGATGGTCGTTTCAATGGATGTTCGTTACAACGAATTGTCATAATTATCAACTTAGCATCTTAATTAATATTTCTAAAAAGTCGATTAGGGCAGTATCAAGGTGAAGGTGCTGGAAGAGGCTTGCGGCCAGAACAAGAAAATATGTCTGCATTTACTAATTTAGGCTTAGGGTTGGGTTACTTGGTCGTTTCAACGGGAAAACGCTTTGGACGTTTCAACGGATCCCTTGAAATGGATTTCCGTTGAATTGACTATAAATAACTCTTTGTACTTTGGACCAAAAGTGGCTAAAACCTTCAATGTTTTAAAAACAATGTTTAAAAAATTGAAACTTTTTTAATTAAAAAAAAAATTCAATTTTTTTTAAAATTTAGAGGGAGGGTTTTGGAACTCAGGTAACCACCCTCCGGCAGTGCTTGGAAGATGGTGATCCTAGAGTTAGCCGCCTTCCTAATGTTACCCAGTGCATGTGGAAGGAGCTCTAGCTGAGTTTTGAGTCTGTCCAAGTAGATGTCAGCGGAATATGTATCTTTGATTTCTTGAGGAATTTCTAGTCTCTTCCCTGCTGCTCCATCACTTAGAAGAACTTCAATTTTCCTTGGTAAGTCGAGAGCTATTTGATCAAACCGGCTCTTTAAATGTTCCTTGATGTTGTCAATGGCCTCACAGTATTGGTGTCTGTAGTAAGCAGATGGACAAGAGTAGCTGTGACCCTGTAAGCCATCGTCCAGTCTTCGTGGAGGCTGCTTCTGTCTAGGAACGCAGGGCTCATCACACAAATTTGCAGCTTTCGTTGTGATGTCAGCAAAAATGTCTCATAACAATCTTCATGCCTCATGCTTTCCAGTGTTCTCAGACAAATGTCAGCAGCGTTTACTGCGTCATCAAAAGTCGTTTGTTTTCTTTGAAGAACTGTCGCCAGCTCTTCTGTCACAGCAAGGATCTCATCTTTGAATCTTTTTGCAACTCCTGACACATGACCCTGAAAATTACTCACCCCGTCGTAGGCCTGGCCCCTGCAGTTTTGCACAGGCAAGTCAAGTCTGATCAAGCAGTCCTTCAGTGCTTTGAAAATGGTCTCAGCACAGGTATTGTTAACTTGCATCAGTCCAGAGAAAGGGGGAAAATATTGGTTTGAACCTCCAAATAATGTTTTTTGAGGGGCTGAATATTGGGGGGGCAAATGTATAGGTTTGCCCCCCCCAATATTTTTCTTGGGGGGGCCAGTGCCCCCCTTGCCCCCCCGCTTCCGCCGCCTGTGCTACAGCGAGACAGGGACACTTTAGGCTTACTGTAGTGAGACAAGGGCACCTTAGGCTTACAACAGCGAGACAGGGATACCTTAGGCTTATTACAGCGAGACAGGGACCCTTTAGGCTTACTGTAGCGAGACAGGGGCGCCTCATGCTTTCCGTAGCGAGGCAGGGGCACTTTAGGCTTACTATAGCGAGACAGGAACACCTTAGGCTTACTATAGCGAGACAGGAACACCTTAGGCTTACTATAGCGAGACAGGGACACCTTAGGCTTACTATAGCGAGACAGGAACACCTTAGGCTTAATATAGCGAGACAGGGACACCTTAGGCTTAATATAGCGAGACAGGAACACCTTAGGCTTACTATAGCGAGACAGGGACACCTTAGGCTTACTATAGCGAGACAGGAACACCTTAGGCTTAATATAGCGAGACAGGGACACCTTAGGCTTACTATAGCGAGACAGGGACACCTTAGGCTTACTATAGCGAGACAGGAACACCTTAGGCTTAATATAGCGAGACAGGAACACTTTAGGCTTACTATAGCGAGGCAGGGGCACTTTAGGCTTACTATAGCGAGACAGGGACACCTTAGGCTTACTATAGCGAGACAGGAACACTTTAGGCTTACTATAGCGAGACAGGAACACCTTAGGCTTACTATAGCGAGATAGGGACACCTTAGGCTTACTATAGCGAGACAGGAACACTTTAGGCTTACTATAGCGAGACAGGAACACCTTAGGCTTACTATAGCGAGACAGGAACACCTTTACTTACTACAGCGAGACACACCGAGCTGTGTGCAAGTGTGGGTGTTGTTGTGCGCGCGTATGGTTAGACATAATAATATAAGAACTTGAGAGAGAGAGAGAGAGAGAGAGAGAGAGAGAGAGAGAGAGAGAGAGAGAAGAAGAAGAAGAAGAAGAAGAAGAAGAAGAAGAAGAAGAAGAAGAAGAAAAATTAACTCGCCACACCAAGTAATACAAAAATGTGTGTGTGTGTGAGAGAGAGATTGTGTGTGTGTGTGGGAGAAGAGTATATGGGCAGGCATGTTCACTGTGCAGCTTTCGGTGGGACACTAACTCCCATGCCTTGAACTGCTGCCGTAGTCTGCGAGGCTTATACATAGAGCGGCATGATAGATGTGTGGAACTCGTGAGGAAGGATCTGGAAAAAAACTGTTGTCACTGAACACGTGGCCCTGCTCGAGAACCAGCCTGTAACTCTTGATAGAACCACAGATGTGGACTACAGCAGGCCCGATTTATGTCTTATCGATCACAAAAACTCGATTGCATTCATTGTGGAGTTTGCAAATCCCTTTGAAACTTTCATAGTGCAATGCTACCAGACTAAGTTCCACAAGTACATGCCGCTATGTCTCCTCATGAACGATGCTGGCTTTAGAACAACCTGGTGTTTGCTGCCCAGTGATGTATTTGCTATTGTATTGTCTGAATCACGCATTGCGCTTCTGTTCTTTGTACGGATTTGGAAATAAAGTATTAGAAATGTTTGTGTGTGTGTGTGTGTGTGTGTGTGTGTGTGTGAGAGAGAGAGAGAGAGAGAGAGAGAGAGAGAGAGAGAGAGAGAGAGAGAGAGAGAGAGAGAGAGAGAGAGATCGGGAATAGATAAAGATATAGATCAATGTAAGAAGCAGAAAGACCACTTAACAACTAAACAACTCGCACACACACAACGCAAACACAACACACTCATCATATGCCGCAAAAACTAAACTGACACGTAGCTGTAATATGTATGTTTGTGTTTTATCGTCATTTATGTTCATTAGAACAAACACATCATTAACACAAGTCAACACAAGTCACAAAATAATAGTTCATTTTTTCACACGCTGGCAAATTCACAAAACAGATTGGTGTCATCGCCTAAAATCCTTTTCAAATTCACCATTCTCAACTCATACTCCTATTCAGCATTTTGTTAATTTTTTATTTATCACAAATGAATCCATCATTCCTCGTCTTTTATCGCTTCCTCATCTAAACTGACCCCTCCACCTCTCTCTCTCTCTCTCTCTCTCTCTCTCTCTCTCTCTCTCTCTCTCTCTCCCTCTCAGTCACGTGACATAATCTCGATCTCTCGCAATCGCGGGCAAACTTTTAGACTTTCGTCTTCGATATTTTGTTTTTAAAGTTTGCATCATTCATACGTAAACAACATTATTTGGCAAGCAAAAACGTACACGGTAAGATGATAGTAGAAATGAAACTAAAAATAAAAGTTAACATTGCTTTCATTGGCAAGAGTTCCCCATTTCTTCCCTGTAAATTATAAGTTTCAAAATCAAACAGTTCGTTAACAATTTGTTTTCATGAAAATGTCGTGATATAAACACCGTGTTAAAAAAAATCATTGCCGTTCAATCCAGAACTAAAGTAAAAAGAACAAAACTAAAAAACAACAAATTTTCAAACTAGACTCCATTAGCTGCGGAGTATATCATAAAAAGTAATAAACCAAACGTAAGTAATTCTCAAATTCGTTCATTAACTCGTTGTTCAATTCATGTCATTTATTTCCAAGTGGACCATTTTTCCTCAACAAATTAAGACATAATTCCAATCTGTATTTGTAAACTACTTCGAGTTTCGGAAAACCGTTCTAGGCCAATCATCATCATAAACAAAAACTGAAAAAAACTATGACATTCCTATTTAATTTAAAAAAAAAAAAGTTCCAATCAATAATACCGCGTATGTTACGCATCAAGCAAACTGAGCGGAAATCAACATTATTCACCATCCCCCCTCCACCCCTCTCCAAGAAAAAAAAGGAAACGGTTTCTCAAAATTATTTTACTAGTATTTGTATCATTTAAAAGGGCCTCTAATTCTAAAAATTAAATTCATTAAATCGACGAAAGCGGCCTAGGGATAAAAAAAAAGGTACCCATTTTGACAGAAACAAATTCAATGATTGCTGAACTAAAAATGCCATACCAACGAGCGCTAAACCCGTAACTTATTGCTAGACTCAACCATACAAAGCACAGATATCAAAATAAATGTACAGTGCTTCACCAAGTCCTTAATACAATACGGTGTTACCATAGGACACATAGCGCGCGCATCTGCAGCGGCATACATACAGACTTCAGATTTACACATCATATAAACACATTTTTCCTGTTAGTCACACACGCATGCAAGCCCAACAAGCAAACTCTACCACTTTCCCATCCACCCGTCCCTTCTTCTGCCTCCCTCCCTCCTCCATCTCACTCTTTCTCTCGCTTCCAAACACACACACACACACACGCACCACACACTGACAAGGTGAACGGTGTTATTCAGGTAAAGTGTTTACATCAAATCAAAGTTTTTAAAACTGCACACATGTATTCAAAGTTCATACTCAAACACATTCAGTATAACAACTGCCTGTTCAATACAAGTTCGTTTCCACACTGACAAACACACACGCATACACACACACACGCACAAAGTCGCATTAACACATCGTTAATAACAACGACGTTAGAGCAAAACAAAAACCACAAACAACAAAACCTACAAAAACATGAACATAGAACACACATAATAATTAGACACATGAACCACATGATGTGGAAAACGCACAGTTTACTGTGACATCTGCCACATCGTACTGTGTCATTTGGCTTCACGGCCATTGTCTGAGGTAATTCAAAGTTGACTCTACTGTTGGATGTATACATATAAATATATATATATATATATAACAAATAATAACAACACAATTCACAAATAAAATGTTTATCCGAGGAAACCAGTAACTGAACAATTTACCCTTCGCCCCTATTCGGCTGCTACAACTGTAGCAGCCGAATAGGGGCGAAGGGTAAATTGTTCACAAGGGTTATACGCAGTCGAGTCGGCCCAAAAGTAACGCTGACATGACTGCAATCCGTATACATGTCAGACGTTGTTGAGGGCATAGCCATACTCTGACAGCCAGCCTATGTTTGACAGATCTCTGACATTGAACTAGCCTCAAGGTGGCCTGCTCCGTGGAGACTGGCCTAGCCATTGTAAATGCTAAGACCGCGGAATAGCTAACCTCTGTACATCTAGCTTCTGACAAATGAAGTCAGAAATTACATACAATTACTTGCTTTATAATAATTAAAGGTGACCTTGTCAACATGCTAACATTCATTCCCTCTTGGACAATGCCGTTTATTGAAACTTTCTTCACCACATGGCGTTCATGCTGAGCTTTCTGCTTTTCAATTTTATCAATCAATTTTTTTTTTCATAAACCATAGTCGACTGTTATTAAAGTTAATGGGTAAACAATTCTTGTCTTCAATCGCTGCAAACTAAAACAAAGTACTTATCTGTTATCAAATTGAAAGCATCACATGATAATGGATATCATATAAGTTTATACACAACAAACAAGATTGCGTTGACGACTTGCCATTTCACTTTCAGATCGATTTCACGAAGATACACACGATTAAACAAGGATATATTTTTTTAAAGGTATCTCTCATCCAACACCCGCACTCATAAATAGGTGATCATACATATGTACGCACGCACTCTTCCTCCCTCACTCCCTTTCTCTTACACGCTTTCCCAATCATGTGGTTGCCCCCCTCCCTTCCCCCTTTCACACACACCCACCTCACCACTTGACACTCTGACAAAACTGATCAACGTTCAACACAAGTTAATAATATCGTTCAATATTGTCATTACAGAAATGTTTTGTGTTTTTAGTTACTTTGCACAGTGAAACATACATATTGACGAATGTTATTAGTCACGCTGCAAACACACACAAAGATCAATTGTGGCAACATTTGATGCATAGAAAGTCCAGAACAGTCCATGGATAAGTGAACGCTGTCAAGTCAGTAACTGAAAGTAGAATATTGCTCTCAACAGATTTTCTTTGACGAGTTAAACAAGATGAAAAGTCCTCGATGCCTTAATAAATGTAAAGGTCAAGTGCCAAAGTCAAGGTGAAAAAAAAAGAGAGGGTGGTGGATGATGACGATGCAAGATTTGTTCAATGCCACGAATGATTTATCAATGTCCCAATGTTCAATGCGAATATGTGAACTTATTAATTTAAAATGTCACATAATGTGACAGGAGCGTTTTACAAGGACTCAACAGTAGCATACACTCTGGTTGCATTAATCGTAAGTCAGGAGTGCCTGCATACTGACTCGTCCCTTGACCATGGATGTACAGTGTCCAGTTCTCCAAGTTAAGGCTGACTAAGACAGCCACTTCGGCCAGGAAAATTCCACAGAAAAACAAAGGCCCTAAAGATCTTATAACACTGTTGGCTGGGCAAACTGATTTCATAATGTTCACGTTAATCCCCCTGGTCTTTACGCAACAATTCCGAAGCCATTCCTGCTATTGTTGAAGTTGACTTTGTACTTGCAAATTAACAAATGATTGAACTGACAAAGCAAACAATATAGTCAACACATGACAGGGTTGTGGTTTTGTTCATTGCTCACAACGAGAAGCTGTGCGCTATTGCTGCTGCTAAGCATCCATTCTATAAATTTAATTTTTGGATTCATTGAAAAAAAAATACTGGCAACTCTCCTCTCTCTTGTGGTATAAGGTTTTGTGTGAAATTCGTTCAGAATGTAGCACTGCACTCCAAAATTAATGAATAATCACACAGACAGCTAAACCTCGGCTTCTCAGAAACTGAACACAGCTAGGGATGTCTGCTGTGTGCTTTTGAAGATCAAATTCAACACATATTTTATCAACCTTCATAATCCTTCCGTACGCATCCCTGTCCCATAAAAGTCGTAACAATTTTTTCCAGTTTCCATAACATTCAGAGATGTATTTTCAACATACATTTCCATCTGAGGCACCGACTGACGCATTAATTCCACAACTTGAAAGATTCAGTGCTGGTTTTAATAGTCGCAAGTTCTGTGTCACGTGACAAAATGTCCACACTCCGAACGATTTATTATCACACAGTGTATGCCTGAAGTCTTCATTAAACAGTTTCACCGCAGCAGCACCACTGAGTCGAACGATTGTGTTTGTGCAAGATAATTACAGGTAGTTAAGGTACTTACTGAGATACAAAAGTAGATGTCACCAAGAACAGTTAAGAAAAGATCGTGTGAGTAAACCTCATAGTTCAACCACAGGGACTACATGTATACATATATCCACTCAAAAATCCTTTCAAGTTCGCAGGAACAGTTCTCACAGTAGCATCACCGAAGTGGTTTGTGTATTCAGTCGAGTGCAGTGTTTCATTTTAAAATCATCAGTCCAGCCAGCTTGAATTGGCGACTACCACTACACAGACCTATTGACAGTTGAAGGTGCAGTCATATGTACACAGCAAGGCCAAAAGCCAGTCTCACCTCAGTCCTCTGACACAGCCCTGAGACACAGACGTCGCCACCACCACTCCCTGAGCCACGGACGTAACTACAACTACACCCTGAGCCGGCAGCTGCTGCCATAACGTTAACCACACCGACACCAAGCACACGGCGACCCACCACCACGTCACTGTCCGCAACGACGTCGCTGCAGCGTTGAAGACGTCATCGTACAGCTGCAAGGAGGTGCGGTTGGAGAAGCGGGCGACGCCAGGGTCCAGCCGCATGACGTCACGGAGCGCGCTGAGGGCGGCCAGGGTGAAGTTGCGGTCGCCGGTCGCCATGAGGTCGAACACGCAGGAGTCGAAGTAGAAGTCGACTAGCCCCGAGTCACGACACACGACCTCCGCCTCGTGGCGGGTCAAGGTCACCTGATGGTTGTCGGAGGCCTCGCTCTGCAGCTTGGTGACGTGGTCTCGGCGCATGGCGAGGTACTGCTTGTAGTCGATCTGCTCACTGGCGGGGCAGCCCTTGACGCACAGTTCGGGTTCGCTGTGTCGATGCTTCTGGCCCAATAGGTCGCTGCTGCCGTTGACAATCTGCCGCGGCATGTGGATGGCAAAGGTGAAGTAACGGCCGATCTGTCGCACGATGATGGTGGTGGCGATGTAGTGGATGTGGATCTCCACGTGCTTGTTGGGCTCCACCTGTAACACACATTCCAGAAGAAAAAAAAAATCACCCAATTATGCACAGTTTTATGATCACAAACATCTTCTTTCCCGATATGTCTAAAACCTGGTTTATTTTTCCTACATAACGCTGAAGTATTATTGCACGACTTGATGTAAAAAGACGGTACCGGATGAGCGCCAGTTACATAACGCTGAAGTATTTTTGCACGACTTGATGTAAAAAGACGGTACCGGATGAGCGCCAGTTACATAACGCTGAAGTATTTTTGCACGACTTGATGTAAAAAGACGGTACCGGATGAGCGCCAGTTACATAACGATGAAGAATTTTTGCACGACTTGATGTAAAAAGACGGTACCGGATGAGCGCCAGTTACATAACGCTGAAGAATATTTGCACGACTTGATGTAAAAAGACGGTACCGGATGAGCGCCAGTTACATAAATGCACCCACAAACACTACGTTCCTTCCCACACCCCTACCCCCCAATTCCCAGTGGCTAAGGGCTGTGCTCAGTTGTCTGTGCGTAAGGCAGCAATTGGCGCCACGGGCGACTGGAGTTAGATCTTGTATCGGCCAGCGCCTTGAGCTAAAAAAGCGCTTTATAAGAACGATTAAATAAATAAATAATTAATTTGCGCTACTTCGTGAAATACTGACCTCTACAATGCGGACGAGTCCATGAGGGCCGTAGTGGACGTTGCCGTCTTCAAAGGCTCCAGGCAGGGTGTCGGTCTGTGCTTGGTAGGTGTGGTAGTGCTCCGACCCGCACTCTGGGTGACTCTTGACGATCACCGTCAGCTGCAACACGCACAAAAGACACTATGGTAAATGCCATGGTCAAGCACATTTATACAAGGGTAAGTAACAGAAATTAGCCATGGTTGCGTTGGTAGCTGCAGGCGAAATGTTAACAAGCTTCTTAGATTTCTAAATTTCAAGGGAATAACAAAATTAGCCGTGTTTTTTTGTTAGAAAAAGAAGAACAAGAAAAATGGCTTAACAATGAGAAGCAGAAAGGAGGAAGGAGAACAATCAACCTTGAACTTTTAACGTACACACACACCATTGGCGCACGGTGCGGCAGAACAACGAAGAAAAAGAAGAAGAAGAAGAAAAAGAGAAGAAGAAGAAGAAGAAGAAGAAGAAGAAGAAGAAGAAGAAGAAGAAGGAGGAGGAGGAGGAGGAGGAGAGAGAAGAAGAAGAAGAAGAAGAAGAAGAGGAGGAGGAGAGGAGGAGGAGAGGAAGGAGAAGAAGGAGAAGAAGAAGAAGAGAGAAGAGAAGAAGGAGGAGAGAGAGAAGGAGAAGAAGAAGAAGGGGGGGGGGGGGGGGGGTTGGATACAGGGTTATACACAGGAGTTATGAACAGGAGTGAGTGCGCATTACAGAAAAAATCTGTGCGAAATTGAGGAAGTGAGATGGGTGGGGAGCTGGAGGGGCTGGGGGGGGGGATGGGGGGGGGGGGGGGGGAAAAAGGAGGAGAAAATGTGAGAGTGCAACAAAAGTGCAACAAGTGTGTCACGCCAAAAGTGGAAAAAGCAAAAAACTGCCACACAGTGGCAACAAAGTGTCCCACTGTTTCGGTGGAAAAGCGTCAGCGTCTCGCGCAGACGACAGACCCTTCTCGTTCACCCGACAGACCCATTGATATAGAGAATATCGCCGAGCTTCTACAAAACACAACACAATACACACACACACCCAAACACAGAAAGCCTTCACGAAGCTATATGAAGGATAAGTAGAAAAGCATAACGTTTGGTCCCATAGATACATTACACAGTACACAAGAAATACACGTTAGACCCAAACACACAGAAGCCTTCACGAAGACAGTTAAGGGTATAGCGTCAGAAGTATTTATTCATGGTATAGATCACGGAGTAACATTACTACGATTCAGAAGTGCTAGGTTTATAGTGGCATATATATACTCCGTATGCGCAGACAGACAGACCGACCTACACTGCCAAAGGTAAACGCGTCACTCCAAAAGCCCAAACAAGCCAAGACAAATCGCCTGATTTTATCATCTATCCTTTGTCACCTTTTGAACGTAACCACCAGTTTTCATAACAGGCCAATAAATAATGGTAACGGTACATAGGCACGCATGCACGCGGACATCAGAGCACTGACAGCAGACAGGTGAACACGCACACACCACACACTCATACACATAAACAGTTACAACAATCGTGTCACTGCACTATCACAGTTGGTGATGAACACTGTATCAGCCAGCGCCTTGAGCAGGACAAGGCGCTGTTAAAGAACTATACAAAAAATTGTTCCTGCCAATTTAAATGCACAACTGTATAAAGTATATGACGCACAGCGTGTATACCGAAAACGCCGTTTTCAAACTTTCACTCTTTCTGTCCCTTCTCCACACAGAGATAAGAAGTGGGGCGGGGTTGGGGTGGGAGGTGGTGGTGGTAGTGGGGTTGGGGGGTAGGAGAGAGAGAGAGAGGGGGGGGGACAGTTATTGGGAGACAGCTTTGTCTTAATCTATAATAAGACTAGGAAAGGGCAGAAGAAGAACAGGTAGGTGGCGACTTCGTGGTTGGGGACTATTTTCAATTGGAGGCAGTAGTCCACCAATGCCCACTTATTGAGGGAACCGGTGTCTTATGCTAAACCAGGAGAAAGAGGAGTGCATTGAGAGAATTATTTCAATTGAGATGTATGAACGCATTTAAAGCCCTCGTGAAAAAGAACGGCTCTGTCTTATGCTAAGGTAAACCAGGAGAAGGAGGGAGGAAAAGGAGAAGAGGCAGGTGGTGATGAAGATGATAATGATGATGATGATGTTGTTGAACATGATGTTGTTGTCTCTTGTTATTGTTGATGATGACGATGATGATGATGATGATGATGTTGTTGTTGTTGAAGATGATGTTGTTGTCTCTTGTTATTGATGATGATGATGATGATGATGATGATGATGATGATGATGATGATGATGATGATGATGATGATGATGATGATGATGATGATGGAGACTGGAGAGTAAGGACGGTTTTCAATTGTGATGAATCAAGCCATTGATGCCATCTTGTTGGGAAACAGCTTCATCACACGCTGACCATGACCGAACGGTTTCCCCTCTTTCCTGCTCTTAGCGAAGTAGAACTGCCAATGTTCTATGCCGTCGTTATCTCACCTTAACACTGTTTGTATTATCTTTGTTTACATTTTGCTGGGAGGATTTTTCGCCGGCTCACTGTCACATTTCTCACTCAATCTGTTTTACAGTTTTGCTTGTAGAAAGACTTCTTCTGCACGTTTATAATGGTAGAGATGTCAATTGATGGAACGTTTTGGCACTTGGCTGTTCTTGTGGAAAGTTATAGCGCTGCGAAAATGCCATGATGTTTATCTCGATTTTACCTTGTGTCTGCGTTATCTTTGTTGACATTTTACTTTGCAGGATTGTCTGCAGGCTTCTTCTTTCCCGTTCTAAATCGGTCTGTGTGCATATTTTTGTTTCGGAAGATTTTCTGCAGGTTTATTGTTCAAGATTTAACCCCATCTCTCTCTCTTCCTCTCTCTCTCTTCCTCTCTCTCTCCCCTCCCTCTCTCTTGAAGGAGAGCGAAAAAATAGGCCACGATTGTAAAGATAACAAAAAGACGTCCATTTGCTGTTAGTTGCTGTATTGTCAGCATCATGGACAGCTGAGTCACCCTCTTCGCCCTATGTAGCATGAAGACCTTGAGATGAAACGCAGCGTGCTGCTGACTATAAAAAAAAGATGCACTTGACAGGGTTATCTCCTTGTCGCTCAATAGGTATGTTTTTTTTTCACCCTTGTTTACATCCCACAACTACATCAGGGTCGAACGTTCTGACAGGGTTATCTCCCGTCCAGCGGTCGTTCATTGAGTCTTTCAAGTTAGCTATCTTTTGTACGAAGGTCGTTTACCTATAGTTGGTTGTGGATTGCTTTCAAGCTAAATTCACGTCTTTGTGAAACTAAAGATTTTGACACTGGGTCTTAAAGAGATATACCGTCACCACGGGTACTTTTTAAGCTTCAATTTAAACGATATCCTAACACTGTCGATGATTGTCCCGTGCTGTGAAGAGACAAGTTGCAAGGTTGAGAGCCCAATGAAGACGTGAAGGTTAGAGACGTTGTTATGAAGTGTCCAAGCTTGCTCCAAATCACCTCTGTTTGAATTTGAAGCTCGCGAGAAAACGGCTGTTTGGTTGTGAGTAACTGCCGAGGGTGACAAGTTTTTTTTTACTGGCGTTTTGTGTGCTGAGGGGAGGAGGTGGGCATCTGTGTTTGAGAGAGAGGCAGAGAGAAAGAGAGAGAGAGAAAGAAAGAGAGAGAGAGAGAGAGAGAGAGAGAGTTTTGGGGTTGGATAAAAAGATTGTGCGAGGGGGCGAGGACTTGAGGGAGTCTATGTGAATTAGAGAAAGAGGCGTGCGCGAGGCAAGAGGGAGTCTGTGTGAATTAGAGAAAGAAAAGGCAAGAGGGAGTCTGTGTGAATTAGAGAAAGAAGAGGCAAGAGGGAGTCTGTGTGAATTAGAGAAAGAGACGTGCGCGAGGCAAGAGGGAGTCTATGTGAATTAGAGAAAGAAGAGGCAAGAGGGAGTCTGTGTGAATTAGAGAAAGAAGAGGCAAGAGGGAGTCTGTGTGAATTAGAGAAAGAAGAGGCAAGAGGGAGTCTGTGTGAATTAGAGAAAGAGGCGTGCGCGAGGCAAGAGGGAGTCTGTGTGAATTAGAGAAAGAAGAGGCAAGAGGGAGTCTGTGTGAATTAGAGAAAGAAGAGGCAAGAGGGAGTCTGTGTGAATTAGAGAAAGAGACGTGCGCGAGGCAAGAGGGAGTCTGTGTGAATTAGAGAAAGAGACGTGCGCGAGGCAAGAGGGAGTCTATGTGAATTAGAGAAAGAGACGTGCGCGAGGCAAGAGGGAGTCTATATGAATTAGAGAAAGAGACGAGCGCGAGGCAAGAGGGAGTCTGTGTGAATTAGAGAAAGAGACGTGCGCGAGGCAAGAGGGAGAAAGGGAGCAGGATAGGGGGAGAAGAGACGTGCAAACACCCGCTGCGATTGTCCGTGTGGTTGTATTATTTAGGCCGCTTTGTGTGTACCTACCAGCACTATAGCTGTGTAACTGGAGGTTGTGCTTTGTGTGTACCTACCAACACTATAGCAGTGTCACTGGAGGTTGTGCTTTGTGTGTACCTACCAACACTATAGCAGTGTAACTGGAGGTTGTGTTTGTGTGTACCTACCAGCACTATAGCAGTGTAACTGGAGGTTGTGCTTTGTGTGTACCTACCAACACTATAGCAGTGTAACTGGAGGTTGTGTTTGTGTGTACCTACCAACACTATAGCAGTGTAACTGGAGGTTGTGTTTGTGTGTACCTACCAGCACTATAGCAGTGTAACTGGAGGTTGTGCTTGTGTGTACCTAGCAGCACTATAGCAGTGTAACTGGCACTGGAGGTTGTGCTTTGTGTGTACCTACCAACACTATAGCTGTGTAACTGGAGGTTGTGCTTTGTGTGTACCTACCAGCACTATAGCTGTGTAAATGGAGGTTGTTTTTGTGTGTACCTACCAGCACTATAGCTGTGTAACTGGAGGTTGTGCTTTGTGTGTACCTACCAGCACTATAGCTGTGTAACTGGAGGTTGTTTTTGTGTGTACCTACCAACACTATAGCTGTGTAACTGGAGGTTGTGTTTGTGTGTACCTACCAACACTATAGCTGTGTAACTGGAAGTTGTGCTTATATATATCGCACTTACCATCTCCAGCAGGCAGAAAATACCTTTTGCTGGTGTCAGAATCGAACCCACGTCACCTAAGACGCGCCAGGGACCACAGACCCACTAGGCCAGCCTACCCGCGCGTATGTGAATCCCAAGCTTATCTCGGCCCCGACAAACGGAGAAGCGTCTCGCACGTAGACAGACAATAATTTGTCAAGGCAAGGCGGGATTTCACCCCGTGCCGGCCCATTCCAGCATCTACTTGTGTATTGATGGCCGGTAATCTTTCTAGACTGGTGGGGTATACTGCTGTCCTATTTCTTCCTGCCTTGTACTAACCCCGTGCCTATTCCAGCATCTACTTGTGTATTGATGGTCGGTAATCTTTCTAGACTGGTGGGGTATACTGTTGTCCTATCTCTTCCGGCCTTGTACTAACTCCGTGCCTATTCCAGCATCTACTTGTGTATTGATGGTCGGTAATCTTTCTAGACTGGTGGGCTATACTGTTGTCCTATCTCTTATTGCCCCACATTAACCCCACAAATAACCTTTTTCATTTAGTGAAAGCCTATTGTAAACCTATGTGAGCTTTATTAGGATCTCCTATTCATATATATTATAAGTACAACTTATTTTAATCTGATGAATCAAAATTAACCTCTAGATGCACTACTACTAGATCTACAGCTTACTTTCTATGCAGGCTGATAGTTCACCTTAACTTAGTTCCTTTCTATTCAGATAGTTTGTCCTCAGCTCTGCCGTCTCAAGGTATGTCAAATAACCTAGGACTATGCAGTCACATTCAGATTCAACATTTTATTACGAGAAGAAATCGATTTTAGCCTTAATTAGCAGATTTTAGCCTTAATTTGCTAATCTTACACTCAGTCCTTGTTTTAGTTGCTCACATATTTAGTTTAATCATACATCCGCATTCATGCAAAAACCAACATTGATTTAACAAAAATGTATTTTAAAAAACACACCAATTAAATACTTAATTTTGTAACAGGGAAACTAACTATAATTAATATGAAACCTTTAACTGGGACTATGTAATTTAATAAAGAGAAAGAGGTTTGAGGGATTTAGGGGAGTAAGGTAATAATAATAATAATAATAATAATAATAATAATAATAATAATAATAATAATAATAATAATAATAATAATAATAATAATAACGGATTTTTATATAGCGGATACTCCAGCCTATGACCAGACTCACAACGCTTTACATAGTCATTACATATAAGTACATGCACTCGATAAAACAAGGTAGGGAGTGGAGGGGCGAAGGGGGGAGGGAGAGAGATGATGAAAGAGGAAAATCAATTGAAAGATGTTATAATGATTTTTTGAAATTATGAAAAGACAGATTGTAAATCTTATACTTAAAGATGTTTAATGATGTGCATTTGTTTAGTTCCAAAGAAAGAGTGTTCCATAACAAGGGGCCTTAAAAGAGAAGCTAGATTTGAAAATGTCGATTCGTGGGGTTTGGATGTCTGTAGTTTTCAGAATGATAATGTGCAGGAAAAGACATTAGTTGATCACTTACGTAAGGAGGCGCTATATTATTTTTTACTTTAAACATCTGTATGGCTAAATTATACTTGAACTGTGTTTGTAGAGGCAGTATTTTAAGAGCTTGAAATTTTTCGAGAATGGACTGGATGGAGTACGCTGGTTAAACGACCATCTATGATGCCACAACGACTTTCGAGTTACGGGATAGGATAGGACAGGAAAACTAGTATACTTTAAGCTCACAGCGGACATAACTGTGAGGTAGATAAAGTGGGGACCCTCCAAAGCGGAGTTGAGCGTCCGGGACTGTTCCTCCACGATGTGATAGCGGTGTAGATCTAATACAGTTAGGCCTATGCCAGCTCTAACAGGGCGACTCTATCTCTCGTGGCCTCCGACTTCTATCTCAAGCGACCCTCGAGTCTTATCGCGCGCACGTGCTAGATGTTCCTTGTCTCCATGCGGAAATCTTGCGTCAACGGTTGCGGCCCTTGATAACTGCGGCGCTAGAGGGCGTTGCGATGGTCGCAAATCAAGATGGATACATCTGATTCCCAGCTCCGAGGGTATCGGCACCCCGAAATGTGCGTCTGTCTTTGTGTCTGCTGCACGTGCGTGTAAGGAGGAAGCAGTGCAGAGAGCCGGAGAAGATGAAGAGGGGGTGGAGAGTTTCTTAATAAGAGGAGAAGAGGAGGTAGGAGGAGGAATATCACACTCCTACTTCATAATGCCATTATCAAGAAGGAGTAGACGAAGGAGTAGCAATACTACCACTAATAGGTTTTCGATGCCTAGTGGTTTTGTAATATAACGTTTTCAAAGAGGAGGAGAAGGAGAAAGAGGGGGAGAACATGAAGAAGACAGTGCAGTCTAATACTACTGATAAGCTGTCAATGCTGAGCTTGTTGGTAACTCAACATGGGGAGAGTGCCTGGGTGTCTACATAGGATAGTGCTGCCATTCTCAACAATCGCTCTCTCTCCCTTTCTGTCCCTCTTTAACCTTTCTTTCTGGGTCTCTTGTCAATCCATCTCCTAGCCTTGAGTATCTGGAGATTTGGCAGCCACCCTTCACTGCACTGTACTAGCAAGTCCGAAGAAATAGTGCCCGATATACTGGTCTCTCATATTCAGTATTTATTGTGCAATGTCGTGAGAATGTTCTTCTTCTCTAGGGTATCTTCTCCTCCCTATCCTCCTTTTGTTGCTGACGCTGCCCATACACTATTATCATTAAAAATGTATACAACAGGACGCCACCATGACGTCCTAATGGGGCTCCATGTAGTCCGCAGGACCTTTAAACAATGACTAACTCACTACCTCACCATACAATTCGGTCATTCATTTTCTACATCGTTTCGCATCAGCCGATTATAATACAGACGAAAAGAGAACAGAAGAAATAAAACTTAAAGCCCTTGTTATTACAGTATCGTTTATGTTAATATTTGTTACTGCGAGAAGAGGTGAATGCGATACAGATCGTTTTGTGAAACATTTATGGTGGTGGCGACCTCTTGCACATTACACTCCCCAAGACACAGAAACAGCTGCTGGGAAATGTTTTGTGTGTAATTTACAAGCCAGCGATAAATCTTACGTCTGTTACGTCAGCTAAATAGGTCGAACCCCTGAGGAAGGCGATACAATAGGGGTATACGCTCACACAGATCGTACACACACACACAGATTAACACACACACAAGCCAACAGACAAGCGCGCGCACACATGCACACTCGTACACACTCACAACTTAGCACGTTCGTTGGATAAATAGAATCAACAAGTATGAAACGACTCAACACCAATGCATTTTGCTAACACCAACCTTGCTAACTGCAAATACTTTCGTGTGATTAACGCGAGGGGCCGGGTAGCTCAGTTGGTAAGAGCGTCTTGCTAGTAACCGAAAGGTCGCTGGTTCGAATCCCGGATTGGTCAACGTGTGATCATATTATTTTCCCCTTTACCAACAACTGGCCCGCTGGTGTCAGTATAAATCGGTCCAGTAGTCACCTATATGCGAAAGTGTCGTGTGACTATAATCTACAAACAACAACTGATTAACGCTTTCACTTTCGTGTAGGCCTACTTGCGTCTGATGATGAAAGCGGCTTGTAAAAGTGAAAGATGAATCTATAATTTAAAAAAAAAAAGAACAATAATTCATTGTCATCAATGAAGTTGAGTTCTTGTTATTTTTTCTACATTGAGCATCCCCTGTGTTCGATAATAAAACAACAACAACAATAACAATAATAATAATAATAATAATAATAATAATAATAATAATAATAATAATAATAATAATAATAATAATAATAATAAAATCATCCTTTTTATAGCGCGATTCATCAATAAATCTGAACTCAAAGCGCAAGTTCTGTCATAGCAGCCACGAAGCTAGAAAACTAATACTTGACTGCTATGTTTACTGACTGAAAGAGGCTGGTCTGAACATGTAATACTAGAGCTGATACTTTGAGGGAGGGGGAGGGTGGAGGTGAATGGGGATGTTTTGTATAGTAAACGACTCCACTTTTATTATCGTTCCCAATACAAAGGCAGAAAACAGCACACCCCAGAGTAGGAATAGTTTATCTCTGTACAACATCAAAACCTTTATACAAGGTTTTCTGTACTAGCGGACGAAAGTCATACTAGTGAGAACCGTATAGCTGTGATAGTAGAAGATAGTTTAGTAATAGCAGAGAGGAGGTCACTGTAGTTTATCACAGCATTATTATAGAAGACGCGCTTGTTTCGGTCGATAGCCATAATAATGATAGTCGTGACAGTAGAAGATATATAGCTTTTGGAAAGTAGAGGGACTAACAGCTTATCAGAGTACAACATCAAAAAGATTATATGGAGATGGGAGTGAGGAGTTAGAGAGCCAATCTGTAAACGACATCGAATACGGCAAGGCCGAACCCGGGCCTTGATGGCCAAAATTGTGACTCACATTAGCGATGAGGTAACGAATTAGTGAACAAACTTTTGAGCTTTGTGCATCAAAGGGGTAGTCATGCGCTGTACAAGAAGAACCTGGGTGGGATTTAGACCTTGTACAAGTACGTTGTACAGACTGAAAGATGTGTCCTAGGCTGGCCATAGTCTGCAGGGTTTACAATACAAGGGATTACGATACAAGATTTTCTAGTATACATACGTAAGACTACCGGGTTGAACTATTTACCGGGGTTCATGAGGACATAAGGGGCAATGAAGAAGAAATTCGGCTGCGACGTGTGTTGTCTGCGTTCGTCTGTCTGGTTGTGTTGTTACAAACGTACACAATTGTGGTATGGGCGTCTGGTTGTGTTGTTACAAACGTACACAATTGTGGTATGGGCGTCTGGTTGTGTTGTTACAAACGTACACAATTGTGGTATGAGCGTCTGGTTGTGTTGTTACAAACGTACACAATTGTGGTATGGGCGTCTGGTTGTGTTGTTACAAACGTACACAATTGTGGTATGGGCGTCTGGTTGTGTTGTTACAAACGTACACAATTGTGGTATGGGCGTCTGGTTGTGTTGTTACAAACGTACACAATTGTGGTATGGGCGTCTGGTTGTGTTGTTACAAACGTACACAATTGTGGTATGGGCGTCTGGTTGTGTTGTTACAAACGTACACAATTGTGGTATGGGCGTCTGGTTGTGTTGTTACAAACGTACACAATTGTGGTATGGGCGTCTGGTTGTGTTGTTACAAACGTACAAAATTGTGGTATGGGCGTCTGGTTGTGTTGTTACAAACGTACACAATTGTGGTATGGGCGTCTGGTTGTGTTGTTACAAACGTACACAATTGTGGTATGGGCGTCTGGTTGTGTTGTTACAAACGTACACAATTGTGGTATGGGCGTCTGGTTGTGTTGTTACAAACGTACACAATTGTGGTATGGGCGTCTGGTTGTGTTGTTACAAACGTACACAATTGTGGTATGGGCGTCTGGTTGTGTTGTTACAAACGTACACAATTGTGGTATGGGCGTCCCACGACGCGCCTAATGCGGCAGGTGGGCGCCTCGGGCGGCTACAGCTAGATTTTGTATCGGCCAGCGCCTTGAGCAGCTCGTGAGGTGGAAAAGCGCCCAATGAGAACGATAGGAAGAAGGCGATATGTTACAAGAACAGGACGGTGTAATAAGAAAGAGACGAGAAAGGTGGGTTGGAGTGTGTGTCGGGAGGACGTGGAAAGGTCAAGCTAGAAGACGAGGGAGGGGTGTGGGAAGGGAAGGGTGGAGGAGTGCTTCTCAAGCTGAACGAACAACACTGGCCAAAGATTGCCACATCCCGTAGCTAAGCCAGGTGAAACCAAGACGACCCACCTCACTCTTGCTCTCTCCAAGTTTGTCTTCATTACATATGAGTCACGGAAACTTAAAGCACCTTGTACCAAGACTCCCCTCCCCCCACCCCACCCGCCCCACACACGTCTTCCTCCTTCCCCCTCATACAATCGGTATGATCGGATCCTGACAAAAGAATATAAACTTCTATGACTTAAAAAAAATCTTGTTTCCGTGTCATAAGGCTATCAGGAGACAAGCTGAAGGCAAAAATCAAAAACCAATCATTCCCAAACCTACCCACACCCCAGTTTCTAGAATCGACACAGAAGACATTTATCGTCACAGTGCTGGTCCCAAACATACAATATTGTAGCAAAACTGTCCAGATACCCTGTATGAAACAAAAATTGAGCTCAAAAGGACGATATTACGGTGTCGTTTACAGGAGCGCCGCGCCGGCGACGACGACGGTTAGGGGAGGCAAGAGGTCTCTGTGGCATTTGCACGTGTGTGTGAAACCGACACCCTGCAACAAGCTCTGTCAATGATTGGCTAAACACCCTGTCACAACTGGCAGCGCCCTTAGGTTTAATCGACACCATCAGCAGGAAGAGGAAGAGGAAGAGGGAGAACAATGTGGAGGAAGGAGAGAGAGAGAAAAAAAAAAAGAGAGAGAGAGAGAGAGAGTGTGTGTGTGTGAGAGAGAGAAAGAGAGAGAGAGAGAGAGACAGAGACAGGCAACAGACAGACAGACAGAGATAGAAGGAGATGGTGGATGACATGAAATAAAAACAAACTACAACCAACCAACCAACCAACCAATAATACTGTGAATGACAGCTGCTGTCAATTTTAAACTAAAGAGGTTGTCACAACTGGCTTGCTTATAATCGTCATGATCAAGAGGAGTGAGTTAGTCTTTTTTTATAGGGTCCAGCAAACTGCGAAGAGCCGAATCAGGACCACAACTTGGTTGAAAGAAGGCTCACCCCTTATCTGTATAAAAGAACTACTGAAACAACCCTAAGTAATGGTAATACTGAAGGCACTCCACCATCTGGTCACTTTACAATAAAAGCATCCCATGCAGAGGACGCTGAGGCTGTACTCTAATTTATCGAACCTCCGATTACAAAAACAAAATAGAATATAAACATCATTATAAAATAAAATAGTAATATAAAATATGGCAGAGTGGGGAGTGGATTACAACATGGACTCAGTCGCTTGTTATTACGCTTCCCCAAAAGGGTAATCTTCAAGAATGTGAAAATTACCCCATCATCAGCCATCCCAGCAAGGTCCTCCTGAAAATAATACTCAACAGGTTGAAAACCCAAGCTGAATAAATCATAGCTGAAGAACAAGCAGGATTCAGGGCAGGGCGAAGTGCCACTGAACAGATTTTCAACCTCAGAATAATCTGCGAGAAAAACCTACAGCACCAACAACATCTATATCATATGTTTGTAGACTTCAAGAAAGCGTTTGACCGAGTCTGGAATACAGCTTTGTGGGCAACCATGAGAGTGTACAACATCAGCCCTCAAAAGCCTGTATGACAAGGCTACCAGTGCAGTCCTCCACAGCAGCGCCAGCGGAAACTGGTTCAGAACAACAATCGGTGAGCGTCAGGGATGCCTACTCTCTCCAACACTCTTGAACATCTTTTTAGAGCGCATCATGTCAGATGCTCTAGCAGATCACGAAGGCACAGCCAGCATAGGGGGTAGAGCAATCTACAACCTCCGTTTTGCGGATGACATTGATGGATTGGCTGGAGAGGAACAAGAACAGCTGGTACAGAGCCGTGACACCATCTCCAGAGCTTATGGAATGGAAATAAGTGTAGAGAAGACCCAAATGATGACCAACAACAACAATGGCATCAACATGGACATCAAAGTCCAAGGCCAATCTCTCAACACGGTGCATAGCTTCAAATATTTAGGAGCAATTGTATCAGACAATGGGTCCCAAAAGGAAATCCTCTCCAGGATCGCACAAACTACTGCTGCCCTGACAAGGTTGAAGCGCATTTGGAAAAACAGGACCATCAGTCTACATTCCAAGGTAAGGCTGCTGCGCCCCCTTGTCATCTTCATCTTCCTATACGCTTGAGAAAACAAAGCATGGAGATGAGGTGCTACAGAGACTTCTGGGCATTTACTATACCCAGCACATCACCAAAGACGAAATCCGACAGATCATCACACAAGCCATTGGAAAACACGATGACATGCTCACCGTGGTGAAGAAAAGGAAACTCCGATGGCATGGCCACATCACCAGATCATCAGGCCTTGCAAAGACCATCCTGCAAGGCACAGTACAAGGAGGCAGAAGAAGAGAGAGACAGAAAAAAAGGTGGGAGGACAACATTCGAGAATGGACTGGTTCGACACTGAGCGAAGCCATGAGGGCTACTGAGGACAGAGAAAGATGGAGTATGCTGGTTAAACAATCATCTGTGGTGCCCCTACGACCCTCGAGTTACGGGATAGGATAGAATAAAATAGTAACAAAATACAAACATATAAAATGCATACTTTGCTAAATTATAATAACATAGAAACCCCTGGTGACCATTTGGCAGAAAGCGTTCAATATTCTCAAGATGACCCAACAGACCCCAAACACAAAAGAGAAGTTTTGGGAGAGTTTCAAAAAAATGTAGGCGGTTGGTCTAGCGAAAGATAGTACAGTGATAGATTAGGAACGAGAAAGAACAAATGAGAATGACAGAAACAGTGGGAATTTAAAGCACTAAATTTCCACAAAGTGGCGATACTATTTATAAAGAAAACCCCGGCACTCCAACAGGGGTATGATCAAGAGGAAGAAGAAGAAGAAGAAGAAGAAGAAGAAGAAGAAGAAGAAGAAGAAGAAGAAGAAGAAGAAGAAGAAGAAGAAGAAGAAGAAGACATTTATAAAATAAAAAGAAAACGAAGAAAAAAAAACGATCAAGAAAGCAACAACCAAATTTGCCCTAATCATTTGAGTAATAACACAGTTATGTTAAGAGCCATTACAGTAATGAAGGCGTTCCATTACACTCGTAACTACCCATAAAGCCTTGAAAAAACTAACGGGGACCAGCAAAGAACACTCTACTGTTTTAACCCCGCCTTGGGAATACTTCACAAACGTTTCCCCACCATAATGGAATATCTTCACCACGAGTTTCCCCACCATAATGGAATATCTTCACAACGAGTTTCCCCACCATAATGGAATATCTTCACCACGAGTTTCCCTAAAGTAAAGTTGCAAAACCATCTCTGAGGCCTTCTTTCTTTTTACGCAGCGCCCAGAGTAAATTTTCTCCACAAAGAGGTGTAGCTTTATAAATCGACACTGGATGTCATTAGAAGTTTCCAGACCTAATTTTTTCAGCCCCCTATCCCCCCACTCCACCTCCAAAGAAACGTTTTTTTTTTAATTTAAAAAAAGGGTTTTGCAAATATTTGTGTACTCCCGCATAGAAACTCTTCATTGACAAGATCACCAGTCACGGGGGCAGTATCATGAACAGCTATGTGGAGCGAATAAGAGACGTACACGCCTAGCCTATAACTGTATATAACTTAGGTGTAAATCTCCTCTTCTCCAACTCTTCCTTCGGCTGAGAGTATCAACCGAGGTCTAGTCTGTGCACGCACGGACTTTTAAAAGATCCTGACGCTCATGTCCTAGACGGGTGAGTGCCAGCTAAACAAAGGCATCCTAGGTTCCTTCTCTCCAAATCCCCGGTCGCCCAGGATTGTGCTCAGTCGTCATGGCGTCAGACTATGCGCCCAAAGATTGCAAGTGGGCGCCTCGGGCGGCTTGAGTTCCATCCTGTATTGGCCAGCGCCTTGCTTGAGCAAGACGAAGAATAAAAAAAAGAAATACAATAAACTCGTTCCTTATACCACCTCTTTAATAAAACTTCCCGCACGTTGCGGCGCCTACCAAACGAAGGAGACCCGTACAAGCAATAAGCGTCTGGTTAAAACTCTCTCTCAGAAACAAGGGGGGACAGACCTCATCAAGCTGAGGGAGGGAGAAGGCCTCGTGTAGGCTCAGCTACGCTGTTCGCCGTAGGCGTGCGCGCTATCATGGTTATGTAGTACATCAGTCTAGCAATGCTGCAGTATGATCGGGCTGTTGAGTTTTGAGTGCGTCCGTGAGTAGTGCACACACGTGTAGGCGCATGCCTCTTTCTCTGTGCTTGTGTGTGTGTGTGTGTGTGTGTGTGTGTAGGTGTGTGTGTATATGTGTGTGTGTCTGGGTGTCTCTGTCTGTGTGCGTGTGTGTGTGTGTGTGTGTGTGTGAGAGAGAGAGAGAGTACCTGGCATGCGAGGGTAAATTCATTCATAACTCAAGTTATCTGTCAAGTACTCCTGTCACGCTGAATATCATGGCTGCTCTCAACATCCACTTTCTGTGCTTTTATTATTGTGTGCCCGATGCTCTGTATGACCTCTGTTGTTTGTGGTCTACATGGGGTCCGACGCAGTCAGCCTCATTCAGGGAGGACTTACAAGTACAGGATCATCAGCGCAGCTTGCTAGGTCTCGAACTCCTCCTACTTCAATAACATTTCTTTGCGCTTCCGACCAAATATTTAGTTCTCCGTTTGATGGCCTGTTTCTAGGCCAGCTACTGAAAGCTCAGGCCGATGAAAGCATCGAACTCAACCAACCCGAGACGCTTACTTGCTGCTTTAGGCACATCGTCCCAGGCCCCAGACAAATGAGTGGCGACCTGGGATGGGGGAAATGGACCTAGTGCTTACTGGGTGTATATAGGTCGCTTGCACTCGGAATAGCTCATATGATGGTTCTCCGTCTTAAGCACAACAAATGAGACCAGGTCTGCCTCCTTGGTCTCTACTACTCTGGGCGCTCTGCATTCCAGCACCCAACAACCGCGACAGCAGGGGCACGAGGTTAGTGCATACATCAGCATACATCACCACACAACTCAACACCATACAATCCACCATACCAAACAACTACGGGACAAACAAACAAAATAGTGGCTATATGTGATGATGCCAAGAGATGCAATGTCTGTAAAGTGCCGACAAATGAAAACGAACAGACTGGCGATTTTGTTTCAAAGGATCCACTTTGAACAGGCCTCCTCCACAGATCCTTTGTATTATTCACAGTGAGTGGTGCCCAACTTTAAAAAAAAAAACAAGCTAACAACAACAACAACAAAAACAAACTCTTTCGAAAGTGAAGTGATTGTTTTAAAAAAATAAATTCCGTATTTTGGGGGCCTATTAATAGCAACAGCCGTTAGCTCGCCAGCTAACATTCTGGAGCTAAAAATAGCAGCTACCAAAACCGGTAAGAAAAATAACCCATACAAAAAATTGTTCTTAAGGTTTTTCGTTTTAGGTTGATGAAACAGACCCTAGTTACCCAAGACACCGAAGACACAAGGTTATGTTGACGTTTTATATTGTATAAAATATATCCTACTAAAATAATATCCTACTAAAATATATCCATATCCTTACTCCTGTCCCAGACACCAAAGACCAAGATGACGTTTGTTTTAATATTGTAACATGATTGCCCTAACCTACTCCTGCCCCAGACACCAAAGACCCAAGATTATGTTGACGTTTTGATATTGTAACATGATTGCCCTAACCTACTCCTGCCCCAGACACCAAGGACACAAGATTATGTTGACGTTTTCATATTGTAACATGTTTGCCCTATCTTACACCTGTCCCAGACACCAAAGACACAAGATTATGTTGACGTTTTGATATTGTAACATGATTGCCCTAACCTACTCCTGTCCCAGACGCCAAAGACACAAGATTATGTTGACGTTTTCATATTGTAACATGATTGCCCTAACCTACTCCTGTCCCAGACACCAAAGACACAAGATTATGTTGACGTTTTCATATTGTAACATGATTGCCCTAACCTACTCCTGTCCCAGACACCAAAGACACAAGATTATGTTGACGTTTTCATATTGTAACATGATTGCCCTAACCTACTCCTGTCCCAGACACCAAAGACACAAGATTATGTTGACGTTTTCATATTGTAACATGATTGCCCTAACCTACTCATGCCCCAGACACCAAAGACCAAGTTGAAGTTGTAAAATTGTAACATGATTGCAAACTTCAATGTAATGTTTTTATTTAAATTTGTACCTTCCATTTATCTAACTAATTTAAAAGAAAATGTTTTACCTTACGCCTTTATAATTTACTGCCTGGTCCCAACTTGCATCTAAAACAACTAATGACACGTCAAACTGAAATACACCTTCTTTACCGTTCCTGATTTCGGTCCTTAATGGAAGAAAACGCACCTGCAGGCATAGGACGTGATTTATTTTGTAAGTTTTCAGGGAACCAACTCACCTGCAGAAAGAACTTGAATCACACGCACGTACTCTGCCGTCACGGCAATTAACGGTAATTAACGCTAGGGCATTTAAGGGTTTTGCAATCTAGCCACTATCACCTGTAACCAAGCCGCATCACCTCTAATCTACCCGCTATCACCTGAAATGTACCCACATTACCTACAATCTATACCCCAGTGTCCATTCTGGTTGCCCAAAGCCGCAAGCTGGTGTGTGTCAGAAGCAGAGTGACACTATCTTAGCAACCTCACTGACGTTGATGTACACCTGTGCATCATTGCCGATCCTTCAGCTGTGCATCTTCATACACATAAATAGCAAGCATCCTTTTGTCGCTAGATTATTGGGCTTTTAGAAATTTTAAGCCTACTTACGCAGTCGACCCGAAAAAGACACTGACCCCATCCAAGTGGGGAAGGCTGCTGGGGACAACCGCCTACACCTACACCGCCTTTCCGAGGTACATCTCCGATACTCTGCTAAGGTCAAAGTCGCCTGTATAGTGGAACCGGCTGTCCATGTATGTGTGTGTCTTATTGTGTATCATCAATGAATGACTCAGGACTGCCTTAAGATGCTTAGCGTTGTTTTGACTATCGGCTTTTTCTCCTGAATAGCTACCACCCATCAGAACGCGACGTTAGGAAATCTCAAACAATTTCGTCATCAAAATGACGTCAGGCTGTCAGACATCACGTTGTTTTTATAACGGCACAGAGGAATTTCGATCTGAAAGCCAGCATTCGCAAGCGCGATCTAAGTCGCTATCAAAAACAGCAGACGTTGGTCCTTTGACGTACCCAAAATAAATACAACTACTACTATACTACTACTATACTAAGGATTGAACCCAGGTCGCTCTAGTCAAGCACTTGTGCCACGAACGCTGACCCACACATGTTTGCTACCCTCAATTAGCCTACTAGATACGGGAGATGGGAGTAGGTGGAGAGGAGGGGGAAGGAGGTTCCCCCCCACCCCCATTCCCAAAAAAATCAGAAAAAACTTTCAGCGTGAATAGCACTGCTTGGAGTGTCACTGACACTGAAGGGTGCCGATTGTGCAGCCGTTGCTGGCACGACTGGCTATCTGTCGGCGGGCGTTTGGCGGTCAGGGGAGATTGCTCGGTAATGAGGTGTGAGCAGGGGGAAGTGCCTGCTAGATAACGCCAACACAGAACAGACACTGTAGAAAACAGTGTGCAGAGACAGATAAGGAGAAAACCAAGAGGAGAAAGAAACAGGACAAAGAGACCAAGAAGAAGAAGAAGAAGAAGAAGAAGAAGAAGAAGAAGAAGAAGAAGAAGAAGAAATCTGGACTCAAATTCACAAGTGTGTTTGAGTGTAAAAGTGTACGCAAAAGTTTCAAATTGATTCCAGAAGTATATGTCTGTGATTCCCCCCCCCCCCCCTTCCCAACGTTGCTTACATGCAGCCAGGTTCCTCTGCTAAAATGTCTATACTTCCATAATTATGCGTGTTGCGTGCACGAAAGAGAGAGAGAGAGAGAGAGAGAGAGAGAGAGAGAGAGAGAGAGAGAGAGAGAGAGAGAGAGAGAGAGAGAGAGAGAGAGAGACAACGATGTGCACGCGCGCCCATCTGTGTAACTGCAGTTACTGTACTACTACTAGGTACTGCACGGCACAGGCCTCGACTTCCAACTTTGTATACTCTACATTTGGAAGAGAACCATGTGTTGGGTAATTAATGCGCGTCATGCGGGCAGCTTCACAGTGAAAAGATGGATCGCTTCCGCGCTCTCAGGCTTTATTTCCCAGGTGCAATGGCGTGAACTTGTGAAGCGGTGCAGGTGCATGCTGATGAAAATATGCCTTTGAGATTGTCAGTAGAGCACTACAAAACCTCTTGTTCTTGTCTCCTATTTTCACTCCGCTCCCAAGCCCCATACTCCTAAAACTCGCCTTGCTACCCTCCCCCCTCCCCTTCTCCCTTACTCGCCATTCACTCCCGCTACAACCTACAGCCCAAGCCTGACTCCAGCACTGACATGATCCTTTTTTGTCTTTTTGTTTTTTCTTCAAATGCTGGCATCGTTTTGTATTTTGTTTTCTCGTGAGAGTTCGCCTTCTTCATTTCAAGGGAAAATAAATTAATTCCGTCAAAAGTCATGAAAAGAAACACGACGGAATTCTTTTCGAAAAGGGGAACATTCCATCTCCTGCATTCAATCTATCAACAACCTATAGTCCTATCCTTTTCTATCCTATCCCGTAACTCGAAGGTCGTTAAGACACCACAGATGACCGTTTAACCCACGTAACTCCAACTTTCTCTGTCCTCAGCAACCCTCATAGCTCCGCTCTGAGCTAACAACAGCTCACAAAACTAAATTATCATTTCAATCGGAAATAACGCAGTGACGTCATAACGTCTTCCTACACAAACGTGTACGAAACGCGTTTGATACACACATTTCTCAGGGAAGTGGGCAAAGCATCCCATGCCAAGAAAGTTCCAGAAATATTCTTTTTCCACCCTATATACTCCGTGTGCTTCGGATGACAGTATAGACCCAGGTCTAGTCTTTGCACGCTCGCATTGCATGGCACGGATTTGAAAGACCCTGACGCTCATGTCCTAGACGGGTGAATGCCATAATACACCCACAGCCGGCAGTAGGTAGTCCTTGCTGCCCTCACAGAATTGTGCTCAGTTGCTTGGAGATTCAGTCTGGCGCATAAAGCAGCAACAGGGTACCTTGGGCGGCTTGAGTCAGATCCTGTGTCGGCCAGCGCCTTGAGTTCTTGAGCTGGAAAAGCGTTAAATAATAACGGTTTCAAAAATAAAGAAAAAAAAATCTGGCAAATCGTCGGGCAACCGATAGAAGGGGATTTTGTAGCCTTAAGATAGCGGTAGTCGTAATAACAACGTGCTATGTTTTCATGCATCGGGTATTGATCCACCCTCTATTACCGCCACACACCCACCCTGTCCCGTTAAATTGCTCCTGCCCACAGGCTTGGAATTCATTCTGATATAGACAATTAAGTATTTCTTTGTCTCTTTCCCAATTCTCACCCCACCAACATGTAATGTTTACTAATACAACTGTGGAATGATTGTAACATAGATCTACGCGGCTTTTCTCCCATGCTGCCCGAAAAAGAAATCTAATACGATTGATTAATAAGGATGATGTCGAAACCTGTGAATGTCTCCCAGAGTGGCGGTACCAGCCACAACAGACGGGGTTCCAGACAGCAGCAGCCTGTCCAGGATTTAGCGACATTATGACCGCATTACCCAGAGTAGCCACAGACAACAGGAGCCTGCTGCAATTCATCCAACAGAAATAATATATATTCAAGCGGGTATGAGCAAAAACCGTGAATGGCGTAGGATTAAATTGTATTGGATGCAACAGGTCCTATCATTTTCACAGCTCCAAGGTGCCCAATTAAACTTCCCTCATTCTCATGGATTGTTCTAACACAGCCCGCTTACAAGCTAATTAAAAAATAAGCCTCTCAAAGTAATTCAAGTTATAACATTCAGTCACATTACATGTAGTTCTATGTAGATCGCTGTCATGCTCAGTCGTCTGGGATGTCAGATACGATGCGCCCAAAGGCTGCAAGTTGGCGCCTCGGGCTGCTTGAGTGAGATCCTGTATCGGCAAGCGCCTTGGGCAGCTCTTGAGATGGAATTGCGCTATATGACGTGCCTCAAAACACGCCGAAAAATACTCCTGTAGTACTCCCAATGCTGGGATACTCAGGGTTAAGTCTGGTCTGGCTTCAACGATCGGTTTGCCGAGACATTGTCCATAACGGGTGACAGCACCCGTAATAACGCAAGCACCCCATTGTCGTGTTCACGCATATGGTTAGGTTAGGCGACAGAACCAGTACTGCGACAATAACAGTTGAAAGCAATACAGAGGAATAAAAGTGTACAATGGTATTGCAGTATTTTTGAATGTCAAACCGTTGAGAATAACACTTTAGCGAGAGAAAGAGAGAGAGAGAGAGAGAGACAGAGATAAAGAGAGCGATAAAGAGAGAGAGAGAGAGAGAGAGAGAGCATCAACATTGTAGCCTGAAAGCAGAAAGCAAGACTGAATGAAAGGGAAGTAATTGGATAATACCCCCATCACAAAGGACGAAGACTGCGCTATGATCATTAAAATCAGCCAATACGTGGTTGGGCGTGGTAGTGTCGTGATACCGTCGGGATTCCGGCGCAGTAACATCGTGAGAGATTGTGAGAGAACGTGGACAATCGGGATGCTTCACGACCTCGCTAAGGTAGGTTTTGAGCATGTTCAAAACTTGCGTGGTGGGGTCGCGGTGTTTTAAGATCGTAGTGACAGCGTGGTGGACGAGTAGTACGATCGGGATGACAACGGCGTCATCGTAGTAAAGTCGTGGGGTCCGCATACAAGGGTGTGGCTTGGTCAAGCAATCAAAACCCTCGCAATAAACCGTAGTACGAACGTAACACCAACGGCGATAATCGCCGTGGAAATGCAGTGATGTCGTCATGCATCGTGATGCTGTCGGGAGAAGAACGTGTCAAGATCGTAGTGTACTCGCCATCACACGTGATAATAGCGTGGTTATGACGCATGAGATCGTATTGGGGACGTATCAACAGCGTGGACAAAACGCAGTAGCATCATAGAAGGCTGGTACTTCTTGTTTTCTTCTTTTACTACGTTGCTGCCACGTTTAGTCACGCTCTTAAATCGTGGAGTTGTCGTGGATGAGCGTAGTCTTCCTCTATAAGGGATCATCCTCACCGAAAGGGGTCGCTGCAGTCAAAACCTATATTGTTATTTTACGCATCTACAAAGCTAAAGCGAAGTTTCCCAGCGTGAATGCTTTGTCCCGCCAAACGTTGGCAATGCAAACAAGCGCTTGCAGTTTAGTTCTAATCTTCAATTAACAATCGTAAAACCGCCTTCCCATTCACTTTTTCTAATGGTAAAATCTTTGAAGTGGGAAATGTTATGAACCTGACTACATGAGAACACCGTGTGTTTCTTCTTTTCATTCTTAAAAAAAAATCTAAACTTTCTGTATAATCAAACTTAAGATCAGCTGGTTTTTAAAAATGTTTTTACCATTGTGTGTGTGTGTGTTTGTGTGTAGGTGTGTGTATGTTTGTATATATCGTTGTCGACGTGTATCGGGGACCCATATATTTTCCTTTCTTGTAGAATAAAGACTGCTTTGACTGGACTGGGCGAGTTCAATAGCACGGTACGAGGCTGCACGCAAACGTGCCATAGTACACCACATAACTTTATTATAATGACAATTCTTTAAAATCTGCATCAGATTAAGCCGAGCTAGTAATAGTAGCAGTAGGGAATCTATTAAGACACAAACTATGGAAGAACGTTGCTGATAGGCTTACAGTTTACACGCCTAGGAAGACAAAACGCTTCAAGATGTATAAAACTAAAACACAGCTCTGGCGGTAAAAAAAAACACCCACACAGCATCGAAAACACAAGTTTTGTGAAAGACAGAAGAACATAGGCCTTGTGGAGAGAAAACAATAGCCATCCTCCATTACTGACCTCCGTTTTCTGTATATTTTAATCTACTGGATCAACATGACACAGAGAAGTCGAGACGTTGAAATAAAAATAATACTAATGATTAACAGGGAAGGGAAGTCTTAAGATTATCAGTGTGTGTGGTATGCGTCCATGCGTGAGTGCGTGGGTGTGTGTGTGTTTTTTCTCATTGTATAATTTCTAATGCAATATTGTAAGTTGTTTTATGTTTGTTTCTTTCCTTTCATGTAAAGCGCTATGCGCTTGTCTATAAAAAGACAAGTAATAGCGCTATATAAATGTCCATTATTATATTATTATTGTGTGTGTGTGTGTGTGTGTACGTGTGTGTTTGCGGATCAACGCAACCGCAAAACAGTTTATACGAGTTTCAACACGTCTCAAACACAACAATGTGACACAGCCATGAAAATACGTGTTATCACTGTGAAAAACTGCCTCCTATCTTGACAACAAGAGCTTCTTCAAACAAGTTTGAAATGTGGACATTAGGTGACGTGGTCAAGTTTGGCAATCTGCGCTGTGAAAAAATGAATTGACTAAAACTATTCATTTCACTAAAGAAAGAAAACACACAGACACAGACACACACACCAAGTACAAATTCTTGAAAAGGCAAAATTTCGATTTGGAATTCCCAATAAACCAAAGCATGCGTCAGGTATAAAGAAAGTGCTTGCCACTAACAATAATCCTATACTATAACACTTCGTTGGCAGGGAGGGAGGGGAATGAAACGGAGGGTGGAAGGTGATGAGGGAGCGTCGGGGGCAGTGGGAGGGATGGAGGGTGCGCAGTCTACAAGAAGTTACATTTTACAAGCATTCAATAACAAACAACAATTAAAAAAAAAAAGTTTCGTCAAAATATTCTCAAATAAAATTTCTTAAGTCAAATTTTGTCCTGCTCGGAAAGGGTGTTTAGCGAGTGGGCGAGATCTATTATCATTGCTTTTACCGACGTGTCCGTGTAATATCGACAACCATTGTTACAAGGATTATGACCCGGGTCCAAACATATTGAACATTCCTGTCTCACAGCTGATAAAGGGAGTTATCGTAGTCTTCAGTCCAACAAACCCACACAATACAAAACGTATCACGCCAACGGCAGAATGTTAGTTACGTCCATATTGTCTAACGGCACAGCTATAATACGAGCGTAACTTTGGGACAACCTCATTTCAAAACGAGGAATCACATGGAGAAGTGAGGGAGGTGGAGAAAGAAAGGGAGGGGGGCGGTGGAGAGAGAGAGAGAGAGAGAGAGAGAGAGAGGGTGAGAAAGAGAGAGGGGTAAAGAGGAGCAGGAGGAGGAGGAGGAGAAAGAGAGAGAGAGAGAGAGAGAGAGAGAGAGAGAGAGAGAGAGAGAGAGAGAGAGAGAGAGAGAGAGAAATTTTGTTTGTTTCGACAATTTGATTTTTTAAATGTCTTGAGCAACGCAACCCTCAGAGTTGAAACATAATTTAGCAAACATATCGAGAAATTTTTACATTTAAAATGATTAGCTAATGTTAATTTCTTTTTAAAATTCAATATGATAATGCACAATCCATGCATGCAACCTTTGACTAAAAATTATCCTGAGAGAGAGAGACAGAGAGAGAGAGAGAGAGAGCGAGAGAGAGAGAAAGAGAGAGAGACAGAGAGAGAGAGAAAGAGAGAGAGAGAGACAGAGAGAGAAGAGTTTTTGTTGTTGTATCAATTTTTATTCATCAGATTAACATAAGTTGTACTGATAGAGAGAAGAGAGAAGCACACAAAAACAATGCCACAATAGTAGGATTAGATTTTTACAAAGGGAACCCCCAAACAGCATGTTGGACAATCAAAATACATGATTTAAGACGAGCTGTCAAAGATTTTATTTCTTCCAAATCACACAGGGGCGCACAGGCAACTTTGACACGGAAGCACGGCAGGGGGTAGCCTACCTTCAACGTTTATGGTCAGCCCTTAAGAGCTGGAGACCCACCGCAGCATGCATGGCAAGGACGAGCCATCAAGTGTGGGCCATAGCGGACATCAAACAACGCAACACCTGCATCTGAGGGAAGGCCATTACAGCGCACATCGCCTTGGGGAAACTACGTATTTACAGCTAGAACACACCCGTGTAGTAAAACAGCTACGCATGTGCATTATGACAAAACGCTCGCTATCAAACTACCTGTAAAAGGTCAACACATATTTTACGGGGTTTTATTGTGAAACACAAAGGGCAGAAAACAAGACTAGTCAATCTGTCAAATATTTTACATATACAAGGTATTGTGTCTTATCTATCTTTTTTTAATTTGTTAAAGTCATGGGAAACGACACCGACAACAACATCAACAACGCATTCTGTAAGCAAAAAGCAGCAAACATGACGAGGATGTTAAAGAGAGCATCTTCGTCCTGATTTCTCATAACTACTAGTTTAATGCTTCAAATAATGACTACCGATTCTCGTAAAATTGGCACTGCGCCAAATGAAACGAAGACACAATTATTCCACTATTTACCTTTGATTCATTAAAAGCGCATCTTTCATTTTATATATTTATTAAGTATGCTTTCAAATACATTGTTTTAAGTACCAACAAATAGCCTAGCACACTGAAACACCAATACAATTGGAAAAGAAAAACTAGTAGTGTGCATTTCAAACTTGTTCGCGAGGCCGAGGACCTTGTTCAGTTTTATCAGCCAAGTCAGTTGTTATAGGATAAATGATGCAGCAGACAGATTGTTCACGCTGTTATCAGCCCCAAACACCTGTGACTGATCCACCTGCTACACCACACACATCTGACTAATTTCGATAAGGTAGCCTCAATGACTGTCACCCTGTCACCCGATACATTCAAATAATGATAGTCGATCAAACGATACAATGCTAGCACTGCTTGCACCTAAAAACATCCTATTTTACTGATAATTTAATTACTGTTATTGGTGATACACCCAGACACTGACAGCAGATAAAGGTTACACACAATACTATCACTTGCACAAATAGTGGTCGAATACAACAACCAATTCAGTGCTGTACCGACGATACAACCAAATGCAGACAAAATCTATCTATCTATCTATCTATCTATCTATCTATCTATCTATCTATCTATCTATCTATCTATCTATCTATCTATCTATCTATCTATCTATCTATCTATCTATCTATCTATCTATCTATCTATCTATCTATCTATCTATCTATCTATCTATCTATCTATCTATCTATCTATCTATCTATCTATCTATCTATCTATCTATCTATCTATCTATCTATCTATCTATCTATCTATCTATCTATCTATCTATCTATCTAATCTATCTAATGTTGCTTTTGAGGTTACACCCAAATACAGATTATATAATTGGTAGCAGATAAAGAGGTTAAAAAAACACAGGGTAGAGTACTCGAATATTGTTTTCGCTCTTACATAAAAGTACAATGCTGATAGCAATATTAGAATATAAACAATGTTTTCTTTTCTTCTTTTTGTACAATACAAAAGTATTATTTTCTGTCTGTCTGCCGGAACCTTCTCCATCTCGGAAGAAGAAGAAGAAGAAGAAGAAGAAGAAGAAGAAGAAGAAGAAGAAGAAGAAGAAGAAGAAGAGGGAGAAGAAGAAGAAGAAGAAGAAGAATCCCAGCGCCGTGTAGCTCAGCGGAAGAGCGGTCGCCTGGCACACCGATGACCCATGTTCCAATCCTGTGGTGGGCCAGATAACAGTGGCCATCTTAGCCGTAACATTGCTCTGGTGGTTCAGTGTTGATTTGGGTCCCTACCCCAACTTCTCTGAATGGTTGTCTTCCATGTCCGCCGTATCGCCAATGGTAGGTGTAGACGTTAAATCTCAATGTTCGTTTGTTCAAAGAAGAAGAAGAAGAAGAAGAAGAAGAAGAAGAAGAAGAAGAAGAAGAAGAAGAAGAAGAAGAAGAAGAAGAAGAAATTACAGCGATGATTGGGCAGGTTCTGCTACGCGGCGTGCATGTCGTCGGTGGTGAAAATTTCTCTGGTTACGTTTCAAGTTGTGTAGCCGCATCCATCACTTTCAGGAAAGGCGCCGTGAACTTGGAACGAACTTCCAGAAACGAAATCAACAACGCCAGCAGTGCTTGGGTAAGAAAGAGAAGAAAGTAAAGGTGGGGGCGGGAGGGGTGGAGGGAGAGGTGTGGGAGGAGAGGTGTGGGGAGAAGGAGAGGAAGGAGTAGATGAAGTGCGGTAAAGGCAGTGTTGGGAGGAAGGGGAAGGGTGATGATGGGGGAGGGAAGCTAGAGTGATGCAACAGCAGTACAGTACTGCGATGAGGGAAAGAGAGGCGAGAGAGAGGGAGGGAGGGAAAGAGAGAGAGGAGGGAGGATGGGAGAGAGAGAGCGACAAAGAGAGAGAGAGAGCTTGTAAAGGTTAAAACATTTGTCTGGCACTTAACTACTGTCGTAGCACAATACTTGTATTACTTATTCGGAATTAGACGTACTACATACATGTCCGTCATCTCTGGCTCTGTTGAAAGCCATAGCCACTACCAAAGCCACCTGAAAGACTTCACACAGTGTTACGGCGTCCACAGAACAGTATGAAGAAGTCATGATACAACAATGAACATAGCTGTGGCGTTCACAGCTCTACGAACAGTATGAAGAAGTCATGATACAACAATGAACATAGCTGTGGCGTCCACAGCTCTATGAACAGTATGAAGAAGTCATGATACAACAATGAACATAGCTGTGGCGTTCACAGCTCTATGAACAGTATGAAGAAGTCATGATACAACAATGAACATTTGTGGCGTTCACAGCTCTATGAACAGTATGAAGAAGTCATGATACAACAATGAACATTTGTGGCGTTCACAGCTCTATGAACAGTATGAAGAAGTCATGATACAACAATGAACATAGCTGTGGCGTTCACAGCTCTATGAACAGTATGAAGAAGTCATGATACAACAATGAACATAGCTGTAGCAGCGATACACATTATATTGTTTCTTCAAGAGTGGTTGTGGGTATTGGAGTTTGGCTCCTAAAGTTGACAATACCGTACTACTGATAGATATTGGAGCTTGGCTCCTGAAGTTGACAAATACAGTACCACTGATAGATATTGGAGCTAGGCTCTTGAAGTTTAACAAATACAGTACCACTGAAGATTGCAATAGACTTTTGTGCACTCGCATGCAGGAATTTACCATAGCGAACACGATTACATAAAATAAAAAAAAAAAAAAAAAAAAAACATATCGAAACAGCTAAATTAAATAGAACACATTTAGATATCATTGATATAAGAAGAAGAAGAAGAAGAAGAAGAACAACAACAACAACAACAACAACAACAACAACAACAACAACAACAACAAGAGATACAATATTTGAAATGCATTTCTAATATGTGCAATATGTAGCTTCACAAATTGGATGCGTTCTCATACGCACCAGTACACGCACCAGTACATACATATTGAAGTTAAAACCAAATCTGAAGCCACAGTTCGTGACGAAGAAAACACATGCGCCAGTAGAGATGATGGCGTTGTTCCTAGCCCTGCCAGCCCAAGTGTTTCACAGTGTGGCAGCGAGTTTGAACTTTTCACACTTCGCTCTAGGCGCTCTCTGCTGCCCAGGGGAGGAAAAAAAAAATCAACCACCACTAGTGCATTGTTGTATGAATAATCAGAAAAGACGAAAGATGGATGGGGAAAGAACAACGTTATCTAAGAACAATGTAAGTGATATTTACGTCTGTAACATGTACGACAGGAGATGACTTCCTTAAACAACAAAAACAAAAAAATGTCCTTGATTGTTGTATGTAGATCTAGCGGTCTTTCCAGCTCCACGAGTCCACGATTGTGCTCCGTGGTCTGGGCGTCTGACGGTGCCGCCTAAAGCAGCAAGTAGGCGTATCGGGCAGCCTCAGTTAGAACCTATATCGGTCATCGTCACGAGCAGCTCTTAAGCTGGAGGAAAGCGCTATGCAAGAATGACTAACTACATTAAATAATTAAAGTGTTACCATCAAGCTTTTAGCACGACTAACTACATTAAATAATTAAAGTGTTACCATCAAGCTTTTAGCACGACTAACTACATTAAATAATTAAAGTGTTACCATCAAGCTTTTAGCACGACTAACTACATTAAATAATTAAAGTGTTACCATCAAGCTTTTAGCACGACTAACTACATTAAATAATTAAAGTGTTACCATCAAGCTTTTAGCACGACTAACTACATTAAATAATTAAAGTGTTACCATCAAGCTTTTAGCACGACTAACTACATTAAATAATTAAAGTGTTACCATCAAGCTTTTAGCACGACTAACTACATTAAATAATTAAAGTGTTACCATCAAGCTTTTAGCACGACTAACTACATTAAATAATTAAAGTGTTACCATCAAGCTTTTAGCACGACTAACTACATTAAATAATTAAAGTGTTACCATCAAGCTTTTAGCACGACTATATACATTAAATAATTAAAGTGTTACCATCAAGCTTTTAGCACGACTATATACATTAAATAATTAAAGTGTTATCACCAAGCTTTTAGCACTCTCACAAAATACAATGCCGAAGAAACCAGGATCCAATCCGCGTCGTCCAAGACGTTGGTACATTAACCTTGCGACACGGACCCTGTGGTGCATACAAAGCAAACCATGACCACGCTTTCTCTTATCGCCACAGTTATACTCATTTTCATACCACAGAAAAGCCAATTCTGCAGATAAGGTTTGGATGACAGGTCTGCTGGAGAAGGAAGGGTGGATTTACAGCATGGGTATCTATCTGCCCGTATACAAGTACCCAGTTAGTGCTTGCAGGTGCAAGGGCTGGTTGGTTAATGCTTTAGACCTCGGGCTGTTTGGCTTTTAAACCATACACACAGTCAACAGAAATTTGGCGCAGTTGGCAGAGTGAGCTGAGTGGCAGCTAGACGGTCAAAAAACCAGGAAATGTTGAGCGAAGTGGTTCAAAGCTGATTGACGTTCTGTTTCAAGTCCCTAGAACATCAACATCTTCATCACAATCATTTACTCAGAAGAAGAAACGAGTCTGATTCCACTAGGAAAGATATTCCAACCCATCTCTCTCTCCCTCCCCTCCCTCTCTCTCTCCGATCTTCATGTTCAAGTCCTCCTCTCTCCTTTCTTTCTAAATAATCGCTCACAAGCTAAAACGACAGTGGTGATGTCACTATGACCTCATAAAGCACTGGTTAACGATTTTCCTATCGACATGCACCACCAACGATTTATTCTTGTTTTAAAATATAAAACGACTTTTTACTTTCTAGTGTGCACCCCCAAACACGCGCCTTCGCCCAGTGATGACAAAACAAAGTAAATCCCCCGACACTAGTTTTGAGCAACTCGACACTGAGCTTCGATGATCTGCTTTGTATTCTATCACTTGTGGTCTGTATCTCGCACATTTATGGACACCCGACTTTCGAAAACTTCAGACTGACGAGTCTCATTGTTCTCTTCAGGATAAATATCTCATTTTCGACAACATTGGACCTGCTTCATTTTGCCACCACACGACAGCGCTGTACGATGCACACTCCGGAGTATCGCTCATAGCTGGACCCCCGCTGGCCCTTCCTACGTCGTTGGGGATTGAAAAATATATATGTATTGAATTTGAATGAGTTAGACCTTCCTTTGAAAGTAAAGGAAAGACGTGTAAACGGTTTTTGATTTCTCACCTGTGACACCAGCCTCTAACGCCTTTACTTTAATAAAAAAAAAATACTGTTCAAAGTCTATCCCTTTTTTGAACCCTGTAAGTACACTCTTTTTCCTTATTGCTAGTTGGTGAATATTCATACACCTGCCTCTGAACCCATCACTCATTTCCTGCTATTGGTTTGTACGTTCCCTGGACACCTCACCCATATACTTCTTCTGACACCTCCATTCCCCCCCCCTTCCCTACAGCTTTATTCACAATTTGTCTTTGATCAGTTTTTGGTTGAGATCTCCGGTGTGAAGCTCCTTATACCGCTTTCATTTTTTTGTGGTGACTTTTTGATTGAATATTATGTTTTTATCTTAACCTTTTTTTTTCTTTCTTTTTTTTACCGCCTCCTGTTATTCTCTTCTTTCTTATTTGCCTTTTTTTTCGTTTTTATTTTAATCCAGGCTTCAACATAATATATATTTGCATACATCTTTTTTTTGTACCACTTTCTTTGACTCTTTCCTGCCACGGGTCAGGCTTATCATTGTAATTTACAGGGTTCTAACAAGCGGAGAATCTCACACGCGACTACTGTCCGCCATTTGCAAATCGGAAATAAGCACTGTCCGCCATTTACAAATCGGAAATAACCTATATATCTTTATTCTTGGATCCGGTTTTGGGGGTGGGGGTGGGGAGTGGGGTGGTGATTGTGGGAGGTGGGGAAGGGTAGTGGGGAAAGCTAGCTTACGTCAAAACCTCTCTTTTATTATTCTCCGTAGTTTGCACTCTGTGCGATACAATTCAGTGGCCAAAAAGTCAACCACCAAATAAAAGTGCATAAATATGTAAAATAGTACGATAGTGTGCGCCTGCAACCGGGTGACCTTCTCTCCATACGACCAATGTCAATGGGTCTTCTGGGGAGCAAGATTTTACCTCTACAACACCACTTATAGACGTATATAAAAATCCTATCCTATCCTATCCTGTCCCGTAACCCGAAGGTCGTAGGGGCACCACAGATGATCGTTTAACCAGCATACTCCATCTTTCTCTGTCCTCAGCAGCCCTGATGGCTTCGCTCAGTGTCAAACCAGTCCATTCTCGAATGTTGTCCTCCCACCTCTTTTTCGGTCTCCCTCTTCTTCTACCTCCTTGCACTGTGCCTTGCAGAATAGTCTTTGCAAGGCCTGATGATCTGGTGACGTGGCCATACCACCGAAGTTTCCGTTTCTTCACCACTGTTAGCAGGTCATCGTGTTGTCCAATGGCTTGTGTGATGGTCTGTCGGACTTCGTCGTTGGTGATGTGTTGGGTATAGGAAATGCCCAGAAGTCTTCTGTAGCACCTCATCTCCATGCTTTGTATTCTTCGTTGGAGATCTGCTGTGAGGGTCCATGCTTCGCAAGCATATAGGAAGATGGAGATGACAAGGGAGCGCAGCAGTCTTACTTTGGAATGTAGACTGATGGTCCTGTCTTTCCAAATGGGCTTCAACCTTGTCAGGGCAGCAGTTGTTTGTGCGATCCTGGAGAGGACTTCCTGTCGGGACCCATTGTCTGATACAATGGCTCCTAAATATTTGAAGCTATGCACTGTGTCGAGGGATTGGCCTTGGACTTTGATGTCCGTATTGATGCCATTGGTGTTGTTGGTCATCATTTTGGTCTTCTCTGCACTTATTTCCATTCCATAGGCTTTGGAGGTGGTGTCAAGCCTCTGTACCAGCTGTTCAAGTTCTTGTTCCTCTCCAGCCAATCCATCAATGTCATCTGCAAAACGAAGATTGGAGATTGCTCTACCCCCTATGCTGACTGTGCCTTCATGGTCTGCAAGAGCATCCGACATGATGCGCTCTAGGAAGATGTTGAAGAGTGTTGGAGAGAGTAGGCATCCTTGACGCACACCAATTGTTGTTCTGAACCAATTCCCGATGGCTCTGTTGTGGAGGACTGCACTGGTAGCCTTGTCATACAGGCTTTTGATGACTTCAATAATTTTAGGGCTGATGTTGTACACTTTCATTGTTGCCCATAGAGCTGCATGCCAGACTCGGTCAAACGCCTTCTTGAAGTCTATGAACACATGATATAGATGTTGTTGGTGCTGTAGGTATTTCTCACAGATTATTCTGAGGTTGAAAATCTGCTCAGTGGTACTTCGCCCTGCCCTGAATCCTGCTTGTTCTTCAGCTATGATTTGTTCAGCTTGGGGTTTCAACCTGTTGAGTATTATTTTCAGGAGGACCTTGCTGGGATGGCTGATGAGGCTGATGGTCCGGTAATTTTCACACTCCTGAAGGTTACCTTTTTTGGGAAGAGTGATGACAAGCGACTGGGTCCATGGTATAGGCCACTCCCCACTCTGCCAGATCTTGTTACAGATAATGGTGAGGGCATCAATCATCGCTTCTCCTCCTGCTTGTAGCAGTTCCGCGGGTATGTTGTCCACTCCCGCTGACTTCCCTTTCTTTAGCGCTTGCACTGCTGCCTCAACTTCTTCCCGGAGAATTGGGAGGATTTCTTCTTCTTCTCTGTTCTCGGGACATGCTAGAACTGATGGGTCTCCATTTGGTGTATGGTTGTAAAGGTCAGAGCAGTACTCTGTCCATCTGTCCAAGACTTCTTGTTCTTCTGTAAGGCATATGCCAGACTTGCTTTGGATAGTGGAGACTTTGGGCTGTTTGACACTTGTCAGCCGCTTCACAGTCTGGTAGGCCTTCTTGCTGTTGTTCTTGTTCAGACTGTTCTCTATTTCCTGGCATTGATCTTCTATCCAGTTCTCCTTTGCTGTGAGCATGCCTTTTCGGATGTCATTGTTGATTTTTCGGTAGACATCAGCTCCCTGTGAGGTGTTCTTTTTCTTTTTCATCTCTCTTCGTTTATCACACAGATCCAAAAGTTCAGGTGTGATCCACAGCTTCTTCTTTGGTCGGTGCTTGCCAAGGATCTCAGTGGCGGCATCTGTCACAGCTGAGTTGAAGGTGGTGGTCATGGTGTTGACATCTACTTCACCAGCCCCCAAAATGAGCAGTGGTGCAAATTTCCCTCCAATTGTGGCCTGAAATAGTTCTGCCACCTCCGGGTCTTGCAGTTTGTCCAGGTCGAACTTCAGTCTAGTGCACTTTGCTGTATTTACTCTCTTCAAGTGGAGCCGGAAAGACATCATCACGAGATCGTGGTCACTTCCGATGTCTGCTCCTGGAAAAGTACGTGTCCTGCCAATGTTGATGCTTGATCTGAAGCGTTTCTTGACCATGATGTAGTCTATTTGGTTGTGATGCTCCCCGCCAGGACTGTGCCATGTCCATCGTCTGGAGTTTTTGTGGAGACCAAGCGTGTTTGCCAGTACCAGATTGTTGTATCTGGCAAACTCCAAGAGTCTCAGACCCCTGTCATTTGTCTCGTTGTTGCAGTGGGGTCCACATGTGTCTCCCCAGTTGTGGTGCGCATCTTGGCCAACCTTGGCATTCCAGTCGCCTTGCACTATGACTATGTCCTTCTTCGGCACTTGGTCAAGGACCGCCTGTAGATTTTCATAAAAATCCTCCACTTCGCTGTCGTCATAGTCTGATGTTGGGGCGTAGGCCTGGATGATGGTGATGTTGAAAGGGGCTGCTCTCAGGCGGATGGTAATGAGTCTACTGGAGACTGGGCGGCAACCCATGACAGTGGCTAGAATGTTCTTGTGGACCAAGAATCCAACGCCGTGTTCGTGCCTATAAAAATACAGGTTAATAATAATACAGAATAATGTGATGTTTGTGTAACTATAATGGTTGTGGTGATGTATCCAATAAATGGTAGCACAATACCACTTACGGACTTCCTCCAATAAAAAATAAACAAAACCCAAAAAAAATTGTAATAATAAGAATAATACAAAAGAATGTTACCTTTAGCGCAATTGTAATGTTTGTGGTGTTTGTAATAAATGGTCGATTAGGTGAAGTTGTTCTGGGCGTAGCTAGTGAGCTTTGTGATCTTTACACTGGCGTACAGAAAGCCTGTGGATGATGCGATAACAGTGCCGTATTTTTTTTTTGATTGATTTATTGTTGCTTTAGGTCCAGCGGACTCTTCCGAGCCAAATCAGGACCGGACAACCCCCGATCCGCATAAAAGATCTGCTGAAACAACCCCAGTGGGAAAATTGAATGCCCTCCACCGGCCAGTCACTTTACAATAAAGACATCCCACGCGGGGGACGGCTGAGGGTTGACCTCAACTACGCGAACACCCCGGTTACAAAAACAAAATAGAATACAAACATCATTATAAATCATCAACCAAACACATACATATAAAATGCCTATAGTGCTAAATAGTACATTCATAGGAAGCCCTAGTGACCACCCGGCAGAAAGCGTCCAACACTCCCAAGCTGATCCAACAGACCTCATACACAAACAAGGAGTCTTGTCCAGGAAGAGTTTTCAAGAAAAAAGGTAGGTCATTGATCTAGCGAAGAAGAAGATAGTATAGCAGAGTGAAGGACAGAGCAAGAATAGGAAAGACTAAATGAGGAAGACAGCGACAGTGGGAATTTAAAGCACTAAATTTCCATAAAGTGGGGATACTATTTATACTGAAAACCCCCGGCACTCCAACGGGGGTACTGTTGCCGCAGTGAAGCGTCTTGCCTATAAAGGAAAGACAGGTTTTCAACTGTGGCTTTCACTGTTCCCTTTATAGGTTTGAACAATCTACAGTGGCAAGATTGCTCATGACCCCAAGGGGTAAAACAGTGCCGTAAACAGCCCTTTATAAGAGGTAAAGAAAGGTCCAAAATATTTATTCACAAATATTATAATTTGTGTTGTTTTTGCCTTTGATTCAGTTATCTCCACAATTATTCTTTTGCTAGACTAGAACTAACTTCATCAGGACAATCATAAAACATTTTTGTTGGTCCCATCTTAACCCTTGCTGTTTGTAAAACGTGAGGGCAGCGAGTCACGTAGCTTGGAGACAATTACTGTAGCTGTTAACACGGCGCAGCGGGTACAGTTACTGCGGGCTGCGGGTACAGTTACTGCGGGCTGCGGGTACAGTTACTGCGGGCTGCGGGTACAGTTACTGCGGGCTGCGGGTACAGTTACTGCGGGCAGCGGGTACAGTTACTGCGGACAGCGGGTACAGTTACTGCGGGCTGCGGGTACAGTTACTGCGGGAAGCGGGTACAGTTACTGCGGGCTGCGGGTACAGTTACTGCGGGCTGCGGGTACAGTTACTGCGGGCTGTGGGTACAGTTACTGCGGGCTGTGGGTACAGTTACTGCGGGCTGCGGGTACAGTTACTGCGGGCTGTGGGTACAGTTACTGCGGGCTGCGGGTACAGTTACTGCGGGCTATCTTAGTACAAAAGGCCCAGGTACACACATACACACACACAAACCAGCAACCACACAATAACAACCAACAACCAAGAGTGCCGGCTACACAAATACATCCAGTACGCACTAGGTCCCTTATCCCCATCCCCTGTCGCCCAGGAGTGTGCTCAGTCGTTACTATGCGCCCAAAGGTTGCAAGCGGGCAACCTCAGGCGGCTTGTGTTAGATCCTGTATCGGTCAGCGCCCTGAGCAGCCCGTGAGCGGGATAAGCGCTAGATAAAAGTGCTTAAAAAAAATAAATAGCTCTAGGGTGATGCCGCTACAACTACTACAAAAACATAGAAATACTACTACTACTATTACTACTACTACTACTACTACTACTACTACTACTACTACTATTACTATTACTACTACTACTACTACTACTACTACTACTACTACTACTACTAATAATAATGGCGCTGGCCATTACAGGATTTTATTTCAAGCCGCCTGAGGCGCGCATTTGCTACTTTAGGCGCATCGTCTGACGCTAAGACAACTGGGCACAAGCCTAGGCTACCAGGGGTAGGTGGAAAGCGACCTAGTGCTTGTTGTGTGTGTTTATGTAACTCACACTCACTTTGTCTAGGACATGAGCGTCAGGGTCTTTTTAATGTCCGTGCGTGCAACACACCAAACCTCGGTTTATATTCTCACCCGAAAGAGTAGGCAGATGTTGTCTGGGCATCAGCGTGCTACTTTTTTGTCCCGCACTCCATGCCGCCAACTCTGAAATGTCACTTGACGTCATCGCTTAACACTCTATGCGTCACTTTGATTTGACGTCACTTCCCCCAACTCGTCCAGTGCGCCCCCGTAATAACTGTACAGCCCAAGTAAGCGTTGCTGTATTATAGGGCCTAAGGAAAGCAGCAGATATACAGAGAGCAAAGTACAGCACGGGGCAGACCAGGGCAGAAAGAAGCGAAGGCAGGAGAGCAGGCTATCGGTTACCAGGGAAGAGAAAACAGACAAAAGGTCCTGACAGCAGATAAAGAGATCGCCAATAACCGCACACTGCAGTCAGCAACAAATGGATGGAATCACTTACTGCGCCATTCTTTCATAGGAAAACCGTACACCATTGTATACTTCATTCCTGCACTGTTTTTTTTTTTTTTTCTGTTTTTTTTTTTTTTGGTGGTGGTGGTGGTGGGGTGTGTGTGAAGGGGAGGGGGGGGGGCGTGTCTGTGCATCGCCTAACAGTATTAGTAATTCAGTCTCGGATGGAATTAGTGTTGCGTCCTTCTTTCAGATTAACGGTAAAAACATACACTATCTTATAATGAATTCCTGCCTTGTTTTTTTTTGTTTGTTGTTGTTTTTGGTCAGTGCATCGAAAAATATTTAAGTCGGTGATGGAATCCAATGCCAGTGAAATTTCTCTGTTGAGATAATAAAGTATTTTGTATTCGTATTGCGCCATTTTTTCATATCCACAGTAAAAACGTACACCATTTTAGACTGAATTCCAGCACTGTCTACAAGTGCATCGCCAAACAGTACTGGAGTCAAACGCCGGATTACAGAAGTAGGTTTTGAGACAAACATAATATGGCATTAGTACGACACTATGACAATGACGAAGCGATCACTCCTGCACACTACAGAAATCTTTATTTAAGCAGGTCACACAGCATGCAGCGTGGCTGAAACCAGACGAGGTCTTCTCCCTCTCCCAAGTCGCTTCCTATAGTCTCAGCTACGCTGTAATCGTTAGACAGCAGACAGGTATTGATTCAATACAATACAACTTTTATTTTCCTAAAACAACAACAACAAAATAAACAACAACAACAACAGAAATTTGCTTTGGGGACGCCATCAATGCATGCAACAACATCGAAAGTAAGCATTACATTACATTATTGTTGCTTTAGGTCCAGCGGACTCTTCCGAGCCATATCAGGACCGGACAATCCCCAATCCGCATTAAAGATCTGCCGAAACAACCCTAGTGGTAAAACTGAAAGGTCTCCACCAGCCAGTCACTTTACAATAAAGACATCCCACGCAGGGGACGGCTGAGGCTTCACCCCAACTTATCGAACCCTTGTTTACAAAAACAAAATAGAATACAAACATCATTATAAATTATCAACAAAACACATACATATAAAATGCCTACATTGCTAAATAATAACATCATAGGAAGCCCTAGTGACCACCTGGCAGAAAGCGTCCAATATTCCCAAGCTGATCCAACAGACCTCATACACAAATAAGGAGTTTTGTCTCGGAAGAGTTTTCAAGAAAAAAGGTAGGAGACTGGTCTAGCGAAGAAGACGATAGTATAGCAGATTGATAGAACAGAGCAGGAATGAGAAAGAGCAAATGAGAAAGACAGCTACAGTGGGAATTTAAAGCACTAAATTTCCAGAAAGTGGGGATACTATTTATACTGAAACCCCCGGCACCCCAACGGGGGTGAAAGTAAGCAATCACAACTGAACAGAAAGCAGATCTGACACAGGAGGAGAGACAAGTTTCAAATCAGTATTATGCCCTTTCTACATTTTACTGGTACTGCTGCAAATGAAAAATGCCCAGAAGTCTTCTGTAGCACCTCATCTCGAAGAATACAAAGCATGGAGATGAGGTGCTACAGAAGACTTCTTGGCATTTCCTATACCCAACACATCACCAACGACGAAGTCCGACAGACCATCACACAAGCCATTGGACAACACGATGACCTGCTCACAGTGGTGAAGAAACGGAAACTCCGATGGTACGGCCACGTCACCAGATCATCAGGCCTTGCAAAGACCATTCTGCAAGGCACAGTGCAAGGAGGTAGAAGAAGAGGGAGACCGAAAAAGAGGTGGGAGGACAACATTCGAGAATGGACTGGTTTGACACTGAGCGAAGCCATCAGGGCTGCTGAGGACATAGAAAGATGGAGTATGCTGGTTAAACGATCATCTGTGGTGCCCCTACGACCTCCGAGTTACGGGACAGGATAGGATAGGCTGCAAATGTCATAAAGATAAAGAAGAAGAAAGACAGACAGACTTTATTATTATTTTATTATTATTGAGGCTTTTTATAGCGCACATATCTCGCCTTACTTGGCGACTCGAGGCGCTGAACGATACAGGATCTAACTCGAACCGCCCGAGGGGCCAACTTGAAGAAGAAGACCTTGTGTAGATATTTGGAAAGTGGGTTCAAGGTTTTCTTCTATCTTTCTTTCCTTTTTTTTAATCCTTTCTTACCTCTTCTTTATCTTTCTTTCTTTCTTTTTTTTTTTAAACAACAAACGTTATATAACTCTATTCGCAAACATATTACAGCTTCTGGTTGTGAGTGATTCGCTGACAACAGCTCTCGTGAAGAATTATAGTTTTTTTCTTAAACCCACAAACCTTATGCAACTCTTTTTTGCAAACATTTAAAGCCTCTGTTTTGCAGTGCTTCGCTTGTAACAGCTTTCGCGAGGAATGATTATTGTTAGTGATTTTGAAATAGCTTGAAGAAGACTCGAAGAAGAAGAATACAGATCTGCAGGAACACCCAAGTAGATGTTAAACACTGCCATAAACAGTAGACCAACAGTTTTATTGAGTATTGTTTTCACTATTAAAGCGTTACTGCAGTGGACCGGCCAAGCCTGTAGTAATTCAAACCAATACAATATTGTTGTTTTCTGCCTTGTTAATGCCCAACACTGGTTCCTACTTTTCTCCACACACATTCAGCTTTACTGGACAACATGAACGGCGTGAGCGATAGACTAACATTAGCGAGTAGGGAATGATACAGTTTACAGTTTCAAAAAAAAAAAGCACGAAATCTAGCTGTTTTATTCCAGTTTGAAGAAAGAATATATATCAATCTTTTTCAAGTTCTCCTCGGAAAAAACTGTAAACAGCGAAGCACTTAAAACCACAGGCTGTGGTAATAGAGGTACACAACCTTTGCGGCTCTAAAAGACAGTATTTCAATCTTCAAGCTATTTCAAAATCACTAACAACAATCATTCCTCGCGAAAGCTGTTACAAGCGAAGCACTCCAAAACAGAGGCTTTGCATGTTTGCAAAAAACAGTTGCATAAGGTTTGTGGGTTTAAGAAAGAAACAACAATTCTTCACGAGAGCTGTTGTCAGCGAATCACTCAAAACCAGAAGCTGTAATATGTTTGCGAATAGAGTTATATAACGTTTGTTGTTTAATTTTAAAAAAAGAAAGAAAGAAAGAAAGAAAGAAAGAAAGAAAGAAAGAAAGAAAGAAAGAAAGAAAGAAAGATAAAGAAGAGGTAAGAAAGAATAAAGGAAAGAAAGAAAGAAGAAAACCTTGAACCCCCTTTCCAAATATCTACACAACATTTTTTTTTTCACTCCTTCAAACTCTTCTCTCAACTCTTCAAACTCGCCGAAGGTGTCACTGCGCCAGACGGACCATCGTGCAAACACCAGGGGCGACAACGGCGCAACCAAACCCCATTCTTTTTACACCCTTCCCCCCCGCCCCTTATCCCTATCTCTCCTTTCCCCAATATTCAACACTGACTGTATATGACGAGATTGCTCTCCTCGACCGCAACACCCTTTCCTACCATCACCTTTACCCATTCTTAACTTGCCTACCCCCAAGTCTCTATACTTCAACTATGAACTCTCCCAAATACACCACAAAACACACTTTGAACAGGTAGATAGAATGTACGTTATTGATGTTCAATCAATCAACCCGCCAATCAACCAATCTTTCATTTAATGGCTGTCCACACATTTAGGTGATATTATAGGCATGTGAAATTCAGCGTATAAAACATTAATTTAAGAAGTAGAAAAAAATCATAATAGTTGACACAAGTTTTACAAACAGGAGACCTAGCAATAACTTTCACAACTTCTGTGACATTTGGATGACGCAGAACCTCGCCTATAGAATGCCCATATTCAAGTGGTTTAGTTGTTGTGTGCTTTGAATAGGCGCATGTGCATGACGCTATCTACGTGTGCGAGTGTGTACAGTCATCCTTTGATGGCCATAGTAAAGTCTTAGTGCGCGTGTATTGGTTCCGATATCTGTGTTGTAGGTCTACCTGTACTAACTTTACAACCGGGTGCAGTCCAAACACTGAGGATATACACTGTAACCCTTTCTTTGTGGGAAAAACGCAGGCCAAACGGCAGTGGTCAGAGCGTGCGACTTGTGTACGTGCGTCTCGGGCGACGTGGGTTCGAATCCTGACTTCAGCAAACTATTGTGTGATTGCTGGATATTATTGGCCAGCGCCTTGAGAAGCTCTCTGAGCTTGTAAGTGCGCTATATAAAAGCAATCTCTTTCTTTCTTTTAATGACATTATTTTCATCACTGATCTGTCTTCCTGGAGACGTTGCGTACCCATTGCCCCGCTCCCTTTGGGATAAGAACTTCAATACAGCCCAATTGAGAATGCGATCATTAGTAGCATTATAATTACGCTTCGTGCGATTTAGCTTTCGAAGATCATATAACCCACAATGCCATCAAGATGAGAAACTTTTTTTTAAAAAATCTTGTCAGAAATCCTCAAACAATAAAAGTTGACGTAAGAGCAAACTTTACCATTGATGGTTAGAATAAACCAAGCCTTTCGTTTCTCACAACGCAATTTATCCCACTTCAAGCGTCTTGTTTGACCCTTTTAACAACGAACTGATCTATATTCCATCATTACAACATTTTGAAACGGAATGCTTTAGTTGTAACTATCCGCTTCACTGTCATTTCAGCTTTAAAAGAGTGGCAACATTAACTTTCTAAGATCCAAGCATACTACTACTACTACTACTACTACTACTACTACTACTACTACTACTACTACTACTACTACTACTACTACTACTACTACTACTACTAATAATAATTTATTTTATAAAGCGCAATTCCAAACTAAAAAGTCTGCTCAAAGCGCTCACACGCATACTCTCATACAAGAGCTTTAAGAGCTGCTTAAAAACGCACTTGTTCCGCAAGGCGTTTTCTGTGTAAATAGTATGAACAGTAATAATACTTTCTCCATGATGCTGTACATGATGTAGTGCGAATGTTGTGCTGATGCGTACGAATGATGTGTGTAAGCGCATTGAGTTGTTATTCTAATGAAAAATGCGATGTATAAATGCAATTTATTATTATTATTATTATTATTATTATTATTATTATTATTATTATTATTATTATTATTATTATTATTATTATCATCATCATTACAAGCACTCACAGAATAAGAGACTGTACAACACACTAAAACATGTAGTATTTTTTTGAAAAAAAAATATGTTAAACTACATACATCTAACACCACATGCCTACAAACAAAGCATAATCTCCATTAACAATCACCGATCCCAAATATAAGTAGGGAACAAAAAAATTCGTGTATTTTTTTTTGTTGTTGTAACAAAACGGTACGGAACCAGGTCTGGAAAACCCAGGTTGTTGTGTGTGTCGGAAAAAGGTGGGGGGGGGGAGGGGGGTAGGGGGAATTGTTTGCCTCCTTGTTGGGCCGGGGGAGCCAATAACACCTCTCAGACAGCGCGGGGCAAAAGTACGGGGTTAGGGTTTCAATTCGCTTACCGCATGCCACCGTACTCAAGTGAAGTCTTTGCTGCAACCTCTTCACAGCTAAACAGTCTTCCCTTTTAGTAAGCCTAGTATATAGACACGCCACAGTTAGGCTGTGGGTTTTGTCCCCTATACACAACGTGTCCGGGGACGTAAATCTACCCAAACAAACAAACAAGCTGTGGGTTCAAAGTAAAAGTAGGACTGGCCCGAACACCTCTGCGACTAACGCGAGGCAATTTTATTTTCTTCAGGTTTTAGGTTGCAATACTTCTTATATTCCACGGTACTCTAACTGTCGACACTTCACAATCATAACATAAAACACAAGAGCGCGTCATCTTAAGCATGTCCCTTAGCGTGGAGCAGAGCGCTGTACAAGCGACCATCAGATCACAAGATTACGTAGGGACGGGGAAGGTGTGTGTGTGGGTGGGGGTGTGGAGGAGGGTGCGTGCGTGTGTGTGTGTGTGTGTGTATGTCTGGAGTGCAAATAGCCAATATGAAATAAGAAATCGTATTTGATGCAGTCTTTCACTGTTTAAAAGGAAAACATTAAAAACATTTCTGTCGTCGTTGAAGAGTGACTGGATAGATCTCTAGCTTCCCTCCCAAAGGTTTAAACGACGTAATTTACCAAGAACTAAATGGTGAATTCACTGTATTCTGAGCTAATCAGAGAATACTATAGTTGTATAAAAACAACAGTCCAATGAAGACATCTTTACACCACAATAAACAATGGAAATCTTGGCGTGTCGCTTATCGAACACAAAACACTTCTATTTCATTAAAGACAACTTAAACAGTATTACTGTGAAATAAGCCAGGACTTCCTACAGTGAAGATTTCTTAAGCTAGCAATTTTTTCCAAATTTACAAAAAACGTTCACCGGGCGGGATTAGGCGAAAACAAACCAAGTGTCACTAAACACGAACCATGGACAACATGGAGCTAACCGCAACTTTCTGCCAAGTTATCCAAACCTTCTCTCAGTGTTTTAGTCCTGCACGGTTTGTGTGTCTCCGACCAGTACCAGGGCTGCGATAACTAAGGACACGTAGCGTGAGCAATAGAGATGTATAATGGACGGTTATTTCAAGCGAAACGGGACACCATCCACCCCCTCCCCCCCAATCCTTCAACAACCGCTAAGGCTACCTTAAGAAAAAAAGATGCACCAAATGATAGGGCCTTAACTGGCACGCAACTGCATGACGGCTCAATATAACTGCCGGTTCTTTTCAAAACCAGACAGCTGTGGTAGTAGGATCCTCTACAACGCAACGCAGTGTAGTAAAATACCCTATTATTCTTTATTGCACAATGCGACACAATAGTCTACACACAGTACTATGCCTCGCAATGATAAGTGAAAACACGCTACTCAGTCTACTGTCTATTTGACGTGGTGGTTCAACTGCAACTCCCTGTTGAAAATGGCTTACAAGGTTTGTAAATAGTACTGAATTTTATTATTATTATTATTATTATTATTATTATTATTATTATTATTATTATTATTATTATTATTATTATTATTTATTATTATTATTATTATTATTATTATTATTATTATTATTATTATTATTATTATTATCATCGAGGATTTTTATAGCGCACATATCTCGCCTTACTTAGCTGCTCAAGGCGCTGGCCGATACAGGATTTAACTCAAGCCGCCCGAGGCGCCAACTTGCAGCCCTTGGGCGCAACGTAATAACGCTCCAGACAACTGAGCACAATCCTGGGCAGCCAGGGATGGGAGAGAAGGACCTAGGTGCATGTTGGGTGTGTTCTTGTCACCGGCACTCACCCGTCTAGGACATGAGCGTCAGGATCTTTAAAGTCCGTTATGATGGATCTGCGACACAGACTAGACCTCGGTTTATACTCTCATCCGAAGGAGTAGGAAACGGGAGTAAAGTGTCTTTCCCAAGGGCACAACAAACTGCTCCGGCCTGGGCTCGAACCCGGGACCTTCAGATCCGCAAGCCAAAGCTCTACCATTAGGCCACCGTGCATCAAATAAAATGTATCCATAATCCATGCAGTGGTAAAGCTATAAGCAATTCAATAGGGGTTACACTTTTCCACCATCCTGTAGAATGCGGCACATTGCAAACACAAAACGTCGACACAACAAACACTGAAATGTTAACACACGGTTCACTGACAGTCTAAAAAAACACACATTTACACTAACTAATTTCACCAAAAGATTCCTACTTTGAAAGGAAGTGTACAGTATACAAAATGTTGCACCTGTTACTAGCTCGCGAATGAATTGCCATTTTCACTGTATTTAACGGGTTGGGTTTCCTCCATAAATTTCACGCCATACGTAAACGTTTGTACCATAGAGGTAACTTAGAATGCTTATGGAGTTGTTTTAACTTTATGGTGTTGTTTTGAACACTTCTGTTTCCTTGCTCGTGAATCATTTATACCTTTTTTGTTGTTCCTTACAGATTTTTATTTTATTTTATTGCTGTCACTTGTTTTTCTACTTCCTGATCTTTTACCATCCCAGTCCACCCCATCTGCTTTCTCGTTATTGCTTGCTCTTCTCTCTGCTCATGCACCTTTCCTGTTCCCCCTCTTTACTTACGCTAACAGTCAAATGGTAACTCTACAGTCAAATGGTAACTCTACAGTCAAATGGTAAGTCTACAGTCAAATGGTAAATCTACAGTCAAATGGTAACTCTACAGTCAAATGGTACATCTACAGTCAAATGGTACATCTACAGTCAAATGGTACATCTACAGTCAAATGGTACATCTACAGTCAAATGGTACATCTACAGTCAAGTGGTAAATCTACAGTCAAATGGTACATCTACAGTCAAATGGTACATCTACAGTCAAATGGTACATCTACAGTTAAATGGTACATCTACAGTCAAATGGTACATCTACAGTCAAATGGTAAATCTACAGTCAAATGGTACATCTACAGTCAAATGGTAAATCTACAGTCAAATGGTAAAATGGAATGAAACAGAGGACTACAAGCATTCAACATTTACAACAATGAGAAACACATTTTGTGTACATAAGTCAAAAGGAGGATAATTTCGATAAAAACAGTCTCTTTTTGTCTTATGTTGAGAGAGAGAGAGAGAGAGAGAGAGAGAGAGAGAGTGTGTGTGTGTGTATGTGTTGTTTTGTTGTTGTTGTTGTTGTTGTCGGAATTAGCATTGCTTTGGCTTATGTACACACTCGGTTCTCATTATTACATTAAAATGAGAAAGAAAAAAAAATCAATTCAGCTGATAGGTTCTCACTGGAAGACAAAGACACTTGAGAAATCCAGAAACAGCCTACGCGTTCAATGCAATTACAAAGGAAAGGCTGACCTAATTGAGCTCAGGCCCAACAACTATAAGCAAAATGCTGTAAGCATGCCATGCGAGACAACAGTGTGGGTACCAACATGGTGCACACAGTACACAGTGATGCCTACACAGTGACTGAAGCAATAACAGAGGCAGGAAAGAGGATGAGGAATAGGAAAAGAATGAGAAGGAGGAATAGTAGGTCAATGATAGAAAGGAGTAAAGACGTAGAAGTAGGATGAGGTTGAGAAAGAAGAATATTCTTATAAAGAAAGCGAGAAAGACAGAAAGACAGAAATAAAGGAAGAAGAAGAAGAAGAAGAAGAAGAAGAAGAAGAAGAAGAAGAAGAAGAAGAAGAAGAAGAAGAAGAAGAAGAAACAAGACAGAAAGAAAGAAGAAGGAAGATGGAGAACAAATAATCAGCCACCGACGATGAAACGAAAAGAGAGTATGACGGCAATACACTGCTAACAACAATGATGCCTTTGAATGATGAAGAACATTGACGTTAAGGACGACGATAGGAAGCTAGAGACAGGCTTGTATCAAGAGAACCAATCATAACGTATTGATGTTCCCGTTTTTAAATCGCGCTTTTTCATCTCAAAAGATACTCAAGGCCATGGCCGATACAGGACCTAACTGAAGCCGAGGGAGGAGAGGGGAGGGGAGGGGATTGCGGGGTCTCCTAATTGAACTGTCGGGGAGGTAGAATTAGGCTGGGTCAACGAGTGGGAAAAAGAAGGAGGAGGAAGAATGAAGCTCTTTGAAAAAATAATAATTGGCGACCGACCGTGAAAGACTGTACTAAGGTTGAGGGGTCAGCCCGCGAGTGCTTCCCTCTCCTACAATACAAAATGAATGAGCCACGCACGGAAATGGGAACTTGACTGATGATAGTCTCAGAAAATGGTGGACCTACATGGAACGTACCGAAGGCGCCAACATAATCATCTAGGAACAAAGAAAGAAAAGAGAAAACCAACCGTGTACAGGTGTACACGTCTACATGCTTACAGCTTTCACTCCTATACAAGACAGTCCTTTACAAAGTAGTTGTCGCTGTCAATGAGCATAACTTAAACATAATTATGTATCTCATTGTTGTCGGTTAAATGGATTTTCGCATTAGGCTTAATGAGTACACTGTCAAAAGCGCAATACCAATAGACCCACTTCTCTTCGTGACCTACTCACTTGGCGTAATGAGCTCAGAAGCTGATTAATGTCAAATAAAGACTTTAGCTTAGCCTTAGTATTAGGCAACTATTTCTCTTCACATCCTGTGTTACTAGTTAGCCACTACGATCCTTGTTTGAAATTTGGATTCATGATAATAAATAATCATAACAAAAATGTTAAAATGATAGGAAAATACTAAAACCGACCTTTCTCTTTATTGTGGTTTTAGAACACACTACCAAGATGATTGGAGAATCATAGTGTGAAGCAGTGTGGGACTTACAATCGATTTTAACATATAGCAAAAATCTGGACATCGCCATTGGAACCCTAGCAGGTTTGAAATCAAGATGTATTTCAAATTCAGTAAATTTAAAATAACTGATTGTCACTGTACTTATTTACACAATGTTTGAGAAAAAGCGGCAAAATGCAGTACAGTAGTCTGGATCGTGAACACCTGCGCGAACAGGTCAGATGTGTTTGGGCAGGTGTGCCGTATTAAGTGAACGCTGTGCACCTTTCTCTTTAAAGCCATGCAAGGCACATGCATGTGCCTTATTCACTTAAATGTGATTAAACAGTATCTATCTTTTCTTCGTCCTTTCTGTCATTTCCGGACACTGAAACAGAACTGAACAATAGTGGTTACAATAGTTTCCAAAAATGTATCCTTCCAGAAGGCAACATTTGCCGGTCCCTAAAACCAAAATACAAAATGTAATACTCAGTGACAACGAACTCGTTTCTTTTTTTTCCACTACAGTGTTGTGTGTGATCCATGCAGGGTTTCATAGGTAAAAAAATCCCTTTAACACAATTGTGGAACTGCGCCCGTGTGCAACAAGACTACAGATTACGAGCAGCTGCGGCTTACAGGCGCCTTCAGACAGAAACATATGGAAACACGAGACAGCTTAAACTTCAACCACCGGGTAAACAGTATTTTACTGTTATAATTGTATTTTAATACGTCCTCTAAGTCCCCACCCCTACACCATCCCCCCCAAATCCACACACATTCTGTTCATACCACCTCATTCAGTCACCTTCACGCAACACAACTATGCCACACCCGCCACAAATAAGTTCTTCTTTACCTCTTTCAAACATGACATACACATGCCAACGAATATTACAGGTGCAGGGGGGTGAAAAATAACTCCCTATTGAGAATTGTTGATAACTTTGTAAATTAGAACTGTACAGTGGAACCTCCGGTATCCGGCTCTCTGGTATACGACTCCCTCCGTTATGTGACCTGAAAACTTCTGACGGATTCACTTCCAATAATAAATGACCTCTGGTATGCGACAACCTCGTTTATGCGACCAGCGACCGTGTCTTAAGCCATTTATACGACCGTCTTAGGGCAATTTAAAAGAGATATCAGTTAATTTGCTGTCTGTACCTTTCGTTTTTTCTCTCATGTTAGTGTACGCCTGCTGTTGTCTGCTATTTCCGGTTCGCAAATAAGGGACATTACTCGCCTACACTGGCTGTCAAAATGGCGTCGCGCAAGAGGAACGTTTTGAGTTTGGCAGAGAGAATGAAAGTGATTTAAAGAAGTGAAAATGGGGAGAGTTGTTTGTCTATTGCAAGAAGTTTAGACGTTGGGAAGACCCAAATTCAGCTCATCATAAAGGATAAGGAATCTGTGAAACTACGATGGGAGAGTGGAGAAAGTGGCGAAAAGGGAAACATCGAAACTGAGAGCTTCTGCACTGACAGACTTGGATAAACGCGTCTGGCAGTGGTTCGACTGTTTTCTATTTTTGAAGTTGTGAATAAAAGACAAAGCTAAAAATGAAACATGTTTTACAGTTTCCTTTGTCAGAGAATACATGCTGGTGAGTGTGAAAATTATGACTAGTACTACATACCCTCCGAGCCTGACCTCCCTTCCCCCCACCTTACCCCTTGTTTTGTTTTCGGTATAAGACCACCTCTATTATAAGACCGTTTTTTCTCAGATTTTGGACGGTCGTATACCGGAGGTTCCAATGTATTAGAATGAACAAAACCAGTAGTGATCCTTACAGCGGTAGAATTCAACTTTTATCTTTAAATTTGTCTCACAACAGCGACAGCGAACTCGCCTAACATGAAACATAGAAGATATAGAACCGCCATTATTATGATTATATAGGTCGGTTCATTATATAGGTCGGTTCATTATATAGGTCGGTTCGACCTATATAATGGCGGTTCTATATCTTCTGTTTGATGTTAGGCGAGTTCGCTGTCGCCGTTTCAGACAACGGGCCATTATGAACTGCTCCCGTCATCGTGAGATGAAATCAGAGATGAGCAATTAAATTCCACCACAGTAAGGATCCCAGTATACGTCGTGTCATGCAAATGCAGCGCTACTTACAAAAATAATAAGAAATTATAAACAGGGAGTTACTTATCAACCACTCTGTATGCCTATTCCCAATTTCTGTGCAGATCAACTCTCACCATTTTTTTTACAACAATAGTTTTGACATACACTCTCAATTGTTTTTCTACTCCCCAATTCTCTACGCTAAAAAACAAAAAACAAAACAAAACCTCCTTGTGCATATATTGTCAATGTACACTGGCTTACCCCTTACTCCCCCTCCTAACCTCTAAGCCAAATCCATACTTTTAGAGAATGTCTCACAATGCCAGCAAGCAATGAGCGAAAACACCTTTGGGTTCCCAAATTTGCCTTCCGCTTGAGCGACTGAGCGATGCTAATTCCTACAGAAAGGGCCCCGGCGGGCCCAGGCAACCTAAGGGGAACGAACATTGGTAGAAGGAGCGGCATGCTCGAATTGAGCGCAAATCGCAAACCCTGAGCTTAAATAGTTTCTAATTATTGGAACTGTGTGTGTTACTTTTCTTTTTGTTATTAATAAACTCCGATGTATAATATAATGCCCCGCTACACACTTCCTTCTGCAGGCTGTCGATCCTCCTCAGTGTTTGGGGCTTTAACTTGGAACTCTCTCTCCCTCTCTCTCTCTCTCTCTCTCTCTCTCTCTCTCTCTCTCTCTCTCTCTCTCTCTCCCTCCCCGCAGCTCTCCGAACATAGACACTTTTAAGTCCCACTTAAAAACTAATCTCTTTCTGGAAAATGTCTGATCTCGTCTCCCATCACCAGCATCATCCCTTGTTTTGGTGATTGGGACCACCGGCGTCACACCGTACGCTGCTCTCTTCGTCCACCTTCCTCCCTCCTCTTTTATATTTTACTTGTAAACATTCTCTCTCATGTTTGTATTATGTCTTTGTATAGTTTATTAGTGTCTTGTTTTTGTTTCACTTCTTTTCCTATGTATTTCGGTGTTAACGTTAAGTATAAATGCCTTAGAACTGGGCTTTGAACTGATGTTATTAGGAAAAAGCTCTATATAAATAAACTTATTATTATTATTATTATTATTATTATTATTATTATTATTATTATTATTATTATTATTATTATTATTATTATTAAGGTCGATGGCTGCTGGTTATTACAAATATTAATCCACATAAATGTGCATCTCACAGAACTAACATTCATGCCTTGCATCCCCAGCGTCGTTTTCAAATATCCAGCAACTCCAGATACTCTGAAAGGTTTGACCCTAAGTCGATTGTGGTGTAGCCCCTAGACACTCCGCCTACACAGTGTGCCTGACTGCACTGTACATTGTCGAAATAGGATCCTCATTTGAGCGTTGAGGGAGATTTGAATGGCAGAGGCCCGAGTACGGCGACATGGTGTCGGCGCTACATTTGCCGTAGTCCTCCGTTCACCACGTTTACTGTGGGTTTTTGTTTCCCTTTTGCTGCTACCTTGCCCACTGATACAGGTAACAGTTTTATATTAGTAGCACTGTTACAGCAGTGCAGTAGCCGCAATAGCCGTACGGTACTAGCAATAGCAGTGATAGTAGTGCAGCAGCAATAGCAGTACTAACCTGTAGCAGCAGAAGAGGTGTATATTAATAGCGGAATTATTGTTTAATTCATATTCCGTGGCGCAGTGGGTCAGTCGCCGGTTTCCTATGCGAAGGTCGCGGGTTCGATTCCCGCAAGGGCCGAACTTATGTGACTTAGGCACGAGACTATGGGGGTCACCGAGGGTTTTCTCCGGGTACTCCGGTTTCCTCCCTCCTTTCAATAATGGTTTTGGTTACAATCTAAAATTTCACACACACACACACACAAATCGATTTCCTTTCCGTCTTTTAATGACGACGTTCTTTTACACCACATGTTACAGTGATGAATGTTTGTTTTTTGTGTACGTAGGAGTGTTTGTAACATGTCAGAGTGTATGATGGTTACATATCGCAGCGTTTTGAGTCTTATTTAGGAATAAGACGCGAATAGCATCCAGTATTATAATAATAATAATAATAATAATAATAATAATAATAATAATAATAATAATAATAATAATAATAATAATAATTATTATTATTATTATGATTATTATTATTATTATTAGTGTTGTACCTATTCGCCAGTACTACATAGTATAAGCCGTACAGTTTTGTTAGTCCATTCACTCCACTGGCTGGCCACACTACGTAGCCGAGACTTGCCACTGCATGTAGTGAGTCAGAAAGACGAACGTTAACCTCACCTGGTCAGGCGGTGTGATCGCTGGCCTAACAAGCGAGGCATTCACATACTTTTTTTTTTCCACATATACAGCGAGCGCACTATCTCACTATATTGCGCTGTCAGCTCTGTTAACAATTGTATCAGCACGTTTTCACACTACGTCTCCCATTAAAAACGAAGAGATTTGAGTTGAAAATAACAATAAAAATTATTTTTAAAATAATACGACTCTGCGCTGGACACTTGAATTCCTAGACTAAACACAGCACAGGACAACCGTACATAGTCTATGAGTCTAGTACATCTTTCAAAACTGCACATTGCGTTGTACGCGTTTTTATGTCATCGCTACGCATCTTTATACAGAAAAGATTCACCACAACGTACGGCCCCTGGCTTTTGGAGTAGAACTTCAATCTGTGTTGCCCTTTTCTTTACATGTTTTTTGTGTTTGTGTTCGCTCTCTCTCTCTCTCTCTCTCTCTCTCTCTCTCTCTCTCTCTCTCTCTCAAACAATCAATCAATCAATCAATCTATCCCAAATCGTGGGTGTTGTTTTTTTTCTTAATCTCAGAAAGGGATTTGACCATGTTAATAATGTAATCCTTGTAGATAAACTTCTATTGTACACTAAAAATGATCCTACAGTCAACCTTTTTAAGTCGTTCCTTACCGATAGGAAGCAACAAATATTCTTGAATGGGACTTACTCCTGCTTAGATATTGTCACAACCGGTATACCCCAAGGATCTGTCGTAGGTCCGCTACTATTTTGCCCCTTCACGTATCTGCAAGTTCTGTGTCCTGTGATCTCTTTGCTGTTGACAGCTCTATCTATACTTCTCATGACCTAAACAAAATGCGGTCAGATCCTCAGGAGGCAATTAATAACATTAAAAAAAGTTTCTTCATCCAAAAAAGACTAAGAGCTTGGTCATAACGTGCAGACAGAAACACCAGAGAACACCTTGCCCTCGTGATTGGGACCGATGTTGTTGAACAAGTTGAAACTCATCGCGTGCTTGGAGTTATTGATCGTAAACTTAGATGCATAAACATGTAGATTACGTTTCCAAACTTGTCTCCCAAAATCTGTACCTCTTAGATAAATCAAAGAATCTGTTCACGTCCCACTGCCTTTCACATCTCAATTATGCGTCATCAGTATGGTGTGGTGCAGGAGAAGTGCATATCAATAAACTAAACTCCTTGCACCGTAGAGCAGGGAATATTATCATTGATGGTCCCAGGCTTTCATCATAAGAAAAAACTTAAAGCAGCAAACCTAATGTCCTCATGCCACCAGTTTTTATTTAACATTGTGACCCTCTTGTTGAAAGTGCAACATGGCCTTGCACCACCTTCACCACCGTATTTAAGCAATCTATTAACTGCTGCCACAGAACATTACGGGTTCAACAAATATATCCAGCCTCGAACATGAGCTGACCTGTTTAAGAATAGTTCTGCATTCTCAGGACCCCTAATCTGGAACTCTCTTCCCTTAAACATTAGGTCGTGTACCACTCTCCCTTCATTCAAACGAACATTAAGACAACATTACCTTAAATCGAACTAACCACTGAATTTGTCAACCGTTTCGCAAAGTGCTACTCGATTGTTTCATTTGATGCGCCTTATAATGTATGTGTAATTATACCACTTGATTATTTATACACTGGGCTGTTTGTCATGTATTGTGCAATTGCAACATTAATATTGATTGTCATATATATAGTTCTTATAGCTATTTGTTTTGTCTTGTCATTATAGTTATTTGTCTTGTCGTTGGCATATATGACTGCAATCGCAGAATGTGAGTGTTAATGATAAGAGAAACGATTGTAAGTTTAGGTTCCCGCCTAAAAACTGCATCCTTGTGAATAAAATGTTTGAGTCTGAGCCTCTTTGTCTGTCTGTCTGTCTCTCTTTCTCTCTGTCCCCTGATAGAATTTTACTCCAACAGATCCCGTTTCGTAGTTGTCCTCACCTGTTTTCTTCAGCTCCTGGCTTTTTGGATTAGAACCTCAATCTCTTTGGTTACTTTCTTCACTTTTTTGTTCTCTCTCTCTCTCTCTCTCTCTCTCTCTCTCTCTCTCTTTCTCTCTCTCTCTCTCTCTCTCCCCCACTCCCTGATAGAATCTTACTCTCACCCGTTCCACCCCCCCCCCCCCCACCTCCCTGAAGGAATCTTACTCCAACAGATCTGTTTCGTCTTTTTCTTCCCCCGTTTTCTTCAGTTCCTGGCTTTTCGCTTAGAACCTCACTCCGATCTGTTTGGTCCATTTCTTTGTCGTTTCACCTGTTTTCTGTCTTCATTATGAGCCAACAGCCTGCCCAGTCAAGCCATTCTTTTCGACGTCTCCTCCATTATTCTTCCTTTATCTCTAGGACGCTTCTCTTCCCATTTTCTTCATTCCTCGAGGTTTTTTTTATGCTTCTTTCTTCGCGAACGTTCCTTTTCTCATCCTCTAGCACATTGTCATTCTTTTTCATAACCCCTCCCCCTCCCCCCTCTCTACTCTCAATATACACATTCCTCTCCCTGAAGCTTTCTTCGTTTTCTTATTTTCTCCTCCTCCTCCTTCTTTTTCAGAATCTTCTTCTTTATTGTCCCATAAACAATGAAGATCATCATCATCATCATCATCATCATCATCATCATCATCATCATCATCATCATCATCATCATCATCATCATCATCATCTTCTTCTTCATCTTCTTCTTCTTCTTCTTCTTCTTCTTCTTCTTCTTCTTCTTCTACTTCTTCTTTAATGTCTTCTTCTTCGTTTTCTTCCACATTCATTATCTCTTCTGTACTCCTTCTGTCTCTATCTGCTTGAAGGCCTGCCTGAGGGGCTGTGGATAAAGTTATGGGTGTCAGTGTAGAGGCGGCTTGCAGCTAAAGGCGATTTATAGTGTGCTGAATACGCTTGTGACTGTAATGGTCTCCTCTTGATGTAGGCCTGCCTCGTTATGGCGTGCAATGCCTTTCTCTTGTTGTGGCCAGGTGAGGGTTACGGTGGGAAGGACAGTGAACGTGGGGTGTACAGAGGGGTGGGTAGGAGGGGTGGTGGAGTAAAAGAGTACGAGAGAGTGGCTGAATGTGATGACAACATGGGTAGTAAAGGATGGTACAGGCGGAGACAGTGAAGAGGTGAGATTGTACAGTTGGGAGGACTGTGTGTGCGTGCGTGCGTGTGTGTGTGCGTATGTGTGTGTGTCACAGAGAGAGAGATTTAGAGAGAGACAGACAGCCAGAGACAGAGACAGACATAAATATGTGGAAGGTGATGATACACGAAGGGTTACATCAAAATAACCAACACCTTCACATATATTCAAAGACACACTGTCTCAAAATCAAAATCGTTACTGACTCCTTACAATATAAAGAAGTTTTGTGAAAGATTTCAAAGACTACACACACAATAATACGTGTTATACAACACTGGTAAGGAACTTCACTTTGAACCAAGAATACCGTACCATTATTCAGGAGCTCGTGAGCTGAAAAAGAACTACATAAGAACGATATGGCTATTTCACCTTTGGGAATGCGCTGTAAAAACCAACAAACAACTACTCAGTACTTTAAACTCCGTAAACTCGACCCCTTTGCGGTCACAAAATCAGTCCCTTATAGCAGTAAGAGGGAAAAAAAATTTCACCTTAAAGCTGTGCATGCATAATGATGGGCAAAACGCCATAAAGGTGTGGAGGTGTAAAGTAACTCCTATGAACAACGGAAAGGGTGAATCTACAGCCACGTAAGGTCTTCACAGAAAATGAACTGATCGGACTGGCCAAAGAGATCGAGTCCGTCTGTTCTTATGTATGCATACTTTGCAACTGTAGCATTACTTTTTTCCCCCTTCACCGTTCTGAATCTTCTTCTTCTGAATACTTTAATTTTTGTTCCTCTTCCTCTTTGTCATGTGTGTGTTACGTGATGTGATGTGTACGTGATGTGATGTGTACGTGATGTGATGTGATGTGATGTGATGTAATGTGATGTGTGTGTGTGTGTGTGTATGTGTGTGTGTGTGTGTGTCCCTACACTACCCCTTTTTCTTCCCTTCGCCTTGCCCTCAGTCTCCTTTCTCTCTCTTCTCTCTCTCCCCCACACCCCTCCTCCCGCTGTGCGTTGGTGATGCTTGGCCACGTTCCTATAAATCATATTAATGGGGTCCCCTGGATACAAGTCGCCCTTAAAACATACCACACAGTTCACCGTATACTGTGATGAATACGCCAGCGACAGCAAGAGAGAGAGAGAGAGAGAGAGAGATAAAGAGAGAGAGAGAGAGAGAGAGAGAGAGAGAGAGAGAGAGAGAGAGAGAGAGAAAGAGAGAGAGAGAGAGAGAGAGAGAGAGAGAGAGAGAGAGCATGCAATAGGAAGGCGACAGGAGTAATAAATGCTTCCATAATAATACAGGCTGGCCCCATAGGCCATTGATAATGTACAGCGATCATAATAAGAAATGCCTCAGGGAGTCCAAACAGCAATGACGAAGTGCAAATGAGCGATAATAGCGTTCGCCGAGTGCAGTTTTCTTTACAAAGTCCCTGATTTAGAGCCTAGTAAACGTTGCAGCCAGTCAAGGTTTTAAATTAAAGCGCAGGAAGATTTAAGGCGCTCTCGCACACCTATTTAAGGCAACACCGCTCTCACACTAAACAACCTGAACAATTCCTTAAAGAGTCTTGCGTTTGAAATTGCACCTTAACTGTTTGTAGGATTGCACTTGAAATACATTCTCTGCTCCTTGGATTGTGCAAGTGACGCATGTTTCTAATCAACATTTAAGGACGCAACTCGCCTCGTTTCTTCTTTAATGCGACTGTTTTGTTGCCAGAGAATTTAAATCACCATCAAAGTAGTGATAACGTTAGTCATCCTATTCTCGCTCTCTCTCGCTCTCTCCCTCCCTCCTCTCTCTCCTTCCTTCTCTCTCTCCCTCCTCCTCTTCTTCTTCCACTCTTAAGCCTATGCACTACAACCACCACCAAGGTTAAAAAAAAACAACAACCAAAGTCTGAATATAGAATGAAATTATGAAATAAAATCTTATTCCTGACAATATGCGATAGTGTGAGTGCATGCTTGCGAGTGTTTTGAGCAAAGTGTAATCTGCATTTTATAAGCTACAGATTAAAAAAAAAAAGATTGGTATTAAGATTATCACCTCTGCCACGGTCCCGTTGGTTTTGGGCTGCTAAGTACTAGCAAAATCAAAACCACATTTGGCGTTCACAATTATTATGATAAAAGACGTTTGCAGCCTTAGCCTAACCTAAATAAAACTATAATTCGTTGTGACAAACATTTTATATTTGGCAATTAAAACGTTAAACGAGAATTAAAGGTCCCTTGTCACACAAATCAACAGCCTCCATTTAGTCATAAAACAAGACTGACACCATTTCAAATCTCAAGATTAAACTCTTCAATAGAAGACAGGTGAAAGACTACATCCCTGAATGGCAACCTGCGGGTCCGATACTACGACAGTACCATCAGTGCATCACTGGACAAAACAAAACTATAAATCTGCCAAGCGAGCGAACAAAACTAAGCCTTAGCCGACACGGACCTCATAGACAAACGAAAGAGCGAGAAGACAATTATAGGTCGGTGCGTAGCAAAAAGCAACCAAAAAGGCAGGACATCGGTCACGTGTCAAAATTACACTGATATTGCTGTAGATACTGAGGAACAGTTACTGATAATCTAGCCTACGTGAGTACGTCCTTTTGAAATGATAGTTCATGACAATAGTTCCGTTAAAGGAAGGGCGCTTAAACAGCCATAGAATAGCACGCATATCTATAATGGTACTGGACGCAGGCAATAAAACATTTCAAAAAATACAAATTCGAGTTTCTTTCAGTCTTCCAATAGCGATATCCCTGCCTTTACACCACCTGTTTGAGTGATGATGTGTATTTGTTGTGTGTGTGTGTGTGAGGGTGGATGAGACAGGTTAGCGTGTATGTTGGTACAGATCGCCGCTCTTTGAGCCTGATTGATTTGGGGAAAAGCGCGTATATGGCATCCATTATTATTATTATTATTATTATTATTATTATTATTATTATTATTATTATTATTATTATATACTATAATCACATGTTATTTTATAATTGTTTCATACTGAACATAACCTTTTTTCAGTGCTGTTTACAATGTTTGTGGAACTGGACTTTATACCTCAGCTGGATTGTAATAACTAAAAAAATAAATAATTCCCGACGAAGATCTTTGGTGAAATACATTCACAGTGAAACTTGTAATGTGGTGCGTTTTATATCCTTTAATAATCAATTTATTTGGACGATAAACATCAAAACGTAATAAGCATTTTCAGCCCTACAATGCTTGTACAGAGATGAACGAGACCATTACGGTCAACAAAAGGAGGAGAAGTGGATGGAAACAAACACGCACGCATCCACACACACACACACACACACACACACACACACACACACACAGGTGACACGCATACCGATCAAAACACCCAACAACGAGGTCAATGACTTTGACGACAGCACAAAGTGCATAAAGCTGGGCAAGTAGAGCAATAAAACATTAAAGGCAGGCAGGATATACTAGCATCGACTGTCACAGTATAGTCACTGAAAGACGGAACAAGGGTCGGGAGGGGCAGACTTCACAAACATTACAAGGGTCGGCAAAACCCTAGACCCAAACCAAAGCAAGAACAAAAGGAAGAACTGAACGTGACTAGTTACAACATAACATTACGGCATTGGAAATGCCGAAAATCAAAGTTCAAAACAAAACAAAATACAGCCAAATAATTTTTTTGAAACTGACAAGGGAGAGAAAAGGGAGAGAAAGGGGACGCACAGGACTCAGAATTGTACAAAACAACTGAAACAAGACACAACGGAACCACAGGTGTACATATGTTGACAATGTTCAGTTCTTACCTTGCTGGTAGCCGTGGCTTCGCCATTGCTCCCTATCACGGGGTCGTTGGTCACCTGCACGATTAGGTGCTCGTTGTTGACCAAGGGCCAAGCGCCCTTGACCTTGCAGGTCTGGAACTGGTTGTTGAAAGTCCTTAGATGGGGGTCACCGAACAATCCACAATGCTGGAACACCTTCTCGCCGTGGTACTGGCACTGATGGGGGACGTTGCGGTGCGGGGGGACCAAGGTGCTGTCAGCGGCGTCCACGGTAGGTCCGTGGGACGTGCAGTTGTACTGCCGCATATTGTTCTTCAGGCCGTTACGGACACTGTAGTAATGGATGTCGCCTTGGCAACCGCGGGCGCTGCGGATACAGGACATGTAGGTCCTCAGCACGGTGCACCGCGCCTCGTGGTCCGGGGCAGACTTGGACCCTGACACACCGTCAGTGAGGCCGAGGGTGTCCCAGGCGTCGGTGTATTGGTGGTAGCAGCGGTCAATCTGACAGTGTTCGCCGCCGCCAAGACCCTCACCGCCCATCTGTTGCAGAGAGAACCCGCTCACTGCAAACACACAACAGCACGCATTACAAAACATAGTCCTAACAACAACAAAGGTTCACGATAATCAAATACAAGTACACATAATCATAACCAAAGAGACATTGGGACACACACACACACCCTCTCTCTGCACTCCCCCTCCCACCATAATAAACACACAGACCCACAACGTGCCTCACCTCCACCCCCCAGTTTACGACACTTGAGAAGTATCCGTTCTAGGACGTCGTGTGGGACAGTGGTATGAGGAATGCCGACTTTGCGCGAAACTTTCTGTAGAAGTGCGTTTAGGCTTTGGTACTATTTCTGCATGGTTTTATTGATATAAGATCCAAGATGATTTATTGTTCCATTTTTTACACAACGCCATGTGACATGCTGGGCAACGTGTATAACATAAGCACGACGCATGACAAGGACAGTAATGATAGTCAATGAATAAAACCTCAGGTAAAACACCACCATTCTTTCATATACACATTCTCAGACACCCCAGTTATCACACTATTAACAAATAAAATTATTTCTTCAGGAAACGTATTGAGCAGTTTTTAGAGAAAAAAAAAAGCGCTGGCTAGCCATGGTTTTTTTTTTTTTCATTGGCTTACTATATTGGACTGAACTTTCACGTTGTATCAGTTCTAAAAATAAAGATATGGCATAAGCTCTTCTTCTTTCTTCTTCTTCTTCTTCTTCTTCTTCTTCTTCTTCTTCTTCTTCTTCTTCTTCTTCTTCTTCCTCTTCTTCTTCTTCTTCTTCAGTATGACTATTGAGCAGCAATTCGCAGCATGTAGTATGATTATGTGTGCGTTGTTTCCTATTTATGTGTCGTGCCCTATTTTTTTTTCGGGGAGATGTTTGGATCGTGAAGAAGAGGAAGCTTGGGAGGGGAGAGGGGACCCCAGACTGGGACCACAGGGTTGAGAATGGGGAGGAAGGGAAGGGGGTTTGGTAACGCAGTAAACTGATGTTACTGCTTTTTTGTGGCCCATCACCAACCTACACCGTTCTGTTGTTGCGTTGTAGGCTACTGCGTTACTATTTTTGAAAGGAATGGAGCACTCGTGCTCCCTTGGTTTTCACGCTACTACCAAACAATGTTGAATCCAAGTGGATTTATTAAAAAGAAATAACCATCTTGCTTAAAAGGGCCCCATACATCAGACATACATTTTCCCAAGAAAACTCATTGTCACCCAAAAAAATAAAACAAACATATTTTATGTTCTGGCCCTTTAATTTAACTTTATTGGACCATTCTGTGGCTCGTCATTGAAACATGCAGCTATTGCATTTACTGTGCTAAACCTTAGGTCCAATTTTAAACTACATTATTAATTTGACGTCACAATTATTATTATTACCTCATAAATGATATAATTTCTACTTACTTTCTACTTTGGAGCTACATTGTCTTTACACGTCTTACTTGTTATGTTTTTTGCTGTCACACCGCCGTAGTTCAAATGGTTTTCTATTCTATTTTATTCCATAAAATCATAACTCGTCTTATTGCTCGTTTGTTTTTACTGGCTCAGTCATAGTGTCAGGCTTAAGTTCTTGTCAATGTATTTTATTGAATTTATTCTGTACTGTATTTGATTGCATAAAGCCATGTTTAGTTTTGTGTTAATGTTTCTTACAGTTTTAGATTTAAAATATATTTATATATATATATATGTTTTTTCTTTAAAAAGATACTTTTGTTTAATTGTTTTGGACATGTGTACATGTACGCATTTTATTTTTTTGTTTTGGATGCTTATATTTATTTTGTGTGTGTTTGTGTGTGTGGGCATGTGTTAGATGTGTAGTTTAATCATTTCTAAAAAAAATATTTTTATATACTCCATGTTTTAGTGTGTTATACAGTCTCTTAATCTGGGAGTGCTTGTATGAGAGTATGCGAGTGAGCGCTTTGAGCAGACTTTTTAGTTTGGAATTTTTAAAAAAATCTTCTTCTTCTTCTTCTTTTTACTATTATTATTATTATTATTATTATTATTATTATTATTATTATTATTATTATTATTATTATTATTATTATTATTTTTATAGAAGCGTTCCCCTGGCCCACCGATGACCCAGGTTCGAATCCCGTGGTGATCGAAATAAAAAGTGGCCAATTTTTCACTGTCCACTTTAGCAGTATGATTGCTCTGGTGGTTCAGTGTTGATTTAGGTCCCTACTCCTTGTTCCCTGGGATGGTTATCCCCGTCTGCCATGTCGCCAATGGGTGTAGACGTTGAAACCTCAATGTTCATTCATGTTGTCTACTCCCATCCTATTAATTGACAAGTAGGTCCTAGGCACATGTTTTACTGTCAGACGGTGTTTTAAAACTGTAGCGTGCGTCTGTCGCTGTTCCATCCCGAAGCTCCATTCATTGACAGAGAAAAATATAGAGACAGTGACAGAGAGGGAGAGAGACAGAGAGGGAGAAAGAGGGACAGAGAGACAGGGGTGAGAGAGACAGGGGTGAGAGAGACAGAGGAAGAGAGAGACAGAGAGGGAGAGAGACAGAGAGAGAGGCAGAGACACAGAGAGGGAAGGGAGGGAGAGAGAGAGAGAGAGAGAGAGAGAGAGAGAGAGAGAGAGACAGAGAGATAGCTAATACACGTCCTATCTCTGTACTTCCCTGTGTGTGTTTCTGTGTATGTATTTTACTATTTGTATGCGAGATTTTCGTATGTTTCGGATATAGCTGAAAGTTGGAGCATGACTGCTTGTGCATGTGCGCCGAGAGCTGGCCGAGGGTCTAGTTGTGCGCTATACAAATAAAAATAGTAGTGTAGTAGTAGCAGCAAAAGTAGTAGGAGTAGCAACAGCAGCAGTAGTAGTAGTAGCAACAGCTGCAGCAGTAGTAGTTGTAGTAGCTGCAGCAGTAATAGTAAGCAGTAGTAGTAGTTTTAAACAGTAGTGTTAGCTACGAGGTTTTAACAAGTTCTTTGTGGCCTGGAAGCTTCTCGACACACACCACTTGCTCTCTTCTCTAATAAAGGCCTAACCTCAATAGTGCTCGCTGTTCAGAACTTTTTTATTTTTTTTAAACCTTTAAGCTTTCGCGAAGATTTGACAAGGGGCTTTGGCCACAAAGAAAACAGGCAAAGCGTTTTTGACACGGCAGGCCGCGTTCCGCAAGACTGAGTCGGGGAATCCTCGGGCAGATGGGGGTCACGCATCAACACGCACGATCAAAGAGCAAGGAGGAGCCGCCATGTTGCACTGTACGACGCGAACAACGACTTCATTTGCCCCAATTTCTCTGCCTTTACTTTTTCCTTAGGAGTTTTGTTTTGTATTTAATGCTGCTCATGTTTTTGTTTTGGTGTACGTCTAGTTTGGCTCTTCTGGTTTATTATTTAAAGGAGATTTTTGTTTTTTGGTAAGTTTTGTCTGCCCGACATGCATTGATTTAGAATAAACTATAAAACTATATAATAATAAACTACATAACTATATAATAATAAATAATAAACTATATAACTATAAATAATAATAAATAATAAACTATATCACTATATAAAATAATAAACTATATAACTATATATAATAATAAAGAATTAACTATATAACTATATATAATAATAAAGAATAAACTATATAACTATAACTAATAATCAATATCACTATGTTAATAAACTATATAAAATAATAAACTGCCCTTGCCCGTCTGTCTAGAACATTTAGCAGCTTTGAACTACCAGAGGCTGCTGCGGTGTCCACCCTCAAATGTCGTTGTGACGGCGATTACAAGCTACTGCTGGCCACAAGACTGACCTTTTACACCATAGTGCTCAATAAGACATTCACACACACACACCCTAACACACACACACGCACGTACGTACGCACGCACACACACACACACCTTCCTGGTTCTGATGAGAGCACTGACTAGCTAAGTACTAAACAGCGTCGCAATATGAATTCATAACTCGTATGACCGACTTTTAGACGGGGAGACAGTACTGCCAAAGGTGAACCCTACTGTAGCGAGTAGACGAAGTCCACTTTAGGTAACTGTGGGATGTAAACACGAGTGAAGAAAAATAACCGAAGCTAAGTCGACCAGTCCGTGAACATGGCATATGGTATTTCTTTGAAGCCACTACTGAATACCAAAAGCGATAACAAAGCTCCAAGTAGCACCATAAAAGGCATTAGCCATTATTGTTAAGCTAACAGGAAAACACAGGACCGTTATGCAAGCAATGGGACACAATACCATTATGCTAATGTTCCAAAGCTTCTGATCACATTCTTTTGCTTAGCGCTAGTGTGCGATGTGACTTTTGGGTTGATTAGTGTGTATGTGTGTGTGTGTATGCGTACGTGCGTGTATGACTGTGTGTGTGAGTGCGTGTGACTGTACCTTTGTGTGTCTTTGTGTTGATTCTGTGTGTGACTGTGTCTTTGCGTTGATTCTATGTGTGACTGTGTTTATGTGTTCATTCTATGTGTGACTGTGTCTATGTGTTGATTATGTTTGACGGTGTCTTTGTGTTGATTGTGTGTATGTGTGACTGTACCTGTGTGTTGACTGTGTGTGTGTGTGTGTGTGTGCGTGTGATTGTGCCTTCTGTGTTCCATTTCCAAGCTTGCATCAAATGTTCCTGCAAATTGTTTCATTAGTGGTGAAATGTCCGCCCTCGTGAATAATCTGACCACAGTGTTAGTGTTAAGTGTGTCTCCAGAGTGCGTTGCTGAGATTAGACGAGGCCGAGAGAGTGAGATCGAAGGTAGAGAAAGGGAGATCGAAGTTCGATTTCCTGTAGTGACGTCATTTGCATGTAGACCACAGTGTTGATCCGTAACATGAACAATAACCTTGTATGCCTTGTATCTTAAAATGCAGTGGATTAAGTATTATTTATTTATTACTTAATCGTTCTTAGCCAGCGCTTTGCAGCACAAGAGCTGCTCAAGGCGCTGGATCTAACTCAAAGTCGCTCCAGGTGCCCACTTGCAACCTTTGGGCTAACGCCCAGACGACTGAGCACAATCCTGGGCGATCAGGGATGGAGAGAAGAGCTGTAATGCGAGCTCGGCGTATTTTGCACCCGGCACTCACTCACCACGAGCGTCATGATCTCTAAATTCCATACGTGTACAGGCTAGACCTCGGTTTACACACTCATCAGAAGAAGTAGGGACCATCACACTAACGGTATTCAGGTCAATGATTTACCAACTAAGGGTAGCAGAGCTAACTTTGCTCTGTTCCATTCGCAGTGCCACTAGTACGGATCCGTAAAATCAGCAGCGGTCAATCTTCTTCGTTCCCTTAGCGCAGCAGCAGCATGCAGTACGGGTCCGTAACCACAGCAGCGTGAAATTCACTTTGTTACTTGGAGCCAGCTTCCGGGCAACAGGGCTGGAGATTATTCAAGACCGGGATGGATTTCATGGGTACCGATAATTGGTCAATTAGCTTGTGGGGCACGCAAAAGCGCAGTCCTTGATTAAATCACAACAAATCACAAAACACTTAACAATATGCTTGGAAAGAAAAGAGATAGAGGGAGAGGGAGCAGATGGAGACAGAGGGAGAAGCAAAGAGAGAGAGAGAGAGAGAGAGAGAGAGAGAGAGAGAGAGAGAGAGAGAGAGAGAGAGAGAGAGAGAGAGAGAGAAAGAGAGAGAGGGGGCAGACGAAGACAGCAACACAATCACAGACGGTAATAACAAAGATTCAGCAATATCTTAAATATTATATAGACCAACAATAATTTGAATAAAATTTTCACCAATTAAACAAAAATCGATTCAAAAGCTTGGGCGCCCATACACAAGATTTCTCCTTCTGAACAATAATAAATATATAATCGGAAAAGAATGCAATTTACGGCAATGAATCACGGCATTTTGAGAGGGATCTATGGCGGCTTACTAGCGCCAAAACCTGATAATTACAATTATCATGTGATAATTGCAAATATCATGGGATAATTACAATTATCAAGAGATAATTACAATTATCATTGAAAATTACAAATATGTTCGTGTGATCATGTTTAATTTTCAGTTTTGGCTCTATCAATCCGCCTGGAAATGCGCCAAAACTGAAAATTGTAATTATCACATGATAATTACAATTTTCACTTGATAATTATAATGTTCACGTGATCATGCTTAATTCTGGTAAGACGGCTTACTAGCGTCAAAACCTGCAAAACTTACATGTATCAGTGATAATTGTAATTAACACGTGTTCTGTGTAATTCACAGAGATACCGGTAATTCACAGTGTTAATTACTAATTTTCAGTTTTGGCCACGCTTTACTAGGGTCAAAACCCCAGGCGTGCTGGGAACAGTGCCTCTGCCGCGCATGCGCATCGCGTATCGGGCCGCGCATGCTCATCTTGATATTTATAATTTTCAGTGATAATTGTAATTATCGCTTGATAATTGTAATTATCTCTTGATAATTGTAATTATCTCATGATATTTGTAATTATCAAGTTTTGGCGCTAGAAAAGCGTGGCAAATACAGATAATTATTAATTAACACTGCGGATTACCGATATCTCTGTAAATTACACAGAACACGTGATAATTTTAATTATCTCGTGATAATGGTAACTCTCGGTTTTGGCGCTAGTAGGCCGTCATAGGGATCGTATGAAAGCTCCAGATATGAATCACCTCTTCGTCTGTTCCGAGATTTGTCGCAGTGTTTAGTGTCTGCACTGCCCAGGGCCTGCCTCTTTCCACGCCACAACAACGCCGGATCAATAGCCTCTCATGCGAAGCGACGCTCTTGAATACAAACACTGGATCCACAGAATTTGTTAATAGCGTTTTAGAAACATTTTGCGTTCTAGATTAGAAGTACTTTTCGCTACATTATAAAAGTGACGTCACGTCGCTCTTCTCTATAATTCGCTAGCATACTTTGAGAACCGTTCCATTCATTCATAGCTTTCGTCTAAAACAGCATTCTTCAAACCTTTCGGCTACATTAATGCTAAAAAATCAATATAATGACGATAAGAGATACAAATAGGTCTAGTTTTTTTCTGGTATTTCCATTCAAAAGCTCAACTTTTGAAGCGCAGCGCCCAACAGAACCAAGATTTGGGGAGTAAACTAGAAATCTACGACTATAGAAAATGTATTTTATCCAGTGTATAAATCTACGACATTAGAAAACGTGTATTTCACCCAGTGTAGAAATCTACGATATTAGAAAACATGTATTTAACCCAGTGAATCTACGATATTAGAAAACATGTATTTCACCCACTGTAGAAATCGACGATATTAGAAAACATGTATTTAACCCACTGTAGAAATCTACGACATTATAAAACATGTATTTCACCCAGTGTATAAATCTACGATATTAGAAAACATGTATTTCACCCACTGTAGAAATCTACGACATTATAAAACATGTATTTCACGGTTCACCCACTGTAGAAATCTACGACATTATAAAACATGTATTTCACCCAGTATATAAATCTACGATATTAGAAAACATGTATTTCACCCAGTGTAAAAATCTACGATATGAGAAAAACATGTCTTTCGCCCAGTGTAGTAGTTCTACTCTCAACCCAAACCAAAGCCGAGCTGCTGGCATAACGATTTTGATGTTGATAATTATTGGCGAAAATAGGTTGTCTCACTAACCCACCCTAAAGGCTGACAAATTCCATGGCGGCTACACTTGTCCAAAGTACCAAACGTAAACGCCTAACTCCCCAAAGACAATCTTCAGTACGATGAAGAAGGTAGGCAACAGAAGAAAGAAGTCTAAGACCCGCTCTCCTTATTCCCACTCAACCCCACCCCAAAGGGCCTCAATCGTTGAGTAAGTATTTGAACTATCTTACATAAGCTGATATATACGTGTACATTATGTCCTATATTTTGCAATTTCACAGCCTTTCGAAACCGATAAGGGGAACATAACCCTTCCTGCTTTATCAACCCAAGCACAGCGGCCGCGGTTGAGCGCCGTGCTGTTATCTATCGGCGTTACTGTCTTGGTAGTGTTTTATCCCCTGAGAAAGCAGAATGTTAAACAGCGGTCTCTCTCTCCAAAGTCTACGGGAAGCGGGTCGAGTGTCGCCAGCTCTTAAGGCCTGTGCAGACATCGGTGGTGGGAGCAAACATCAGTTTTGTCAACACTGTGATTGAACGGTGTGTGTGAAACGCACTTCAAAATGCCCAGGCTAGGAGGACGACGGTGAAAAATATGTGTGTGTGCGTGCGTGCGTGCGTGTGTGTGTGTGAAACGATAGGCTAGGAGGACGACGGTGAAAAATATGTGTATGTATGGAGTTGTGTTAGGGGCTGTGGGAGAAGCTCTGTGTGTGTGTGTGTGAGTGTGTGTGTGTGTGTGTGTGTGAGAAAGAGAGAGAGACAGAGAGAGAGCGAGAGTGGGGAGGGCAAGAGAGGGAGAAGCTGCGAGAGAGAGAGAAAGAGAGAGAAAGAGAGAGAGAGAGAGAGAGAGAGAGAGAGAGAGAGAGAGAGAGAGAGAGAGAGAGAGAGAGAGAGATAGTTATAAATGTTAAAATGACATGCGTGCTTGTGTATGTGGGTATTTGAGAGAGATAAAGAAAGAGAGAGACAGAGAGACAGAGACAGGCAGAGAGTGACAGAGAGGGGGACAGAGACAGAGAGAGTAGAGACAGAAATACAGACAGGTAGAGATGTCAACACCTATAACCAGTTTAGTAACAAATCAAAAACGAAAATTATATAAACTAGTAAAGAATAGAGAATGCATGTGTAACATTATAAACTCCTATTACAATAAATATACATCAACATGACAGAAGGTATGGGAGCAAAAGACATTATGAAAGGACAGACAGAATAACAACTAAAACAGAAACGATAGCTGCAGAATTAAAAGCATACTTGAAAAAACAAAATAGGCCGACAATGATAGAGTGTCGAGATACACGGGTTCAAGATCCTCTGAAAATGTGAATGCAATGTAAATTTCTCTAGCCTACCTTTATAGTTCTAGAGTGGTGCAGCGCTAGTCTACGCTCTGAGCTTTCCTGTGAGAGACTGTGTGTCTGACTGTAGTGGTTTATTTCTACAATTGTTCATTAAGTATCAGTTACAGAGTTGGTTAATAAGGACTTGATTATTTTCACCCATGATTATTTCCATGTTATGGATTTAATCATAATATATCATAATATAAAAAACAATCGTAAAGGGCCACACAAAAACAATAAGTGCTACCCTATTATATAAATATATATTATTTGCGGTGCATGTATGAGAGGAATGATGGTGATAGTCTGGTGAACACTGTTTGTCTGTATTTACTAATATCACAGTAACTCCTCTGTGCAATGTTCACTGTTGTCACTTAGTGCATTTGCATTACATTACATGATTATTGCTTTTAGGTCCAGCGGACTCTTCCGAGCCAAATCAGGACCAGTGTGACATCGCCACAGTTCCTAGTATCTTAGCTGGGCTGGGAGCGACTGGGAGCATTCTGATTGATCCACGCGTTACAAAATTCGGCGCATGCGCACAGTGCTGTCGTAGTCTTAGTAAGGATTAGGGTTAGGGTTAGGGTTTGGGTTAGAGTTAGGGTTTGGGTTAGTGTTTAGGGTTAGGGTTTGGGTTAGGGTTAGGGTTACGACGCCTAAGAACATCGTGAAAAGCCGGCCCGACATAAACTGGCGCATGCGCAAAGGCGCCCAGATAAACTAGGAGACCCGGAACTTGGAGGACGTGACACCAGGTCACTTAGTGAAATACATTCTGCATTTTGTGTTGTATTTGTTATTGAAACCCCCAGAGTTTCGTCGAATTCAACCACCAAATACAACGGCGGGTGTACCTATTTATTCATAAGACGTCAGCCATTTATTCGTCCAAAAGTTCACATTGGAAAAGTGGTTACCGGCCATGCAAATAAATTAACTAATTAATAAGATGCCGACAATAATAATGACTGTATGGCGACAACAACGATGATGATTCTGACGACGACAACGATGATCGGTACAAAGACTGCCATTTATACATATTTTACGAAATGTGTTTCTAACGTAAACTCTCTCTTTTTCCACATTGCACTGAGACCACAATACAATGGAACATTTTTGTCTATAGAATAAGCAGTGCGAAGCTCGGGCAAAAATGTATCGGAATGTATTTTAAATAAGTTCAATTATTTCTGTAACTAAAGACACCAACAAAATGGAATTGTCTAAACGGTCTTTCTTCGTTTTCTACCTGGTATCCCTCCATCAAACGTTGTCTATTTTCTCCCCCGCGTGATCTGAGACTAACGGAGGCCTTATACTTGAGAGAAGGGAGCAGGCCTGGCCCAGCCAATCTCAGTCAAGATGGGTACTGTGTACCTTTTCCAGTACAATTAACAACCGTTCTACCCATTCCGCCTCAATAACACAGCGGTGTACTTTGCGAGGGAACCCCAGAAACTGCAGTTGAATGGTTCATAGTTAGTCTCCTCCGTACGGACCTGTGCGCCTTCACAAAGAAGGAAAGACCAGTACTGTTAAGAAGTTGTGCTGGTCGGGGTGGTTGTGATGGTGGTGAGGGTTCGCATGAAGTTAGTCTGTGCAAATCTTTAGGAAGAAGAAGAAAAAAAGGAAGAAGAAGGAGGAGGAAGATGATGAGGAGGAGAAAAATGCGCACGCGTGTCATTTATCTGATTTATATCACATACGATAGGAACCTTGATCAGCGCCTTGAACAGCTCTTGAAAGTGGATACGCGCTCTATATGACCATTTATAAGAATAAGAATAATATGAGCGAGTTATAACAGTAGTAATACTAGTTGCTGTTGTTGATTAGCGCGAGTGCGCGCACACATTATATGTAACTGTAGATTAATATAGTCACACGACACCGAAGCGTATAGGCGACTACTGGTCACACTATTCTGACACCAGCGAATCAGTTGATGGTAAGGGGAAAATAATATGGTCACACAATGGCCAATCCGGGATTCGAACCAGGTACCTTTCGGTTACTAGTAAGACGCTCTGCTCTACCAACTGAGCTACTCGGCCCCTCCACACATTATATTTCTTGTAATCGGGAGAAAAGGAGGCGAAGCGCTGAGTGAATTCTCTAAGAGAATGAGGTACCAAAGTACGAGTCAAGTAGAACAAAGGGGAAGATTTAGTTTTCTAAATAATGAGTCGTCTTCGTTCTTTTTAGGTTTTCTGGAGGATGGAGGGAATCATACACAAGCATACAAACACAAACACACACTCTCCCTTTCTCTAAACCATTTTCTGTAAGTCGAGCATCTGTGTGGATAGAGGCGTGAGTGAAAGGGGGCCACACGGTAAAGTACAGGGGCTGCGGGGTCAAGAGGGTTGAAGGTAAGTAAAGAGGAGGTGGGTGGGTGGTGGGGTAAGGGGTGGATGAAGGAGCAGACGAGCACGGTACCCCGTGTTTACGTTATGGGCTTTGGCTCGCTAGAGGTCTATCGTTTAGACGCACACCTGCACGAACCAAGGCAAAAAAGGAGAACGGCCAAACCACCGACTGTGCAACCACCAACACCTTTCTTAGAAGGGAACGTACCAAATAAAACGCGACAGCTACAAATACAGAAAGATCCTGAGGAAATATAAAAGGGGAAGTGTAACAGACTGAGAAGAATATATACAGGAAAGAGCGTAATAAAAATTAACACGTCACAAAGGTTGCATTTTATGAATGAATACGGGGGGCTAAACCCCATGAAAACTATACGGACCAGGAAAAAAAAAGTTCTTAAGGAAGGCATAAAGATATCAACTGCTTCTCCCTTGCTAATGGAAGAGAAAAATGTTAAAACTCTTGTTTTATATTTTATGCCTGCATTCTTCACGGTAGGGTTAAATAAAAGAAGCTTTGAGTCAACACTGAAGTTTAACGTCTACGTTCACCACTGTCGATGTGGCGGCTGGGGACTACCGTCCCAATGGAAAACGTTGAACCACCAGAGCGTTCATACTGCTAAGATGGACAGTGAAAATATCACTTTTATCTTGCCCACCACGGGACTTGGCTTTGTCGACTCCACACAAACGATAATGTGGACGCTTCTGTTCTCTCAATACTAAAACCAAACTCTTAACGTCAGCCTTCAAAACAAAACTAATGACGCTGGTTTGAGTAATGAAGAGGTTGTACCTCATTCTCAAATTAACGTTGTAAGAAACACCAGGTACATCAACGAACTTGAAAGAATTCATAAAAGAGAAAAGAAGTTTAGAGAGGCTTCAAAACGCAAAAGGTCTGTTTCGTTTTTTGAAAACAGAAACAAGAAAAAGAAAACACTACAACTAAGACTACTACTGCTACTATTACTACTACTACTGCTACCACTGCTGCTACTACTACTATTTCTACTACTGCTGCTACTACCAAAACAAGTAAACTATTTTATTAGGTCTTCTGAATCTTGTTATTTTTGTACACTTTATGTAGACAATATATTTTCATCGTTCACTTATATAGCGCTTTTCCTGCTCAAGAGCTACTCAAGTTGCAGGACCCATACAGGATCTAACTCAACTTAAGCGCGGCGTCTGACTCTACAGGCAACTGAGCACAATCCTGAACGACTGGTGAAGCAGAAGGATCCTACTTGCTGCGCTGGGTGTACCAATGTTGCTGGTACTCACTCGTCCAGGACATGAGCGTCAGAAACTTTAAAAGTCCGCACGACGGAAAGCGTGCTCGCCCACACTACACCTGGGTTTATGATCTCAGGCGAGAGGGGTTTATGACGGCCCACTAGCGTCAAAACCGAGAGTTACCATTATCACGAGATAATTGAAATTATCACGTGTTCTGTGTCATTTACAGAGATACCGGTAATTCGCAGTGTTAATTAATAATTATCAGTATTTGCCATGCTTTCCTAGCGCCAAAACTTGATAATTACTAATATCATGAGATAATTACAATTATCAAAAGGTAATTACAATTATCAAGCGATAATTACAATTATCAAGCGATAATTACAATTATCACTGAAAATTATAAATATCAAGATGAGCATGCGCGGCCCGATGCGCGATGCGCATGCGCGGCAGCGGCAGCGGCACTGTTCCCAGCCTGGTCTGGGTTTTGGCCCTAGTAAAGCGTGGCCAAAACTGAAAATTAGTAATTAACACTGTGAATTACCGGTATCTCTGTGAATTACACGGAACACGTGTTAATTACAATTATCACCGATACATGTAAGTTTTGCAGGTTTTGACGCTAGTAAGCCGCCTTACCAGAATTAAGCATGATCACGTGAAAATTATAATTATCAAGTGATAATTTTAATTATTATGTGATAATTACAATTTTCAGTTTTGGCGTATTTCCAGGCGGATTGATAGAGCCAAAACTGAAAATTAAACATGATCACACGAACATATTGTGTAATTTTCAATGATAATTGTAATTATCTCTTGACAATTGTAATTATCCCATGATATTTGTAATTATCACAAGATAATTGTAATTATCAGGTTTTGGCGCTAGTAGGCCGCCATAAGGGTTGGTTGTACAGTATGTGGGGAAGGGAGCAGAAGCATGGCTGGGGATAAATGTGTAAACACTGCCTCCATAACCCCGCGCACCTCAGGCATTAATTAGCAACAGTTGAAACGGAATATGCCGGGAGGAGTGGAAAAACACAGTAACGTGGTCAAGAAGAAGAAGAAGAAGAAGAAGAAGAAGAAGAAGAAGAAGAAGAAGAAAGAAGAAGAAGGAAGAAGAAGAAAGAAAGAAGAAGGAAGAAGAAGGAAGAAAGAATAAGGAAGAAGATGTTATAAGCGTTTATAAAAGAGTTGGTAAAAATTGTCCACTGCAACGCGATTCTTTCAGTTTTTGTACGATAAAAGTGTATCAAGAGTACCCATAGTGATCGAGGGAGAAATAAAGAAGGAACTTTATATAACGGCTGTACAGCAGGTGTGAAGATAGGGATGATGGCTTTGAGTTGGAGAGACAGCTTATGCCATAAACTTCAAGACTGAAAGAGATGGGGATCCTAAAGTTCTTCCTCTTTTAAAAAAACAACAACTCCTCCTTCACAGTGATGGGAAGGGGAGGGGAGAGGGTAGGAGGGGGGGAAGGGAGAAGGCATAAAGATTTCCACTGCCTATCTCTCCTGGGGGGATGTGTTTAGTTTTGGATCTGGCCAGGGCAGATAAAGCCTGTGAATCTTCACGCCACCCGCCCGTTTCTGTAGCAACGGGCCACGCTGATCCTACGAGATCAAGCCCAGGTCACACACCCAGAGTATCTGAGGAGACCGAACTGTTGGCGAGAGCCTAAAGTGACTACTACTGTGCATGAATGTAGGGCCAGTTACTACTCCTTGTACATAATATTTACCTGGTGACATCAACTAAACAGTTTTAGTTTAAACAAAATGTTCACGAGACGAGCAAACAAAACAGTAAGGGAACACAAAACCAAAGCATTTCTCATTGGTGTCGTACAGACTATCGTAAGTCAATAAGTGCACTTTTACACTAATTGAAAAACAACATAAAATATAACTACAATACCGTAGTAAATGGCCATTTGGTCATAATGCCAGGTGCCGGGGAAGATGTTGATTTCTCCAATTCCGTGCAAACATTGTAAACTGGTAATGCATACAGCCAATAAATAATATATCCGGAGTTTCTTATCACCCTCTACCCACCCACCCCTTCTCTCTCTCCTCCTCCCACATACAATGCATCTGTCGCCTTACAAGGATTCAAGCACAGTTGGCAGCTTCAAGGCTATAAGGCATGCCTGCCTTGTTCTCTGATTATCCCTGTCGCCCTGAGTTCACATAGGCCAAATCAAGACCGCTGAATAGGCCTACGAATACGATACTTAAGTGGTGTACATCATCGTCATGATCATCTGGGCGACAGTGTTTCTGTGTGCATAATGCTTTTTTTTTTTAAGAAACATTGTATACCTTACGTAACTCAAGTTTAAATGTCTATACCTTATTTTAGCAATGTTTAATGCCTGTCATATTTATCAGTACAACTTATGTTAATCTGATGAATAAAATTTGATACAACAACAACAAAAAGCCTGTCATAAATCCTTGTATATAATAAGTAATGAAGATTTGTTGAATTGAGTTGAATCATCCTCCTCCACCTCATCATCATCATCATCATCATCATCATCATCATCATCATCATCATCATCATCATCACTTTATACTTGTTCCTTCCCCTGTCCCTGTGAATTGCAAATGTAACAACTGCAATGCTGATCATATCTGATGACGTCGGAATAAGGCGGACACGGTGAGAAGGGCAACAAAAATGAGCACATCCACCAGCACCTTGAGCAGCACTTAAGCTGGAACAGATTCCAGAACAACGATAGAATAAAATATAAAAACATCCCGATGAGCATGTCTTTGCAGGTTAGAGCTGAGCGCTATAAAAGGTGAATGTTATAGTGTGCAAGGCTGATGTAATCAATGTTGGAGAAGTTGTAGGTGGGACGTCCGTAAAGCCTAAAAGGCCAGAGAGCTACTGTATGCATTTGAAGCTATTAATGATGTCGACGATACTCATTTCACGTTTGAGGCTGTTTTCATCTCCAGCCAGTTCAAACATTTTCCTCTTCAGTATGCAAAGAGCAGGTAACAAGCGTGAAGAATATTTCACAGGGTCATTCGCGCCCTAAACCCAAATACATACATACACATACATACACACACATACATACATATACAAACTTTCTCTCTCTCGCTCAACACATACACACCCACCCACCCACACACCCACCCACCCGCTTTCTTTCTCCCTTCCCACACACAAATATTATTCCTAGTTTCGAGTGCAATTCCGTTCACTCATAGGCACAACAAAATGTACGCATAGGCTTACTTATTATTAGTTGAGTACTAGGTCATTCTCCAAAACACACGAATTGACAAACACACTTACACACAATCACGCAACTCTTCTCCCTCTCCTCCCCCCCTCTCTCTCTCAATCCATTTCTCTCACTCCCCCCTCTTCTCTCTCCCTATCTCATACAAAGGTGCATCAAGTAGTTGTTGATGTGGGTGGCTCACAGATGAAGGTGGTTGGTTGTCAGGAACAAACGCTACAAACTTCAAAGCGGCTTCTCCATCCCGTTTTAGCTCCTGGCCAGATCATCGTGGACTCTCTACTCCTCTCAGGTTGTTCCTTTTAATATTATTTAGCGCGATTACCAGCAGCTCAAATCGGCTGCCCAGAAGAAGCAGGCAACACAAATCCACCGCTGAAAATGATTTTGTTCTATAGCGTGTTGTTTGTAGATTATAGTCACACGACACTTTCGCATATAGGTGACTACTGGACCGATTTATACTGACACCAGCGGGCCAGTTGTTGGTAAAGGGGAAAATAATATGATCACACGTTGACCAATCCGGGATTCGAACCAGCGACCTTTCGGTTACTAGCAAGACGCTCTTACCAACTGAGCTACCCGGCCCCTCAAATAGCGTATAGGCCACAGTTTTCATGTTCTTATAGCGTATAGGGCACAGTTTTCATGTTCTATAGAGCATAGGGCACAGTTTTCATGTTCTATAGCGTATATGCCACAGTTTTCATGTTCTTATAGCGTATAGGGCACAGTTTTCATGTTCTATAGAGTATAGGGCACAGTTTTCATGTTCTATAGAGTATAGGGCACAGTTTTCATGTTCTATAGAGTATAGGGCACAGTTTTCATGTTCTATAGCGTATAGGGCACAGTTTTCATGTTCTTATAGCGTATAGGCCACAGTTTCATGTTCTTATAGCGTATAGGGCACAGTTTTCATGTTCTTATAGCGTATAGGGCACAGTTTTCATGTTCTATATCGTATAGGCCACAGTTTCATGTTCTATAGCGTATAGGCCACAGTTTCATGTTCTTATAGCGTATAGGCCACAGTTTCATGTTCTATAGCGTATAGGCCACAGTTTTCATGTTCTATAGCGTATAGGCCACAGTTTCATGTTCTATAGCGTATAGGCCACAGTTTCAACAAAACAGGCGGCGACCTTGACTGAGGTCTGTCAGCCACAGGATGCGTTTAAGGCGTAGGCACTCATCAGCCCCTGACATTCAGATTGGGGTCAGCGTCGCTTTCGGGCTGCCTGTTTATATAGATAAACTTAATAGTAACTCGATAGCGGCCAAGTCTCCTTACAGACGAATGTCGCCTCAAGCCATTGCTAAAACTAAAGGCTTGGGATCTAGGCTAGTTTGCTGAAGACAAAGTCAGACCCATTTCTCCCTATAGCCAACCCTTATACAATAAACTGCTCTTGTATAGTGCGCTTACCAGCTCAAAGAGCTGCTTTAGGCGCTAGTCCTGGAGCTCCAGCATGTATAAAATAGTAGTTTTGTTTCTTAGTCAGGGTCGAACCTACGTTGCCCAAAACGTTCACTTGACCACGTTCAAGGTCCACTGAGCTACCCGGGCCTGGCGGCACCCCGCTTCTATAAAAAGCTTAGTTAGTACAAGAAAGTTATTGTCAGACTTCTATAAGAAGCTTGCTTAGAACAGCCGATCAGCGTTCTTTTTTATATCAAGCTCCCGTCAAAAGGGATTCATTACCTTTTTCACTCCATCAGAAACAGTCTGTATCATCTTTCAAAACTGCCATCAAAACCCATTTGTTTCTCCGGTAGTGGTTATCTTGGTCTCACTTGCGCTGACCGGCTTGCACAGCGTCTACAGACCTACCACAGTGTGTTGTTTGTGTGTGTGTGGGGGGAGGGGGGTATGTAAGGGTAAAGTATTTCTTCCTCCAACATAATTATGTATATAATTGGACATCTCTTGTTTCACCATTTTTCTATATACATGTACCATTTTCTACTTTATGTGTGGATGTGTGAGAATGCGCCTTGACTCACTCTTTTTTGTGTGAGATATGTGCGCTATGTAAATCTATGTATTATTATTATTATTATTATTATTATTATTATTATTATTAGTAGTAGTAGTAGTAGTAGTAGTAGTAGTAGTAGTAGTAGTAGTAGTAGTAGTAGTAGTAGTAGTAGATTACAAGAAAGTTACTGCTTTTATAACACACTTATCCTCAAGGTAGAGAAACGTCGCTATTCAAAGCACTGAAGTTAGGATCGAAGCCTTAAAAAGAGTACACACATGCACACTTACTGCAAAGCCTCTTGCGCTGTGCAACATCACTGACCACTCAGTGAATAGCGACAAACACCGCTAGATTGTCACGCAGGGCCTACAGTTATAGTTAAGAGAACAGAACACGTTGTCTGTTATGGGGCATGTGGTCTTTGATAATAATAATATATATCCAACAGGGCTGAGGCAGTCTTTGACGTTCAGCGTGGTTTAGTTGGCGTGTTTGGGGGCCTACCCCGTTTCCTACCCGCTATCTGCAATAATGGGGATAAAAGCCGACAAGGGGAGTCCGTGGACTCACACACTGCTCTTGCACGTGAACCTCCCGAAAGACTCAAAAGCATGCGTGATAAAACTCACAAACGGCGGAAAATAAAACGCTTTGTTTGGCCCCAGCTGAGACCTTTGAGCATAAAGACCGACACAGCATGCAGTGCGCCATGGCAGTACGCGTGAAGCGAACTTTGAGGTTTGAACGCTTGTGGTCAATATGTTTGTTTGTTGTTTTGTTCTCTTTGAAGTAGGTGGTCGTCTTTGAAGTTTCTGCAGTTATGTGTAGTTGGTTTTTTTTTTTTGGGGGGTGGGTGGGGGGTGAGGGTGAAGGGAATTATATTCAAAATACTGAGTATACAATCCACGCAGAGTTTGGTTGGTGAGTTTTGAGCACCTGTGTGTGCAGAATTCAGAATCAAAGAAAAAAAGCAGCGCGCTCCTGTATAAGGCGCTGAGAGAAAAGGAAGAAAGGAAAAAAAAGGAAACAAGAGACAGAGGATGATGGGTACCGGAGGACAGGGGGGGGGGGGGGGGGGCGGGTGATCGTAGTATAGAGGGTCACAAGAAGAATTTCGGGGTTGGTAGTGTGTGTGCTAGTTCGGAATGCGGAGAGAGATAGAAGCGGCCATAGCCTTTCTTTTGCTGTGTAGTCCGCTAACGGTAAACGCCGAACTGTTGCTGTCCTCAGCGAGATAGCGCGCCGTTTGAAAGGGAAGACGGAAAGAAAAGAGGACACATTAGTGCAACATATTAACAACCGCTACCTTCACCTTACGACAAGCATGTGGCGAAAACGAAGAGTATACTTTATATTAGCAAGCCTTGGTTCAGTATAAAGAAACGTAGTCACACTGCTTATCCATTACCTTCTGTTTGTACTAAACGTTGCTACATATTATATTTCAAAATAATGTGTTTACACCATTGATCTGTACACAGACCTAGGAATGGATCCGTGATATTTATTCCACTAAAGTTACCTACGTAATTGTCAAGTGACAGTGCAAAAATTGACACATTAACATGTATGTCAAAATACATGACACTTTGACAGACGTAAATTTAAGGAGACTTACAATGTATCAGTTTAACACAAAACGGACTGCATGCTTAGATAATAAAGTATAACATAACATTTCTGATGTGATATATAGCGTCTTGGTATACGCGCATGGAATGTCAGCTCTATACAGTTTTAAAAAAAAAGTAAATCTACCATTTACCAAGCTACCAAGGTACAGGTTGGGAGTCCTCGTCAGTTGACTTGTGACTTGTGACGTGACTTACCACGCTACCAAAACTTACAAAACTAGAGTAGACCAATATATTGTACATCTGGCTAAAATTGTACACGATAACGACTTTGCTGCGGAGGATACTTTCATAAAATATTATCTCCATCACAGAAAACGTGCAAAAGGCTTAACGACCTTAAATGCCTCTGCGCATTCCGCCCTAATGGACTGCTCTTTCATAATTGACTTAATACTTACCCATCTCCTAGATTTATACTCCGTCCCTATACCTGTACTATAAACCACAAGGTACATAATTATGTCTACATAATGTCTAAGACACTTAAGTACACACACACACACACGCACACTTAAGTAACATGTATCAGTTGCGAAAGTTAGAAGTGCAAGAACCCAATAATTCATGCTGTCCGAAACAAAATACTCAAGCCCTTAAATATCAGGTGAGCTGTTTTCTATGAACAAATGTTTTCTACTTCTTCACCATCGTGGATCGTTATAAAGTAACTGACTGTTAAAACGATACTTGTTTTTTTTTCTCCTCCTCCTCCTTCTTAGGCATCGTCGTGGAGTTATAAAACAACTGAAAAGTAAGCATTATTTTAGGGTGTTTTAAGTTCTGGACTGAACAGGTTACGTGTAAAACAAATTGTTAGGTATTACCTATTACAAGTATTAGTCTGCTTTTGAGACTATATTTATTTAATGGTTCTTCTATAGCCAATTCCCAGCTCAAGGCGCTGGCCGATACAGGATCTAACACACGTTGCTTGATGCGCCCACTATAATAAAATCCAAATTCTGATAGTTAATATTTGCACTAGTATCGTCCAGATCCCAAACACGTAACATCACTATTGTCAAAATCTCAAATGCAAATAGATTGCACCCTGGAAACAGCCTTCAAGCCTCTGATTAAGTTAACTACTTATATCTTAAATACTCAGAATTACAATTTAACTAATTGATAACGGCAATAAAATTCTGTAACTGAAATGTTAAAACACCAATAAGTGTAATTGAGAACTATTGTCATATGATATATATATAGAACCTCACTGGTCCAGCCTTGTGAATTAATTCCCATCACTAACACATTTGACAGACCACTATTCAATCAATATTATCATCTCTTACTGAATTTAGCCCTTGACTCTGTCCTCCATACAGATTTACATTCCATCATTTGAAGTTTGGTAACATCACTGATTTGTTCACAAGCTATCATTATCGAGGCCCCGACTATGTTGCCACACTACTAGGGCCACCAACAGTAGCCCAAAGGCTGTTGGAAAACTAAGCTACTGATTTTGAAAGATCGGACTATGGTACACCACTCCTGCATTAATTGATTAAACCACCGATTTAGTCATTGCTACAACTTTAGTGGTTACCTTTTTGTCTGTATGGGTGGTGTGCTAGTAAATGGCACTGCAATGCAACTGCCATGCTAAAGAACAAAACTACCAGATATGTCCAATGCGTACAATGATGTCTCCAGAACTACAAAGGAAGTCAATGTATTATTAACAATCACTACTATCGATGACGATGATGGTGATGATGGGGATGGTGATGGTGAGGATGATAATGATAGTTTAGATGGATGGTCGTTAGGTGCTTTAAGACAGCAGGTGGTAGTGATTGGTAATTAAGATGCATCTTGGTGTTTGTGTATAATAATAGTTCCAAAGGTTCATTAACCCATAGTTCCAATGGTTCATTAACCCATAGTTCAAATGGTTCATTAACCCATAGTTCAAATGGTTCATTAACCCATAGTTCAAATGGTTCATTAACCCATAGTTCCAATGGTTCATTAACCCAACCTAAGGCGTCATTATGCCGCCATCTCCTGCAACAGCATCTTCAAAGGATGGGTAATATTAACTGTCTCCAATCTCGAGTTCCTGCCTATACTAATTATCATATATATTATACATATATATCTCTTAAGAAGCCTTAGGCCTAGGGATGTTGCTTGATTCTTCACTTTTTACAATGACAGCGGTTTAAAAAAAATTGAATAAGAAGCAGTTGTTTATAGAAGTGAGCGAGATGGAAATTGAGAGTAAATAGCAAAGTTGGTTTTTAATAAATTGTCGCTAATAGTACATATATAGTATAGTATTACTATAGTATAGTATAGTATAGTATAGTATAGTATAGTATAGTATAGTATAGTATAATTTATTTAATTTAACGTCTATTCACATCAGTGATATTAAAAAAAAAAAGGTAGTCCCATAGCCTTGTGGCCGTAGGGAAGCGTGATGTTGGAGATCACACTTATCTTGGGCCAGCGTAATAATGGTGATGCCCATCTCTCTCCCTCGCTGCTTTACCTTCCCCACCCTTAAGAGAGTAGGTACTCAGTCACAGTTGAGTCAACTGGGGGCGTTGTTATTTGTCGCTTCACATTTTGCGATCACCCATCCAAGTGCTAACCGCACTGGACGGTGCTTAACTTGCGACACAGTAGCGAGTGCAAAAAAATATGTGATATTAGATAACATTAAATTAGAAACAGATTAACTTAAAATTTAAAGAAAGGAGTTAATATGAACAAAAATTAATATAACGACATAATTATATAAAATAAATCTATTGTTATTGCTTGTTTATGATGTATGAATGGATAAGAAAGCAAGATGACAACATATATGCTTATTTCAATCATCGCGGAGAATGTATTTTAAAATATATTAATTGCGAAATACTTACAGATTAAGCTATGAATAAAAAATTTGTAATGATAAATATAACTATTTAACCTAATTCTTCGAGCATAAGCTGTTCTGATGAAACCTCTGTTGTGACGACACGAGTTTTCAGATGGTAGGGAGAGATACACTTTTTACGAAGTTACACTTCTCCGTATATCTGCTGTACATAGAATAGCGTGACCGATTTACTTTTGCGTATGAAAGTGCAGTTTCGTAGAGTCCGTGCGATTCGTAGAAGACAGGGAGTCGGCCAATTTCGAATAGGGGTACGCGTAATAAAGAACGTGCATACTGACGAGAGCTCGACTGTTTTGCTTGTGGCCGGCGCAGATTTTGAAGGGCAGAGTGGTTTGAGATGCTATTGCGTGAGGAAGGAATTCTAACGAGGCAGCAACCCTGTGACAGAGGTCATCGTAGTGTAGGGTACTGTTGGAAGGGTGTGTGTATTGTTTTATAGCCACCCAAGGTCTTATGCCCTCGTCGGGATAAGGATGTTTAGAATTCGAAGGAAGATGGTAACTGCCATTCGCCAGTGAGTGTAGAGTTCCATACTTAAGGTGCGTGTGGTTCTCGATTGAACACCCACCAAGACTTAGTGTCTGTAGCAGAGCTAAGGTGTCCTCATCCTCAGAATAAATGTTATTTGGACAGTGAAATAACGTGCAAGAGCAAGAGAAAGAGACTCTCAAAAGACTAATCCATTGTGTTGTGACAGTGTTGTGACAGTGTTGTGTCGTGTTGTGGTGTTGGGGTAAAGGGCGTCACAAGCCGAGGCCTGTAAGGTAAGCAAACCCTGTCGTTCAATTCTCTAGTGGCGCGCTCCGAGTACTGCGTACGTGTATGAGTGGTAATGAGTGTGGGGAAGGGGATGTATTTTAGGATGTGTAATGAATTTCGTTGATTTTATATGATTTTCTTATGATTTTCTTATTGTATATGTAATGGGGGAAATGTCGTTGCTGTTGTTGTTATGGAAGTGGGTCAAAGGCGACGATGGGGAATATAGAGAGGGAGAGAGAGAGAGTGAGGGTGTATGTAGGGAGAGAGCGATAGAATGTAGTATACTGAAGAAAGATGGGGTGATGATTATGGAGGAAGCATGTTTACAGTATGGATGAAGGGAGGTAATCGTGATGTGCTATAATTGTTGGGGGTGACGGTGGTGATGAAGGGGGGCGGAATGAATCAGGACTGTAAGATGGTAGTGTGGTTGCGATAATTATGTATATTTATATAAACATTGGTGTGTAAAGAAGATGCGAATTATTTAGCATCAAAGGGTGATTTATATTATTGAAATGTGTGTATAGTATCTTGTATTATTATTATGATATTCATAACTATACAGGTCAAGATGGCGGACGGAGGACGGCGTGTTATGTTATATTATATAGTATTTATTGTTCGGTGGGCATATTGTTAAGACTATGTATATGTCAACAGGTGTGGGCTGATGATGATTATTACATCTACGTGTTTATTTCTGCGCATTATTTCCACGCTGTTGCCTTTGATGTTACCTGTTGTGCTGTACTGATGTTGATGTTGTTGCCGCTGACTGGGTCCTAACCAACCTGGGATGTACCTTTGCCTCTACAACAGAGTAGTGTTGTGGTGATTTCTTACACTGCTGCAGGTTTTGCCTATGTATCGAGGCAACACATTTCCAGGAGGTTTTCATACCTAATTCATGCACACACAGACTCACATTACACGCACCTAAAAACATATCCATTTAATTAGAAGAATCATCCACTTTGTGAAAGAGACTGTTAGCTCTCTGAGCTACTTAACAAGAACATTGAGACATTACTTCTGTGCCACAGCTTTGTCTAGCTAATAGTTTATGATTCAACGCCATTGCTTATTATTTGAAGACTTGCATTTTGAATTGATTTGTTGATTTTGATTTTGCTGTATACACTTTGTAAAGAAACTGTTGTTGTTTAGTTCTATTTGGGGTTTGTTGCAAGGGGAGGTAATTGTTAGTTAGTATTGGGACGGGGGTCTATTTAGGGGTTGAGGGGAGGTTAGTTCCCATTTTGTCCTGTGTTTGCTTGTTGATTGTTGAATAAAAGAGTGTGTGTTTGTACTCTGGCATTTTGTGTTAGTTTATTTTGTTTGAGTTTTATTCTTTCACTCGCTTTATGAGCTGACGTCACTGAACCCGCTCGGGGGACGTGACATTTTTGGTGTCAGAAGTGGGATTAACTCATTTTTTTTTTGTTAGGGTATTGCCAGAGGTGTATGTTGTGTGTTTGAGTTGTTGTGTGAAAGGGTACGCAGCGGGCGGTTGGCGGGAGTGTGGGTGTATTGCACTAGGGAACACACTCGGAGTGCAGCATTAACGGGGAATTGAGTTGCAGGGTTCACTTGCTCGCCTTCAGGGGTACGACGGTGAACGATTCCTCGGCTCCTGTGACTGTTGTGTTGCGTATTCATTCTGTTAGGTGTTTGTATTAGTTAAGTGTTATTTGTTTTGTGTATACTAACATCTGTTCTTCCCTTCATTTCTGACATGGCTACGCGGGATGCTCGAGCCGCGATGCGCCGCGACGCTAGGACTCGTAAGGAGGAGGCCGAGCAGGAGGAGCAGGACTTCCGTGATGACGGCTCTGTGACAGGGTTGTTGGAGGAACCTTACGCAGTGAGTACTCAGACCACTATGCCTAAGATGTATGCCAAATCGCCCGGTGCACAGAGCAAAGTCGAGGTCGCGCTCGGTGATAGCGAGAGATTTAGACAGATTGGGGAAAGTCTGGGTTTCCGAGACGGAGCGCTAGCGCACTATGTGGTCAGTGAGATGAGAAGGGAGGAAGAACGGAGAGAGAAGGAGGAAGAGAAGAGGGAAAGAATGAGGAGGGAAGCAGCAGAGAGGTTAGTTAGGGAGGAAGAAAAGAAAGAAAGAGAAGATGAGCGTCGACGTCTAGAAGCTAGATTGGAAGCTAGATTAGAGGCTGAGAGGGAAGACCGACGTCGGTTGGAGCAGAGGATAGAGAATGAGAAGCGAGAAGAGAGAGAGGCTAAGGAAGAGGAAAGGAGGATGTTTGAGATGAGGCTAGAGGAGGAACGTAGAGCCAGAGATGAAGACCGAGCTGATCAGAGGGAGAATAGGGCTAGAGATAGAGGGGCAGCATACTCAGTCAAACTGAAACCCTTGGAGGAGAGGGAGGATGTGGAGGCCTACCTCCAGATGTTCGAACGGGTGGCAGAGATTCAGGGTTGGAGGAGGGAGGTATGGGCGGTTAGGCTAGCGCCTTTGTTACAAGGGGAAGCCCGAGATACGTACCTTCGTCTAACGCCTGAGCAAGCCCAGGATTTCGACATTGTGAGGAATGCGCTGTTGAAACGCTTCAGGAAGGACGCCGACTACTATCGTAGGCAGTTTCGAGAGGCCAAGAAGGAAGCTGCAGAGACGTTTCCTCAGCTAGTAGTAAGGCTAGGGTCGTTGGTGAAGAAGTGGTTTTCGCTCGCCGGCAAAGACATCACCGACGTAGAGCAGGTACTAGACACCTTCATTGGAGAGCAGCTTTTCTCCATCATGACTACCGAGCTAGAGATTTACGTGAGGGAGAATTTACCGACGACTAGCCATGCCGCAGCAGAGTTGGCGCAGCGTGTGGTAGATGCCAAGCGGGCAGCATCAGCACCGGCACCCGTACTACCCAGTCAGAGACGCAGTTTTCCCAGACGACCGGAGGCTCCTCAGCAACCTAGCAACCGGGGGAGTCAGGGTCAGAAGGTAGGGAGGACAGAAGGGGGTAGTGGGGTACGTCGTTGCTACCGATGTGGGTCGGAAAAGCATGTGGTCAGGGACTGCAAGGTAAAACCTCAGACAGTAGGCCAGGTTACAGTGGGACGGACTATTTCCACGGAGACCGCACCTCGGGCTAGCGTGTGTGCAATCAAACCTTATGATCCATGGGGCCAAGGTAGGGCGAACGGGCAGGACGTTCGGGTATTGAGAGATACGGGGGCGGAGATAGGGGCAGTCGCGAGCAGGTTAGTCAAACCAGCTGATTTGACGGGTCGGACTGTCGAGATTTGCTTGGCGAATCGATCGAACGTGGGTCTGCTACCTACAGCTTGGGTGGAGTTGGATTGTGCGCTGGTCAGGGGGAGAGTAGAGCTGGTGGTTTTCGAGGACGGGCCCGATATCATCCTGGGTAACTGGGTAACGTTTGATAGCGGGGAAAAGAGCCCTGTTTCCTTGTTCGGAGGTGAGTGCGCGATGGCTGCAGCAGTGCAGACTCGGGCGCAGGTGAAGGCCGAAAAGAGGAGGGAGGTACCCTTAGCAGTGGTCGAACCATCCCAGATCTCTGTTAGCACCCCAGAGTTGATCAGGATGCAAGAGACCGACGAGACGCTCGCGAAGGCGAGAACGTTGGCACAGAGTGGTGGGGCGATAGCGTCAGGTAGGGCGTCAGCTGAGTTTCGCAAGAAGAAGGGGGTGTTGTACCGGGTACACACGAAGAGAGGTAGCCAGGTCACGCAACTGGTAGTCCCGAAACAGTTGAGAGGGGGGATCCTTCAGTTGGCTCATGATCCACCCATGGCTGGGCATTTGGGAGGGAAACGTACCAGGGAGCGGATCTGGGGAACATTCTATTGGCCGGGAATGTGTGCCGAAGTACGGAGGTATTGCGCCAGTTGTCCAGAATGTCAGAAGGTAGTACCGAGGGGACGGGTGAGGAAGGTACCACTACAGCAACTTCCGCTGGTGGACGAGCCATTTCAGAGGGTGGCGGTAGACATTGTGGGACCCATCAAACCCAAGTCAGATCGGGGTAACATGTACATCCTAGTGGTAGTAGACTATGCCACACGCTATCCCGAGGCCATACCGCTCAAGGGCATAGAGGCAGAGAGGGTGGCAGAAGCGCTGTGGGAGATTTGGTCGAGGGTGGGCGTTCCTAGGGAAATTTTGACAGATCAAGGGACGCAATTCATGTCTGAAGTCATGCGGGAGATGAACAGACTACTGTCGATCCATGGGAAAGCTACCACACCGTATCATCCACAGTGCAACGGACTGGTTGAGCGATTCAACGGGACGCTAGTGTCCATGCTCAAGAAGTTAGCCACAGAACAACCTACAGCGTGGGACCGCTACATTCCAGCGCTACTATTTGCATACCGAGAAGTAGCACAGGAGTCTACAGGGTTCTCTCCCTTCGAGCTCCTATATGGAAAGACCGTGCGGGGACCGATGGCTGTATTGCGAGACCTCTGGACCAAGGAAATACAAGAGGAGGAGGTGAAATTGAGTAGCCAGTACGTGGTGGATTTGCGTAATCGCATCGAGGAAACCTGTAAGTTGGCACAAGGAAACCTCAGAACCGCGTCAGCCAAGCAGAAGCGGCACTTCGATAAGAAGGCGAAACGGCGTTTGTTCAACGCAGGGGATCAAGTGTTGCTGCTGTTACCAGAAAAACACAACAAGCTGCAACTAGCATGGCGAGGACCGTACGAGGTGATCGAACGTGTGGGAGAGTGCGACTACCGGATCAGGATGCGTGGGAAAAGTAAACTATACCACGCCAATCTCCTGAAGAAATTTCATACCAGAGCGACGGTGGCCACGATCGTTGTAGACGACGAGGGAGTAGAGGAGGAGGAAACTATGCCGGTGTTTGGGGATATTCCCGTAATCACCTTGACAGCATCAGAGACGCCCCGCGACGTGAAGATGGACGACAACTGCCCAGAAATACGGGAAGAATTGCAGGAGCTGGTGTGGCAGTTTGAGGATATCCTAACCGACTTGCCGCTACGCACTACTCTGGACGTGTGCGAAATACGTGTGGACGGCGACATTCCAGTGAGGACGCGGCAGTACCCACTTCCCCATTCGCATCACGAGACCATCAAGAAGGAAGTGGAAGCGATGCTAGCGATGGGCGTCATTGAGAGGGCCAGTTCGCCATACAGCTCGCCCATCGTATTAGTAAAGAAGAAGGAGGGCACGATGCGTTTCTGCGTTGATTTCCGGAAGTTAAACAAGCACGTCGTATTCGATGCGGAACCATTGCCGAACATCGACTACTTGTTTTCCAAACTGTCAGGGGCCAAGTATCTCACCAAGATCGACTTGACCAAAGGTTACTGGCAAGTGCCTATGAACAAGGGAGATAAAGCGAAGACGGCATTTACAACGCCAGAGGGACAATTTCAGTGGACCGTAATGCCATTTGGGCTGAAGACGGCGGGAGCAGTCTTTTCTCGCATGATGCGGAAGTTATTAGCACCCCTGGGAATGTCGGAGATCGACAATTTTGTTGACGACTTGTTGGTAGCCACCATTACCAAGCAGAGACACCTGGAATGCTTGGCACGTCTTTTCCTTAGGTTGCGTGAGGTGCAGCTATCCGCCAAACCGTCAAAGTGTTACCTGGGTTTCCGAAGAGTAGAGTATCTTGGGCACGTGGTTGGACAGGGAGAAATTCGTCCTGAGGTGTCAAAGATGGAGAGAATCCGAGATGCACCACGACCAACGACCAAGCGGCAAGTGCGCTCATTTTTGGGTGTAGCCGGATACTACAGGCGGTTCGTACCCAACTTTTCAGCGATTGCTTCACCACTACACGATCTGACCAAGGGAGGCAAGCCAGGGGCGGTACAATGGACCGAAGCATGCGAAGCTGCATTTTGCACACTGAAGGAGAAGCTGTGCTCTGACCCTGTGTGCTGTCTGCCGGACTTCACCCTACCGTTTGTGCTACAGACAGATGCGTCGGAGGATGGAGTAGGGGCCATTTTGAGCCAGGACAGGGGACAGGGATTACAGCCTATTGCGTGTGCAAGCAAGAAACTGTCGAAACCCGAGAGAAACTATTCGACCATTGAGAGGGAGTGTCTAGCGTTGGTGTGGGGTGTGCAGAAATTCAGTCAATATCTGTACGGACGTACTTTCGTAGTGCAGACTGACCATATGCCACTGCAGTACCTACAGCAAGTGAAGAACACCAACAGCCGACTGATGAGATGGGCACTTCAGCTGCAACCCTTCTCAATGTCTGTGGAGCACATTTCTGGGAAGGACAACGTTCCAGCAGATTTCCTCAGCAGAAACGCTCAGTAGGTAGCATAGGGGGTATTGAAAATTCGCGTCGTAGTTAAGGTTCTTCAAGGTGTTAAGAACTGGGGGGGGGGTTGTGTGACGACACGAGTTTTCAGATGGTAGGGAGAGATACACTTTTTACGAAGTTACACTTCTCCGTATATCTGCTGTACATAGAATAGCGTGACCGATTTACTTTTGCGTATGAAAGTGCAGTTTCGTAGAGTCCGTGCGATTCGTAGAAGACAGGGAGTCGGCCAATTTCGAATAGGGGTACGCGTAATAAAGAACGTGCATACTGACGAGAGCTCGACTGTTTTGCTTGTGGCCGGCGCAGATTTTGAAGGGCAGAGTGGTTTGAGATGCTATTGCGTGAGGAAGGAATTCTAACGAGGCAGCAACCCTGTGACAGAGGTCATCGTAGTGTAGGGTACTGTTGGAAGGGTGTGTGTATTGTTTTATAGCCACCCAAGGTCTTATGCCCTCGTCGGGATAAGGATGTTTAGAATTCGAAGGAAGATGGTAACTGCCATTCGCCAGTGAGTGTAGAGTTCCATACTTAAGGTGCGTGTGGTTCTCGATTGAACACCCACCAAGACTTAGTGTCTGTAGCAGAGCTAAGGTGTCCTCATCCTCAGAATAAATGTTATTTGGACAGTGAAATAACGTGCAAGAGCAAGAGAAAGAGACTCTCAAAAGACTAATCCATTGTGTTGTGACAGTGTTGTGACAGTGTTGTGTCGTGTTGTGGTGTTGGGGTAAAGGGCGTCACAAGCCGAGGCCTGTAAGGTAAGCAAACCCTGTCGTTCAATTCTCTAGTGGCGCGCTCCGAGTACTGCGTACGTGTATGAGTGGTAATGAGTGTGGGGAAGGGGATGTATTTTAGGATGTGTAATGAATTTCGTTGATTTTATATGATTTTCTTATGATTTTCTTATTGTATATGTAATGGGGGAAATGTCGTTGCTGTTGTTGTTATGGAAGTGGGTCAAAGGCGACGATGGGGAATATAGAGAGGGAGAGAGAGAGAGTGAGGGTGTATGTAGGGAGAGAGCGATAGAATGTAGTATACTGAAGAAAGATGGGGTGATGATTATGGAGGAAGCATGTTTACAGTATGGATGAAGGGAGGTAATCGTGATGTGCTATAATTGTTGGGGGTGACGGTGGTGATGAAGGGGGGCGGAATGAATCAGGACTGTAAGATGGTAGTGTGGTTGCGATAATTATGTATATTTATATAAACATTGGTGTGTAAAGAAGATGCGAATTATTTAGCATCAAAGGGTGATTTATATTATTGAAATGTGTGTATAGTATCTTGTATTATTATTATGATATTCATAACTATACAGGTCAAGATGGCGGACGGAGGACGGCGTGTTATGTTATATTATATAGTATTTATTGTTCGGTGGGCATATTGTTAAGACTATGTATATGTCAACAGGTGTGGGCTGATGATGATTATTACATCTACGTGTTTATTTCTGCGCATTATTTCCACGCTGTTGCCTTTGATGTTACCTGTTGTGCTGTACTGATGTTGATGTTGTTGCCGCTGACTGGGTCCTAACCAACCTGGGATGTACCTTTGCCTCTACAACAGAGTAGTGTTGTGGTGATTTCTTACACTGCTGCAGGTTTTGCCTATGTATCGAGGCAACACATTTCCAGGAGGTTTTCATACCTAATTCATGCACACACAGACTCACATTACACGCACCTAAAAACATATCCATTTAATTAGAAGAATCATCCACTTTGTGAAAGAGACTGTTAGCTCTCTGAGCTACTTAACAAGAACATTGAGACATTACTTCTGTGCCACAGCTTTGTCTAGCTAATAGTTTATGATTCAACGCCATTGCTTATTATTTGAAGACTTGCATTTTGAATTGATTTGTTGATTTTGATTTTGCTGTATACACTTTGTAAAGAAACTGTTGTTGTTTAGTTCTATTTGGGGTTTGTTGCAAGGGGAGGTAATTGTTAGTTAGTATTGGGACGGGGGTCTATTTAGGGGTTGAGGGGAGGTTAGTTCCCATTTTGTCCTGTGTTTGCTTGTTGATTGTTGAATAAAAGAGTGTGTGTTTGTACTCTGGCATTTTGTGTTAGTTTATTTTGTTTGAGTTTTATTCTTTCACTCGCTTTATGAGCTGACGTCACTGAACCCGCTCGGGGGACGTGACATCTGTTAAAACTTAAATTATATATAGTAAAGTATAGTATAGTATAGTACAGTACAGTAATTATAGTATAGTATAGTATAATATACTAGTATAGTATAGTATAGTATTAGTATAGTATAGTATAGTATATATAGAGCAGGCTTTCATGTATCAGTTGTGATGAATTTTGCATACCAGAGGGAGATGGGTTAAGTCCAAGTTACTAATTGTCAGATCGTAACTAGCGTTAGGCCTCTATAGTATGGTTAATCACTTCCACACAAACTGCAATCACAGTAGTAGTAGTAGTAGTAGTAGTAGTAGTAGTAGTAGTAGTAGTAGTAGTAGCAGTAGCAGTAGTAGCAGTAGTAGTAGTAGTAGTAGTAGTAGTAGTAGTAGTAGTAGTAGTAGTAGTAGTAGTAGTAATATAGAAAGCTTAATTTTAGGCCTCGCGGCATATTCCACGCCTCTTCATTCATTGTTTTACATACGTGCGGGGGGAGTGGTAAATAAACAAGTGTAAACTGTAGAAAATAATATAGCTAAGAAAAAAGTAAAAAAAATAGCTAAGAAAAAAGTAAATAATATAGCTAAGAAAAAGGTAAATAATATAGCTAAGAAAAAAGTAAATAATCTAGCTAAGAAGTCTAACCCGGATGATATATTCAAGATGCTGTCAGTGATTTGACCTCAGTCCCTGTTCTTCAGGCCTGAGTTATGCTCACACTGTTCGTCTCCCTGAGAGTTAACCGCCAGAAAGTGGTGTGGATGGGCTCTCATAGGTTGCAGGCCTCTCTCTAATCTCCTCCCTTGTTGAAAGGAAATAAATGCGCTATGTTCTGCTGTACATGCTCCTTTGAAATGTGCACAGCTTAACGCTAACATGGGACTTTATAGCAGTGATCCCGGCTCCACAATGAAGATGAATGGCAAGTGACAACATGAAACAATGTAGCGTAGTACCTGAACACGGGTAGTATACCATGTTCTCCTGACACACTACGCACATGTATTGCTGTGTCGGGGTTAGGTCTTAATTAAGTTATTAGACAAGAAAGAAATGGAGATAAAAATAATAGTCTCTGTACAATCACGGTGAAGCTGAACATGAAATTAAAGTACTTAATGTAGTGTTCTGCAGCTTTCACTCTGGTTGTTATTCTAATTACACAAGTTCACACGTGCTAAACACACATATAATATTTATTCACATAATTACATAACCATCAATTACTGTTTATTGTCATGAACCCATTGAAAATTATGTAAGATGGTTATGAAGATCCATAAATTAATAATAACGGCATGGGCGGAGGAAAACATATAATTAAGTCAAACCTAAATATAAATTGCTTACTAGCTTAATTTTGACTTGGACTTCTCTTATTTAGATAGGCCTCAAGATGGAGTGGAATTGTTTTGTTTATTTTCTGAAGTGAAGGTAAAAACAATAAAGAAAGAAAGAAAATATATATAAACAAAATTCAAAATTTTAAATTGAAGTAATATTTAATAAAACTAACATTTCAAAAGGTAACAACGTGTTAACTAGTGAAATGTGAAGGTCGGTGAATGTAAACCATAATCAGCAAAAACACATCACACGCCTCAGATGATAAAAGATATGGTAGACGATAAAGCACAAGGCTTTAGATAATTTTATCACCACACTACGGATAACAAACAATTAATACATCATCCATTGAAAAGTAGGATAGACAGCGACATGTGATACTGATAGAACTGCTTTTATGGTGGTCTGTACTAAAGAGGTTTAAGTGAAACACTTCCATAACTTATTATCTGCTTTCATCCTTTTGCACAGATAAATGTGCACCTGGTGTTGTGATATCATCTAGAGGTCGCGATTGTCATATCAACTGGTTCATTGGTGAAATTATTCTTCCTGTTGCTTACAGTCTAGCAACTCATTAAACGATTTGTTCGTTGGTACCATCCATTCATGCATTAGCTTCGTGACTTATTTTTTACACTCGTGTTAATGTTTAGAAGCTACATGGACCCTTTAGTCCTTACAAAGTAATTCATTCAGCACATAATTATCTGTATTCATCCTACGAAGAGTTTTAGTCATTCCTTCCGACGCCCACCCGTTTATCCTTTAGTTTCATTCATTCAATCTTTCAGTTAAGTGCAAAATTTGATTCTATTGTAATTGACATGTATACATCCAGATTATCTGTGAACGCTGGTGATAGATACTTAGTTGAGTGTTTATCACATCAATATCATTAGAACTACAGGTGGACATAAGCGAACAACACAGCACAAAGGACAAATGCTGTGATGTTAATGATGATGTCACATTCACCCGGAATCACAGATCTACACAACAGTATCAGGCTGATAGTTAAGGCGGGACTAACTTGCATGGTCCACAGGCCAGAAACCAATGGCGCCTGACAGGTGTGGGATCGATCCAGCATATGTTTTCTCCGAATAGTATTTACTTTCGACTCGAGCATCGTCTCGGAGGTTTTCTCCGTGTACTCCGGTTTGCTCCCCCAGGAAAATTTCCAAAAAAACCCAAAACTAATATTCGGTAGGTTGGGTTTGGGCGCGCCACAGGCTGCGACTATGCTTTCCCCAGGGGAGGCGGCCCAAAATTTCCCGATAAAAAGGGACAATAAAGCGTTACAAAAAAAATATATCTATATCTATCATATATATATATTTACAAAGCATGGAGATGAGGTGCTACAGAAGATTTCTGGGCATTTCCTATACCCAGCACATCACCAACAACGAAGTCTGACAGACCGTCACATAAGCCATTGGACAACACAACGACATGCTCACAGTGGTGAAGAAACGAAAACTCCGATGGCATGGCCACGTCATGAGAGCATCAGACCTTGCAAAGACCATCCTGCAAGGCACAGTGCAAGGAGGAAGAAGAAGAAGAGAGAGACAGAAGAAGAGAGAGAGACAGAAGAAGAGAGAGAGAGACAGAAAAAGAGGTGGGAGGACAACATTCGAGAATCTCAGAATGGACTGGCTTGACACTGAGCAAAACAATGAGGGATGCTGAGGAAAGAGAAAGATGGAGCATGCTGGTTAAACGATCATCTGTGGTGACCCAACGACCTTCGAGTTACGGGATAGGATACGAAGATAGCATAGTTGGCATATTTCGCCTCAAAAAAGCCTTTGGTCCTCTCTGTTGCACATCCTTAACCCCTAACACCAGCTATTACTCACAAGCAAAGACACTTTATGAAACGGCGCCAGTATGACAAGAAAAAAGTGTGTTCTGTATTACAATGGCACATCAACTAGAGGTCAAAAGGCTGTCTGTCAGCCTATGGTGCCATAGCTACTATACTATACAGCACACTACTATACTATACAGTACACTACTATACTATACAGTACACTACTATACTTCCACATAAAACAATGAAAACTGACTGACCTGAGTGTATAGAGAAGAGAACGTTCACCAGAAGCCCCAGCAGCAGAAGACGGAGCAGAGGAAGAAGTCGCTGACTGCTGCTGATGGTGATGCTGCTGCTACTACTCCACAAGATGCTGTCGCTTCTGCCGCGCTTGCTGGCTAGTTCGGCAGAGGCAGCGCTGCGACCCCATGCCCTTCCATTCAGGGGGTAGGGTGCGGGGGTCGGGCCCGGGCCTCGCCTCGCTCACGACAACGGTCCGACCACTGCTGCACAAGACAGAGAGACAAGACGTTGCTGTACTGCATCCATCAGCCATCCACTATCGTTGCCTCCATCATCATTATCTTCTTCTTCTTTTCCTCTCCCACAAACCAAGGCATCGTTCAACAGTTAGTCATGATTGTTCACACCATTATCCACTATACACAAGTAATAAACCAAGTCTTCATTTCACATATTATCCTAGCATACATCAAACCACTCTGCAGACTATACACATTGCAAAGTCTATCTACCACACACATCCATCTTATCATCGAACCGATAGCAAACAGATGATCTTATTTGTCATTGTTGGTTCATTTTTTTTTTCACCCATAGTTTCAACTTGAAAAACGCCAAGTTGTAAACGCGTCTTAGCTTATATTATCATGCAAGTTTCAAAGCAACGTGGTTTCAATGAGTTTGTCGCTCAAGGGTATTCCCGATTCAAATGGCTTTTTTTTTCCCCCGCATCACATAAAGCTGTACAATTCATCTTTGAATGTTCCTAACGTTACTACTATGAAACTCGTATTGTTTTTGCTACTCCACAATCAACATATATGCACAATGTTTTGACACCTTCCAATACGATTTCGACTATAGTACACTAAAGGTCAGTGCGTGTCCACTAAAGTAAAATGAAATTGGCCTAATTTCAAATGTAACCACACTTTAGTAAGAGTAGTGTATTGATGGTAGTGCTATTATAAACCAAACTGTAGCGAATCGGTTCACCGTACGCAAATTACTGAGGTTGTTGTAAGCTTACTGTGGTAGCAGTAGTACTAGTAGCGGTACCGTTAGCACAGAGAGAAGTCAGCACAGAACGTGACACAGGGGAGATTTGCGGTACACCTTGATGTGCCATCACACTTTCTTCGTATCGCACCGTTAAGATTTCACTAGCAGATCCATCCCACAAGGAACCAGTAATCCCAAAAGTTTCCACACGCACGGTGAGGAGTAAAAGAAGAGCGACAACGTGAAACTGGTGCGCCGACACCTTCAGAGGTGTACTGACGTGGTGTGGTGCAAAGCAAGGCCAGCTAAACAACAAAAAAAAGACTGGTTGTAGAAGCGCACTACTACACTACACGTACACGGCACAGAGATTGGGGCTACACCGGCCCAGCACACAGCAACACAGCACAAAACGAGTGCCACACAAAAGCTGTGAGAAAAAGGGGGGTGCGAGGAGAGAGGCGCAGAACACCGTCGGACCTAAAACCCGTCCCGCACGGCAGGAACGAAACGAGCAGAGAAACAAGTGAACACGCTGCACTATACTAGTAGCCCTTACACTACACGTTCTCTCTCTCTCTCTCTCTCTCTCTCTCTCTCTCTCTCTCTCTCTCTCTTTCTCTCTCTCTCTCTTTCTCTCTCGCTATTTCGGTCTGTCCCTCTATAATTTTGTGTCTTGCTATGTGGCCCAACCTCACACTTCCAAAGCGCGGGCCCCCGAAACTTGAAGGAGACGCTCTCTACGGTACAAGCTAAAAAGATAGTGCGGTACGAAAAAGGGGGAAAAGCAGTGAAAAATGGGTCACGTGGGGGAGGGGCTAAAGCCCCGTCAGTTGTCAGCAAAGGGTGTTAAACTCCACCCCTTTTTCTACCGTAACCTTGCAACAACAACAACAAAAATTGGGATGAAGAGGGGAAGGTTGAGAGACAGAAGTAAATTTGTGTGCAGTTTGGTGGAGAGCGGGTTGAAGAGAATTACTGTCAAACTTTATCCAACCTTGAAGAAATGCAGCCCGAAACCAGAGAGGAAGATGAATATAACTTTGTTGAAGTGGAATGTTCGTTGTGGAATTACAAAAACAGATAGAAGAAGAATGCAGGAGCCTTGTACAGAAGAAGAAGAAAGCCAAAAGAAACAAACTGGATCCGACTGCTGTATTCTTAGATGTATGCAACCTGCTGGTGAACCCTTTACGATAGCGAAACAACAAAACATACAATATCTAAACAAATGACCAAATCGGAATACAAGAAATAAGCAACGCCCCCAGCTGACTCAACTGTGACTGAGTACCTACTCTCTTAGCGAGGGAGAGAGATGGGCATCACCCTCACTACGCTGGCCCAAGATAAGTGTGATCTCCAACATCACGCTCCCCTACGGCCACAAGGCTATGGGACTACCTTTACATTTTTTACCCTTTTTTACGCCTCAAAATAGGTATCCGAACCAATGATGAAATCTGAAATAAAGAAATATTCTTTTTTTCTTGGATAAATTAATGTCCCCGGACACATGAGCATATAGGGGACGTTAAAGAAATATGGAGACACGGCGGTTTAATGGTAGTGCTTTGGCTTGCGGATCTGAAGGTCCCAGGTTCGAGCCCTGGCCGGGCCATTGTGTTGTGTCTCTGGCAAAGACACTTTACTCCCGTTTCCTACTCCTTCGTATGAGAGTATAAACCGAGATCTAGTCTGTGTGTCGCATACATTCCATCATAACAGACTTTAAAGATCCTGCCGCTCATGTCCTAAACGGGTGAGTGCCGGTAACAAGAACACACCCAGCATGCACTTGATCCTTCTCCCCCATCCCTTGCTGGCCAGGATAGTGCTCAGTTGTCCGGGCGTCAGACCATGCGCCCAAAGGCTGCGGGTGGGCGTCTCGGGAGGTTTGAGTTAGATCCTGTATCGGCCAGCGCCTTGAGTCTTGTCAAGTACGGAGAGATATGTGCGCTAAAAAAATCCTCAGTAATAATAATAATAATAATAATAATAATAATAATAATAATAATAATAATAATAATAATAATATGCAAGACCTGTTTTGTAGACAGAAGATAAAAGAAGTGATTGTCCCAAGATTACGATCTGATAACGATCATCCCTCACAAACTTTTTGACAAACTCTCCCAACTCAATGTTCACCCCTCTATCTGTCACTGGATTCTTGACTTTCTTTTAGACCGTCCTCAGGTCGTCAGACTGAACAACTCATTCTCTGCCTCTGTAACACTGAACACTGGCGCTCCACAAGGATGCGTTCTCTCTCCACTACTCTTCACTCTGTTCACAAATGACTGTCTGCAACCCCGTTTGTGAAAATGTTAAAATTTTCCGATGACACTACCCTCGAAGGTCTGATCTCTGATACGGACGAGACGGCGTATCGGGAAGAGGTTCGAAGAATGGTTGGCTGGTGCTCGGACAACGACCTGGAACTGAACGTCTCGAAGACAAAAGAGGTCGTGATCGACTTTCGCCGAATAAAGGTCCCGGTATTGCCCCTTGTCATCAATGGGGAAACCGTTGAGCAGGTCGACTCGTTCAAATTTCTTGGTTCCGTCATCTCGAGCGACCTGAGTTGGAATAATAACACCACCTCTATTGTAAAAAAAGTGCCAACAGCGTCTCCACTTTCTGAGACAGCTGCGAAAGTTCGGTATGTCTAGTAAAATTATGGCACAGTTCTATCGCGCGGTGATAGAGAGCATTTTGTGCTTCTCTATCACTGTCTGGTACGGCAGCACAACCGCGATAGAAAAGAAACAGCTCGAGCACATTGTTAAGACTGCCTCCAAAATAGCTGGTTGCGACTTTCCATCTGTCGCCTCCATTTTCACAACGCGAATGAAACGGAAAACGGAAAAGACAGTCTGCGATCCATCACATCCAGCCAATAGTCTCTTCGAGCTTCTGCCCTCTGGCCGTCGGTTCCGCGCTTTAAGAGCCAGAACTTCTCGATTCAGAAACAGTTTCTTCCCTGACGCTGTCCTCAGTACATCACCAAACATGGAATGATCTGTATAAACTGAAAACTCACAACCATTGCTTGATTTGTACCTCTGTGAAATAGGAGTACGAGTATGCTATGCTGTGTGTGTGTGCGTGTGTGTGTGTGTGTGTGTGTGGTGTGTTGTGTGTGTAGATTTGGATGTGAATCCTAACATTCTTAATAATTTTCATTTTATTTAATGCTGTTAAATTGTTTTAATGCTGTATTTTGTTTTACCTGCAGGGTGTGTTTTACTCCATAACTTTATATGACTGATGAGTGATGTATGTTACTGTGGTTACCTATCCTTTAGTGCTGTATACATGTTATAGGCCAATGAAGTGTATGACACGATGAATGACTGTGCAAGAAAGGATGTATTTCACTGTCGCCATGCCACACCAAAATCCTTGTAACGTTTTTTACTTGGTAAATAAATATTCTTATCTTATCTTATCTTATCTTATCTTATTAAGCTAGAAGAAGTAGAAACGGAGAAGATGGAACGACGGGGTGGAGAAGAGGAAGAAGAGAACGAGGAGGAAGATGAACAACAACAACAACAACAAACAACACCAAAACAACCAAACAAAGAGAGGAAAATGACGCTTTCACGGTGAGACTTGGCAGAGTTGGGAAGCAAAGCCAGTAGGTCGTCTTTACTCTACTGACAAGGGAAGCAAGCCAGTAGGTCGTCTTTACTCTACTGACAAGGGAGGCAAGCCTGCAGGTCGTCTTTTAATCTTAAGCGTCTTGGCGCTGCTTCTCGCGCCTCTTGTGCTCGAAATTAGCACTAGCTAAACTTCCAATTACCCCATTCTACACCCATCTATCATCCACCTCCGACCCTCCGGCGCCTTGTCCCCTCCCCCTTTCCCACCCTCAGACCTCACCCCTATAACTTCTCCCTCCCTCCCTCCCTCCCTCCCTCCCTCCCTCCCTCCAGACACTGCTGCACTCACCCCTACATCTTCTCTCACTATTCTTCCACTTCCTGTGCTTACTCTCTCTTCCTCCCCTGGATCAAGACGTGTAGGTCTAAATTCGCCAGCGAGCTAGAAGCAGTTTCTTCTTCAACGTTGATTCTCGTCCTACTGCCCAGCATGGGTATACTGTATGATTGTTTTATATTAACTCACAGCAACCCAGTTCAACATAAACAGCGTTTAAAAAAATTGGCGTGGTGCGATATGATCAGATTTTTGTTCTTTCTGAGAACCAGACGAGCAGCTGAGTTCTGAACACGTTGGAGTAGATGAACAGGAGAGAGGTCCAGCCAGAAGAGAGTTACAGTAGTCTAAGCGTGACAGAACACGTGAGGAAATGAGGTTGGCTGTAGCGTCAGTGGTCAGATACTTGAGGACAAGGCCTATTCTACGGAGCTCAAAGTTGCATGGTTGACAGGTATTGTGGATGAATTCTAAGGACGACACCAAGGTTTTTGACAGAATATAATATAGGAATAGTGGTTTGTCCAAGAGTGACAGTGTCTACAATGGAAGAAGACAGATTGTGTTTGATACCCGTGACCATAACTTCAGATTTTAACCAAGCTTATTTATTTAATCGTTCTTATATAGCGCTTTTCCAGCTCAAGAGCTGCTCAAGGCGCCGGCCGATACAGGATCTAACTCAAGCCGCCCGAGACGCCCACCCGCAGCCTTTGGGCGCATGGTCTGACGCCCGGACGACTGAGCACAATCCTGGGCAGCCAGGGATGGGGGAGAAGGACCTAGGTGCATGCTGGGTGTGTTCTTGTCACCGGCACTCACCCGTTTAGGACAAGCTTATTTCACCAAATCAGACTTATTCGCATAACGTAGGTATTTCCCTCGACTCAAGTTTGTATAATTTACCTTAAAATATTTCCACAGTATCTCATTGCCTTCTTTAAGACTACTGAAGTTGAAGTGGGAAGTTTTGATGATAAAAAAGAAGAAAACTTGAGAGGAATGAAGACAATTTGATTTATGACCAGGTACTGCTGAAATAAACTCATCCAGATTCCAATTTCCACTTATCTCGTTGACTTCATCTCACGCTTTCTTCTTAATGTAATCATCAAAATGGTGGCCGAGTGGTTAGAGCGTTGGCTTGCGGATCTAAAGGTCCCGAGTTCGAGCCCAAGCCGGGGCATTGTGGTGTGTCCTTGGGAAAGACACTTTACTCCCGTTTCCTACTCCTTCGCATGAGAGTATAACCCGAGGTCTAATCTGTGTCGCATGCATTCCATCATAACGGACTTTTAAGATCCTGACGCTCAGGTCCTATACGGGTGACTGCCCGTGACAAGGACACAACCAGCATGTACCTTGGATAAAGCGCTTCATTTGGGGCTTCTGTACTTTCACAAATGAAAGTGCCCGAATTTCACCTTGGTGATAATAAAGTTGTTAAAATAAAATTAAAAATAAAGTAAAATAAAATAAAAACTTCACCTTCAGTAGGCCGAAGGCATGAATGTGATTCTGCCGCAATATCCCAAGATAAACATTATAGAATCTGAGTTACGGAAAATCGCTACTCAATATGACCAAATTCTGGGAATATAATATTATGCTGTACTAGTAACCAATCAACGCCAGAATTACAAATCTTCTTAAAACGATGAAGAGTTTTTCATCACATCACCGTCATTCTCACACTGCGTCACGTCACGTCACGGAGACTCATGGTGGCGGTGACATAACGTAGTTGGGACCTACGTCTTTTTCAGTTCCGACCAGGGAAAAAGCGAGTAGGCCTACGTGATACTTCAAGAATACCTGAAGTCTGATTTTAACCGGTAGAGATGGTGAAGAGGAGACGTAAGTCTCTGCAAGTCTGCAACGCATTGTGAGTCATTCTTCAAACCTAGCCTGCTCCAAGAAAAAACAACAACAACAAAAAATATAGAGTCGTGCGTCAGCGACTTTAGCAGGCTTAGGAATGTATGCGGATTGTTTTTTACGCCTCGACGTGTCAGGGAAGCGCATTAAAAGATTAAGAACGCGTGAAGAACTAGCAGTGGGAATGCATAATATTTTTTTCTAGGTCTTAATTTTATTCTCTCTCTCTCTCTCTCTCTCTCTTCTCTCTCTCTCTCTCTCTCTCTCTCTCTCTCTCTCTCTCTCTGTGGGTTGGTGTGTGTTGTTTGTTTGTTTGTGTGTGTGTGTGTGTGTGTGTGTATGTGTGTGTTGTCATCCATATAATTTCCTCCCCCTTCCTTCTCCCACCATGTCGTACTTTGTTTCGTGATGATGTCATCATAGCCCCACAGGTGTTGACTTGTCACAAACAATAACATTAAAGCTAAATAAAATGGCGTTTTAAAATATCCACTACTTAATGGTGAGGCAGTAGTTAAGTAGTGTAGGCACACGCTAGCCATGTTTCACGTAACAACAACGTCAGGCGGGGATGGCCATGCTTGGAGGGCAAACACCAAACGACACGGACAATGGAAACAAGCGCACGACACACCCTAGTCCACCCAGCTGTGAATGGGTAGTACTTGGATATGTTTAGAAGCTGGGAAGGTGGAGCAGCGAGGTGGGGAGATAAGACACGCTGGACTACAGTAGTCCTGTGGGTTCCCGCACTGAATAGAATAGACCCAACCATTCCCGGCGTATCTAAGAGGCGACTAACAGGAGTGATGTCAGCACGGCGTCATTTGGGCGAAAGTCTTCCATACCGAAGTCACCGGCCAGGGCGGATGAACCTAACGTTACTGTAGGTTCAACTACAAACGTGCTCTGGGCCAAAGGCGAGGCACATTGTACTCGTGGATTTCGGCTGTTTCCATCAGCCTGGAGAGAATTTTGCCCCGCCAGGTCTTTCTTGCCCAAGATAAAAAGAACCACTCCATACCGGGTCGGTCGTCGCCCGGGTCACCAAGGACCGAGGTGATAAGTGGATTACTGATGGACAACTTAGCAAGAGCCGCACGAGAGACAACATCGTCATAGGAACCTGGAATGTCAGGATCCTAACTGCGGAAGGAAAATTAAAAGAACCAGTCCACAAGCTGGAACATTTTAGGTATCAGCGAACAGCAAAGGCCAACTGAATAGAAGATAAATGCCAGGAAACAGAGAACAGTTTGAACAAGAACGAAAGCAAGAAAACCTATAGACTGTGAAGCGGCTGACAAATGTTAAACAGCCCAAGGTCTCCACGATCCAAAGTAAGTCTGGCATGTGCCTTACAGACGAACAAGAAGTCTTGGATAGATGGACACAGTATTTCTTGACCTTTACAACCACATACCAAATGGAGACCCATCAGTTCTAGCATGTCCCAATAACAAAGAAGAAGAAGAAGAAGAAGAAGAAGAGAAGAAGAAGAAGAAGAAGAAGAAGAAGAAGAAGAAGAAGAAGAAGAAATCCTCCCAATTCTCCGAGAAGAAATTGAGCCTGCAGTGCAATCGCTGAAGAAGGGAAAGTCGCGGGAGTGGACAACATA